>CAMZMU010000063.1:59400768-60000768 GCA_947311845.1 Poa pratensis | reverse complement strand
AAGAGCCAAGATTTCGAATAAAAACAGGGGTGCCAAAATGGCATAAAATACTAGAGCAATGGTCACTGAATTGACTAGCACGCTAAACGACCATGGACAAGTGAGCAATCAAATTCAAAATAATTCTAACTTGTTTTGGGTAGGTAGATATGATGGAGTAGATGAGTTCTACATTGGTGCATTTCCAAAAAGACCAAGATCCAAGAATTGGCGAGGCTCTAGAAATGGTATCTGTTAACAGGAGGGAAGATAGGTTTACTCACATAATTTTGAACTTTTAGAATTTTGAAAGGTTGGCTCAAGGTTGTAATGACTAGAGAACATCACCACACACAAGAAATGTCATAGAAAAGGTTTAAAAAAGTTCCAAAACAAAGAACACCAATAAGAGCAAGATCACCACAAGATTCAAACAAAACACTAATCAAGATAAGAAGTTTTTGTTGGCTCCAATTTTTGCACTACAACTAGCACACACAAGGGTCCACAATAGTGGGGTGTTACAGTTATACTAAACTTTCACACTTTTTTCTTAACATATTGTGGTTTAAAAAACATGATCTATATTACTTAGTTAGCATTGTTAGCCATATAATATTTTTCTAAATCTGCCGAATCGCTCATGTTATGATCTTCTACATCCTAGATCTCCGCGTCGTTTTTCATTATATAGTTCATTCTATATCACTGAACCTATATCTAAGTTACGCTAAAAAAAAGTGAGATGTTTCCCTTAGCCAGATATATAACCACGTTAAATGTGGAAAACGGGAAAAACACATGCCTCAATGATTTTTCTAAAATTGCTCAATTATATAGCGTATATGCATATTATTATGTGAATGTTCTTTTCTATTTATAATAATATTAAATATATTGATACATATTTCGAAGCATATAACCTAATGAATATCTTCATAGAACTGTGTATTGATGCTATGTAACCAAATATAGAGAAACTTCTGGAGTATTAATTTAACATTTGGCACGATCACTTTTTCGTGGTCAAATATGTCTTACATATTACAGCGAGTTAAGTAATAAGTTGATGATCTAAACTTCTTATTAGAATAGCAACACTTATAGTAATCTCCGACAAACCTAAAATTATTAGGAGTTCTACTACTTTTGCACACACAAAAATCAGTTATTTTGTATGCTCTCTGCAATGCGCCTCTGTATTTGATGGTGTATACAAATGCTCATGTTAGTTCTCAAGTGCTCCTCTGTTTCTAAATGTAAGATGTTTTAGGTGTTACACATGTTGTCTACATGCATACTAAAATGAGTGAACCTATACATGAAATATGTCTAGATACACTTGTGTGCATGTGAATGTGGACAAAAGGTAAAACATCTTATATTTGAGAACGGAGGGAGTAATAAGTTGTGCATGAATTAAACATTGGAAATATGTCTAGCAAAAGTTTTAATATAACATGTTTAAGACATCCACAGGGGAGACTGGCAGAAAAATTAAACTTGGCACCGCCAACATAATTGTTTTTTTTTATGTGGTACATTGTAGTGATCTGATCGATTGTGCAACTATTTATGTAAACCCAGGTCGATTTTCTGTTTGCAGTAAATTGTGTCTTATACATGACCGATGATATTATAATTGCAAGCATACTTTAGTATTTTAGGCCCTTCTCCTCTCAGAGCCCGGGATGGTCGCCTGTTTGCCCGGCATATGGACAGGACCTGCTTCTACCCTGACAGTCGTAGAATATTAATATTCTTATATGCAAATTTCAGACATAAATATTGAATTTATGTTATTGTGCGACTTTACAAATACTTTTTTTTGTTGTGTTTCTAGTAATTATATACATCTAATTGTCATGTTATATTTTGTCGAATTAAAAAAGAAAGTCTAGTTGCCTACCCTAGATGCCACTGACTAGGATGCATACAATCAGGACAAACAAACACCCAAAATTAGGCAAAATACATTGTCACACAGGACTAAATGCTGATCCACAAACTACACCACCATAAACAATTGTTGCTCTCGCTCCCTGACCTAGCCGCTAGGGAGGCGATTTCTTTTTCCCAGCCGATCTTCACCAGCGTTCCGGCTGGTCCCCCTCCCACCGCCTGCTGCTCCGGCAGCGGGAGGGAGGGGGAATCCGGTTCCTCCGCTCTGTAGTTAGGGTTTGGTTTTGCAGGTCGTGGTGTGCCATTGGGGTGGTGGGAGCGGCGCCCGGACGAATAAATTTGTCTCAACTCTACTCCCACACCGGTGCTGTCCTTCAGGGTGGCGTCTCGGAGTTGGTGGCATCATGTGCTTGCCGATCTTTCAGGTCGGTGGCTTTAGGGTTCTTGGATGGTGTAAGTGAGGCGGCGGCGGTGACTTCATCAGATGAGTCTTTCCTCTTGCTTTGTAATCGTTGCTGCGGCATTGTCTCCGGCGCCATGGTGGAGCAGAGAGGATTTGTCCAGGAGTACGTGCAGACGGTTGTCTGTGCTGGTGACAGATGGAAGATGGTGCACCTTGTGCTGGGTTTGTGGTTGGAGGTTGCCGGTTCTGGTTCCCTACTCCGACGTCGTCGTGCGGGGGTGCCGGTTCTGAAGTTCGATGGCGTGTCCGAGGTCATGTTGCCCCGGTCTGATTCTTTCAACGACAATGGTTTGTCCTATGACAAACTACTTTGGAGGTCCGAAAAACTGCTGATCAGTAATGGAGCCGCGTCGAGCTCGGATGAAGAGGTGATCTGTATCGCTTCTCTTTGGTGGCTCCTACGGTGGTGCCGAAGGAGAGAGATAGGCGCTGGTTTGTCACATAGCTTTATCCTATCTTTTCAGATCTGTAAAATCGGTGTGTACGTACTTTGTATCTTGTGTTTCACTTATAAATGAGAAACGTATTACCTTGAAAAAAAAAACAATTGTTGCTATGAATAGATCGCAAACTAAGTGAATGCGTACACTGCTGGATAACCTGCAGTGGACGAGATTTCTTAGTTTAAAGGTAACATAGATTTTCTACATAGGAATAGCGATCAAACCAAAGTTGTACGTACGTCTGACTCGGATGGGAAACCTAGACTAGCGACCGATACCCCGTAATCAATTCTCACATATATTTACAACACTAAATGGTGAGTATGAGCTAGGGGCCACAGGAATGACTAACCATGTAGCACACGCGAACTTGACATGGAAGGATTTTTTCGCTTGTGGCGCTTTACGAGGTCTTCCTTAGTTAGCATCACACCTCTGAGACGGCACCACAATAATCTTAATTTTTCAGGGAAACCTTCACCATCCATATGTGATTATTATTTGTGATTGGCTCTCTTAATATAGAAGTGTAAGGACGCATGGTACACAGTGTGAAAATAGTCCATGGACACGGCGATTTGGCTAGCGGGTGCAGCTGCACCCGCTAGCCAGAATTTTTTTTTCCGAATGTTAAAAAATTCGAAAAAAAATATTTGCATGTAGTCCAACATATTTGCACTCAGCACAAAAATTGGCATGGTGAAATTTTTTTTTGCAACCTGTGCAAAAAAGACAAATTCGGACATACCGAAAAGTATATGTACGTGTCCGAAATTTGTCTTTTTTGTACAGGTTGTAAAAAAAGTTTTTTCACCATGCCAATTTTTGTGCTAACACATCACGCTGTAATTTGCATCCGGATTTTTTTTCGGAATTTTTTGACATTCTGAAAAAAAAATTAAAAATAAAATACATAGTGGGTGCATCTAGACCCATGCACCGTTATGAATATCCGCCATTCTTGTGTATATTCTAGCGAAATTCGGGTCCCCTTGCATTAATTGGACAGATCCAACAGCCCTAGCAAGGCATGCCATGCCACAAGACGAGACCCAACCAACTCCTGTCCGAATAACACATTAGTTGGATCTGAGACCAGCATTGCAATTTATTGTTTTTATTACAAGCAATATGGTATAAGATTGGATATTGTTCTCGATGTGTGCCGTTTTCCAAACACCTGTCCTCACAAAAATAAATTTCAGATCATCGACAAGTCTAAAAGTGTGAATGTCTGGTTTATTTTCTATCACTACTGAAAAACAAATTTTCCGAGTTCCGAGATGAATGCACCGGGCAAACAGAGGTATCCCCAGCAGAAATGCATTTTTTCTCGGTAAAACCTTGAAATGACCATTTACTAAGAAGGGTATTGTTTTTAACCTCAAGTTCTTGAATGTCAAACTCTGATCTTATAGACCGCAAGTGACATCCTATTTGGCCAGGCTATATTTTTCCTTTCACCATCACTTACGAGAAGAATCTAGACCTAAAGTAGTCCAGTCATTGCAAGACCCTTTGGCGAAAATCAGAGCATATACAGACCATATTGTTAGCTGTTGATAGTTGGCTCCCCTAAGACCCTAAAAGAGAAGATTTCCTTGCTAACTACTTAGACATTTTATTAAACAATCATCGACATGTTTTCAGTGATCAACATGTTTTCAGTGAAGAACGGCATACTCCCGGGTTTCCCCAAAACAAAACAATTTACTTTTGTGAAAATTGATTTTCGAACCTCACAGTAGTTCGAACGCTGAGAGCACCAGATTCAGGTTATTAGTCATTTCAAGGCCATGCCCTCTATAGAGTATCGTGTCATCTGTGTATTACAATATACATAGACCATCATCCACTAGGCGTGACACCACTTAAGCAATTTGGCCTGAATTCTTCACGCGCTTGATAAGGATGGCGAGCATGTTCAACACAATGCGATATAACATGGGTGATGGTGGATCGTAGAATCTCGTTTTTCCTTCCGTTCCTAACTCTCTAATTTAGACCTTTGGTCCGTAACTCTGACACTGAATAAAGTTAACACTGACTCGCAGCAGAATCTATCTATCTACTCCTATATCTCTCAACAGTACGTATCGATCTTGATATCACTGTCAACTATAGGATCTGGCAAATAAATGAACGAATAAAGATGCACACATCCAATGTACATCTTCCGCTTGCAGTTCGTTGAGAATTTTTCAGTGGCATCTTCTTTCTCAGCGAAAAGAACAAAGAGAACTGAACTTCCTGACGATAGATCCAGCAGCAGCCACGTGACTCTGGATTACGTGCTCCTACCTGGTTCACAGAGATTGTGTTCCTCTCGATCTTCTCTCTTTTATATGAGAACACTTCGGATCCTCTCTGCCACAATCAAAGATTCGTGTGCAGACAGGTGAGAACCTTGGTTCGCCACCCCTCCCAAGTCCCAAGCCGGGCAATTTTGCCTCATTTGTCGTCGGACTGAAAGACAGTAAACCCTAGCTAGTGACAAACGGCTCGGTAGGATCTGGGACAAGATGAGAAAGCCAGCACTTCTGTCAACTGTGTGTCGTAGCATCCAGTGCCATGTGCTGTGACAATTTTAGCTGCAGAGTTCAGCCGGCGTCCCACGAGTTTCTCACACGTCAACTTCGTTGGGGTCTGAATTTCTTGGCAAGGATCTGTCAAGACAAGATCCCACGAGTAGAAATATATGTGCACACACAGCACCGCCACTCCAGTGATTGATCAACGTTAACACTGTCTGGAATAAAAAGGGAAGTTGGAAGAACAGTCTGAGATTTTTTTTAGATAAAGAGCATATATTAATATCGCGAAGATACCAATTACACCCAGCATCTGCAACAACACATTGTCCTAATAGCACTACGGATGCACACAGCCGAAAAAAAAAAGAAGAATTACAAAAAAGAAAAGTCCCGCTACAACGAGCAGATCCTTGTAACAGCGACACTAACACCACCAAAACAAGACCAGAAGTCCAACCCCTCCAAAAGCGACGCCTCTAAGAAAGAAACAATGCACACGCGCCGTCGTCGCCCGATCAAAGATCCTAGGTTTTCACCCTGGAGGAAGTCTTCGCTCGCAAAAAAAAAATGACTTCAACAAGACCATTGCCAGGCACAACCAGTAAAGGCCAGACCTTGGGTTTTCACCCTGCAAGGTAAGACGGTGGACTTCTCCTATGATGTCACCCCCACTAACAGTCGGTGCTGCGAGTCCCAACACACCAAGCTAGATTCTCATCGCCACGAAGTGTCAAACCACCATCGCAAGTCCTCATATCCTGGCTTTCATGGCATTCTCCACATCTGACTTCACCATGGAGCATCAAAGACATAACTCCTTGTGGTAACAGACAGCAGAGCTTCGCAACGCTCCCTCTGAAACCAAACGGTCAGAATAAAACATGGGTGCGCCCGACCGAATCCCATCCGATCCAGCAATCTCCAGACATGAGACGTCCAATGGAGTTCGCCGACAGAGCCTTCCGGAACTCAACACTCCAGCCAAATCAACGAGAGCACGCATCTGATAACCCCCAAGAGCAGGGATCACTGTAGCACCTCTCAATGTGGAAGTATGGTATCGATCCGCAGGAGCAAGAAGGAAAAGTTATCTATTCCCTACAACTAAAGTGTCACAGGAGGACTGGACGATGGGCGAAGGAGGACTGGACGATGGGCGACTCGGGCGACTCGGGCGACTCCAAAGGCGGTGGAGTCTCTGACGACGGTGGCCGGCCGGGAGGTAAGTTCTGGGCCTTGCTCTCCTTGTCCGACGATGAGGGGTCGCCAGGTCCGGTGGCGCAGCCTCCGACGACGTCGTCTCTGCAGAGGTGGTGTCGTACGCCATCGCCGGTTTCCTGCGATCTGCCTTCGAATCGCGAAAGGAAGAGGCAGCTGCGTCGCGACAACCAAAGGTCAGGTATACTTTTCTCACTGTCTGGTTCTGAGGTTTCAACGCCGGGATGTTCACCCAGCCGGAACTCCGTTGTCCGTGTGGCACCGACACCGCCGAGGTTGCCGGTTCTGTCACCCACCATTTTCACGGAAGAGAGTTTCATTGCGAAAGAATGGATCACGGTTTTTCGCCGTCGGGCTAGGGCCCTGCGGGGTGGACACCGTCTGTGGCATCTGCCGGCACGCCGACCTTCTTCTTGAACTCCGGTCAGCTTGGCTAAGGCTAAGCCGAAATTACCGGATCGAGTTGACTGTGTCAGATTTCAAAAAAATTCGAATTTTCCCATGTTGGGCCGGAAAGGGCACAAGGCCCAAGTACGTGCTCACGTTCTGCTAGAGGACTCAAAAAGCCAAAAGGGCTTAGTGGGCCAATGTCAGCGTGTTAGACCCTGTTCCAAACCTCTGTCGAGAGTTTTAGGTCGGGTCTGGCAAAGATCGAAGGCATCGATCGCATCCTGTCTTGAGTTGTCTAGGTTACACTTGGACGAATCAATGGCGGCTCGTGGCGGCGGCAATCCTAGAGGGGGTGGCGGCAACGCGGGCTTCAATTTCGGACGGGGTGTTGGACGTCCGATGGACCGTGGCAATCAGCCTGGTGCTGGGGACGGTAGAGGTGATGGCCATGGCCGCACCTTTGAAAGAGGAGGTCCTTCGGGCTATGCTGGTGGAGGTGGCAACGGCAATGGCCGTGGCTACGAGCGAGGAGGACCGTCTGGCTTCGCGGATGGCCGTGGAACTCATGAGGGTGGTCAGCTCAATGTCAATGGGTTCGGGAATACTGGTCGGGGTGCCTACTCTGGATCGCAGCTTCGTCAGAACGGGCGTGGCTATGGACCGCATCAGGGTGGTCTCAACCACGATCATTAGTGGGACAACAGCCGTTGGCAGGAGAGAGGAAACGCTGGCTGGCAAGATCAAAACGAGAGCTTTTGGCAAGGTAATGGGAATAATTGGGGTTATGAGCACAATGATCGGGGTTTTAATGGAGATTTCGGAACTTTCGATGCTGGCTATTTTGAAGGTGATCAGGGGGTCAACCAGGGCGGTAACTTCGGTAATAATGCACAGCGAAACAGGCGGCTCCGTGCGCCGGTCTTTGGAGGCCGTGGTCGCGGTGGACAATATGGTCGTGGCCGCTTCGCTGCCCATGGTCGCGGTGGCCGTGCTACTCCAATGGAAGAGGAGCCGCTGAAATTTGTTACTGAACAAGTGCAGAAGCAGATAGCTGCTGTGGTCGCAGCCCTTCCGAATATGAAACCGGCGGTGGATGCTGGGTCGTCTCAAGGTGGGCAGCAGATCGCACCGGCGACTCAACCCCAAACAACTCAAGTTCCCCAACAAGCCAAAGTGGCGAAGAAAAAAGATAAGGTCTTGTGCTTCTGATGTATTCAAACCGGTCACTATGCGTCTGAATGCACTGTGGTGTTATGCTTATATTGCCATAGGGCAACTCATGAGTCTAAAGACTGTCATCTCCTGTCTGCACCTAAACCTGTAGCTACTATGTATGGGTTGGCCAATGACAGTCTACTTTTCTTTGATACCCCACAGTCGGAAGGACTACGTATCAACAATGACAGTGGTAAAGTGGGTCGGATAAGAGTTTTTGGAGGCACAATGTCCACTCAGGAGGTGATAAATGAACTAGAGTGGTTAGTACAAGGAGAACACCAATGGGATATTTCTCCTTCTACTGATAATTCGTTCCGTGTTGTTTATCCCACTAAGCAAGACTTTGCAAGGCTTAAGAAGATTGGGGCAATCCAGCTTGAAGGAAAAGAAGTTAATATGCACTTTGAAGATTGGTTAGCAGATGACATACAATCATACGATTTAGTAGATGTGTGGGTTAGAGTTAGAGGTTGCACGGATGACCTGCGGAAGGACTACCTTGCTCTCTTTGCGGTGGGTTCTTTGATAGGGAAAACTAAAGAGGTGGACATGGCTTTTACTCATGCGCATGGGGTAGTGAGGATGAAGGTGGCATGCGCGGAACCGTCTGCTATTCCATACAAGGTTGATCACACTTATGCTGGTGTGGGTTACATGCTCCGGTTCCAAGTAGAAGGAGAGGAGGATGGCGATGCTCACATGGAGGACTTGGATCCTCATGATGGTCCAGGAGGGGGAGATGAGGGAAATGATAAAAAAGATGAGGTTGACGACAATCTAGATGAGAAGCAGCCGCCGACGGTGGAAAAAGCAAATGATACGAACACTAAAACTGCAGCTTCTGGACCTGCGAGTGGCGGGCAACAAAAGCAGCAGCAGGCACATTTTATTCAGTTCGGATCTATAGACCTTGATGCTATTCCATCCTCGGCTTTGAAGAGCAAGCTCTCAGTTTCTGTTCCTAGGAGGCGATGGGCTGATCGGGTGGAGGAGGATGAAGAGAGTCTTCCCTCACCACTCGCACTTTCAGCACCACCAAAGTTCATGTGCTCGGCATCGCTTGTGTTTGCTGGAGCGGCTGCTCCTTCCGCCTCGGAACGCTGCAATCCAGGCGGGAGTGCTGGTGGTGTTGTCTCGCCGGCCGGATCGCATACCCCACGGCAGGAGGCCAAGGGCGTGCTATCACCGGCGCTGGCTTCTTCGTCGCCACGCTCGGTTCATACTCCAGGAGGGAGTGTAAGCCGAGCTTCGTCGTCTACGCGTGCTGGTGGTGATGCCTCGCCGGCCGGATCGCATACCCCACGGCAGGAGGCCAGGGGTGTGCTATCGCCGGTGTTTCCATCTACGTCGCCACGCTCGGTTCATACTCCAGGTGGGAGTGTAAGCCGAGCTTCGTCACCGACGCTACTGCCAGGGACAGGAGTTTTCCTCGGTGGCAGGAATGCGATGGAAGAGGTGATCGCCTATGGTGGTATTCCTGAGGCTAAGGCCAAGGGCGTTCGGTCTAGCGCGCGGCTGCGTGCTCAGGATAACGCCGATGATACCCAGCTGGAGAGGGCGCAGAAGAGGGCATGTGAGCGTGACCTTACATCACCGTCAGGTACAAATTTAGTTTCAAAGTTCTCTATTGCTTCTATTCCGAATGCTGTTATAGTAGCTAGAGCTGCAAAACTAGGGGTTTCTTTAGGTGCTTCTCCTAGTCAAGTTGAGTCCTCGGTTGATTTGCTAAAAGACTTAGATGATAAGCGAACTTTGGTTATATTACAGAAAAATGAAAAACTTGCTACTAATATGGACGAGTCCTCGGGTAGTTTAGTTTTAAATAAAGCTTTTGAACTTAGTTCGGATTTAGAAGGTGAGGAGCAATCAGGCTCAGAAGATCACAAGGATCTTCAACTCCCGATTTCTAGACAAAAAAGAGTTTATAATAAGAAAAAAGCTGATACTTCTGTGCTTAGACGCAGTATTAGGATTAAACTAAACTCTAGAAAAACATGAGAGGAACTATTTGGAATAGTGGGGGGTTTTAGAGACACGGCTAAACATTCAGTAGTTGTTGATACTATAAGAGAGTTCAAATTGGATTTTTTCGCGGTCATTGAAACCGGCAGAGACAATTTCTCCACACCGTTTCTTAGGAATCTTGCTGGAGGTTTTGACTATAGCTGGTTCTGCTTACCACCTCAAGGTAGGTCAGGTGGTATTTTGGTGGGCTTTAATTCAGAGACTTTAAGCGTAAAAAATGTGATGCCCGGAGAGCGCTGTGTTAAGTTTCACCTCGCTTCAGTTGTAGATAATTTTCAATGGTCTCTTGTAGTGGTTTATGGAGCGGCCCAAGATGCCCAAAAGGGGGAATTCTTGGCTGAGCTTGTACGGATATGTGAAGATGATCCACTACCTTTATTGGTGGGGGGAGATTTTAACATTATCCGTTGTCAAAATGAAAAGAACAATGATAATTTTGTGGCACGTTGGCCCTTCATTTTTAATGCTATAATTGAGAGTCTGGACCTCCGAGAATTAGATCTTGCGGGTAGACAATACACCTGGGCTAGTCGCATGCCGACACCAACTTATGAGAAGTTGGATAGAGTTTTAGCAAGTATTTCATGGGAGCAGAAATTTCCTTTAGTAACTGTTAGGGCTTTAACGAGGGCAGGGTCTGATCACACTCCTCTGCTTATTGATTCGGGTGAACAAGCTTACTCGGGCAATAAAACGAAATTCTCTTTTGAACTATCTTGGTTACGCCAGGAGGGCTTCGCTGAGATGGTCATTAGAGAATGGACGCGTATTTCATATGGTAACACTCCTATGGAGGTTTGGCAAAATAAGATTCGCCACCTTCGAGCTTTCCTGAGAGGTTGGGCCAAAAACTTTAGTAGTGTTTACAAGATCGAGAAAGCTCGTCTTCTGGAGTTGATTAATACGTTAGACATCAAAGCAGAAACATCTCCGTTAAATGCTTCTGAGAGGGAAGCAATGAGAGATGCAAATGAAAAAGTGACCAAACTAAGAAGGGATGAGGAGTCCAAGTGGGCTCAGCGAGCTAAAGTTAAACACATTCAAGAAGGGGGAAATAATACAAAATACTTTCATCTCATTGCTAATGGCAAGCACCGGAGAAAAAAGATTTTCCAGCTAGAGCAAGATGAAGGAACTATAATTGGACAGGAGAATATTAAAAATTATATTACAACTTTCTACAAGAGATTGTTTGGTGCACCGGCCCAAAATTATTTTTCTTTGGTGGAATCCGAAATCTCAGATATTCCACAGATTTCGGCTGAGGAAAATGCTATCCTTTCAGCCGATTTTTCTGAAAAAGAAGTGTATGATGCTATCATGCAAATGGAGAAGAATAAAGCACCGGGACCAGACGGGTTCCCAGCTGAATTCTATCAAAAAATTTGGGATACGCTGAAACCAGATTTGATGAGATTGTTTGAAAGTTTCCAAAAGGGGGAACTTCCACTCTTTCATTTAAATTACGGTAATATTATACTTCTGCCCAAAAAGAAAATGCAGCTCAAATCCAGCAGTACCGACCTATTTGTCTTCTAAATGTCAGTTTCAAAATCTTTACTAAAGTAGGCACAAATAGAGTTATGGGGGTGGCACATAAGGTGATCCGACCTTCCCAATCTGCTTTTATGCCTGGGAGTCACATTCTAGAGGGGGTGTTGATTCTACATGAGACTATCCATGAACTTCAAAGGAAAAAATTGGATGGTGTTCTGTTAAAAATAGATTTTGAAAAAGCATATGACAAAGTCAAGTGGCCTTTTCTGCAACAAGTTATGCGCATGAAAGGTTTCAGTCCTAAGTGGTGTACTTGGATAGAACACTTTGTTAGCCGAGGTAGTGTGGGTATCAAAGTAAATGATGAACTAGGTCATTACTTTCAGACAAAAAAAGGTTTAAGACAGGGAGACCCGCTATCTCCTATCTTATTCAATATAGTAGCAGATATGTTGGCCATCTTAATTGCAAGGGCAAAAGAGGATGGTCAAGTTGATGGATTGATACCACATCTGGTAGAAGGAGGGGTGTCAATTTTACAATACGCTGACGATACTATCCTTTTCTTAAGTCATGACCTGGAAAAGGCTCTAAACATGAAGCTCATCTTATGTATGTTTGAACAACTTTCCGGTTTGAAAATAAATTTTCATAAGAGTGAACTATTTTGCTTTGGAAAAGCAAAAGACGTGGAAGATCAGTACAGAAACATCTTTGGATGCGAATCTGGCTCTTTTCCTTTTAAATATCTGGGCATTCCCATTCACTTTAGAAAGCTGAAAAATGGGGAGTGGAAACTTATTGAGGATAGGTTCGAAAAAAAGTTAGCAAGCTGGATTGGAAAATTATTATCCTATGGGGACCGACTGATTCTAATCAATTCAGTTCTAACTAGCCTGCCCATGTTCATGTTATCCTTTTTTGAGGTACCTATAGGGGTACGCAAAAGGATGGATTTTTTTAGATCACGATTTTTTTGGCAAAATGATGGTCATAAAAAAAAGTATAGACTTACTAAATGGAACATCATTTGTCGACCAAAAGATCAAGGGGGGCTCGGGATTGAGGACTTAGAATGCAAAAACAGAAGTTTGTTATGCAAATGGCTTTTCAAACTTGTGTCGGAAGATGGTGTTTGGCATGAGCTAATTCACAATAAATATTTACACTCTAAGTCTCTATCCCAGTTTAAAGTGCAACCGTTAGACTCACCCTTCTGGAAGGGTCTCATGAAAGTCAAAGAGGACTTTTTTGCCCGGGGATCGTTTACGGTTGGTAATGGTGAAAGTGTACGGTTTTGGGAAGACACGTGGTTAGGGGACAAGCCCCTTTCAAGTCAATACCCATCTCTCTATAGAATTGTTCACCGTAAGCAAGTTTCGGTAGCTTCTATTTTACGAAATGCGCCCCCTCCTAATATAAGTTTTAGGAGAGCGCTAACCGGGGATAGGTGGGAGAAATGGTTGCATCTTGTGAACCGGTTAATGGGCATTCAGCTAACAACTGATCTTGATACATTTAAATGGGGTTTAACTGTATCAGGAAAGTTTACGGTCAAATCAATGTATTTAGATTATTTAAGTGATCATACTAGATTCCTCCGTAAACATATTTGGAAAATGAAGGTGCCACTTAAAATAAAGATTTTTATGTGGTTTCTCATGCGTAAGGAAGTTTTAACCAAAGATAATCTTGCTAAGCGGAAGTGGGAGGGGTCTAAGAAATGTTGTTTCTGTGATCAAGATGAGACCATCCAGCATTTGTTCATCTCATGCCCTCTAGCAAAGATGGTATGGCGTATTGTTTTTATGGCCTTCAATTTATATCCCCCTACTAGCATAAATAATCTTTTTGGCAACTGGTTGCGGGGCGTTGATAAAAAAGAGAAAGTGCAAATCCGAGTGGGTGTATGTGCTTTACTCTGGGCCATTTGGAACATACGCAATGACTATATCTTTAACAATGCAAAATCATTCTCCTTTATGCAGGTAATACCTTTGGCTACCCACTGGATCCGTACGTGGTCCTACCTACAGTCAATGGAAAAGCGAGGCGCTCTGGATTTTGGGTGCAACCGGCTGGAGTTGATTGCACGGGATATGTACAACCGGTGCAGCTGGCGTTTTGATCTTAGGATTTCATGTTGATGATGAGTCACTTCATGTTGTCGGTATTTTTTAGATGGTTGATACATGTATCAACCCTGTGCGACCCATGATGTAATCTTCTGTAAGACTCAACTTTGAATAAAATCAATAAAGGCCGCATGCATCAATCGATGCAGAGGCTGGGACTCCCCCTTTTCTAAAAAAAAAAACTAAAGTGTCACAAGTTTTAGTTGATTATGCACTAAACAAGTTTAAAGAACAAGATGGTTGATTTAATGGATGGAAGTTTAATGTAACAAAACAAGAATGTAAAAGTGTCCAATCCTCTTCAATGCAAGAGGACAAGACAAAGGTTTTCTCTTATAGGAACAATGGACATGGGTTCATGGGTTCACTCAATCCTCTCTCCCATCTATGGTGATTATCATGTTATAGATAAAAAGTACACACAATTGTCATGCTTTAATGGTAGCTTTTATGACGGCTATATGTCCTAAAACACATAGTTGAGAGAAATACTCATTTGTGTTGCTAGGTCACCCTCGTAAGGCTAGCGTGGTTGCTGTCACACCCACATCATACTTCTCCTTTTTACCCCCAGATAAAGGATGTTGGGCGGTATCTGTCACTCAATACCTATGCCTTGTCACATCGGCCATCCCGTACCCACATACATCATACTTCTTAATGGACAATATTCTAAACACTAGTGCAATGATTTATATTCGTGTGCATGACCATATCT
This sequence comes from Poa pratensis, assembly GCA_947311845.1. NCBI lineage: Eukaryota > Viridiplantae > Streptophyta > Magnoliopsida > Poales > Poaceae > Poa > Poa pratensis. Next base: position 59,986,246 of record CAMZMU010000063.1, on the reverse strand, counting down.
CTCTTATCTATCTACACTTGGTGGTGTCAATCACCTCATGACATGGATAAACAAGGCATTATACATAAATCAAACCATCACATGCATCATAGAATATCTCCAAAGTATGACAAATCATAAAAGATCCAACACAACGGTAAATGCATAACAAATATCATCTCATACCACAATATCCACCATAGGAATTACATAGATAGATCCATACTTATGCAAGGCACATCATATGGACTTCAACAATGATCATACATAGAGAGATTGATCAAGTTACCACCACAAACCCAAAGTCCAGGGGTGGACTACTCCCCCTTCATCATGGTGATGATGGTGGAGATGTTGGAGAAGATGGAGACCACCCCGGCAGCGCCCCGCCGGAGTTTTCCCCCTCCAATCTGCAGCTCCAGGTCTTCTGTTTCGTGGTTTTGTGTTTCGCGGCGCTCCTTTCCGAAGGGCGTCGGGGACTATTTTTATAGTCGTTTTTAGGTCAAGACGGAGGCTCGGGAAAAAGATCGACGGCAACGGAGCTCGAGGCCCAGATGGTGGGTCCCACGCGGCCAAGGAATCTGGCCGCGTGGGCCCTCTTCTGGCCCTCGGGCCTCCGTTTGTTCGCTTCCTTCGCTCCCACGCTTCGTTCCTTCCAAAAACTGATGCTCGTAAATTATTAGGTCATTTGGACGTCGTTTGGGTCCCTGAAACATCAAAATATAGAAAATAGGGTTTTCTGCCTGTGCAGGGTTAATTCCAGAAAAATAGGGAAACAATGAAATATTCCCAAAATCAATATAAAACAATGATATAACCCTTATATGATGCAAATATGATTGAAATATAAGTAATATAATGCAAAGTTCATGTATGCATTTTACATGCATCAACATCCCCAAGCTTAACCTATACTCGTCCTCGAGTATGAAGGTGATAAAACTAACATGGACTTTGCATTTTAATACTATCAATGGATATCAAAGATGATTACTATTGCTACATAGAGTCAAATGATTCATTCTTCAAAGGAGTAGCAATATACAAGATAGATTATGAAGTGATATCAAATATTCAATGTAAGGATGTTCAATGATAATTCACAAAGTGTAACATAGAAGAAAGTACTATGGACCAAATGTATGCATAATGAAAAGTAAAAACATCCTATAATGGTCATAGAGTATTCTTGTAAATCTGAATATAAAAGGTGGACACTTTGGAAAGATATATAAATAAGTAGAGGTAAAACATGAATAAGTTTCATCTAACTTCCAAATGCTTCTACTTAAGTTAATGTTTGCAATGTGGTATTCATTGGTGTCAAGCTCTCATTACCCCTATCATAGCATCTTGAATGGTTAAAGTTTAAAGTGAAAGCAAATATGAGTAGTGTGCTTGACAAAGTATGGGTTGAATGTCTCATGCCCCGTGAATACGAGTACCTACACCACGGTGTTACTCAACTTGGGCACAAAGCAAGTTCAAGTTAAAGTCATTGTAAGTAATATAATAGCGTCATCAAGAGCGTCAACTGGGGTACCTCTTGTCTCAGGACATGGAACAAGCCCATGTCAAAATGACAAGACAAACAAACAAAATGAACAATCTCACACCCTTTTTATTTACTATTGGTATAGCTTTTTATTGTGGTGCATCACTGAAGGTTCACCATGTATGTAAGTAAATTTCCACCATGAATGATGCATGGCTTAGATTAGCGGCCCAGGCGTCTCTCTAGCCATTTATACAAACTCATTAAACTTACTAAGTTTCCGCATTTATTTGGCACCATGATAAGCATCCATAAACAAAAGTACATGATATCAACTAAATATAAAGAGCACGTTGAAAGCTTGCCATGTGACAGCACATATGAGCTAACTCCCAACCAAGACTCTTGTCAAGCCACAACTTCATAATTTTAATCACAATGGTCATGTTTATTAAGTGCAATAAAAGTAAAGTGTGCATCAAGTTCGTGAGAGCTTTTAACCAACTTTCCCATAACAATCAATAACATAAGCATTTTAATTCAGAAGTATAGATAATACAAATAACATGATAAACATACTCGGAATAGCATAAAGCTAATAGGTAGATATGGTGGACTCACTGGAAAAACTTTGGTTGAAGGTGTTGGAAAACAAGTTTTTACTTGTTGGAATTTTTGGGCTAGCAAGAGGGAGAAAGTTGACCGTCTAAATGCATGCATAAGTGTCCATAGAACTAACCAATCCATGTTAAACAAAGTAAAGTAACATTCAGCATCAAAACATGAATAAAAGATAGCTCTTGATAAAACACTTGCAAATTAATACTCATTAAAAAGCACATGAATCATGCAACTATATGTATCTTTTTGAATCAACTCAAACATCCCTTTCCCAATCTTTTTAATAGCATCCAACTTAATTCAACCCAAATTTCCAGTAGCTCTCTCATATATAAATGATAGTGGTGGTCTCAAGACAAACAAAAATCAAACCGAAATAAAAAGCAAATAAAAGACGCTCCAAGTTTATGCGATAAAGTGCATTGATCGAAAAACAGAAGTTAGACGTGTGCAAACCGAGAGTGTGTTGGTCCAGTGGGGTTGTCTTCACATCCCCAAGCTTATGGTCTTCACCATCCTTGGATAGCTCTTGGTGCATCTCCTCTAATCCCTGTGAAAAAACTTCAAAACACCGTTTCTCCCATTTCTTTTCTGTGGGGTGACATTAGTAGTGATAGACAAATGAATTGCTTGCTGCATAAAATCCTTAAACAAAAATTCATATGAATGTCCAGAAAGTGTATAATGTTGTATGCCTACTTATAAACTCAATTGGATAAAAAAGATTCAAGTTAAAAGTTCAAAGAATGCATCAAACAAAATGGGACAGAATCTGTCCAGAAAAACAGCAGCAGCAAAACGTATTTTTCTACCCTACTTAAATTTCGAAAAAATCTGAAAAAATTCATGCATACAGAGGATGAAAAGTTGCAACTACAGTTCAAATTCAGCTCATTCGGAGTTACAGAATAGGAATTAAAAATCATACCGTGCACAGATTCGTGCTGGAATAAAATCTCCGAATACAATAAGCAACTTTTTCAAACCAAAATGGGTAAAACTTGGCACTTTATTAAAAATTCCAGAAACAAAACTAAAAACTAAGTCTCTTGTTACAGCAAGAGGACACAAAGAAAAAAAATAAAAACAACCGGGTTGCCTCCCGTAAAGCGCTTTCTTTATAGCCATATAGCTAGGCTTACTTACTTGTTATCAAGATGGTTGGAGTGAGGTGGCTTGGCATCCCCAAGCTTGAATTCTTGTACTTATTTGATATATGTTGGGTGAGTCTAGGGGTAACATCCCCAAGCTTGAGTGTTTGTCCCTCTTGATCTTTGTTCATCACCCTCAACTCTTCCACTTGAAAAATTCTCTTTACACAAAACTCACATAAAACTTGATTAGAGGGGTTAGTGTCTCCATAAATCCTCATAGGTACAGCAAAGACATATCATGAGTTGATTCTAAACATTAGCTACTGTTACTATGGTTGTGTATTGCTCTTTGATCAAAGAACTACACAAAACACAAGTAATGAGAGTAATGCAAAATAAAGACAGAATCTGTCAAAAACTGGACACCCGTAAAGAGTGAATTTTCAGAGGCACTTACGTTGCTCAAATCAGAAATTTTGAACTAATGAAATGTGTATAATAACTGAAGATTGCTGTCGTAAAATTTCAGGTCAAAATTCCTTTTCTGTGATTTTTAACATTTTTCGCAGTGAAGCTTAGGAATCTGTTTTCTGGACAGCCATGATAGTTTTAATGATGCTCACATAGGAACAAGAATTGAAATGCAAAGAGAGCATCAAGGAAAAATATGAAACATTTTAAGTCTAACCCACTTCCTATGCATTGGGATCTTGTAAGAAAATAAATCATTGAAACACAAAGCAAGTAGCATAGGAAGATAAACAAGAGCAATTTCAAGACTTTCAACTTAAAGAGAGGAAACGTAATAATGTTGAAATGTTTAGAACCATGTTTTCCTCTCTCATAATAACTTTCAGTAGCATCATGAATAAATTCAACAATATAACTATCACATAAAGCATGTCTCTCATGAGCTTCAAGCATAAAAGTATTAGTACTCTCCACATAAGTAAAATCCTTCTTAGTAATAGTGGGAGTAAAATATTCATAATCATCATATATAGGAGGCATATCATAATCATAATAAACTTTATCCTCAATAGTAGGTGGACTGAAAATATCATATTCATCATTGTAATAATCGTAAATGGGAGACATAGTATCCTCCCCAAGCTTAAATGATTGCAAGATATAACAAAAATAAATTTAAAGTTTAGTGCACACAAGAATAGAAACTTAAGCGCTACGCTCCCCGGCAACGGCGCCAGAAAAGTACTTGATAACCCCCAAGAGCAGGGATCACTGTAGCACCTCTCAATGTGGAAGTAGGGTATCGATCCGCAGGAGCAAGAAGGAAAAGTTATCTATTCCCTACAACTAAAGTGTCACAAGTTTTAGTTGATTATGCACTAAACAAGTTTAAAGAACAAGATGGTTGATTTAATGGATGGAAGTTTAATGTAACAAAACAAGAATGTAAAAGTGTCCCAATCCTCTTCAATGCAAGAGGACAAGACAAAGGTTTTCTCTTATAGGAACAATGGACATGGGTTCATGGGTTCACTCAATCCTCTCTCTCATCTATGGTGATTATCATGTTATAGATAAAAAGTACACACAATTGTCATGCTTTAATGGTAGCTTTTATGACGGCTATATGTCCTAAAACACATAGTTGAGAAAATATCATTTGTGTTGCTAGGTCACCCTCGTAAGGCTAGCGTGGTTGCTGTCACACCCACATCATACTTCTTCCTTTTTACCCCCAGATAAAGGATGTTGGGCGGTACTGTGTCACTCAATACCTATGCCTTGTCACATCGGCCATCCTGTACCCACATACATCATACTTCTTAATGGACAATATTCTAAACACTAGTGCAATGATTCATATGTCATGTGCATGACCACATCTCTCTTATCTATCTCCACTTGGTGGTGTCAATCACCTCATGACATAGATAAACAAGGCATTTTGCATAAATCAAACCATCACATGCATCATAGAATATCTCCAAAGTATGACAAATCATAAAAGATCCAACACAACGGTAAATGTATAACAAATATCATCTTATACCACAATATCCACAATAGGAATTACATAGATAGATCCATACTCAGGCAAGGCACATCATATGGACTTCAACAATGATCATACATAGAGAGATTAGATCAAGTTACCACCACAAACCCAAGGTCCAGGGGGTGGACTACTCCCCCTTCATCATGGTGATGATGGTGGAGATGTTGGAGAAGATGGAGACCACCCCGGCAGCGCCCCGCCGGAGTTTTCCCCCTCCAATCTGCAGCTCCAGGTCTTCTGTTTCGTGGTTTTGTGTTTCTGCGGCGCTCCTTTCCGAAGGGCGTCGGGGACTATTTTTATAGTCGTTTTTAGGTCAAGACGGAGGCTCAGAAAAAAAGATCGACGGTAACGGAGCTCCGAGGCCCCAGATGGTGGGTCCCACGCGGCCAGGGAATCTGGCCGCGTGGGCCACCCTCTTCTGGCCCTCGGGCCTCCGTTTGTTCGCTTCCTTTGCTCCCACGCTTCGTTCCTTCCAAAAACTGATGCTCGTAAATTATTAGGTCATTTGGACGTCGTTTGGGTCCCTGAAACATCAAAATATAGAAAATAGGGTTTTCTGCCTGTGCAGGGTTAATTCCAGAAAAATAGGGAAACAATGAAATATTCCCAAAATCAATATAAATCAATGATATAACTCTTATATGATGCAAATATGATTGAAATATAAGTAATATAATGCAAAGTTCATGTATGCATTTTACATGCATCAGCATCCAGCAGATCTTTGTCTTCGCGCAGGAAAAAACCATAGGACTGCCACCTTTATTCGCAAGACTAGCAGGCCCCCACGCCTTCAGTCGCCATCCAGCGGAACGGCATCAGAGAAGACAACATCGTGCATGGCTGCAGAGAGGCGGTGAGAACACCGCCACATCCCACAACACCAGTCTATGTTGGGTCAATTGGTCCAGATCAAAATCCAACGAAGGCCCAGATCGAGGTCCAGATTGAAACCCAAAACTGATACGGAGATTGTTTTGCCCGATCTTTCACCGCAAGAACCACCGGATAACTATCCTTCCAATCACGGGAGCGATCCACGCAACCTGAAGAATCTAGAGAACAAATCTCACGACAAGCAACGAGATGATGAACACCACGCCTCTCGCCAAGCTCGACAACCCTTGACAATTCAAGGACCTTCTCGCAATTGCACTACAACTCTTGACAGATTCAAGAACCTTCATGCCTCAATTTATTGACACCTCGACAAACGTCCGAGACGCCGTCTTACACCCCGATCCCCGAGGGACGGTGGCAACCATGAACACAATGTTCTACATATTTTTCGACTCCGCTAAAACCCTAGCCGCTGGCTCCTTTATATAGGAGGCCAACACCTAGTCGGTTGGACATGCTCAAACCGAAACCTATTGGACTCCTAAACCTAATTGGATTCGAACTGGATACAAACCGGCCCATTGGAGGCTCGGCCCAAACACATTAAAAAGGACGCAGCCTTAGACATTACATTGCGTGACTATTGTCCTAGCTGCAACCTTTAGCAACGATGCCCGCATCATCCTCCCCTTCTTGGAAAGGCGTTGTCCTCAACGCCGGAAGGTCTTCTCCAGCGCTTGTGGCGTCAAATAAGAAATATCGCCACACTCCTCTCTCCACAAGTCTTCTTCGGCCTGCCACACCACATCCTCCCTCTCGGATAGCTAGACTTGTTCTTGGCACCCTCCATGTTTGGCGCCACCAACATGATTGAGACACAAACATTCAGACTGCAACATGTAAACGCACCATGCAAATCACCCAAAACACAACAGGACAAATTCCTGCACACCAAGGGTCCAAATAAGCTGTATACGCATGCGGATGCAATATGAAATTGTGGAGACAAACTTGGCACATCACCCAAAACAAACAGGACAATTCCTGCACGCCAAGGATCCAAATGAACTTAGTCCGCCATCTCTTGAAACTGAAAACGAGTGTCTTTTTTTTCCTTTTTATGATATAGTTGTTTGCCCGATCTTTCACCGCAAGAACCACCAGATAACTATTCTTCCAATCACGGGAGTAATCCGCGTAACCTGAAGAACGAGAGAACGAATCCCACAGCGAGCAACGAGGTGATAAACACCACGCCTCACGCCAAGCTCGACAACCCTTGGCAGATCCAAGAGCCTTCTCGCCACACACGATAACTCTTGACAGATTCAAGAACACTCATGCCTCTATTTCAAAGATAACTGACGAACGTCCGAGACGCTGTCTACACGCCGGTCCCTTAGGACGGAGGCAAACTTGAACTTTTAGTTCTACATAATTTTCAACTCCCCTAATATTGTGACACCCCCTTTGTTTATAAAGGACAAAGGGTAGGGGTCGCCGAACTAAACCCTAACCGACTTGGACTCCTAATCTGGTCCGACTCAGACCGATACAAACCGACCCATGGCGGGTTCGGCCTTAGATTTCGCACGCAGGCCTAGTTAACACTAACTTAGACTTTTACATATCAATATGTCCTAGCGTGTCAACCAACCAACACGATGTCGACGATGCCCACATCATCCTCCCCTTCTTAGAGAGGCGTTGTCCTCAACGCCGGAAGGTCTTCTCCAGCGTTTGTGGCGTCAAATCTTCACATCGCCACGATCCTTCTTCATCCTCAAGTCCTCGCCGGCCTGCCACACCACATCCTCCCTCTCGGCTAGCTAGACTTGTTCTTGGCGCCCTCCACGTTTGGCACCACCAACCTGATTGAGACACACAATCCGTCGTACTGCAACGTGCAAACGAACCTTGCAAATCACCCGAACGCAGCAGGACAACTCCTGTACACCACGGATCCAAATAAGCTGAATAAGCCTGCAGATGCAATTTCCAAACATGTGCCTCACTTTTCTTTTTATTTCTCTCCACACTTAAAAAATCCACCACAACAGACTAGTTACGTTTTTTTCCCCTCTCCTGCCGGTACTCCTTGCTGAAACAAAATCTGCACAAGTACCAAGCTTTTATCCTTTCCTTCCTTCACACCACGTGATGGCCTTTTTTTACCTTACGCAAAAAGTCCAACAGACTAGTCATGTACCATATCAATCCGAACTGATCCTTTGCCTTCTTTCCATGCAAAAACGAGCAAACCTTTCCTTTCCTGCACGTACAATCACAAATTTCGAATCTGCAGCCAATTTGTTTCCTTCCCGTTCTGTCTGCTTTTTTTTATTTCTTTCCGCTTTAAAGTATCAATCCAATCCGCACCAAGAGTCCATGAGCAATACGATCTTCTAGATGCACCTCTCGTAGATTCTGATTGCAGGGACGAATTTTGCACTTCCCTACGCGGAACGCTGCCAGACTCCAAGCACGTATGAACGGAAACAACAGGAATCTCGATTCTGCCTTTCCTATCGACTCGAACCGATCTCGCCGAGATTTGATATTGAACCGGCCTGCGATCTTCCATCCCCAACTCGCCGAGCTGCTTCTAGCCAACTCGTCGCCCCAATTCCACCAAACAATTCCAGCAAAAATAAATCTGCCAATCTTTGCAACCTGCAAATAGATTTTCGACTGGATGAACTCCCCCGCGGTGATCAACTTGGCGCTCTGATACCAAATGATATAGTTGTTTGCCCGATCTTTCACCGCAAGAACCACCGGATAACTATTCTTCCAATCACGGGTGTAATCCGCGTAACCTGAAGAACGAGAGAACGAATCCCACAGCGAGCAACGAGGTGATAAACACCACGCCTCACGCCAAGCTCGGCAACCCTTGGCAGATCCAAGAGCCTTCTCGCCACACACGATAACTCTTGACAGATTCAAGAACACTCATGCCTCTATTTCAAAGATAACTGACGAACGTCCGAGACGCTGTCTACACGCCGGTCCCTTAGGACGGAGGCAAACTTGAACTTTTAGTTCTACATAATTTTCAACTCTCCTAATATTGTGACACCCCCTTTGTTTATAAAGGACAAAGGGGTAGGGGTCGCCGAACTAAACCCTAACCGACTTGGACTGCTAATCTGGTTCGACTCAGACCGATACAAACCGACCCATGGCGGGTTCGGCCTTAGATTTCGCACGCAGGCCTAGTTAACACTACCTTAGACTTTTACATATCAATTAAATATGTCCTAACGTGTCAACCAACCAACATGATGCCGACGATGCCGACATCAAAAACGCCCACCAACGTGACCGAACGGCCGCCGGCGGCGTGCCGCCGTCTCCTCACCGCCCTCCCGCTGAAGGATCTCAGGCCCTGGCCGGCTGGCCGCGCCGCCCTTGCCCTCCGCCTACGCCCCACATCCTCCCATGAAGCGCTGCCGAGAGCACACCCTGCCCACCGTCGCTTGGACGGGACGGGCGCCGCCGCCGCCGCAGTCGCCGGCAGCAGCGACGGCCAGAGATCTTCGTTCGGATGGAACTAGGGTTCGGGGGCGGTGGCCTCCGGAACCGCTCGGGAGAGGCTCGGGAGGGAAAACGATTCATTCAGTCTGAGATCTTATGCCTGCTGAAAATTAATGATCTCCAGCGGGCTAGGGATGCCCACTGCATGCAGCCCTACTGATGGATTATCACCCCAAAGTTCTCCTATTGAAAATTATTGAAACTGATTTTTGTTGTGTCGCATGTGAATTTTCTAAAACACGATTATATAGCGTATATTTATATTATTGCGTGAATGTACTTTTCAATTTATAATATTATTAAATATATTGGTACATATTCCAAAGAATAAGGCCTAACAAATATCTTAATTGAGGTGTGTATTGGTGGCTTTGTAAACAAATATATAGAAATTTCTAGAGTATAAATTGAACATTTGGCATGATCATTTTTTCTGTGGACAAATATGTCTTACAAGTTACAATGGGTTTAGTAATAAGTTGATGATCTACACTTATTATTAAAATTGCATCGCTTATAGGGATCACCAACAAAACTAAAAATATTATGAATTCTATTACTTTTTCACACATAGGGCCTCCTTTAATTCACATGATTTTCATAGTAAAAGTGTAGGATTCATTTTCCTATAGGAATTTGCACTGTAGCGTTTGATTCACAGGAATACACCAAAGGAAACTTGAAGGAATTTTTCCCTTGCCATCAGATTCCTACTGTGAACACAAGAAACAAACAATTCAGCTGCACCTCTTTTTTCCATTCCTTTGCAAGCAACAAGGCAGCTAAGGGAAACATTCCTATGGTCTTAGTTTTCCAATTGCATTCATATCTACTCCCTCCGTTCCAAATTAGATGACTTCTATTTGTCCACATATGGATGTATTTATACTTGTAATATGTCTAGATACATCCGCATGTGAACAAGTGGAAGTCATCTAATTTGGAACGGAGGGAGTAATTCCTATTCCTATTCCTATTCATATTCCTATGTTTTAAAATCCTACGAATCAAAGAAGGCCAAAATGTTATCATCGAGCAGCGGCCAGGTGACTCTGGATTACGTGCTCCTACCTTGGTTCGGAGAGATTGTATTCCTCCCGATCCTCTCTCTCTTTTCTTGTAGATCATGAACACTACCGATCCTCTCTGCCACAATCAAAGACTCTTGTGCATGAAAGTTAAAGCGACAAATGAAAGATGAGAAGAAAAAATATGCATCGCGGACATGTCTAGCGATGTCGTACATCAACGTATTAGTCTTACATTAGAATTACTCCCTCGGTTCACTGGTGTAAAACGATTGGTCAAGCTAATTAGCTTGCCCAAGTGTCTTATATTAGTTTTGACGGTCCCTCGTCAGATGGCGGGGAACTCCCGCAATGCATTACAGAAGGAGAGAATTGGTTTTGTCCAGTTAATACGGGAAACCGTACCAAAAACCACACAAGACTCGGTTAATTAAGTGGTAACCGAGCGAAACCGCACTCCACGGCCACGGAACCTAGCTACACTAGGACTGAAGCACTGCCGCACAACGTGAACACCGCACACTAAGCACCACACTCGCCGCCACTCCGACGCCGGAGGGAGAACGACGCGCCGGCAACCAACATCGAAAGAAAACCTTGTCGCCCAAGTGACACAAGGTCAATGCTCTCGGAGCTGCGAAGCTCTCGGGGTCGCCGTCCCGACATCCATCGCTCCAGCATGCCCTGCATACTCCACCGACACCACCTTCCTGGGCCGCCACCCCGACATATCGCCGCTCGGCCTCGAGCTGCAACACCGCACGGCTCAGCTGCCTGTAACCCGAGCTACATAGGACCACTGCCCGCATACTACAGCCGTCACACCATGCCCGGGGCAGCCGCCCCGACATACCTTCCAACCATCCTCTCTGGGACGCGCCGACCGAGTCGATAACCCTGCCGTCCCTGCCGCTCAAGGTCACCATCCAAAGTTGTGCCAAGCCAGAGCCCTTCCCCATGGGGCTACCACTGCACCGTTGCCCGAGGACGCCGCCTCGGCACGCATCCACCATCTCGGGGCCGCTACCCCGACATCCACGATCCCATAAGAGACGGAAACCCCATGCAGCGGCAATAGACTCTCCCTCCAAAGTGACGCCTCCAAGAAGGTCACGACATTACCGTCGCAGTCGCCCACTCCGAAGCTGGAGCTTGGGTTTTCACTCGGAGGGTCCAAACCCCTCGAATGGAGAGGAAATAGAGCTCCACGGCAACGCCTTCAAGAAGGAAAATGACGCACGATAGGCGCCGCCGCTGTCAGCACCAACCATAGTTGGGAAAAGCTTTCACCAGAGCTTCCATCTCCTTCCATCGAGAGCTTGCAGATTTTAGTGCACAGGGCACCAAGATCACTGAGCAAATGCGCTGCAGAGGGTTGCACCGCCACTGTCTGCCACACCCCACCGCTCGACACGATTGGGACCAGATCGGGCCCGCTCAACCCGCCATCTCGCCCTGCACCGGCCGCTGCCAGCGCCTCCAGCACGCACCGCAGCACCCACGCCGGCCACGCCCATCGCTCGTCGGCGTCGGCCCATCTACGTTGTTGGCCGTCCCTCGTGGCCCAGATCCTGCCGGCCTGTGCCCCGTTGCCGGCAAGCCCGAGCCTTGCAGCTCCGTCTTCCCGCACCGCCGCGCCCATCTTCGTCATCGCCGCCACCTCGCGCCGCCGTCCGTAATCGCACGTGGGAGAGCCCGAAACAGAAAGAGTGCCCCGCCGCCACCTTCTTCGGGGGGGACGCCCGTGGCTTTGCCGGCGCCCCCACCGGCGGCAGCGATGCGGGGAAGGGGTGGAGGAGCCCTGGTGGCGGCGGGTTAGGGTTTCCCCCGAGTCGCGAGAGGAGGGTGACATTGTCTTATATTAGTGAACAGAGAAAGTAGTAGAGATGGCTAAGCATATATTTGTTCAACGGGGGATATGCCCGACCGGTTCGTTGGGGCTAGCCAGAATGAAGGGATCAGAATCATCACATCAAGACATTATTGAAGCCTAGATGTATTTTCTGAGATGCATGCATCATGTAGGAACCCATATAGATCATCATGTGAAAGCTGTGTGTTTTTTTCTATAGTATAAGTTACGGCTGATCAGTGCCCTTGAGCTTGACCAATTAAAATATGCTGACCACTGGCCGTCCACATAAGGAGAGAAGGTTGACATAGTAACTTCAATTTGTAGCACGACCACGTATATGTGCTACACAGTGCATGTCATTCAGAAAAGAGAAAAGCAAAATACAGGACTGAGTGATAAAAGATGAAAAGTACTACTGTAGTCTAGTCAACCACTAAATGAGCGCTACAAAATCCTAACTTTAAAAGCGGGCTACATAGAATCTTGAAAGCCAGAGCTATTGGCCGTCCAGTAGTACATACATGCATGGTCTCGTATCATTTGCGGCGAACTTGCCGAACTAGCCAGTAGATAAAAAGGCAGGCAGGGAAAAAAGATGAGAAAGCCAGGTCCTTTGCCAATTGCCACAGCAAGTGAATCTCTTTCATCTCCTTTCGGTCATGTCCACTACCACTAGATTGCACGTCTACACTGTTCCCCAACAGCACCAATACGCATATAAAAAAAACAGCACGAATACGTACACACACTTGTTACTAGCATTATAGAAACACGATGCATGCATTGATGCATACATACATAGAAACACTGACCGAACTGAATCCGGTATCAAGGTGAACTTGCCGCGCACGTGTTTTTAAATTCGAATTTGAAAATGGCGACGTTCTAAAATTGTCTAAGTTTGGAAATCATTGGAATTGAAAAAAGTTCTCGTTTTAAAAATGGTCGGGTTTTGGAGATTGCTCAAATTTGAAAATAATTGTAATTCAAAAAAAATTACGTTTTAGAAACGTTTAGATTTTAAAAATTGGTTAAAGTGGAAACGTTTTAAGGTCTGAATTCCTTTCACGTTCATAAAATGGTGTGTTCATGTTGATATGTTTGCCATATTTGTAAGAACCGCGGTGTAAAGAATTCAAATTTGGGAAAGTCCACATTCAAATTTGTTCAGATTTGAGTCAACTGAAATTCAGGAAAAGTTTACATTCATAATTTGTTCAAATTTCAAAATCGTTAAACTTGGGAAGTTATTCATATTTGAATTTGGTTTACATTTATTAAATGATCAGATTTGGAAGACATTGTAAATTTTGAAATATTAAAATTTGAATTTTGATCGTACACCACAAATAGTCAGCGCTTATTTTTGTGTTCATGTCGATATATCTGTGGCATTTATAAATACCGTGGTGTAAAAAATTAAAATTGAAAATGTCCACGTTGAAAAGTTGTTCACATTTGAATGTATCGAAATTTAAAAAGAAAATTAGATTCATAAGTTGTTTAAATTTGGAAAATTGGTGAAAGTGGGAAGCTATCCGTATGTTTTTTTTTACGTTTTTTTGAATGCTCAGATTTGAAAGTCAGTGAAAAATTTGGAGTATTCAAATTTGAAACGTCTTTTGAATGGTCAGATTTCAAAGCCAGTGGAAATTTTGAAGTATTCAAATATGAAATTTGGTCATATGTCATAAATAGTCAGCGTTTATTTTTTGTGCTAATGTTGATATGTTTGTCACAATTGTAAATACCATTGGGGGGGGGGGGGGGGGGGGGGGGTGGGGGGGTTCGAATTTGAAAATGTCCACATTCAAATGTTGTTTAGATTTGAATGTATCATCAGATTTTGTCATTTTTGTGTAGCTCAAATACAAAGTATTTGAATTTCATATTTTTCACGTTCGTGGAATACATCATTAGTTAGATCTGGGTTTTTTTCAGAATTTTTTGAAACTCATAAATATTTTTTTTGATTTTTTGAAAGCACCGAGATCACTGGTGCTCGGGTGCATAAGACACTTTCCGGTCCAATCACAAGAAGTACAAAACCAAAATCATTAATGTAAGTTCATTTAGTACAATTACAATAATACAATGCATTAAGATGGTCATCTCTTATAATACATCACTATCAAGAATAACGTGCTAAAATACAATTGTGACTCGTCGCTCTCCAAATCGCCTTATGGTCACCTGGTGGGTGAGATCAAGAATCTCATGGAAGAAAGGGACTTTATTCCCCATGATTATTTATAAAAATCCCTTATTCCCCGCCAAAAAAGGCCTATCGAGAGCAAGCAGGTGAAACCATTTGACGGTCGTGGTTCAAGCCTTCTTCAATCAGTATGGCTGTACTCATATTATTGATGTCGTAGCTTCTAGTTTGGTCGGAGGAAGGAGAAGTTTACGTCTACAAATTGTCCAAATTTTGAAATCGTTAAAAGTTGCTCGTATGTGAATTTTTTTTACGGTTTTGAAATGCCCAGATTTGAAAGGCATCGAAATTTTTTAAATATTTGAACTTGAAATTTGACCAAATGCTATAAATAGTCGTCGTTTTTTGTTTGTGTTAATGTTGACATGTTTGTCACATTTGTAAATACCCTGTATTTGAAAAGTTGCAAAAGTTTTGAAAAACAAAAAAAGAGCAAAAAAAAAAAGGCCCGAGGCAGCCGCCCAGCAATCAGCCCAGCCCACGAACTGGCCCATCTGGCCAGCACAGGCCCACCGTGATGTCACGATGACGTCACCGGTGGGCGGAGCTGCCGCGACGGCGACGACAAGCCGGGACGCGCATGGACGCGGGCTACCCGTAAGTGGCGGCGCCGCCTCTTTTGGGTCGCCGGAGCGGCGACGGCGGCGTGCGGACGCGGCGGAGGGCAGCGCGCACGGCGGCGTCGATTCCGGCGACGGCGCGACGTTTCGGCAGCCGATTTGCGGCGAGGGGAGAGGGCGTGGTGGCGGAGCTCCGTGCGTGCTCGGATTCGTGCGGGGAGGAGCGTGGCGGTCGCGCGGCGCGACGGCGTCGCCGGCGATTTCCGGCATCGCGTGGGAGAGAGAAGGGAGAGGGGGGTTCACTGACGCTTTTCCATAAAAGTCCCTGGCGTTTCCGGAAATTGCGATCAGGTCCTTCGTGGGGGGTTCTCTGCAAATTTCTGCGCCAAAAACCGTGTGGGAGGGTGACCGGCTGGCTACCGGCGCGACCGGCCGGTGACCGGGCGACATGTCACGCGCTGATTGGAAGAAAATACCCGCGCACTGTAGCGCGCGCTGGGGGGGCGACGTGGACCTATCTGGGCCGTTGGATCGCGTGGATCTGACCTTTATATTGATCTATCTATGTACCCAGCTAAGCTAAGTGTTAGAGTATATTACGGTTTAGCTATAGTTTAGAATATAGCTAAACCGTAATATACTCTAACACTAAGAGAATCTCTACTCACGGCGCCCAAATGGTCGCCCAAAGGCCATCCGGACGGGTTATTTTGGCGCCGTACGGACGAGCTGTAGGCTATGGGAGTTGTCGCTCCCCACTCGCGACACCCAAATTTTTTTTAAACTAGCGATGCAACGGATTTCATTCAAATTTTAGGAAGTTTTACAAATTTGAATGAAAATTAACGAAATTTAAACCTAAACCTAATCTAATGGCGGCGGTAGCGCTCGAACGCGGCGTAGCCGTCCTCCTCCTCCTTGCCCGCCTGCGACTGGATGAGCTCGAGTAGGAGCGGCGACATCTCCGGCTCTGGCTTCGCCTTCATCGGCTTCGGCTTGGGTGTAAGCAGTGACGACGAGCGGGAGTGGGAGGAGGTTGACGAGCGCAAGGAGGAGGCCGCTGATACGTCTCAAACGTATCTATAATTTCTCATGTTCCATGTTGATATTATACCAATTGTTACATGTTTTATATACACTTCATAGCATTTTTATGCATTTTCTGGGACTAACCTATTAACAAGATGCCACAGTGTCAGTTCCTATTTTCTGCTGTTTTTGTATTCCAGAAAAGCTAGTCTGGAAATATTCTCGGAATTGGACGAAACTTGGACAGAACCTCCTATTTTTCCAACACGAAGACGGAGTCCAGAGGAGACGGAGGAGGGCCACGTGGCACCCACACCATGGGGCCGCGCGGGCCCCCCTGCCGCGCCGTGGGGTGGTGTGGGGCCCTCGTGGCTCCGCAGCCGCCGCCCTTTCGCCTATTTATTCTTCCCGACGCGAAAACCCTAAACACCCGAGCCATTATCCACGAAAAGTTCCAGAGACGCCGCCGCCGTCAACCCTAGCTCGGGAGGGTTCAGAAGCTCTTCCCGGCACCCTGCCGGAGAGGGGAATCATCACCGGAGGGCTCTACATCACCATGCCTGCCTCCGGAGTGATGCGTGAGTAGTTCATCCTTGGACTACGGGTCCATGGCAGTAGCTAGATGGTTGTCTCTCCACTTTATGCTATCATGTTTAGATCTTGTGAGCTGCCTATCATGATCAAGATCATCTTATTGTAATGCTACATGTTGTGTTTGCTGGGATCCGATGAATATTGAATACTATGTCAAGTTGATTATCAATCTATCTTATATGTTATTTATGATCTTGCATGCTTTCCGTTACTAGTAGATGCTTTGGCCAAGTAGATGCTTGTAACTCCAAGAGTGAGTATTTATGCTAGATAGTGGGTTCATGCCTCCGGTAATCTGGGAGAGTGACAATAACTTCTAAGATTGTGGATGTGCTGTTGCCACTAGGGATAAAATAACCGATGCTTAGCTTAAGGGTACGCCGTTAGGTCTAATGCATTTGTTTACTTTACGCACATTACTTAATGCAATTATCCGTTGCTTGCAACTTAATACCAACGGGGAACTCGGTATGACAACCTGGCGGTGGATTATTAGTCATAGACGCTGTTGGATAACGGTCTATGTATTTTGTCGTAATGCCCACATGAATATCATAGTAATCATCATGTCATATATATGCATTGTTATGCGCTCAATATTTTGTCAATTGCCCAGCTGTAATTTGTTCACCCAGCATGTTAGTTATCTTTTATGGAGAGACACCACTAGTGAACTGTGGACCCCGGTCCATTCTTTTACACTGATAATACAACCAACTGCAAACACTGTTCCTTTTCATTCTCTGCAATTTACTACTGTTTTCCACACCATACGTTTAATCCTTTGTTTTCAGCAAGCCGGTGAGATTGACAACCTCACTGTTTCGTTGGGGCAAAGTAGTTTGATTGTGTTGTGTGCAGATTCCACGTTGGTGATCGTACGCGCCACCAACAACCTTCAGAAGTGATTTCTTGCTCCTACTGGTTCGATTAAACCTTGGTTTCATACTGAGGGAAAACTGCTGCTACACTGCTTCATACCTTCCTCTTGGGGTCTCCCAGCGAACGTGTGATCCACGCAATCAAGCTCTTTTTCTGGCGCCGTTGCCGGGGAGCAGAATATTTCTGAGAGCTCCTCTAACTCCCTGCAACAGCTCTTTTTCTGGCGCCGTTGCGGGAGCAAGAGGATTTCTGCAAGGGGAGTTTCACGCTTCCAATCTCTTTACTTTGTTATTGTCTTGCTTAGTTTATTTTTATTTAGTCTTGTTTGCTTTATTTATCAAAAACACAAAAAAATTAGTTACTTTTATTTTCGAATTGTTATTTTTCAGTCTTGTTATCATGTCTAGCCCTGTTCCTGTCATCATGTCACCTGAGGAAGAGATCTTCACTTTCAAGCAAGGGAGTGAGGAGAGTTTTAAAGATGCTTGGTCTAGAATTTTTGAGTCTTATGCTAAAACTGAACCTAAAATGACTTTAAGCCTGCTTCTTAGTAGCTTTTATTTTGGTCTTGTTCTTTGCTACAGATATGCTTTAGATGCTGTGGTAGGAGGAGATTTCCTTCGTTATGATGGGGATCAAGCTTTTAATGCTATAAAAAATGATTACAATTTCTAGCCCTCCAATCAGTAAAATTGATTTGGCTTTGACAAGCATAAGTGATAGACTTAACACTCTTGAAACAAACATATCTGGTCTAAAAGAAGGGTATAATCAAATTTGTGAACACTATGATAATGTGCCAGTAAATTTTGAACCATCGGGATGGGTTCCCTCAGTAAAAGTTGTTATCAATGGTGAAACTTTTCATGCTCGCTGTGATATTATGTCTGAATTCTGTTTAATGCCCAAGGATATTTTTGATTCCTTAAATCTTTGGGAGCTTTCCAAATGCGAAGATTGTATAATTTTGGGTGATAATACTATTAAATTACCAAGAGGAGTAGCCGAAGGAGTATTTACAAAACTCCTGGGGATAACAATATCTATTGATTATCTTGTCATTGAATGTGCAGGAGTAGGACAAATTACGCTTGGAAGATCTCTGTTGAAACGCTTTGGAGCAATAATAGATGTGGGCCAAGGCACTATGAATTTCGCCTCTTCACCTATGTGTAACCAAGTATTTCCTAAAGATAAGGGTAAGGTAAGAGAGCTAAGCGTAAGATTGTTGATGCTTCATCACTTGGAAACACTTGATTCTTACTTTCTGCGCCTAGCTGAAAGGCGTTAAAGAAAAGCGCTTATGGGAGACAACCCATTATTTTATTTCTGCAATTTTTCTTTTTTTGAGTCAAGGAGTTGTTTACTTCTGTAACAATTCCTTTGTATCTTTATTTTATCGCATTGTTGTGCCAAGTATTGCCTCTAATAGGAAGATGATGCTAGATTTGGATTTCTGCGCAGGAACAGATTTCTGCTGTTCACCGTTTTAATTCTGTAAAATCACAGAAAAATTATTTAAATCTGCAAATTTTTGTGCGTGATCCTCAGATATGTACGCATCTTTCGTTAGTTTAAAGTTTTTCGATCTGAGCAACGTAAGTGCCTCGAAAAAATTCGTCTTTGCGGACTGTTCTGTTTAGACAGATTCTGTCTTTTATTTTTCGCATTCTCTCTTTTACTAGTGTTGAGTGGAATTCTTTTTTAGGGTGAAGAGCTTCACATAACATCAGTGGCAGTAGCTAATGTTAAAAGTAACGGTCATGTTTGTGTCCTTATAGAACATGTGAGTTTTTGATTGTGCACTAACCCTCTAATGAGAATTACTTTGAGTTTGGTGTGGCGGAAGTTTTCAAGGGTCAAGAGAGAAGGATGATATAATGTGATCAAGAAGAGTGAAGAGCTTAAGCTTGGGGATGCTCCCATGGATCACCCCAGCATATTTCAAGAAGACTCAAGCGTCTAAGCTTGGGGATGCCCAAGGCATCCCCTTCTTCATCAGCAACTTATCAGGTCATCTCTAGTGAAACTATATTTTAATTCTTTCACATCATATGTGCTTTACTTGGAGCGTCTGTGTGCTTTTATTTTCAGTATTTTATTTTTCTTATGGTCAACTTGATTGGACCCCAGCATTCTTGATTGGGAGAGAGACACGCTCCGCTTTTTCATATGAATACTCCTATTCTTCACTTATACTTGTTGAGTATTCTTATCTAGCTATTGCTATGCTTTTAGCTCCTGTTTTTCATGCATCTCTTATTCAGAGCTGTTAGTTCTTTTAAAGAAAGTACTCTCTTGCTTCACTTATAATTGTTTGGAGAGTTTATGTTGAAATAAATTGATTGGTGTTTGGTTGGAACAGAAAATGTTGCATGTGGTAGATGGTATAATGGAAAAAGCTTACATATTCTTGTAGATCATTGTATTGGATAATTTGATACTTGTCAATTGTTTTGAGTTATCAAGTAGTTCATGTTTAAGCTTTTGTATCATGTAGTTAAAACCTATTAATGAAGAACTACCGTAAAGCTCGTTGAAATTTGGTTTGCATGATTGGTATCTCTAAGGTCTAGATATTTTCTAGTAAAAGGGTTTGGTTAACAAGGAAGACAGTGTAGAGTCTTATAATGCTTGCAATATGTTTTCATATAAGCCTTGCTGTGTCGGTTGATATCCTGTGTTTGCTTCAAATAACCTTGCTAGCCTAAACTCTGTACTGAGAGGGAATGCTTCTCGTGCATCCAAAACCTTGAGCCAAAATCCATGCCATCTGTGTCCACCATAACTACCTATATGTGGTATTTCCTTGCCATTCCAAGTAAATTTTTCATGTGCTACCTTTAAACTATTCAAACTTTATTACTCCTATTTTGTGTCAATGTTTACCAAGCTCATGAGGACGGGGTGGATGTCTTTATGTCAACTGTCAAACAGACTTTACCACCGGACTAGCGGCATATACATCCGCTTATCCATTAATTTTGCAAAAAGAGCTGGCAAATGGGGTGCCCAGTCCCAATTAATTACAACTTTAACCGCTTAATTCTCTTCACATTTTTGCCCTGATTTATCAGTCAAGCAATGACAAACAGTGAAATATCTGCATGTGTAAACAAAAGAGAAAGAGGGATGATCTGCCTTGCTGGTAGAAATAACGTCCTTCATGGGAGCCGCTCTTAAAAGTCTGGTTGGCAGGGGTCATATTGTACTTTCCATTTTCTGATTCGTTGACAATTAACAAACACCTCTCAAAACTTATTTTTACTCTCTATATGATTTCAAAAACTTAAAAAGCTCTAGCACATGATTTAATCCCTGCTTCCCTCTGCGAAGGGCCTTTCTTTTACTTTTATGTTGAGTCAGTTTTCCTACTTCTTTCTATCTTAGAAGCAAACACTAGTGTCAACTTTGGTGCAACAATTTTTATATGCTCGTATATTGCACTTATTATATGCTTTGTGTTGACAAATATCCATGAGATATATATGTTGAAAGTTGAAAGCAATTGCTGAAACTTAAATCTTCCTTTGTGTTGGTTAAATACCTTTTACTTAGAATCTATTGCTTTATGAGTTAACTCTTATGCAAAACTCTTTGATGCTTGTCTCGAAAGTACTATTCATGAAAAGTTTTTGCTTATATGATTCAGTTGTTTGCTCATTATCTACTTGCTAGCAAACTATAGACCATTGACCTGGATCACTTCATTCATAACATGTGCTTTACATATTATTTGATCAAGATTATGATTGTAGCATGTCACCTCAGAAATTATTTTGTTTTTATCGTTTTACCTACTCGAGGACGAGTAGAACTAAGCTTGGGGATGCTTGATACGTCTCAAACGTATCTATAATTTCTGATGTTCCATGTTGATATTATACCAATTGTTACATGTTTTATATACACTTCATAGCATTTTTATGCATTTTCTGGGACTAACCTATTAACAAGATGCCACAGTGCCAGTTCCTGTTTTCTGCTGTTTTTGTATTCCAGAAAAGCTAGTCTGGAAATATTCTCGGAATTGGACGAAACTTGGACAGAACCTCCTATTTTTCCAACACGAAGACGGAGTCCAGAGGAGAGACGGAGGAGGGCCACGTGGCACCCACACCATGGGGCCCGCGGGCCCCCCTGCCCGCCGTGGGGTGGTGTGGGGCCCTCGTGGCTCCGCAGCCGCCGCCCTTTCGCCTATTTATTCTTCCCGACGCGAAAACCCTAAATACCCGAGCCATTATCCACGAAAAGTTCCAGAGACGCCGCCGCCGTCAACCCTAGCTCGGGAGGGTTCAGAAGCTCTTCCCGGCACCCTGCCGGAGAGGGGAATCATCACCGGAGGGCTCTACATCACCATGCCTGCCTCCGGAGTGATGCGTGAGTAGTTCATCCTTGGACTACGGGTCCATGGCAGTAGCTAGATGGTTGTCTCTCCACTTTATGCTATCATGTTTAGATCTTGTGAGCTGCCTATCATGATCAAGATCATCTTATTGTAATGCTACATGTTGTGTTTGCTGGGATCCGATGAATATTGAATACTATGTCAAGTTGATTATCAATCTATCTTATATGTTATTTATGATCTTGCATGCTTTCCGTTACTAGTAGATGCTTTGGCCAAGTAGATGCTTGTAACTCCAAGAGTGAGTATTTATGCTAGATAGTGGGTTCATGCCCCCGGCGTCGAGCGTGCGTCCGGGCACGCCCTAGAACGCGTCGCGCCCGACGGCGTTCTTGTCCCGCGGCGGCACGCCGGGGCCGTCCCAGCGGCTAATCTCCTCCTCGTAGAGGCGGCGAAACTCCGCCTCGTGGCGGTGGAAGTTGGCCGGGTTCGACGGATCCCACAGGAGATCGTCGCGCTGCTCGGCCGTCAGCTCCCACCAGTAATAGCCGACGGCGGCCTGGCGGAAGTCGCGGTTGGTCCGCGTCAGCGCGTGCGGCACCGGGATGCCGCCGACGGAGTGGGACCAGCGGCCTAGGGCGCACATGTCCGGCGGCGCCGGCTGTCCGTTCTTCCGTAGCGCCTCCGCCTGCTCGAGGAGGAGGGTGTACGACGCGAAGCCGTTCGCCGCCGCGCCTCCAGCTTCCGGCCATCGTCTTGCTTCGCGGAGGTGGGGGTTCCGAGTGCGAGGGCGAGTGCGATGGCGAGGGCGAGGGCAAGGTGTGCCACTAGGAGCGGCGGGCGAGGCCTTTTAAATTCGCCGGTGGGCGGTGGCATTAACGCCGCTGCCCTCGAAAAGGCGCGCCGCATGGATACCGACGTGCAGCGGCAGCGAACAGGCGATGCGACGGCTCACTGCGGCCGCCGGCTCGGAAAACGAGGCGTGGCCACGGGGCACGCGGATTTGGCCACCGTCGGTTGAGGTCGTTGTGCCCCTGGTAAGCATGGCCTGCGCGTCGAAGGCCGACGTGGCGACGCGCGCCGTTTTGTCTGAGCAGCCCATCGGCTCCCCAAGTGGAGGGCGCGGGCTGGGTGTGCCGAACCAAAAATTAGACGATCAAAATCACGTCTGAGCGCCGTGAGTGAGAGCTGATTTTGGTCCGACACGCCTCAAAAGACTTTGGTGACCGCTTGGGTGCCGTGAGTAGAGATGCTCAAAGCTCGGATCAAAAAGTTGAAACACCACTGGTCTGTCTTCTTCTTTGTATCGGCGCATGCAATCGTGGCAATGTGGCCTCGTCGCGATCGCCTGTTCCAATCCAACACTGGCCGGTCAAACTATTTCGCATTTCGCTCAACGACGGCGGTCGACGGCGATGCGCTCTGATTTGTCACGGCCTGACGAGAACGTGGCACGAGACGCAATATTCTTCTTCCCAATGCCCCCATGCGCAAACAAAACCGACCAGCTTCAGAGTCAACTTCCGAATTCCGATTAAATCAAATGAAACTCGATTGACACACTAACCCTGATCCGCCTCTGTAAAATTGAAAATCGGTTTTCGTTCACCGGATTTCTCTAGTCAAAGCAAGCACCGGATCCGTGGATATTCCCCACAAATTATGCAACGGCAAGCTGAAAAAACTGTAATTTTTCGGAGTGATAAGAGTCAGACGAGAGAGAAAAAAAAGATTCCTACCGTCGTTATATAAACCCATCCCCGTTTGTTTGTTTCTACTCCGTACCTCGCACTAAACGAGGCGCCTCCATTGCAGACTCTGTTTCTTTCGCCTGCCTCTCGACCAGTGCTGTGAAGAGATAGAGAGTGACAGCGCGCATCATGGGTGCCCTGGGCCTGCTCGCGCTCGCCGTGCTGCTCTCCACGGCGGCGGAGGCCGAAGCCGGGGTGACGAGCCGGTACCGGCGGAAGCTGGAGGCCACCGCCGACATGCCGCTCGACGCCGACGTCTTCCGCGTGCCGCCCGGCTACAATGCTCCACAGCAGGTGCGTGCGCCACCGGCCTCAGTTATAGTACCATCTTCTACTAAACTCCTCATCTCTTCTTCTCCTTTGATTTGATAAAAACAGGTGCACATCACGCTGGGCGACCAGACGGGCACCGCGATGACGGTGTCGTGGGTGACGGCGAGCGAGCTGGGCAACGGCACGGTGACGTACGGCCGGTCGCCGGAGAAGATGGATATGTCGGCGCAGGGCACGCACACGCGCTACGACTACTTCAACTACACCTCCGGGTTCATCCACCACTGCATCCTCAGGAACCTCAAGGTAATTAACGAACAGTAGTATTCAGGACAAGTTCAGATCGAGAGCACCGCCGCCATTGATTCCTTCTGATTTTGCAGCACGGTGTCAAGTACTACTACGCGATGGGGTTCGGGCACACGGTGAGGACCTTCTGGTTCACCACCCCTCCTAAGCCAGGCCCTGATGTGCCGTTCAAGTTTGGACTCATCGGTGCGTGCGTTATTTTCTCACGACATCCTTTATTTTCAGTACGTAAAGTAGGTTTTTTTTGTCAGACTTTATTTTTTATTTGACAAAACAGGCAATTTTGCCTCATTTTGTCGTCACAGTGAAAGACAGTAAACCCTACCTAGAGACAAACGGCTCGGTAGGATCGGATCTTGGATAAGATGAGAAGGCCAGCACCTCTGTCAATTGTGTGTCGTAGCATCAAATGCCATGTGCTGTGACAATTTTAGCTGCAGAGTTTTTTTTAGACGAACTTAGCTGCAGATTTCAGCCGGTGTCCTACGAGTTGCTCACACGTCAACTTCGTTGGGGTCTGAATTTCTTGGCAAGTATCTGTCAAGACAAGATTGTCATGTTTAACTAGAGAACACTACAGTCTACAGGAGTAGGAAACAACGTGCACACAGCACCTGCACTCCAGTGATCGATCGACCAGCGTTAACACTGTCTAGAATAAAAAAGGAAAGTTGGAAGAACAGTCTAATAGCTTATGCCTGCTGAAAATTACTATGTCCAACGGGCTAGGGAATTGATAGAACATAATTACACACCCATGTGAGACACCAAAAATCGCAACCCTTCTGCCCGATTGCTACCAAGTTCTCATTTGAAGATTAATTAAGTTCTGATTTTGTTGCATGTGGCAAATCAACAGGTGACCTGGGTCAGACGTTCGACTCCAACAGCACGCTGTCGCACTACGAGGCCAACGGTGGCGACGCCGTGCTCTTCGTCGGCGACCTCTCCTACGCCGACAGCTACCCGAACCACGACAACAACCGTTGGGACTCCTGGGCCCGGTTCGTCGAGCGCAGCGTCGCCTACCAGCCATGGCTCTGGACTACGGGCAACCACGAGCTGGACTACGCGCCGGAGATCGGCGAGACGGTCCCCTTCAAGCCCTTCACCCACCGCTACCCGACGCCGTTCCTGGCCGCCGGCAGCACGGAGCCCTTCTGGTACTCCGTCAAGATCGCCTCGGCGCACGTCATCGTGCTCTCCTCCTACTCCTCCTACGGCCAGTACACGCCGCAGTGGACGTGGCTCTCCGACGAGCTGGGCCGCGTCGACAGGAAGACCACCCCGTGGCTCATCGTGATCGTGCACTCGCCATGGTACAACAGCAACAACTACCACTACATGGAGGGGGAGACGATGAGGGTGCAGTTTGAGCGGTGGCTCGTCGACGCCAAGGTCGACCTCGTGCTCGCCGGACACGTCCACTCCTACGAGCGCAGCCGGCGCTTCTCCAATGTTGAGTACAACCTCATCAATAACAAGGCCACGCCGGTGCACAACCTGGGCGCACCTGTCTATGTGAACATCGGCGACGGAGGCAATATCGAAGGCATCGCTGACAAGTAAGTTGTATCTAATTCACTCAGAACTTGTATCTAAGTGCAATCCAAATGCAAAATGATATTAGTTGTATCTAATTCACTCAAAAGTTGTATCTAAGGGCAATCCAAATGCAATGATATTAATTGTATCGAAAACATGCCAACTAGACAACATTAAGATCTAAAAATGTTAAGGGCTTTCCGGTTACTGACGAATGTAAATGAATGAATGCAGCTTCACCAAGCCTCAGCCAGAGTACTCGGCATTCAGAGAGGCGAGCTTTGGGCATGCGACACTGGAGATCAAGAACCAGACGCATGCCTACTACGAGTGGCACCGTAACCATGATGGCGCCAAGGCCGTCGCCGACTCATTCTGGCTCACCAACAGATACTGGATGCCCACCCACGATGACTCCAACTGATCATCATCTCAGGTGCATGCACTGTTTGTCTGTTTCCAATGGATGTCACTTTTCGGACGAAAAAAGAAGATCCTGGAGTCACAAATGCCAAATGATCAAGCAGTTCCTCCGTAAAGCAGCTGTATCGTGAACCTTTCTTCGGGTTTGAGCCATAGCAGACCATTCATGTATTTGGAGTAGCCGAAACTTTGCTCTCTTTTTTTCCAGAAGGAGTTGTAAACCTCGCTTGTTCTGTACCACGATGCTAAGCAGAGCACCTGCATTCTAGTTCAAAATAATACAACAGGCTTCAGAGATTCAAGCCAAGAACATGTTGTCTGCTAATAATATAGAAAGTGTAGATAATTCCTACTCACCCATGGAAAATTCTATCTACTGTCTGCTATAATAACAAGTAGTGTAGTGTGGATTCTGCTCATAATAGTAACACCATAACATGTTGTTTGCTCGATTATCTTTGCTTTAAGTACCCAGATATCTAGGTCACTAAAGAACAGTTCTACATAATGCTTTTCTAGCTGATGTTATTGAAACTTATACTGAAATTGGAGGCATAGAGTATCTACACTTGTTTCTTGTGTAAAATGAAATTCTAGAAGCAATTTCTTGATTGTATTCATTCATTTTGTAGGTGGAAGAAACCATCAGATACAACATCATTTGTGTCCTTCTCCCAGGTAATGTTTGGGATATGGTTGTATAATGAAGAACATTACACTACAAATAAAGACACAACAATCATCTATGTTACAACCTATGCGCAATAAATTCCTGTTGAACTCTCAAAATCAGCAGTACTTAATGCAGCTTGATCATCTTTAATCTGATGTTGGAAGCAGAATCTCGCTGTTTCCAGACTGAATCAGGAATGGCATGAAGTTTCCTGTTACCGATTATATCAACCTACAGAGGCAGACTTCTTGCCACCCTGTATTAAGTGTTGTGTATCTTCAAGCTCGACCTCACCGCCTTTCCATCCTTTCCCACCTTCAAACATTATTTCAATCTGCTCCAGAGTTTTCCCTTTAGTTTCTGGCACACAGAAGTACACAAACCCAACGGAGACAGTCGAAATTGCTGCAAAGACGAAGAACATTCCTCCCACAGATATAGCACGGGCCATGGAGAGGAATGACATGGAAACCAAACCACTGCCTACTCTACCACCTACTTGACCAAGTGCTGACGCCTGAGCTCGTAATCTTATAGGAAATATCTCTGAAGACAAGACCCAGCAGATCGGTCCCATCCCGATTGAAAAGAATGCCACATTCCCACAAACTGCAAAGATTGCGAGATCAATCCCAACACTTGGAGATATAAGCCCAATGGCATGCTTTCTCAATGTAAGTGCAATCCCCAAGACAAATAAGCAGACTGTCATGCCAATGGTGCTGACATAAAGAAGCGGTTTGCGCCCAACTTTATCAATGAGGAAAATTGCAACCAATATGAAAATTGTCTTAGTAAACCCAACAGCAACTGTTGCTGCAAGAAGCTCCTGGTCAGACTTGATTCCAGCATCCCTGAAAATTGTTGGGCTGTAATAGACAGTAGCATCAATTCCAGTGATCTGTTGGAACAACTGAATACCACAGCCAGCATATAGCATCCGACGAACAGCAGGAGAAGGGTTCAATAGCTCTCTCCACACCGCCTTGTCCTCAGATTTCACCATCTTCAAAATATTTGCGGCTTCCTCGATCTCAGCCATCCTTTCTTCAACCTCAGCTTCTGACTCACTTATCAGCAGCAACACTGCCCTCGCTTCCGGAACTCTCTTCTCCATCATCAGCCACCGAGGGGACTCCGGGATCACAAAAAGCGCCACACCGATGAAGATAGATGGGAGGACACCGACACCAAGCATGACCCTCCAACTGATGTGCTCGGAAAGGCCTGAAAAAGCATAATTGGAAACGTAGCCCAGGAGGATCCCTAAATTTATGCAGATCTCAGGGAGGGATGTGAGAGTCCCACGGGCAGCCGCGGGGGAGATCTCAGCAATGTACACAGCAGATATCATGGCGCCAAAGCCAATACCCACCCCAGCGAGGAGCCTCCCTATCATGAGCACAGTGAATGAAGGAGCAAATGTCATGATGACTGCACCGGTCTGGAAGATAATTGCACCAAGGCCCATTGTCCACTTCCTGCCGATCGCATCAGATGTTCTTCCTCCTGACAGACTTCCCAAGAGTGAAATCACGCTTAGACAACCGACTAGAATTTCTTCCTGAAACTCAGTAATGTGGAGATCTTTCTGGATGTAGATGATTGCCCCACTCATAACACCAACATCTGCAGATAGCAGCAGCATGAGTCTTGTGTTACAAAACGTGTTAGAGAACAATGGAATATGAATCTCTTAGAAGTAAAAGCTAACTAAATGGTCATGTTCCACATGCTAATTTCCACGTTCACGGCAAGCAGGGAGCAAAATATCACTTCAGGTTGCATCAAGAAAGAACCATATTAACTTCAGGTTGCAATTTCCAAATTCCCCCTTCCCTGTGTTATATGGTGTTTTCAGAACAAAATGAAGGCTGCCTCATCAAGGGATGCAAAGCGAAGCGTAACAACTAGCAGTTGCAAATTTCTATCCTTAGCAAAAGGATGTCACGATTCTGTTGACGGGACGCGTAAGCTTATGAGAAACAGAAAGCCATTTTCACCCGTAGACACACAGATCCCCTGGGTCGGTCGGCCGGCCGCGGCAGCGCGAGAACTCACCGTAGCCGAGGAGGACGGCGTTAAGCGAGGCGAAGATGGCGCAGGCGTACACGAACCGCAACCGCTCATTGCTCCTCCTCTCGGAAGCTTGGGGCCTCCTCGGGCGCGGCCCCGGCCCCGCCGTGTCCACCTCCGGCCCGTCGGTCGGATCAAGAACCGCGTACTTGTTCCCCCTGCCGCTGGCGGCCGCCATCGCCTCGCTCCGCGCTGCCGGCGACGCGGTGACGCTGCTCTCGCCGCGGAATGGCGCCGGATTTGGAGGTCATGAACGGCGAAATGGGGCGCGAGGAAGGTGGGGGATGTCGACGTATTCGCCTTCGCCGCTCGCCTGCTTCTTTCCTACTGGTCCGGAGAAGGTCCCGAAATATTTCTAAAACGGTTCTCTTCTAGAGCTTCAAGTAAATTTTGTACTCCGTAGAACTTTTAGGTTGGATTCGAAAGTTTTGGCGATTTTGTTCGAGTCATGGTCAGGTCATGTACTCGGTTTTTTTTTTAGAACAGGAGTCATGTACTCGGTTTTGGCATGGAATATTATGTGAGGTGGACTTGGACCCGCACTTGCCGGCATACAGGACTGCGACTATTGCATCAGAGTCTTGTCGTGTTGTTGGATTGTGGAGTAATTTGCACGTAGTAGAACTGATTACCTGTATGTTTACGATTATACGATCATCGAAAAATTTGACATATGGTTGCAATTTGGCCACACAAGGGCCTGAAATTGCCGAGTTGCAAGGTCAGATAGAGTTCTAATGATAGTACTACACATTACACAATACGGACGTCCCTTTTCTACAAGTTTAAGCAAAGCCGTGGTGGTTTGGACTTTCGACTAATCATCGATCCTCCAGTACGAACCGACAATCAGTCTCGGAAAGTTCCCCGTTACTAAATGAAAAACAGTAGCTGTCCGCCTGTCACCTCCACCATTGTCATCGTCAGAGTCTTCCACCAACCTGAATCTGCCAGACACGGCGTTCCACCATTGACTATTCGACACTACTCCGATCGATCATGACCAGTTCTTGTTAGCTACGGCAATGCAGACACGGCGGACCGGCATGTTTGAGAGTTGTGATCGCGTATTCTCGAGGAGAAATCGGCATGTTTCGGAGCAGAAACGAAAGCTTTGGAAGAAGAGAAGAACACTGACCGTAGCCGAGTAGAATGGCGTTGAGGGAGGCGAAGAGCGCGCAGGTGAAGACGAATCTCTCGGCCCTCCTGCGCCCGCGGCTCCGAGCGTCGGTCCGGCGCCCCCACTCCGCCTCGTCCAGCTCCTCCTCCTCCACCACCCTCCGGTACTCGCCGCTGCTCTTCGCCGGCCTCGCCTTCACCAACTCCATCATCGTCGTCCTCTCAAGCGCTACGCTTAAGAAAGACTCTCAAATGAATGAACTCACTGGTTTCTTTGCTTTGGCTTGGGTGTAAGTTTTGTTATACACGACCTTTGTGATTAGTCTTTAGTCTCCTCTCCAATGCTACGCTTCGGAAGGACCAGCACCCACTTGTCTAACTCTTCAGATCCAACGCAGGAGCTCCAATGAACTCACTCCTGGCTTTTGCTTTGGCTTGGGTGTACGTTTTAGTTTTATCATAGACGACCTTTGCGATTAGTTTTTAGACTCCTCCACGTTCACGGCAGGGCTTGATATTCTTTTCTACGTTCCAAGTGGCTTGGGGGTAGTACTTGGGAATCACTATCAGATTCCACCCTTCGTGTTGAAAATGGTTTACAGGTCCAGATCCGTCCGGTTGCGCGTGCAACGACCTTTTCTACTCAAGTACCAGATGGCTCCTCGGGTCAGAAAAAGAAGTTTCCAATGGCTCCAGAAACACCGGAAGTTTCCAATGGCTCCAGATGACTCCTCGGGTCTGATTTGTGACGGTGTTGCATGAGTTTACAGACATCATAGCCCTCCGTTTTGCAGATTTTCAGAAGATTGAAAATTTAGAAAAGAGGGGATAAGAATCACCGAAATCGCGTACTGCAAGTTAACTCAAAGTAGAGAATGCTAGTGAATAATTAAGATTACGAAAGTATCATCCTTACATTCTGTTTCAAGGGTCAACTGGTTACTTGATAATGCACACTGCTGGCATCAAAGAAAGGTCAAGCAGCTAGAGTTTTGTTTCGAAATTCCTTGCCCTTATGGTGATATGCTCTGTGCTCCTGATGAGTAATGATCCTCACCGATCGACCGGAATTTAAGGATCTTTTGAACGCTTGCCACATGTTTAACCTCCTTGGATGGTGCTTCCTTGCTACTGCTGCCTTGCTTGTCCCTATTTTCTTTGGGAAGTGCCGTCTCACCATGAACGGGTTTTGGTGCAGCTTCTGAAAAGGAAAGGTACACATTAAAACAGCAGATGACACCACTGCAAAAATCGCATTAGAGTGGGTGCAAGGAGTGACAAGGTTCGTAATGAATGGCAATGTTACCCTGCCTCTCCGACAAGTTCGATACATAAATATTTCTAGTTAAAATCTATTCAATTTGTTCATAAACGGGTTCGACCATGGGTGTTACATGCAAACACAGCCATATAATGTAAAACAAACATGAAAATCTTCAGGAAACACCATCAGCATGTTCATATGGTGTCAGATCAATATAGTACACTACGGCATGGAATTTAACAGGGCGCTGATAAAGGTTGTCTGCAAAGAAAGACGGGCAGAGGGATATTATCGATGCAAGCACTTACCACTTTCTGAAAATAAATAGCATGTGCCGATTGTTTCTTCATATTCTCCAATCTGTCATTAAACAAGGCATTAGGCACCAGCTCACTCAGCAAGTAGGTTCACAGTTGGAAGCCCTAAAGCACAGATTTCGGTTTTTAAACAGCAGAACTTAGAAGGGAAGGAAAACAGATGAAGTGCACTGTATTTATGGAATTCGAATGCACCGTTGTTCCATCCAGTACTCTCAGAACATTAACAGATAAGTACATTTAAGAAAAAAATCTCAAAGAAAAAAAACTCCTGAAAGTCTCTTATAATGATTAAAGTTCTAACATACCCAGATAAATGGGTGTATCCAGATATCGTTTTAACATAATAGCTCCAAGTAAAGTTGTAACACCTACAAAGGACCTACATCACTGCCAACAAACTGACACTCCACATCTCAGAGGTGCGATTAAAAATAGAAGTTCAAAGTTCACTTTGGGACACGAGCTCATATGCTCCTGTTTGATTAAACAAAATTAAAAAAATAGTAAAACGTTTTAAAACAATCTGAAACAAATTGGAGACAAACATATACAAGTTTTCTACGTACGTGCAAATTTTCGTGATGAACTGACATGTGTGGTGCTCTGTGCAAAAATAACAAAATCAGTGCTCTAAAAAACATATTTTTGAAATCTCATTTTGGCCACTTATTTGTCTTTTTTGTACAGAACATCCCAGATGTAATTTCACCATGAAATTTGGTATGTATGTAGAACATTTGTATATGTTCGTCTCCAAAAAAATCAGATTTTTTTGAAATGTTTTACTATTTTTAAAATTGTTTATTAAGCAGGAGCATATGAGCTCGGGAGCCAAAACGCCTCTCCCGGTCAACGGCAACAATATAATATCTCACTGCTAAAAGTACAGAAGATAAATCCAAACAACCATAAAATAGTGCCCCTGAAGCTGGCAAGTAAGCGTCTTCAAAAGCAAACATAACATGAATAATACTCACCATCTTCAAGCCATCACCTACTATCAAAGTAGGAGTCAATGTATCCAACCCCTGAAAAACATGATTCCAAAGAACTTAATGGACTAGACATAGAGGCAGTAACCAAAATTACACAAATAGCTCATATAAGCAAACAAGTGAAGCACTAAGCATATCACAAAATAAATGGATTTATTTCTCATTCACAAATTGTGATACCAGTCTCTACACAGTAAAGGCATCAGAAAGCTAAATAAGTAGTGAACATACACAGGCACACAATGAACATGATTGACCATAGCAACCTAAAAGGAAATCTGAAGGAAAGTTGGTCCAAATACAAGAAACATATCTAGTCCTTTCACGTAATCTCAGTAGGTAGTAGCATACTAGCACGTACTAATTGCAGGAACTCTCTCAGATAATAAGCACATAGCCCACTGCTTCATCTTGATGTTAAACAACAACAAAATTGCTTTGGGATTTCATTTGGCATTTAAACATCTTGATCTCAGCTCTATCTTGATATCAATAAAAGAGATAGCACAGGTGCCTAAGGAAGTTTTAGAGACACCATATCTAGTTTATTACATTTACAACAGAGCCTAATGTCCTTTTGTACCAGTAAGGTACAGATGTAGATAAGAATCAACTTACTGAGAGTATATACGGGGCGTTTGGTTGTATGTCGGAATAAAGACAATCATCCAACTCTAGAAACACATACTCTTCTTCTTCCTCTTCCTCTTCGCCAACTTGCTTGCCTTTCTCGTGTTCATTTGCCATCTCCAACAAGAATCTGCACTTACGTAAGCAGTAAATCCCGCACTTTACCAACCTTACCTGCAGATTTCAGAACCAAGAGATGAATGCACAATGTACAATTACCTGGAGATTAAGAAATGTTTGCAGTAGATGAATACAAAGCATATGTCCACCTCACAATTGCAAGATATCCATCCCTAAACCAATCTCAAACACGTAAAGTTTACTCACTGCCCACAAAAGACAATAATTTGGCTACAAAATTTCAGTCCAGTGCCTGCAAATCAATCTGACATTCTTGCAGAAGAAGCATCTGGAATCCAAAACAAGCTGTCACTCTTGCATGATCAAAATCACAAGCACTAAGGAAAGAAACATCTGAAATGCAATCCACTTATCCACATTGGTACACATCAATATCCATGAACAACGTCTAGAAGTTATGACATACAACTATCAATTCTCAAGAAGAATGGTACTTAAACAACAGCCGCTAAACGAGACAATCTTAGAAGCAGCAGAACTTGTATGAACCAAAACACAGAGAGGAAGCCTTACCTCGCGGTGGAGTCGCACTTCAGATGGAGGGCAGCGTCGGAGATAGGGGGCCTCCGTGGAAGGACGGCAGCGGCAGAGGGCCAATTCTTTTCGGCTAGGGCTTCTCCCGAAACGGCTTGAGCCTAACTGTCCCAACGAAACTGCGGTGGAAAAAGGCACCTGAGAAACTGTTGTTCAGTCCAATTCTTTTTGGCTTCTGTTGTCTGAGCTTATTTTCAGTGTTCTCTAGTGAAATGTCTGGAAATTGTAACACCTTGGACTGTAATTGTGTGATATTTAGCTTATACTATGTACTTTTTCTGTGTTTATCATGGATGTGAGCATCATAAAATAATAAATATTACCAAAAACATATGGTGCCACTGATACTTGAGAGAACATGTCAGATAACATGAGGTCATCAATGGATTACAAGTTTTTTTCCCAACAAAAGCAGTCACAATTTTGTAGCAAATCACCAAGGCACAACAGTTGCAGCAACAGTATCACGAGTTGTGCCCATCAAGAAAAACTGAATGAGCCAAAGGATCCCAAGTTGCTTTCCCCGATTTCCCTTTTTTGCGTCAATGATATGTGACAAAATCAATATCAAAATTGATTACTAACACTAAAATCCTACCGAACAAGCTCACTATTATAATAAACAAATGCCATCAATATGAGAAATTTACTAACAATGTCATCCATGATCCAACGCTCATTGAACAACATCAAATAATCCACTCGAGTAGTAGCATCGATACACAATTTAATCAGGACAAAATTAGAAAAAAAAAAGGAAACACAGTAACCTGGCCGACGCTACAGCTCCTGGTCGAGTTCCTGATCGAGGCGCGTATGCTCCAGAGCGAGTCCCTGGTCGAGGCGCGTCGGGCGGAGAGGTGCCGTGGGCGGAGAGAGGACGGCAGGCAGAGGAAGGTTCCGTCGAGCGGGGAGAAGCGTCCGCGGCGAACAGCAGCTTCGGTCGGCGTCGATGGAGGACAGCGGCGTCGTCGGCGCTGTCGGAGAGCGGCGGCGGCGGTTCACTGGGCTGGACCCTAGCTCTTGTTCGTGTCGAGTGCGAGCGGAAAACAAGGGCGAAGCGAACAGTTCCTCTTCCTCGTGAATATAGCTGGACAACCGGCCGGCCCGGACATGGCCTGCCCGTAAACGGGCCGGCCCCAGGCTGGCATGGCCCTTATGGTTAAAACTTATGGTTAAAACTTAAAAAAGAGAAAAAAAATGCATTACCAAGACTGAAAAAGGCATGCTTGACAGCTTGAGTGTGGAAAATGAGGGTTTTTGAGAACGGGCAGAGGCCAAGTAGTTGGGGCCGCGGTGCTGAGTTCGATCCCGTCGGGGACGAATTTCCTGAAATTCTCGCAAAGAGCATTTCTTGTATAAAATATGCCATGGGTGCTAGTGCCCATGGGTCGCATTTTTTTGAAAATGAGGGTGCAGTGGACCAATTTGCCCCTCAGGCGGCTATATTTCAAAATTCTAACTAAATGGCCAAAACGGACAAAACGGGCTAAAAACTCCCCATGGTCTAAACGGGCCACTCCCCAGCCCACCACGTATCGCTCAGGCGTCCCCCTTCCTCAATTCAAATTTTGAATATAGCGATTCCCCGACTTACTCGCACGCCTGACAGTCAATGTCGTGCTTGGCACGCGGGCCTCGTCCGACGGATGAGCACGGTCCCAGGCATGTTGTGGGCCATGCCTATGATGGCCCGAGCACGCGTGCTTCTTGCCCAGCCCGTGAAGCACGTTCCTGTTGGTCAGCTTAACTCATGGAAGGGTTTGTGATGGGTTATACCATTTTGTCAATATTAACGGTCGCATGGAAAGGTATTTTAGATAAAATGATTTTTTCTACACCAAACCACATGGAGAATGATTTTTTAACGACTTTTACTTGCATCTAGAAACTCATAAAGCACCTTTAGATAGCTTATCAGTACAAGAACTAAAGTGTGAGGTATTCCTGCGACCTCAACCCTCTCTATGATTTCCATGCATTTTGGTCCTTCCAGTTGTTGTTAATTATGGATAGATCCATTTTTTGTAGTTTAGTCCTTTGAGTTAATCCACCATATAGGATCACCCTTAGCTTGTTTAATTTTCCATAAAGGAGTCTTCAACTTACATTTGACTCTCCAAAAATGGTGGACCATTATCACTTCACCGACATTGTCGCGTCGGATATCACTGCTAAAGAAAAAAAGAAGCACAACGGAAGACGCACCTCATTTCCAGTACTCAGAGGGGAAACAGAACTCACAATGAGAGGGGCCAGGCCATGTTCTTCCGGTATCAGTACAACAACTAAAGGACGAGTATTAATTCTTGCGACCTCAGCCCAATCCATTGTTTTCATGCATTTCAATCCTTCAAATAATTGTTATTTATGGATAGATTCATCTATTTCTTAGTTTAGTACTCTGGCTTACTCCAGCATACAGGAACACCCTCAGCTTGTTTTAATTATACATGAAGATGTCTTCAACTTGCATTGAGTTCTCCAAAAAGTGGTGGCCCATTAGCACTTCACCGATATTACCGCGTCAGATACCACTACTAAATAAAAAGGCGGCACGACAAACATATGCATCACCTTTCAGTACTGACGATGGGAAAGTGAACTCGGAGCGAGAGGGACAACCATGTTCTTCCAATATTCAAAATAGCGAACATGGAATTCTCCATTCTATCGTACAAGACGTTGCGGTTGTCACGATTTCGTTTTTTTCTAATGTGGCCATAAATTTTGTACTCACTGGCGTGTGGGCAGTTTATGAGCACTAGACGTCGCGAATGAGCATTACGCCGGGGTAGGGAAGCATAAATTGTTTTTATTCATATTA
The DNA here is from genome assembly GCA_947311845.1 of Poa pratensis. NCBI lineage: Eukaryota > Viridiplantae > Streptophyta > Magnoliopsida > Poales > Poaceae > Poa > Poa pratensis. The sequence goes on along the minus strand of CAMZMU010000063.1, from coordinate 59,949,260 downwards.
ATAGTGGGATGTGATAAATACGGCGGAAATTAATCAATTTGCCGAATGAAATTTATAGTGCATGACTCTTTGTAAGTTTTGGAGAGAACAATGGTTCATGAATACTAGGAACAAAGACATAGTAATGGGGAGAGAACTAATTTTTTCGTTCACTCATGAACCGTGTTGTTGCTGCCTCTTATTTATACTCCTAACATGTCTCAAATCCTACAAACATTAACATCTAGCAGCACCAACCCTAGAGCGTGGTAATAAAGGCGCTCGCCTAGTGCCAGTGTGAAAGGTTTTGCACTATAGTTTTCACGTGATGATTTCTAAATCAAAGAGTCAATGCACATATCTCTCGATGAGTCAACTTTGAATAGTTTAGAGCGAAAGTTGCAAATCACTGTTATTTCAGAGGTTTCACGTTATCATACAAAGTCCACATAAGCCCCCAAAATATCTTAATTGCACAAATTTTCCTTCACATCTATTACAAGTGATGCTATTCTACCAAACATAGATCACAATTCTATCACGCAGAAAGTACACATTGAGAGTTCAAGTGATTGTTGAAACGGGAACATGGAAGCCATATGTTACCATGAAGAACCAAAAAACGAGTAATCCTCATGGTTTGAGGACAAACTCCTCGTAGACTCCTTATTTTCTTTATATATATTTGCACCTGGATATATAATGCACCTTGAAAATCTCTATCACGATATTTGTATCCTACACTTCAGAACTCTCCATCAAGATATCTAGGGATAACAAATATATGCGAACATATATACATACTTACAATTCACATAAGTTAAACAAATTAACACGCGGATGCTTCATTACTTTTATTTGTATATCATCCAAATAAACGCCTAAAAACGCAACAAACTAACAAAATTATTTGCAAACTTTGGTTTAAACTAAGAATAACAAGGTTAAATTAGAATTGTGCAAATAAAATACTTTATGTTGATATTTAGCGGCATTTTTCAGGTTGTAACATTTTTTAGCGTAATAGAAAACTATAATGATTGATGAGGATGTGTATAGATTTCAACTAAAGATGCTTGATCATGGTTTTTCATATAAACACCTTAGGTTTTGTTGGTTAAATACCACCGCTCTCCTTTGACGCGTTCGGTTATACCCTTGAGGGATTCCACCCCATCCTGTTCCACCCCGATCACGTTCATTTCGTGGGGGAACTAAACGCCGACCCTTATCCCGTGGAACGAATCAATGAAACAGACGAGACGCTTGTGTCTCCCTCCCCCTCGACTTTATTCCTCTCCTGTGATTCGGAGTGGTCGGTGGTGGTGGCGGCGCGGCGGCGGAGGAATGTGGCTAGCGGAGTGGCCGGTGACGGCAGCGGAGGAACTCGTTTCTCCCTCCCCCACTCTTTCCAACTGGCGGCAGACATCACCGGTATCCAAACTCGGCGCTAGATCCACCCACAGGCCCCACCTCCATCCGAGCTCGACGATGTTGAAAGGACAAGGATGTCGCCTATAGGGGGGTGAATAGGCGATTAAAACTGAAAGGGGATGGCGCCCCCATGTGTGGTTTTGGTAATTAATGAAAATCCCTATGGACTAATGGTTGCATTGAGTTATACTTGTAGTGTTTGTTCATAGGCCATGCGTGAACTCCATTTGTTGGATTCTAGGTTGATGCCATGAATATATTGATATAATGAAGTATTTGGCATCAAGATCATCGAGGTGTATGGATATATACTTGATATGATCAAGAAGAAGAGTATGTGATGACCAAGTTGGTATTCGAGGAGTTATCGATGATTGGTCATATGTGAGTTGAGCATATCGCAAGTATGTCTTGAAGAAAAGGATTATGTGATCATTCATGGTTATCTTCAAGACATCATCTATTGAAATGAGAAGAAAAGATACAAGGTTGATCAACGTCAAGTGGTGTTCGTCATCAAGCTTGTGTTGTGCAAGTTCAAAAGAAGTATCTCGAAGATATCATATGCTTGAAGTTTGCCACCCATTTGGAGATAATGATCATGTGAAGATATGCCGATAAGAGGCTCTCCCATAGTGCTGTATGGGGGAGAAATATGTGGATCTTCACCAAGCGAAGCGCAATCAAAAAAGGTGGTCCACTTGAGAAGATCAAGATCGCCATCATCTAGTCAAGTAGAATACGCAAGGCAAAGGTATGATCTTGATAGGGTTTCTATTTTACCGGTCTCATGTTGTTAGTCGGGAGACCAGGTTATTGGATAGACACCGTACTATCAAGAGGGGCTCTCGAATGAGCTTTAGCGTATCAGTTGGAGAGAGCTCAAACCTTGCATACTTGCCTTCATCATGTTTCTTGGTTCTTATTTGGCTTTTATCTATGTGAGAACTTAGAGCTTGTGTTCATCTCTATACTAAGCTCTAGTTCATAAAAAACGGATTTCATATGAATATCTTGTTGTGTTTTTGATGTTGGAGGTTTTACCGGTTCGTCTTTTATAAGAGAGGTCAAGCTCTCTTCTTGTGGTTTCCTCCTCACATGATGGACTATGATGTTTATCTGCATAATCTTGGAGAGCTCTTCGTTGCGATTCCAACGAGCCCAAGATCATCGAAATCGGAGTCCGGATGAAAAAAATATTGCGGTTTTCGTTTTGCTGTTTCTGTCAGTTTTCAGACAATCGGATATTCCGACCCAAACTTGGATCGGAATATCCGACCCGGATATTTGCTGGATGCGAAAACGTCTAAGGACTTGTTTGGTTGCTCTCTGGAGTTTATCGGATTATCCTATCCAAACTTGGATCGGAATATCCGACCCGGATATTTGCTGGACGCGAAAACGGCTAAGGACTTGTTTGGTTGCGCACTGGAGTTTATCGGATTATCCTATCCTAACTTGGATCGGATAATCCTATACAGTCGGATTATCCTATCTAACTTGAATCGGATAATCCTATAGAGTCGGATTTATCCTATCTAACTTGAATCGGATAATCCTATATTTTCTGGCTGCAACGACTCTTTTTCGTGGGGACCTATAAAAGGCCCCCCTTCTTCCCCAAAGGGACTAACTCTTCCAGCTCGTGTTTTCCCTCATTGTTGACCTTCTTGAGCTTTGCTAACTCTCTATCCCTCCATGATTCTTGCCTCCATTCAGTGGGAAAAGAGAGAGGAGATCTAGATCTATTGTTCCACCAATCCATCTCTCCTCTAAGTGAGGGGAAGCCTTTGGATCTAGATCTTGGAGTTCCATTTGTTGAGTTCTTCCTTGTTCTTCCTCTCTTCTCCCCCCACAAGCATTAGTTGCTTTTGGTGGGATTTGGGAGTGAAGGATTTGACCACCTCTAGTGGTCTTGCCTTCATTGCATCGGTTGCATCGGTTTGAGTTCTCCACGGTGATACGTGGAAGTTGAAGTTGAGAAGCTTGTTACTCTTGGTTACTTGGGGTGCCCAAGAGCTTGTCCTCTTGGGTACTTGGAGTGCCCTAGACGGTCCTTGTTGATCTCGGAGTTTTGGTGGCTCGCGGGATAGTTGGGAGCCTCCAATTAAGTTGTGGAGACGCGCCCTGACCTTGTGAGTCTTGTGGCTTTGGGAGCCGCGGGATTCCAGTGAGAGCCTCCAATTAAGTTGTGGAGTGTGCCTCATCCTTGTACGGGTTCGGTGACCACCCTCAAGTGTCCCATAGTGGATCGTGGCACTCCGCATTGGTGGAGGCACGAAGGAGATTACGGTGTGCCATTGACGGCTATTCAGGGATCACTTTGTGACTCCGCACCGCTCCAACGGAGATGTAGCTTCCATTGGGAAGTGAACTTCGGGATAAATCATCGTCTCCAAGTGCCTCGGTATTTCTATACACGAGCCTCTTACTTATGCTATTTACCTTGTGATAGCCACTGAGCTTGAAGTAATATATCTTGCTATCACATATTTGCTTATCTTGTTTAGCATAAGTTGTTGGTGCACATAGGTTAACCTAGCTTGTTTAGGTTTCGTGCTTGATAAATTAAACGCTAGTTTTATTCCGCATTTATTCAAGCCTAAACCATAAAGAATTTTAATCGCCTATTCACCCCCCCCCCTCTAGGCGACATCCGTGTCCTTTCAAAAACTTTTCCGGTTTAGGCTCGATAAATGCGGAATAAAACTAGGTGTTTTAATTTAACAAGCACACAACCTAAATATACTAGGCTCACATATGTGCACCAACAACTTATGCTAAGCAAGACAAGCAACAAGGTGATAGCAAGATATAAGACTTCAAGCACGAAGGTTATCACAGTGTAAAGTGCATAAGTAAAGAGCTCGGGTATAGAAATAACCGAGGCACGCGGAGACGATGATATATTCCCGAGTTACTCTTTTTTAGGGGAGTACGTCTCGTTGGAGGGGTGTGAGTTTCAAACTCAAGACGCCACAAATGGCCTCACCCTATTCTCCGATGAACCTTGCCCAAAAGCTCGGTTCACCTTCCACTATTGATTTCCTTTTGGGCGGAAATCGAGTCCCTTACAACAATCTTGAGGCACAACCCACAAAAGGATTGGGAGCTCCCAAGTGACCACAAAAGGTCCCAACTAGCCACAAAAGGCCTTGACCACAAAAGGTCTCAAGAACACCGTCTAGGGTCCAACGACCCAAGAGTAACAAGCTCACGAACTTTCACTTCCACGAATCCTCGTGGAGAGAGCAAACCGATGCAACAAAATGCAATGGCAGAACACAAGAAGTGCTCAAGTCCTTCACTCTCAAATTCCAACAAAGCAACAAATGCTTATGGGGGAATAAGAGAGGAAGAACAAAGGAGGAGAAACACCAAGAACTCCAAGATCAAGATCTACTAGGTTCCCTCACTTAGAGGAGAGATGGATTGGTGGAAATGTAGATCTAGATTTCCTATCTCTTTACCCTCAAACATATGCAAGAATCATGGGAGGAATTGAGAGATAGCAAGCTTCTGGAGGTCAACAATGGAGGTCAAAACTTGCTCAAAAGGTTGGGAGGAAGAAGGCCTCTTAAATAGGTCACCCCAAAATCCAACCGTTGGGTGCAGATTCGCGCAGTGGCGGTACTGCCGCTAGACCCAGCGGTACTACCGCCCCTCTAGGGAGTTAGAACAAGAAATCAGGCTGAAAACAGGATCCAGGTAGCGGTACTACTGCCCCGAGCAGCGGTACTACCGCTCCTGGTACCGCCGAAAACGGGCTTCTGTTTGCTCTGGCGGTACCTCGGGCGGTACCGGGGCGGTACAACCGCCCCTGGAAAACAGCAGGAACACCGAACACCAAAATGACAATAACTTTTGGATCCGGGCTCCGTTTTTATGATCTTTGGCTGGTTGGAATCACAACAACGAGCTCTACATGATTATACAGAGAAACATCATGGTCCAACAAGGGAGTATAAAACCAAATGTAGAAAGTTAAAACCTCTCTAGAGAATGCAAACCGGTAAAACCTCCAAAACCAAAAACGCAACAAGTTTTCCATATGAAATCCGTTTTTGATGAACTAGAGTTTGATATGGAGAAGAACACAAGCTCTAAATTCTCACATGGATAAAAGCCAAATAAGAACCAAGAAAATGGTATGCCAAGTATGCAATGGTTTGAGCTCTCCACAAAGATGCGATCAAGTTACTCACTCGAAAGCCCCTCTTGATAGTACGGTATCTATCCTATAACCCGGTTTCCGAACTAACAACATGAAACCGGTAAAATAGAAATCCTATCAAGATCATACCTTTGCCTTGCGCATTCCACTTGAGCTAGATGATGACGATCTTGACTCTCTCAAGTTGGAACACCTTTCTTGATCATGCTTGCTAGCACATGTTTGATGAAGACTTCTCCAAATACTCCCCCATACTCCATTATGGGAGAGCCTCTCTTAGCTCCGTCTTCATGTATCCATAGCAAGCTTCAATCAAATGATATCTTCCGAGATGGATCATATTGAACTTGCACTTCATAATCTTCTCTTAATATATATGATGGCTTGGAGATAACCATGAATGTTCACTTAATCTTCTTTTCCAAGCCACACTTTACCATGTAAGCTTCTAGAGTCCAACACATGAACTCTAATCTTTTCCTATGGACAAGATCTACAAGAATATCTCAATGTAAACATTAGTCCATAAGGATTGTCATTAATTACCAAAACCACGCATGGGGGCAACATGCACTTTCAGATGCGAGTGAGATTCATCTCCACCGCTCTCTCCATCTCCAACTCCTCTGCACTAGTAAGCGCCACCTCCTCCCCCTCCGTTTCTACGGTTCTTGGCATGTTGGGCAAAAATTTCTAGGGTTCTTGGATAAATTACTGAAAGAAAACAGTAGTTGTGTTGAGTAAAGTCTCGGTAGCCAATCATCTTGTGGCCTACACAATTAATTTTTGTCATTAAATTATTGAGAGTTTGACCAAGTATGAAATATGTAGTCTCGTACTCATTTTTTTATGTACACACGATGTACTTGACACCTACATTTCTAGAGAACGAGCGTAAGAGGGCATGGCAGCATGAGATGATTAGTCTTGTAATGATTTAGGTGCATGTTCTTGAGTTGGTTTTACTAAATGGCATTAGTTATCCCTTTGATCATGAAACATCGATCCAAATCCTTATGCTGTATTGGAGAAACACTAGTCTGATTGGAACCTGGGAGCTAAGCTGATAGTATGTAATTGTTAATACACAAGCTACAATTAGAGCATGACCTGGTGATGATTTTTGGTAGTTCTGTTAATGGTAGCAGTGGTATGATAGCATCTGGATGTTGTGAATTAATCTGAATTGTTGCCTCTATTACTTTCTCTGAAAGTTATCTTTTTTCAGAGACAGTAGGGTGACAGTTAGATTGTTGATCAGGTACTGGCTAACAATTTGTACTATTTTGTGCACTCGAGTTTTGATTATTTATGTTATTATAAATCTGGTTCCATTGTATGTTGCCTTCACGGTTCAATAGCATCAAATTCTTATAAAAGATATATGTGCTTGTTACACGTCAAATTTTAGTAGTAATAACTAGTCTTTTTTCGTTCTTCTTATTGGAATGGATTTGAGAACGTGGGATCGTATTAGGGAGAGAGAGGTGGAGGATGAGGATGATGACGATATGATGCTTTTCCTTTTACCCGCACTACATATGTTGGGTGCAAGTGAACCATGTGAACAAAAGCCGTGACATACATTGATGCGAACAGGCGAGGAGGTTGTAAGGGACTTGCTTGAAGGGCACTAAAAAATGTCGAGTAGCGTTTAGGGTGGAGCCCCATATCTTCAAGGCTTTGGCTAGTTTTCTTCGACGGGAGAAGTTGGTACGTGACACCCGACTTACAACCGAGGAGAAACTAGCAGCCTTTATGTGGACGTTGTCCCATAACTCCTACTTCCAAGACCTCGAAATCCAATTCAACCACAGTCCCGACATGTTTCATCAACACATGAAGATTTTCTTCAACATCATCCCTGCACTAGCGAAGCATTTTCTCAAGCCTCCAAATCCTGCTCAAGTACATCCAAAGATCCAATGTAACCCAAGATTTTCCCCCTATTTTTAGGTTTTTTTAAAATACAATCTAAATCACATTCCTATGAAAATATCTTTCTTTTTTCGAGACCAAAATCATAACTTATAGGTTTTCTTTGAGAGCTGTATTGGAGTCATTGATGGGACTCATGTTCCCATGAATATTTCAGCTGACAAAGCAGCCCCCTTCAGAAATAGGAAGAAGTCAATCAGCCAGAATGTTATGGTTGCATGTGACTTCGACCTAAACTTCACATTCATTTCTTGTGGTTGGGAGGGATATGCGACTGACGCTAAGGTTCTTAGGTCAGCACTGCAAAAGGGTTTTAAGGTGCCTCAAGGCAAGTTCTATCTTGTAGACGGTGGTTACGCAAATACTCCATTTTTTATTGCGCCATATCGTGCTATTCGTAAGACATTTTGTGGTTAATTTCGTAGGAGATTTTTCGGAAACAGGGGTCATCCAAATCAATTTTTGGCCATTATAGACATAGCAAAAGTAAATTTATGGGTTTAAAAAATCATGAAACAAATCACACATGTAGAGAGTAGGATATAGGGGTGTGTGTGTGTAAATTTCTAAATTTAATATGGTTGTTTGTAATATGTACAAAAAACACAAAATGATTTCGATTGCATACCAAGCTTGGATTTTTTACCTCACACACGACAATCTGTTATCTTGTGGATTTTTCACACGTATTTGAATCAGCAAGTTTCTACATATATCTACTTGCGTGATTTTTTTTCGTAATATTTTGAAACTTTGAAAAAACGATTTTCGTTTTTTTATCAGAATCACGATCATATGTCCCCGGGTCATGATTTATCCCTGTATGAACAGAACCTCGGTTGTGAATCTTGTGATGCCGGAGCCTGGAGACAAAGGCGGCCAGAGGCCGGAGAGGCATTCCCGTGTACACACAAGTATACGTACACCACCATTCGTTTCACATGGAGGTTGTTTGGTTCTCGACAGTTCTACGAAGGAAGGAAGGGCACTGCTGCGGGATGCATGCTACTCCCTCCGTTCCACAATGTAAGATGTTCTAGCTAGCTCACATGTTGGCTAGGTGCAAACCAAATGAGTGTACATACACATTAAAACATGTCCACATACATCTAGATACATGTGAATGTGGACAAAAGCTAAAACATCTTACATTTAGAAATAGATGGAGTATATTGCTATCGAGCATAACCTAATTTGTGCTGTCGAATCATGCATAGAGGCCAGTGCTTCAATCCGCGGGCGTGGAGCACCCACTACTCATACAGTAGCGTGTAGCGACGACAGTTCTATGTACTCCCTCCGTTCCATAATGTAAGATGTTTTAGGTGTTACACATGCATGTCTACATTCATACTAAAAAGAATATACACATACACTAAAAAGTGTCTACATGCATGTGTATGCATGTGAATGTGAAAATAGCTAAAACATCTTATATTGTGGAACGGAGGGAGTACTTCACCGTGCTCGATGCCTTGATCTGGAGTGTGAAAGCGGAAGAGAAGGAGGAGCTACGTGGCACTGGCAGGGTGTGGTACTTCAGGTCAGTGGCTCGAGGCGTTCTCTATCTTCTCCTACTGGGTGTTTCTCTTCGGCTGATCGTGGACGGTGTGAATGAAGGTCGGGTACTCGGCTGTACCGAGAAGAAGATACAGAATGGGAATGCGATGTTTGACTGAACAAACTGTCGGTGGTACCCTCGAGGTAAATCTTGTCTGACACCGAACAAGTACAGTTTCACGTTCAGACGAACACGCTTCCTCGCCTCGTGAGTCACGAGTCGTCCCGCACACAAAAAATGGCTGGAAAAACCAAATACCCAAACTACCCATCAGTCCGTCACACTGAACGAAGTGAGCTTACCTTCTGAGTGCTGATTTCACTCTAATGTTTGTGAGATCTACTCTTGTAAAATAAAATAGTGTTCATTCTGTAGTATTGTAGTCGTGTGATCTGTCTGCATCCTGCCAGCGCCAAACGGCGATTTTTTTGCAAATATGCCCCCTTATTGTCAAAAGTAGCCCCTCTGAATTTTTTTGTCAAAAATAGCCCTGGCAGGAGGTAAAGTGACACGTGACTTCCCGCCACCTCCGTTGGCGGAACGTCACTTCCCGCCACCTCAGTTGGCGTTAAGACCCTTGCTGCTGAACTTCTGCGGACTCCTATAGCGACATGCGTCACTTCCGCCGACTGAGCTGGCGGTAGGTTGCTTTCCGCCGCTGAGCTGGCACGAAGTCGACGTGTCATCCCACCAGGGCTATTTTTGATAAAAAAAATTAGAGGGGCCACTTTGACAATAACTTTGACCTGGGGCCATATTTGTCAAAAAATCCCAAACGGCAACGGTCAAGCGATCTCACCAACCGTACGGCGAGAGGTGGATGTCAACTGTCTGCGCAACGGCGCGCTTCCGCGATCTCTGATTCTCCTCTCACCCGCCAAAACTGGGCCCCACACACGGTGCCGTGGCCACGAGGGCGACAAACGGGGAGGGTGAATATCGTGGCCATGCTTGATTATTTTCTGCTTAACCCTGCACAAATACGCAATCTATAGTTCTATCAACAGTACTTGAACAGCTCTCGCTGCAGTAATACAAGGCCTCGTTCGTCCTCTCCCTCGTTGCAAAAAGTCATGGCCACCCATCACAGGAGGCAATGAAGGCTCCCACCACCCATAATCAACAGTTACCACGCTTCTTTGTTTCCCTCGCTTGCTGTTCTCCATTAAAAAAAAAAACGAGGCCACCACTCCACTCCACACTCCGGTATTCCCCTGCCCCTCCGCCCGTGCTGCCATTTGTACAGCGCGGCAACGAAGCTGTGAAAGCATTGGGGCCTGGGATTTCTCGAAGCATAAAACGGAGAGAGAGCCCCCAAAAGAAGGCTACCAGCACTCCACTCCAAGCTGCCGCAGAGCTAGTACACTCTACACTCTACAGGAAGGGCCGGAGAAGGGGAAGGAGCTCGCCAGTCCACCAATGCCAATGGCTTCCTCGTGCTCCGCCGCCGCCCGCTTCTCCTTGCTCTGCATTCTGCTGGTCGCGGCCCCCGCTGTTTCCGGCGGAAAGTCGGCGGCGGCGAAGGGCAAGGCAGCGGTCGACATGGAGTGGCGGCCCGCCACCGCGACGTGGTATGGCGACGCCGAAGGCGACGGCAGCACCGGTAAGAAGCTCTCAGCTCGCCTCCATTGTTTTTTGTGTGCTAGATAGCTAGCGAGCTATGCGTAGTAGTTACCCCGGTGGTTCGGCGTCTTTAGATTTAATCACTGTGTCTGTGTGAGCAGATAGAAATGCACATGAATACCATCCTCGCAAAAATGAAAAGAAATAAATTACACAGTAATCACCTCTTAGTCAGTACCGTACGTACTTGCAGCATCAGTACCCGGGCTGTTTTGACTCCACAATCCTGATTATTACCTTGAAAATACTCGTAAAACAACAACTACTCATGTATCAGGCAGGCTTCTGTTCTTTCACATTGGCATCCGACTACCTTCTCTGAAAAGTAGGGCTATTTTTATTGGTAAGGAAAAAGGAAGGATCGGTTAGATTAGTTCTTTCCGTTGCGACATTTCTGGCGCGACGTCTGCAGATCCCATGAGATCCGGCAGGGAATTTCGGTGGGTCCACCGCTGCGCCCCACCTACACGATTCAAGCTTTACGATTCGTGCCGCATGGCTTTCGGCGAAGACGACCGTGTCAGTCAGGCTCGCAGTAACGCCTCGCTAGTTGCCTTGCTGGTATAGTACCATATGGGCTAAAATCTCGGTGATAAATGCTTTGTGGGCCTCCATCACTCTCACACGCTCCACCGACACTCCTGGTAATTTTGGTCCTGCGTCCGTAAAGTCTAATCCAGTACGCTAAGAGCAGCATTTACACTCACAAGTGAAGTCAGACCACTGCAGTAAATTAATACTAACCTCAGTTCTGTCAGTCTTGTTTAACATGGGATTTGGGCATTTTTTTTTCCAGGCGGGGCGTGTGGGTACGGGTCGCTGGTGGACGTGGTGCCGATGAAGGCGCGGGTGGGGTCGGTGAGCCCGCCGCTGTTCAAGGACGGCGAGGGCTGCGGCGCCTGCTACAAGGTCAAGTGCCTCGACCACGGCATCTGCTCGCGCCGCGCCGTCACCGTCATCGTCACCGACGAGTGCCCCGGCGGAGGCCTCTGCGGCGGCGGCAACACGCACTTCGACCTCAGCGGGGCCGCATACAGCAGGATGGCCATCGCCGGCGCCGGCGCGCACCTGCGCGACCGGGGGCAGCTCAAGGTGGTCTACAGGAGGTGAGCGTACACTTCTTCAGGTCTTATTTTTTTAGTGCGTTGTCAGCTTCTGCAACTTGGCGCTGGCGGTTAGTTAACTACTGGCTAAACTGGTATCAACTGGGCTGCCACACTGGACAAGTAGCTTAAGGACAAGATCTCATTTACTCCCTGACTGGTGAAGCTAGTACTATGATAATAGGTTAATTACACAGTGGACCGTTGTCGAAATTAACATTTGCTAGTAGCACTGTACTTTTGCTCGTCGTATCTTCAAGCACAGTTCAGTAGGAATTAAAATTATCCAGGGTTAAACTTAAATGGACTCGCAGATCCCAGCTGTCTTTGGAGCTATCTGTTGCAGAGTTACTCATCATGCCTCTGCGAGATGTGTAACTCAGTCAGTCAGATGCTCAGGTGTGCGGACATCATATAACCAGTGGCATATAATCTCTTGTCAAGATTCCTGGTCAATCCTTCCAGCTCCGTTCACCGGTCTGTCTGATGGTTGAAAAGCTGTCGTCTACAATCTACTCGTGTGAACTAACCGTGCGTATGTGTGTACCAGGACTGCGTGCAAGTACGGCGGGAAGAACATCGCGTTCCATGTGAACGAGGGCTCGACACCCTTCTGGCTCTCGCTGCTCATCGAGTTCGAGGATGGCGAGGGCGACATTGGATCCATGCAGCTCAAGCAGGTACCAAACTACCAATCTTCTTCTTGTTCAGATCACTCCCTATTTTCTTACGACCAGTCATGAGCTAGTAGAGCGTTAACAGAGAGAATGGGGGAAATCAAGCTATCTTTTTTGACTTATTTCACTGGCTGCTTTATTGGTGGGGTGCAAAATGTGGAATAGGACCGCAGATTCTTTCCTTTGCGAAAATGCGTGCATGTGAGATCTATGTCCCAGGTCCCTCTTTGATGTGTTTGGAGACACATGGCACTGTTGCTTGCTTTTGCCCTCATGCCTCGGATGTCTAGCATTTGGCAGTGTAATGTCCTCTGCAGCACAACAACCTGAGGTTCTAGAATAAAAATTTCACAACCAAAGTAATAGAGCAAGTGAAAGCGTGAAACCAAAAAGGAAATACTACTACCGTCCTACTCTTTGCAAAGATTAATCTTTTGCCCCAATTTAAGCCTACACATGCAAAGGAACAACCAACAGATAGAGGAACGAAGCGGGAAATGCCCAAGAAAGCATGCTATCTTGCACCGCCCACCACCACCCAGAGTCAAACCCTTGGTAAAGATAGATATGATTCTCTTTTCACCATAGGATTCGCATCCGGAATGTCAGTCCAATGTAGGTAAGTGCACATTGCGCAGCGTCACTGAGTTGACAGCACCGAAAGCCAAACACACATGATCCCTCGCCGGTGTGGTCTTTCATCAAGGACTCCATTGCTTTCCCTCGGAAATTCCACTTCCCCGTGCTTGCCTAATGATGCTGCCGCTTTAGCTCGGTCTTCCTAAGAGTATGACTAACTAGTAAACACCAATTAAAAGAGACCGTGCGTGCAAGTGACACCCTGCAAGCTTTTGCACTTGGTTCTTTCAGAATTCAGAGATTGTTTTTAGTCTGACACCCATCCTGCACACCATTAGCACGCCCTTGACCGTGGACTCATGGCATCCAAAGATTCTGGTCTTCGGTAGTCCAATGCCACTAATGCTGCTTTGCCATTGAGCTTGGCTGTAAAGCTCCTTGCAGGCTCTGCTAGTGCTTATTCTGCTGTGTGCTCATTACCAGTGTTCAGTAACCGCAGTGCTCATATGTGTTTCTCTTCACAATGGCTTGCAGGCGAACTCGGCGCAGTGGCTGGACATGAAGCACGTGTGGGGCGCCACGTGGTGCCTCTACGGTGGGCCCACGGCGGGCCCCTTCTCCGTGAGGCTCACGACACTGTCGGCGCCCAAGACGCTGACGGCCCGGGACGTCATCCCCAAGAACTGGGCGACCAGGGGCACCTACACCTCCCGCCTCAACTTCGAGGCGGCCCTCTGATGATCCGACGACGGCGCCCACCGGCCGATGGGCCTGGGCCTGGGCCCGGGCCACATTTTAACGGCCCGGGTTGGAAGTGACTGCTGCTAAGTGGGGCCGCAAAGGCAGGCTCACATGGCAGACACGAATTGGAGTAGATTTGTTTTGCAGCGTGTTGTAAGCTAGTGGTGTGTGTGAGACTCTTGAGTTATTGGTGATTTTGGATCAGGAGCTGAGTGATGTGGATGAAGCAGCCGTCCTCTCCAAAAGGAGAGAGAGCGTTATGTATGCTGCTGAGAATCCGATGCGTCGAGACTCGAGAGGGTTTTGGACCCCTCTCGGTCTCGCGCTCACTCCTATCTCGCGTGTGTGATGGGTAGTGCTGCTGTTTTTCTCTGTTTCTGTTCGTGTGTTGGTTGTTTTTTGTCAGCCTTGTTCTGCTGGTTAATGACAAAATGTGTCTCGTTTATTCGGTGGACTAGCAAGATTTGCATGCATCCGTGTTTGCTCACATCGGCAAACCCCTTTGCATCCTTTGGCTTTGAGGTCATCTCTCACGATTTGGTTGGTTGATGTTGTTTTTTTAATTCATGGCATTTGTTCACTTTTAGCCAAATCATAGATTTCAGAATATCTTCCAAATCCATTGTTGAAATTGATGCAATGTGGGTTATATGATGTATCTGATGTTTAATAAGCACATGGGTTAGTCATATGCATGTGCTTTGTCCCTAGCATTACGGTTAGGTTTAGAGTTTCTGGTAGTTGGTTAGACAACATGCCATGCCCCTTTTTATTTCAAATACTTGTGGTGTGTTTTGGTCATTACACGGTCATGTGGTGCATTACATTTGTTCTCATTGATTTTTAGATGGTGAGAATCGTGATTTCCATTACTGGAAGCATTTTTAGTAACAAAGCAGGGTAAGTTTATCACGATGAGAAGGGAGCAAGTCGATCTATAGCGCAATAGATTGGGCAAATCAGTGTTTTCAGGAGGCGTGTGCTGTGTGCATTGGAAGGTGATTGTTGACGCTCAAGCGAGAGCAGGAGTAGGATTCACCGCCACAGGAGGTGGGGCCTTCACGGTTGTTGATACCTTCGATGCAAATTACATATTTAGTATAGAGTTTTTCGTAAGGACTTAGCTTTTATCGAACCAGAAAGTACTCAATTGGCGAGGAGATGTCTAAAAAGTATATTAATCTAAAGAGTTTTTATTTATCAGACGAATCTTGTTCTTTTTAGTGGGGTTGTTTCAACAGATTAATATTTGCAGGAGCACATGTTTCACCTCAAGATGTTCACACACGCATGTCAAAACAAAGATAATATTAACCACTATTATTAGTGATAAAAGATTCATATGCTAACATGGATATATGAGAGCAATGCGTCATGTGACACCATATTCTACCTTTAGCACAATGGATTCAGTTGTCCAATCTCGGCCCTATTCCGTCTCACGGGGATACATCAATTATTAAGATAAACATACAAAATATTAGATTTTGTGACGCCGTTATTGTTTGCCAGAGAATTGTTTCCAACTATTGTACCCCCTTCCTCTCACTGTGTTTCTTGCATAGCATTTCAATCTCCTCTGCTAAAGGCTCTATCTTGATCACTCTTCGAGTACTGGGTACCTAACAAGTACTAACAGCGAGGCATAGACAAGAAAAATATACATATGCAACATTTTTTTGACGGGGATATACAACATATATAACTATTTAAACTAATATTGCATGATTAAAAGTGCACATGAGGTGTGAGGCTAGGCCTCAGCACCCTGGACTACTCACACATGACAATCGGATCAATATTTTTTTTTTGTAAGAAATAGTACTACTTGAATATGAATAATTGTTGTTTCGCAAAAAAAGAATATGAGTAATTGACAGTCTTACAATATTGGCAATAGGCTACCAGCTTACCACGTATCTCCTGAGAGCAACGGGCTAGTTAGTTTTTTCTTACAACTCAACGAGTTAATTAGTTGTCAAATGAGATAGTTACATGTTTTTGTGTAAATCATTTCCTCAAACCTCAAACTATCGTGTTTTCTGCAAAAAAATAATATTAGAGTTGTGTTTCAGTAAAAAAAATGCCCCGATAATTGTTGTTTTTGTTGTGAGAAAAGACAACCGAAGTCATTTATATCTACTCCGGAGTAGTATTTATCGAGAAAAATAGCTAATACAAAGGAGATATGACGCAACAAGACCGGTATAAAATAAAATGAAGTGAAACTCACACTGATCGTCTTCTTTTTTCGATTTTTCGACTACTGTCTGACATTAAAACATGCACTGAACAATCAGCAAAATACCGAGTCACCTGCAAACGTTCTCACCAATCAAGACTTTAAAAACCGCTATAGACACTCGCCACGAATAACGAGATCGAATATAAGCAAATTGAAACATTTGTCGACTATAATAATGTCACTTAAATTAGTACCGGGATAACTTTGGAGTTATCGAAGTACCGAGCGGGACCAATTGCCGTCAAGTCCAAATGACCCCGACATTGCCAGTGACAGGTGGGTCCCAACTGAAAAACCGCAGTGTACCATCTCCTTCACGTTGTTTCCCAGGGCACGTCCATCTGCCGTGCCCGCCCCTATAGCCTGGACTCTCCCTGAAACAGCAAGCGGGCCGACGGCGACCGACTCATTGTCTGGAGTTCAGTTCATCAATCAACCCGGCCAGCCACCACGTAGCCCCCCAGCCACCGTCCCGCCGTCCCCGTCTCTTCCGCAACGGAACAGCCGCCATTGCCATAATCTTCAGAGGAGGAAGCAATGGGGGCGAGAGGCGATGCCGACGAGGAGGAAGGGGTGATGGCCACCGACTTCTTCTGGTCGTACACGGACGAGCCGCACGCGTCGCGCCGCCGGGAGATCCTGGCCAAGTACCCCAGATCAAGGAGCTCTTCGGCCCGGATCCTCTCGCCTTCCTCAAGGTGCCGTGATCTACTTCTCAATGTCTTTTGGATCCCTCGAAACTTGAAGTTGAGATCTTCCGTAGATTGAGTTCTTGATTGGTTTCAGTCTACTGTCCCCAAGCAATTAGATCCATAACGTCGAGCTTTGGTTGCAGTCACCTGTTTGATCTTTGCCACAATAAAATAAAATTTTAACTTACTGCTCACCTTAGTTTTTTTTTGTAGAAGAAACCGGTTATTTTCCATGCCCAGTCGATGCATCTCAATTGGTTACACTCTTTGTATAGGAACAAGCAAATTCATGCAGTGTAGTTTCACAGGCTGAATCATCTATGCTGCTGTATTCCTTTGTCTGGTGTAGTAGTATTCACTGAAGTTGAGTGTTACCTGGTGCAATTTCAACGTCCTTTCTTCTGTTTACTGCTTTCGTATATGGAGTAGAATTTTGTTTGGACGCAATTTAATGCAGATGTTCCTTAACTTGAGAAAAAGCTTGTTTGTTACATGTCCACATCTTGATCATGGGGGCCACACCCAGTTCTGTAGTGATGTCGCTCTTGATAATTCCAAGTTTAGGAGTTTGTGTAGGCTGAATGTCATGCTTTACTCATGTTGTGCACGAAAAAAATAAGTTTGTTGTGGAAGCAACTTTCTGTTCTGCCAATCGAATTAAGATGTCTACAAACCTGTGCATTATGGTAGAAAAGAGATAATCAGTAGTAAGAAGATTACTAACAGTTGGGAAAATTTGCTTTCACAAATAGTCTCTTAATCTTTGATGTTACAATAGTCTGGGTTTGCTATACCATAACCTAGCAGTCCGTTGGCCTGAGTTCTGCACAATCTGTCTTGTTGGTACTGAATCAATTATGGCCATGCTTTCCATGCCTTAAATGGTTGGTTTGTTCTGCAAGACTGCACCTCTGCACCTTGCCTTTGTATCTATCAGAACCAACTAGATGGTTTTCTCTGTCGTTGCCAATATGAGACTTCGGGTTCATATGCAAATTTGGTGCCTGTATGTTCCTGTGACCCACACTTACTAATTACTACTACTGCATTGGTCTTTTGAACTTCTCGATTGCAGTGCACCTTGGTATGACGTTCTGGCAACCTGAAACAGCCATATACCCTCATGCTAAATTAGTAAATTTAGATCTCATGACCCATGTAGGAAATCATAGTAGTCCTATCATCCTGTCCTTCCGACTGTATTTGTGTTGGTTTTGTTGGTCGTAATTGTAGAGCTAGTTATTTGGTTCTGGTGCAGTAAAATGTAGGATGTGAATATGAAAACTTGTCCATCATCTTAATGTGTGAAAATAACACCCTCAAAACTGCATACTTTCTAATTTTTTGTTACATCCATCTCAATTTTGGTTTGCAGATTGCTGCAGTTGTTTCACTTCAGCTATGGACCGCTACACTCCTGCGCGATGCTAGCTGGCTGAGGATGGTGATAGTTGCTTACTTCTTCGGTTCCTTTCTGAATCACAATCTCTTCCTTGCAATCCACGAACTCAGCCACAACCTCGCCTTCACAACCCCATCTCTAAACCGCTGGCTAGGAATCTTCGCAAACCTCCCCATCGGCGTCCCGATGTCCGTAACGTTCCAAAAGTACCACCTGGAGCACCACCGCTTCCAAGGCGTCGATGGAATCGACATGGACATCCCCAGCCAAGCTGAAGCGCACGCAGTCAAGAACACCATCAGCAAATCAGTGTGGGTGGTGCTCCAGCTCTTCTTCTACGCGCTCAGGCCGCTGTTCCTGAAGCCGAAGCCTCCAGGCCTGTGGGAGTTCACCAACCTTGCGATCCAGATCGCGCTCGACGCCGCCATGGTGTACCTCTACGGCTGGAAAGCGCTCGCCTACCTCATCCTCTCGACGTTCCTGGGCGGCGGCATGCACCCCATGGCCGGCCACTTCATCTCGGAGCACTACGTGTTCAACCCGGAGCAGGAGACCTACTCGTACTACGGGCCTCTGAACATCATGACGTGGCACGTCGGGTACCACAACGAGCACCATGATTTCCCCAGGATCCGGGCACCAAGCTGCACAAGGTGAAGGAGATCGCTCCGGAGTACTACGACAGTTTGAAATCGTACAGGTCGTGGAGCCAGGTGATATACATGTATGTGATGGACCAGACGGTTGGTCCTTTCAGCAGGATGAAGCGAAAGGCGCCTAAGAAAGACACGTAGAAACCTCTGCCTGTGCCCTGTAGGTTATTTTTGTCAGAAGAGATAGCTGTTTCAGATCAGATGATGTGTTTTTTTCCCGGCTACTGTCTCACGGAACTGTTAAACCCGAAGGCATTTGCGGCACTTGTACCAACTCGTTGGATCATATGTACTCTGATGTGTACTTTCCACTGGAGCTTCTTTTTCACAATTCATACATATGTGGAGTATAAACTTACTTTACAGTTCTTGTTAGTGTTTTTCTCTGCTTCCTTTTGTTTCAAACGATATGGTAAAGTTTCTGAACGTTTTCCGTGAGGTAATCCTGGTCCATGCTGACAAGTGGAAGCTCTGGAATCTCGCCGCTGCGTGCGACAGCCGGAGACGCTCGCACGCCACAACGCCGGCTGCTCGTGGGCGCTGAGCACGCACGGGGAGCAACTCAGCTCATCGCTTTCTTATCTTTGGTTGAAATTAGTGACGGGGGAGCACTTGTACTCCCTCCGATCCATATTAATGGACTCAACTTTATCTAGATACGGATGTATCTAGTTAAGTGTGTAGACTAGATGCATCCGTATCTAGACAATGTTGAGACCATTAATATGGATCGGAGGGAGTATTTAGCGGCTGGTCTCAGCATGTCGTCTGCCCCGGGCTGATTTCCGGGTGCGCATCAATGGCCCGCCGTTCGCGCAGGCCGCCGTGCCGAGGAGTTCACCCGTGCCGTAAACCGCCCTACTACCCACGTTGTTCGGATGCTTTCTCACAGCTGCCAGTGCGGTGCCATGTCCCTGATGTCGTTTGATGGATAATGACAAGAAAATGTCAATTATAAAACCTTAGACTTGTGGTGGACTGGTGGTTAGGTAAATCGAACCCTAAACTCTGAATCGCGGTCACTGACATACTGTATTATTGAATCCTGGTCTAAATCAAACATTGGACCTGATTTTCTTAGCAGAAAATAAAATCTCAAATTGCTATCTCGAGGAGGAGCGGCTCCTCACACATGATTGGACTTTCTAGCCAAAAAAAAAAAGAACATTTCATCGGGGAAAAGATCTCAACCAATACCGGAAGGTCCGGAACACACATGGACCAGATCTAGCCGAAGCTTCCATGTACGCGCTTCCTTTTTTAAAGAAACAACGAACGCAACCGGAGTGGTTGCACCGGCAGCTGCCTGACAGCTTGAACCGTTGAACTGGCATCGGACCCACATGTCATACTCTTCTCTCAAGTGCTAAGCATCGGCCTATCTGGCTGTGACTTGTCATTCAAACTTGTTCGAGCTCCTCCTCAAACTTTCCACCTCAGCTTCTGGTTGAGGTCCACAAGCACACCGACCGGACCGGCTATATATCCTCCTAGCTTCTCCTCCACACGGACGACAACTCGCCAACCCTCCAATCAGCATCGTCGTCTTTACGCGAGCGCCCGGAAAGGAGAGCAGAGCAGATTCGTCGGATCAACAAGAAGAGAGGAGATGGGAGGGTTCGAGCGGCAGGTGAAGCTGCGGACCATGGAGGTGAAGGTCGCGGTGCTCAAGGGCGTCAGGGTCGTCGGCGACTTCGGCAAGAAGACCTGGAGGAAGGTCAAGACCATCAAGCGCTGATCCATCCATCCGATCGATTGATCGAGCCGTGGGATTTGGGTCCGGTTGATTCGAGTACTAGATAGGGGTGTGTGCTTTTATTTGGTGGTGGTTGTAATTGGTTTTGTTGGATCTGTTTGAAGTAATATTACCTTCTTATTAATGTGAGATTACCCTATTGGTTTGACTTATATATCTTCATATTTTTCCTTGATCGATTGTATGTGCAAGTGTGCTCTAGCGCTGTGTTTCATCCTGGTTCTTGTTTACTACCTTCCGTAGGGCGAATAGATGAGAAATTTGGTCTTTTTTCGCCCAACTTTGAGCCAATTATATTTGGCTTTCAATCAGTGCTGAAAAAATCAGCAAACATGCTACAGCACTAAGAGCATCTCCACGGGGCCTCCAAATCGGTGTCCGGCACCCACCAATTGGGGGTGCCGGACATGTGTCCGCCCAAATGGAGGGTGCAGCACACAGCGGCGCACCCCAAATGCTCACCCCAAACGGCCCTAATTTTGAGCATTAGATCGAACACCTTGCGGGCATAGGAATCGCCGCCGGTTCACCTTCGCGTCGCGTCGGAACATGGCGGTTGGTGTGGACGTGCAACCGTCGCCGCGTCGCTTCGGGGTGGCGTTCACACCGCTTCGCAGCATTATAATCGTCCTCGCCGGCCGCACGACGCTCACATTCTCTCCGCGAACCACCGCCCACAACTCGCTCGCCATGTCATCGCCTGAGAAGGAGGCCGTGGTGGCCGATCAGGAGGAGGAGAAGGAGGCCGTGGTGGCCGATCAGGAGGAGGAGAAGGAGGCCGTGGTGGCCGCCGATCAGGAGCAGCAGCAGGAGGCCGTGGTTGCCGCCGATCAGGAGCAGGACGCCGAGCCCGCAACTCCATCACCGGCACGCCCTGCTTTCTCACCGTGGGAACCTTGGTCCCCGTGGCCGTCCCGTGTGGCTGGTGCACATGCAGCACCGGCCGTCCCCCAGGCAGTGGCACCGGAGTGGCAGCCGGGTACTCCAGACGCGGCGCCGGCGGACGACGGGCCTGGAACACCGCCACCGAACGCTGACTCCGATGACGACGAGTAGTGTTTCCTAGTTTCTAGTTGTAATCGTATGTAATAATTGGATGCATGCATTAATAAAAGTCTCCAATAGATGCGGCTACCAAATTGTTCAACCGCACCGGATATGAAATCCCGGCCATGACATAGTTTCGACCACGCCGGAGAGCAAGTCTCCAAGCGCCGGCCATCAAAATAGGTTCGACCGCGCCTGAGAACTAGTCTCCAATGCCGGCCATCAAAAGGGCGCCCCCGGCGCAATGGTGCATGCCGATCACGCGTCGGTTTCCTCGTCCTCCACCTCCTCACCTTCTTCTTCGGATTCCTCGAGCGCCGCCGCTTCGGGCGCCGCCTTGTCAGCCTGAATGCGTCTTCGTTCGGATATGAAGTAGGCCTTCTGGTTGGGGCTCATGTCGCTCGTGTTGGTGGCCATGAACAAACGCTCCTCCTTCTTCTCATGGGCCTTGAGCTTGGTCTTTTGCATCTTGAATTAGATTTCCCACTTTTTTCGGTCGTGGCTTGTATCTCCTTCTTCTCGGCACTCGACGCGGCCAACTCGGTGACGAAGAGCTTCACCGACTCTTGGATGCTGCACGACGAGGCCGTCGTCTTCTTGCTAGCACTGGCGGCCGCCTTGCACGCCTTGACTCCCATCTCTGGACGATCGACGCTGGCGGCCGGCAGCTTCCTTTCATCTCCCTCGGCCACATCCTTGACATGGCGCTTCCATTTCGGGCAGTCGCGAAGCGCCTTCCAGCAATGCATCAATTTGTATGCCTTCTTACGATCCATCGCCAAGTCGACGTACATGTAGCCGACATCGTTCAACTGCGCAAACAAACACAAGTCAAATATGTTTGTAAACATAGCCGGTTACAAGTAAGACGCAAGTTAAGATGACCAAATAACCTTTTCGGTGTCATTCTTGCCACTCTCTTCTCTATTCATGATTTGCTCATGGCAATCATGAAACTTGCTAGTGAGCGTCGAGATGACGCCCCACCGGTTTTCAACCGATTGGGCATTGCGATTGGGCAACACATCATGAGGTGGATACGCCCTTCTCTCGGTGTAGTCCTTATGTATGCGTGCCCAATAGGCATCCCTCTTTTGGTTGTTGTCGGTCGTGCCGCTCATGCTCACAGCCATTCACGACTCGCACAACATAGTGTCCTCCTTGTCGCTACAAGTCCGACTTCTGTAACCTGCCTTCCTGCCGCCATCCTCCTCCTCTTCGCCTTCCTCTTCTTCGCCCTGGCCATGGTTGCCCTCCCCCTTCTTCGCCCTGGCCGTGGTCGCCATCCCCTTCGTCGCCCTGGCCAAACTGATCTGCGTCGGCACCTCCGTAGCCACCACCGGCGATCAGTTCAGCCATCACATCTGCGCCAGCATCCTACGCCACAAAACGGCGACACAGATTGCAATAAGTGTACACAACAACAATTTGCATCCAGCCTCCGACAATAAATACACACAATAACAATTTGCATCCGGTCACCGGCAATAAATGCGCACAACAACAATCGGCGGGGCAACACAATTAATGTGAGCGGATCAGCAAGAAAAATAGCACGCACCTGGCCGAGTGGGTCGGCGCGTTGCCGCCTTCATGCCCGAAGAGGTGGCGGCGGGAAGCAGTCGCGTCACCGCTTGTGGATGCCGTCCGTCGCAGCGCTGGCGAGTTGGCGAACAACGGCGCCTCGTTCAGATCGATGGCCTCGTGGGGGAAAGCCGCGACTGCTGCGTCTGGTAGCCGAAGGTGTCCTCGAATAAGGCCGGGGCAGACGGCGACCCGCAAAAGACGCCGGCGCTGGCTGGGCTAGAGCTGCTTTGGCTCATGGCGATCAACATCTCGACGGTATCTTTTGGCGACGGCTCATTCGCCGCCTTGTCCTTCGCCTTCAGTCGCCTGACTTGCCGAAGGTGGGAAGCGGCAGTGCGCAGCTCGGCCTGGCTCAGCGGCGCCTTGACCACCGGCACCGAAAGCTCCTGCGGCTCCCGCTTCATCGCCTTCTTCTTCTGCTGCGACGACGCCGGCGGCTTGCGACCCCCCTTGGGTTTCGAGAGGCCGACGGGCTTTGGCGACATGGTGACGGAAGGCGAGGAGGTCGCGGCGGCGGCGCAAGGGTTTGGGAAATGGAGGAAAGATTGAGAATTTTGGCGTCGGGCGGCAATGTAGAGGAAGGGGAATTGGGCACCCGGGCTATGTGTATGACGGGCGGGCCACCACTGTCGGAGGGCATGTCCACCCCATGTCCGACACCCCAAGAGGGTCTGCAAACTTGGAGGCCCTTTCGGGGGTGCCAGACATGATTTCGCTCGGTGCGACCCTTTGGGGTGCCGCTGGTAACGGTTTTTTGTGTCCAGACCCCTAATGGGCCTTTGGGAGGTGATTTGGAGGCCCCGGTGGAGATGCTCTAACTCTCTCAGTCATGACAAGTTGACGCACGGATAAACGAACAACCAGGCGTCTATGGAACATTAGTACAGTAGAAAACTTTGAAAATCCTGCAGCTCACTCTACTAAACTGCTGCATACAGCTAGCAGCATGTGAAACAACCGAGCAAAACTTTAAAAATTATACAGGTACAGGACCAGCATTTTCCAAGTCAGCGCAATATATATTTTTAGTACAAATAAACAGCGGCCCGTCCCAGTGCGTTGCTCATTCTGCAGTTTTTGATGAAGATGTATGAGGAATAAACTCCATGGGATGGTAATGGACCGTCCACAAGTCGCCTACTGCGGGGGAGCATCAGGATCCAACCTTCTCTGGATTGCAGCTGCGGCCTGATAAAGAATAAGCTTTGGCATGATTAAAATGTATTCTCCATCTAACTAAAATTTCAGGGTAGAAATGAGGCTATTACCTCGAAATTTCCCAACTTGTACTGTAACATCATTTCCTCACGCAGAAGGGACTGCTGCTTCATCGCTTGAGCCTAAAATGGGGAGCACAGCAAGCATAAGAGGTTAATTGACGGAATAAAAAGTGATTTGTTATCTAAACCAATACGGACGTTTGGTGCTTGCATAATAATATTTGGTTGATAGTATCATCAAAAGGAAGTGTACAAGCGTACAGCCTACAATTACAATCATGTAGGCATTCAATATCATGCACCAAACACAAAAGACCTGGATTAAATAAACCATACAAAGCAACACCGCTGGAACTCCGAGATTCCCTATTATTGTATTCAGGAAATTTCAAAAAGACAGTAAGGGGCAGAGCACATGGCAAGCATAAGATTCCCTATTATTGTAACCTAAAGGCAGAGCACATGGCTGTAATTGTCGAGGTTATGGCCTCATAGGTCCAAGACTCCAAGCCCACATTGATCTTAATTTAAAAACATGCATATGTTCCAAAAAGAACAAATATGAACATAAATTGGCGCACTTGGCATCAAGTGGCCCGCAAAGTACAGGATCCAAGGAAGAACTCACAGCTAAGTTTCTTTAATGAAAAACTGAAAACATCTAGGCTTAGATGAAATAACTAAAAGGTTTTAACAATGGCAGACACCACAATTGGGCAAAATGCGCTGTCAAACTTGGTTACATCAAAAGGCAGATGTGAACTACAACGTCACGCCTTTTCACAGAAAGTGCTATCATAACAGATGATTTGATATGATACAAAGCCCACTGCAGGTTACTTCCTATGATCTGTCAATAGCCTAACAATATAGCTGTCCTTTTAAGTACTCCATCCAGTCTCTAAGGGAGTGTTTGGTTGGAGAACCAAGTAGAATGGAGTGTCATGGTTCCATTCCACTAGAATGGAATGGTTTCATCTCTAGTTCCGTGGCACAAAGGTGGATCAAGGAGTCAAAGCTTAGATACCTTAGTGGTGCACAATGGGATGAGAACAGCTTCACCATTATGTTGGAGGCTGAGCACTACAGAAGCCACGTCATGGTTCACTAACCTACCACTTGTTTTACTTGATCTAACATGTCAATCACAACTATTTCCTCCGTCAGGAATTAACTGACTCTGAAATGAGTGTATCTACACTAAAATGTCTAGATACACTCATTTCAGAGTCAGTTTATTCCATACGGAGGGAGTAACTACATTGTCTTTCATTCTTAGGTTCACCCCAAGGACGCCGACTACCTCAACGTTGTCACAGACAGCATTGGGTTCAGCACAGAGGCTCTGATGGTGGCTGAGCCACCTCCTGGACAACAACACACAAGGTTTGTTGGGAGGTAGATGACCACACGGCGCTCTGGCTTAGGACCTACCTGACCAAGCACTACTACGTGTAGTGCAACTGTGCAAGGATCTCTGGTGGTGGTGGTCATGCATGGATGCTGATGATGCATATTTTATGGTAGCTAGGATTTGAAAACTGATGAAGGCTTGTATATTTTATTGAGATGGTATATACTAACCCCTCAGATGGTGAACTTGCGGTGGTAGGATTACACGCTCTTTTGATGTGGTAGTAGGATGACACCATAGTAGGTAGGATAATGTGTGATGCTTTTGCTATATGATTCACTAATGCTTATGTTGCATATGTTCTTGTCAACTTGTGTTGCTTGTCCTGCATGTTGAAATTTTGTTTTTTCTGTCTTGGTAGATGAAGTGGTTTGTGGTGTAGTCAGGGAGGGTTCTACGAGTCTACAGTTCATGGCAGATGTGTCACGAACAAGTAAATGGTTACAAGATTAGCTGCTATAGAGAGTTTGAGACTAGAGAGGAGGCAGAAGATGATTACTCCAAGTTCGTAGTCAAAGAGAAAAGGAATCATGAAGTAGGTAAGGGTGCAGGTAAAATCGGGTTTGGTAGGCTGAAAAACTTCATAATCCCAGTTCGGCGTCATTGTGCTTTTGCTGTTATCCAAAATCTGTATGATCATATGTAACATGCAG
Organism: Poa pratensis; assembly: GCA_947311845.1. Taxonomy (NCBI): domain Eukaryota; kingdom Viridiplantae; phylum Streptophyta; class Magnoliopsida; order Poales; family Poaceae; genus Poa; species Poa pratensis. The sequence goes on along the minus strand of CAMZMU010000063.1, from coordinate 59,922,782 downwards.
CAACGACAGCAGTACCAGCTGGTAAGCTCACCACATGTGGGTCCAAGGTACGGAAGTGTGCAGGGGGGGGTCATTGGTGCCATCGTGCAGGTTGGACCATTGTGGGCAACTAAACATGTCGCACAACATGGCCTAGAGGCTGCACCCGTGCAAGCTCTACTGGGACAACTGTCGGATGCAGCCTAAAAACGTTTGGGCAACCGATACGCACTAAAGGATGACGTTTTGGGCATCGACGCGGTCTCCAATATAATAATACCACCTTTTTTTATTGTATGTAAGTACTTCTCAAGATAAATCAAAGCATATGGTTTGCACACATTTGATTAAAAAATTAAATGATGGTGGTCAAATATCTACAATTTTGACCAAAGCTATGCCCAAAACGCCATTCGTTTCAAGACTAGAGGGAGCACAGCTTATGGTACTAGAAGATAAGTAGATGCCGGAGTTGCTTAATGCTGGTCAACATCTTAAAAGGAATAAAGAACTATACTATTTTGTGTAGATATTGAAGAAAACAAGACAACTATATTTTTTACTTTATATATTGGAATTGGAGAAAACAAGACAAACAAACTATTCAAGTGTAATATTGGAGAAAATAAGGCACTGCCAATGAGCAGTATCAAATTCCATGCAAGTTCCGAGATTAGATTAATGACGGGTGAGAATGAACAGAAAAAAATGCAGATTCTTACCATTCCAGTTTGCATTGAGCATTTTAGAGCTCTAATTTCTTCCTCCTTTCGACGCTCACGTTCTTTTAAAAGTTCTAACCTGCATGACAATATTTAAGGAAAACTGTAAGAAACTGCCAGTCCATAGTCTAAACGCTTAACCCAGTTAACAAATAACATTTCCGTTATTGTCTTTCTGTAGAGCAGGCTCACAATTTAAAGTGACTGTCACGGAAAAACAGGTTCCAAAAACAATGTGATTACCCACATGATGGAACATAGGTTCGCAAATTGTTAATTACGAAGGTCTATAAGTAGACTTCAGAAATCTACACTAAAGCATTTCATAGTGTCCCATGCTATAGTATTGCAGGTATATACAGTAATTAAAAGCATGTATATGTCCACATACCGTCGTTGTTCCTCATCATTAAATACTGTCCGTACCGCTACCACGCCAGCATTCTTTAAACCATTCTTTTGCTCTTTCTCCATCATTCGGCGATGGTAAGCATCTAAGTCATAATATCTAATAAGACAACAAAGGGGGGAAAAACATAAGTTCCACAAGCAAATATGAATATATACAACAACTCTCTAGGAAAAGAAATGTGCTTTACTTTTTTGATGAAAAGGTTGCTGTATTGTGGTCTTCCATGAATCTGAAATGCATGTAAAGATGTATGTTAAATACCCAGGAAAATTAGTAATTCCATGGTGATAATTTTTTTGTAAGCTCATAGAATTACTCAAATTATTTTATGGTGGTACAGTAACATACTCCTTAAACATTTGTTTCTCTTCCCAATTAGACAATGACTCCAAATTAACCTGTGGCCACATCGCAAAAAAAACTTAGAACACTGATATAGTAAACTAAAAAAAAGTAAACAGACTGAGAGTAAATGAGATGGATAGCTTGATACTGTACTAAACCCAGTTTACTATATTGATAAGTAAAAATAGAACCAGAATTAAATTGAGCTTAATCAAAATACAAGTTGACAGGGGACAGAAAGTTGGGTGGAAACACTAAGCTGAAAATATCAAAAGAAAAGGACAGAACAAATACTGTTTTGTTCCATTATCTTTTAGGTCAGCTCTAACTTAAGCTTGAAATATTCAGATTGTCCAACAATAAGCTAACTTTATGAAAACAAAACTTATGCTGAAGACAAATCAATATGCTCCGACATATGAACTCTCAAATAGTAGCAATGTAACCCCTATATATTTTGTACTGAAAGAAGCGTAGTCCTAGTATCTAGAATAATGATTCCATTGGTGCTAACTGAATTGCCTACCACAGGCTAAAAAAAAAGGTTCTTTCTACTCCTAAGTTGACTGTGATTTTCTTCATCTCTAAGCCGATGATGCTAGCCGTCTGATCTAACCTTCATTTCCCCCACCCCTGCACGAATCTCAACTCGGAGACATTGAATGACACAGGGCGTCAACTTTAGACACAAGAAATTCTCAGATGACTTAGATCAAGCAAAGTCGTGAAAAATACATTAGATTGCCAGTTTTTATCCAGAGGCAATGAGATACACAGTGACACCTTGTATATCTCACTCTTTTTTTGCATGCATATAGATTCTCCATATTTCCTATAGAAGGCGGCATCAATAGAATGATAGAAAGAAAATATACCTGCTTGACTTCTAACAACCATGCAGTGAACTCTGGTCGCTTGTTCCTACATAACACATGACATGGTTCAATTCATCAGAATGAAGTAGAAGTACAAAATGATTGTACTTAATATGATTGTACATAGAGTAAACTCAAAAGTTTAACCACGGGTCATCGGTATAATTTAGCGCCACCAAATTACAGGTTCCAGAATGATCTAATTTCCACTTCCGATTCACATTGGTCATGGGAGGGCATTTACATAAAAATTCAATTTCACATAACACTACTAAAACAACTGACAAGATACCATCGTCTTTCATTATCGTTGCCCAACCAAGGAACCGTAATACCTTAAAATAGTGATATGCCAGATGAAACAGCCAATTGGTCATTTCTAGAGGCTGCTTATCTTAAGAGGCTTCTTGTGTTCTGATCTGCTTAGCCCACAAATGGTAGTGGTAGCCCATATTGCCATCAATCCTCATTGTCTCTTTGCATCCCCATTCCCATCTGTCTTTTTTTGGTTGCATTGCCATGACTTTATATTGCTACAAGCATTGGTTAATGTTAATTTTCTGCTTAGTGGGAAACTGAGAACGGTGCAAACTTGGTTTCATGCATGATATACTGATTGATGATTGTTGTGAACATTTTTCTGTTTTAACAGTGTGCAATCCATGTGCGACGAACTGTTGATTCATGCAATATCCATGCACATGTGTGGTAGTAACAAACTAGGTGGTTATCTGTGATGACTGATGAACTAGTGACATTACACTTTACACAGCAGTCAGTGATAGCTCTGGAGACAATCAGTCTGCAGTCAGCAGTTATTTTCTGGCTTGGATTGGTCTGTGCAAAGGTGTTCCCCGTTTGTGGGCTCATGCACCAAACCCACTGGTCAAAGGTGGCAAAGATGGTGTGAGCTAAAGGCTGTGGCATAGCCTACAGAAATGTTTGATGAGCGGTGCGGCGAACAAAGCTTGCCGTACCCCGTCACACATTCATCCCTAACGAGCACTCGTATTCCTTTTCATTTGCATCAATAATCAATAGGCTATTCTGCACACAAATAATAAATTCATAATTTTCTCAATCTTGGTTTGTGAAACCCTAAATCTAAGAAACAGTGATCTGAAAGCAAACCAGGAAGCCAAGATCCTTACCACATATCAAGCTCACGGATGATGCCATACTTGCCCCACGAGTTGGTCACTGCAGTCTTCTTCCCCAAATCCTTCTTCTCATCCTTCTTTTTCTTCTTCTTCTTATCCTTCTCCCTCTCCTTCTCCTTCCGCTTCCTCTTTTCCTTCTCCTTCCTCCTCCGCCTCCTCTCCTCCTCTTCCTTCTCCTTCCTCCTCCGCCGCCGTCTCCTCCGCCTGTCCTCCTCCGACTCCGACTCGCTCTCCGACTCCGCGCTGGAACCCGAGTACGAAGACTCCGACTCTGACTCAGACGCCGACGAGCCCGAGCTCTCGCTGCGACTCCTCCTGCTCCGCCGCCGCCGCCGCTCCTTTTCCTTCCTCCGCCGCTTCCGCCGCTCGCCCGACTCCTCGCCGGAGCTCTCGCTCCCCTCCTCTTCCTCCTCACGCCTCTTGGACTTGCCACGGTGGTCCCGGTCTCGGCTCCCCCTCGGACGCTCCTCCTCGGCCTCTAGGGATTTGCTGCGGCTGCGCGCCGCCACCTTCCCCTCCTCCGTGCCGGCACCATCTTGGACTGAGCCGTTGTGGTCCTTGGCCATGCCTCCGCGCCTAGGGTTTCGCCGCCTCGCGTAGCGGAGAAGAAGAATCGAGAGCGGGAGCGAGGCGGATCGGCTCGCAACTGCGAAGAGACGAGATAGCTGACAGGTGGGCCCAGTTGACCAGTGGGCCGGTGCAGCTGACAGGTGGGCCCTTACTCCTCTTGTACACGTAGTCCTCTTCCTCAATCTAGGCAACCAAACTTCCCACCTCGCCGCCCGATCCGACGCGCCGGCGACTTGCGCCGGTCTCGAGCTTCGCCGATCCGTGGTGGCAGATCCCGCGCGTTTGCCCGACTCGTCCTAACAGCTCACGGGCGCAGGATTATCCCATCTCGCCGGCTCCTGAATTAGATCTGATAGGAGGAGCCCGTGGGTGGCTGCTGCCTTGGCGATGTCGAGGGTCCGGGACAGGACGGAGGACTTCAAGGAGTCCGTCCGCGTCGCCGCGCTCTCCCATGGCTACACGGAGGTGAGCTAGTACGCCAAGCTTGGCGCCTCCCAAGCCGGCGCCTCGTCTCCTCTGCACTGGAACCCATCAGAGCTATTGCCTCAAGAACAGTCTCTCTTGTTACGGTCCAGTGACTGACTTTTTCCTTTTGCAGTCGCAATTGGCCGCGCTCATGTCGTCTTTCATCATCCGGAAACCGTTGCCCAAATCACCGTTTACAAATGCAGCAATCAAGACGGTAGAAATCTACTCCTTGGCTAGTATTCTGTTTTGAATGCTGACAGGAGCCGAAAGCTATAGCCAAGGCTTAGTGTCCTGACAGAATGCCGGAGGTCGGGTTGTCTAATTGTTGGGTTCTGCTGTCGGTGTAGCTTGAGAGTATCAGGGAACTCGAGAAGTTCATAGTGAAGCATAGGAAGGACTATGTGACATGCATCGCACCACGGAGCAAGAGAGGGACACGATCGAGCATGAAGTAAGTTGCAATCCTACTCTGCATTGTTTGTCGATTTACAGTATATCTTTGTGTGCGAATTGATATATGTGCCTCTAAACTGAGCTAGTTGCTAGGTTATTATCTGATAAGACAATAGCTTGCTATACACCACATATTTGGAAAAATCGAGGTTCATATTTGTTTTACTTTGCAATTGTTATGTTAAAGCTATCTATGTGACAGAATGCTTTCTGGTGATGTATCATCATGTCTTACTTTTACATTGTTATAGTTCTTTCTCAGTTCTTCTTTGATAACTGTAGAAATCTAGTTGAATTTGTTAAAGAGCGTAGCAAAGCAAAGTTTATTATCCTCAGTTTGTTAGCCTGTGCATATATCTTTGTTATACTGCATCGACTATTGAGTTTACAACATGTATTCATACAGGCTAATGACTATTCTTGTAACTTTAGGCTATCGCTCAAGTTATTTTCTCCATTTCTTATCTATCTAATTGCTGAAAGTATATTAGGTTGGTGTTTTTGTAAAAGCATGCAAGGAACAGATAGATATCCTAAAGAACAGGATCCACGAAGATGAGAGGAATAGACGCGCAAAGACATGGCTTGGCACAAGCGATGAGAGTTCCCGGTTGGACTTGATAGCTCACCAGCATGGTGTGGTATGACTATTATGCTTTCCACTGATTAGTTACTGCCAAATATTAACAATGAAATGCAGCGTTGCTCTGATATTACCATTTCTGAGTGTGCACACCCACATAGGTAGAACGTAGAAGCGAAGTCTTACTGCCATGGTGAATAATGTTTCATGGTCTTTCAGATTACTTTAGTATTTAAGAGATTATAATATCGCAACAAGATAGAAGAAGACTTTTCGAGTAGAATTGACAATTTTCCTGCTACACAAAAACATATAGAAGGACACTATTACTCCCCTTTTTTATCTGTTTTCATGAAGTTGCAATTTCAGAAATTCTAGCTATTAATTTTACATGTGCTTTTGAACTGATGTACGTACATATTTTCATAGAATAAACTAAATAAATCGTGAGGTTTACTTGGTATATTTAGGATGAGCAATTATATCCTTCTACGGATAGCTGAAAATGAATTGGTATTGTCCTTTCAGAACTTTACGTCTCAACATGTATCCAGATGTTTAATATTTGGATGTATACCATGCCTGGTTGGTAGCAGGATATGCATTAGGTGGGATTAAAATAAGTGCATCGTAAGATAAATTGTCCAGTCAAGACATGTGACTTTTGAAAACATCGAATTTTCTTTCTTAGTTCAGATATGCATCAAAGAAGCATCATGTAGGAAAAATACATGACTGTGTTCCTTCGTACGGCATTTTCTCTGTATCCAGTTTGTAGTACAAATGTACAATTAAGTAGTATTTTGTGGACTTCCCTCCTCTCTGCAAATATTTGTATAATTTTACCAGGTTTTGATTTTGAGAGAGCATCTCCACTCAGTATTTTGTGGACTACCCTCCTTTCTGCAAATATTTGTGTAATTTTACCAGGTTTTCTGATGCTCACTTCCAATAAGCTGTGTGTTTTTGTATAATTTTACCAGGTTTTGATTTTGAGCGAGCGTCTCCACTCAGTAACAGCACAATTTGATCGCCTTCGGTCCATGCGTTTTCAAGAAGCTATTAATAGGGCGATGCCAAGAAAGAAGATTAAGAAGAAGACAGAAACAAAACTTGCTGAAACACCCAAGTCAAACCTTGTATTACAATCTGATGTCTCGAAGGTTGGAGAGGAGGTATCTACTGCACCCTTAAGAGTTCAAGAGCAACTCTTGGATGATGAAACAAGAGCTCTCCAGGTAATATTTGGATGGATGAATACTAGGAAAAATTGGCCGTTGGACACCTTTATTTTGTTCAATTTCTATGACGCGTTACAAAAAAATAAAACCCAGTACACTTAGAAAAACAAGATAATTTGCTAAAACACCTTGTTATCACGAAAATAAAATTTCTTGAGCTACGTTAAGAAAGAACATTTTGAAGTGGAAACTCTGTTCCTGGCTTGGTCAAACAAACTGTCTGGATCCATTAAAATAATGTGAGTTTGCGATAAGTGTGCTTGTGATATGTTTGATCCTGAAATGTTCTTAAACTGTTCCAGCTAGGTAAGATGATATCGGTAGTGGTATATGTGTGCTTGGCTGCTTCTGATATGTGTGGTATATCAGCTGGTGAATTTTCTTTAATTTTTTTGAAACAATGGTGAAATATATGGGTGGCTAAATATAGTGCATGGTGTGAAACAAAGAAATTGATACACAGAGCAAAGGAGAAACAGGTTAGGCCATGTCCTGAATCAAAGGGCAAAATAGACCTTTTAACTGTATTCTCTCCCTGATGATACTGTGTTCTGGCAACTTGCCGTTTTTTGTAACTTGCCAGATGAATTGGTGTTTTGTATTGTGTCTGACCAATTGACGCAAAATAATGGTGTATCGGACATAATTTTGCTATATATTGTGTGTTAGCTTAAGTCAAGTTACTTGCCTGTAACTCTTGCCTCAGGTGGAGCTGACCAATCTTCTTGACACTGTCCAAGAAACGGAGACAAAGATGATTGAGATGTCAGCACTTAATCATCTTATGTCAACGCATGTTCTACAACAAGCTCAGCAGATTCAGTATTTATACGACCAGGTAGGAGATCTATGCAACAACTTTAAGCCAATATCTGGTTGCTTTGCAAGTTGTAGATATATGTGTTAAACTGCTCCATATCTGGTGAAAAATAGCAGTTTTCGAACTTTTGTAATTTCCTGGAAAATCATGGTTATAAAAGCTTGAAAGTTTCAAGAACAAACTAGTGTTGTTTGTGAGGTACGCAAAATTTTGAAAACACAGCATACCCTTACAGGATACAAAGAGATAAAAGATAATAGCATTTGAGCACACACCATATGCTTATGTCCATACAAGAGCTAAACCATCATCATGATCCACCCAATAAGCATTTGCCATTTTTATTCTGTCTTCTCTAGGAATTTATCTATAATTTCTTCTCTTGATAAACCGCCAGTCCAACGGGACACAGAGTCATCGTCTCTGCCTGCAGAAACTATAAAAAATCAGTGATAAGTTTTCAGCTGCTGTGCACTGCTCTTACCACGCATCTGATGCATTTACGCAGGCAGTGGAAGCTACAAACAACGTGGAGAGTGGCAACAAGGAGCTGTCCCAGGCGATCCAGCGGAACAGCAGCAGCAGAACCTTCCTCCTGCTTTTCTTCTTTGTTCTCACGTTTTCTGTTATATTTCTCGACTGGTACAAAAACTGAATTTTGCGCATGTAAAACTTGGTCTTTTGATTGTGCAAATGAATTGAGCTATCGATGCCGCCTTGTGTCTTTAGGCTGCCGATCATTTGTCATGCACATTGATCACTGTTACTCGTAAATTCTGGGATTTTGCTAGTAATTCGCTACCCCACCCAGCACATGAAACTGTGGAAGATGGCATCTAATACTATAATGTCGCTGTCCTTACACCGGGCAAGCAAACATTACTATATTTGCCCGGCAAGATGCACATGGCATTGAGCGTCGATGCCGTAGTGGGGCAAACACTTGAAATTTAATGCGATAAAAGAAGTAAAGGTACAGCTACTACTTGCTAAATATCTCGCACGAATCTTTCATCTGATGTGCACACTGTGCTTTCAGGTAGGGATGCAAAAGTGGGATCCCACTTATCCACTTAGGGTGTGTTTGGTTCGGGAACGAAGTAGAATGTAATGTCATGGTTCCATTCTAGTGTAATGGGTTGGTTCCATTCTTATGTTTGCTTGGGACCGAAAAAGTAGAATGGAATCGTTATGTTTTGTGTTTGGTTGGGACAAAAAGGTGGAATAGAATGGCTAGAATTTGGTCAGGTCACCTGTTTCATGTGAATGGTGAGCATACCTCCCACGTTTTTACTCTACTGTTTTAATTCATAGCAACACATAATTAAAATTTCAGCAGCATTTCGTTCATATTTTCAACAATAAGCAGTCACAAATATACAATAAAAATCATAACAAATATAGGACATCAAAGACAATACATATATCAATCCATACACACATACAGCTCATCAACAAATTATTATATACCTACGGACAGGAGCATAGAACACCATATATTGCAAGAAAAACAATTAATTTCAGTCCAAAATTTATTTCTCCTCAAAATCGAGCTGGACATGGCCATAGAAATTAAACCGAACATGGGAATTTGGCATGGGCAAAGTAAAAAAAAATAACTTGCAAAGGAGTGGATCGGTGGCTGCTAGCTGAATGGATTGCTCACAGATCACTGCTAGCAGAATCGATAGCTCCCGCGCTGAAACTGCTGGCCGCTTCTTTCCCTGCTCCTCTACTCAAATGCTCGCCTGCACCTCCTCAGATCGATTGTCTCCCGTCGCCACAGCTTGCCGGCTGCCGCTGCCGCCACTGCTTGCCGCCGCCGCCGCTGGCTGCTAGCCGTTCACCGACTCTGTTCCTCCCCTCTGTCGCCTGCTCCTTTCCTTCCGCCGCCGGCGGTGTATCTGTTTTGCACCGCCACACACGGATACGAGGGAGACGAGAGAATAGAGGAAGGGGAACTGGAGAGGATAGGGTTCGCCTTCTTTTCCAGTGGGCCGGTGATTAGCGCGGCAGAACGTGCACATTCCACAGATTCGGTGGAACGGGGGCATTCCGAATCTGAGAGGAATATTCGTTTTCTCGGAACCACTACATTCCATTACTCTTTCCAACCAAACACAAGAACCAGTGCCAAGTGCAGAACCATTCCATTACATTACACTTGGTGACTTCAACCAAACACACCCTTACTTTCAGGCCATTTGAAGGTCACTCTAACGCGAATTTGTACTGTGAGATGTTCTCAACAGGTGACCAAAAAGACAGATTAAAATTATGTGTTCAATACGAAAACACAGAAGGCAAGATTTGTAAATGTGACTCCAGTGACGTTGTTAGCACCAAACCACCAATAATGCAGATTGCCTCACAAAAGCAACTGCTCATTGAGAAGAAAAACTAGATTACATGCTACTGACAGATGCAGGCAAACCAAAACAAGGCCACATGGTTCAGGTTATGGGGTTCCTGGTCTGGGCAAGACAAAAGAATGGAATCTGCATTTTTCACCGCCAAATCTCGTCACATTACAAACTCTACGACAGCATGGTTTAAGGCACATGCTTATCGGTAGAGACCGTTAAGAGCACTAACCCTTAACCTCTTCGCTATATAAGCAACACTCACTAGTATCTTGCCTTTTTTTGTTTCCCTCGAGAAGCAGTATCTTGCCTTAGAATATGTACACAGGCCGTATACCACCTCTTCAGAACAAGAGCTCTCTTGCTTCAGAACAAGAGCAGACACAACACCACAAACACGAAGAGGAAGAACCAGATCTGGTGCAGGGACCTCTCCACCTCCATCTGCTGCCTCCTCAGCCGGGGACCCACCGTATGATCCGCGACAGAGTAAGGGCTCGTGTATAACATGCTCGGTGGCACCTGGCCGCCGAACGCCCATGGAAGCACTGCCTCCGCCATCCTCCGAGCACCCCTCCCGCTGTCGAGTGGATAAGGCCACGTCCCATCGGGGAAGGAGGGTACACAAAGTCGAATTCAGTGGCTGCCGAATGGTGGTGCGCATACCGCAATGGCCGGAGCGGAGGGCTGGGCTCCATGTTGTGGTGGTGCCGGTCATCGACAGCGCTTTGTGTGTGCTGGTGCACGATGTTCTCCCGGTGGTGCACCGTTGGCCTTCGTGGTATGGCCGCGCCATCCAATAATTTCTTGGAGCTACCACCACGGCCATATAGCGGCACAAGGCTGTCGGCAGATAGTGCCCCTTGCACACAGGGCACTGCTGCCTAGCCGCAGTCCTGCTGTCAGTGGAAGCTGATCCCACAGCTGGGCGCAGCCACTCGTAGATGCAAGGCCAGCAGTAGAGATGGCCACAAAGGGTAACAACTGGATCTGCAGCGAAGTCGAGGCAGATGTTGCAGTCAAAGGAGCCACTTCCAGCCCCAGCAGTTGCAGTTGCAGTTGCAGGCATCTCCCCAGTAATGTTCTTCATCGGCTTATCATCAGACACTACGGGTTTGTTGGTGATGGCAGCCATGCAGACCTCATCCATCCTCCCACCTTCCATGGCCATCAGTATGCTATCTGTTGCAGACTGTACTGGTTGAAGAACTCAAAAGGTACTGCAGTCAAATAAAAATAGAAGGACAGGTCAGTAGACGGTAGGTGTACATGAAAGATGAAACTGGAAGGATTAGTCAAAAAGTAGGACTATATCATAAAGATCAAAGCGTTTAAAATGTCCATAAGGTGTGAACATCTACCTGTGTTTTAAGGACTAGAAAAACACCAAGAAAGAACAATTGGAAGGAACACAGCATGCAACACGGGCATGTAAATGTAGTGATTAATATGTATCCTAAAGTTCAAGACACTAAACAACAAAAGGGGGGTTTAGGTAACAGGCAGCAAGGACCACGCCACATTATCCTGTCCTGGGAAGTGTATCCACTTACATCAACAAGTGTAAAGTGGAGCTGATATTAGGTGAAGATCCTAAATACCATGTCAATGTGGCAAAGAATAACTCAGCAAGCAATAGACACTATGGAAGAACCCATCATCTTTCTCAGCAAGCTGAGTCAACAGCTATGGATGCTCTAATTTTTTAAGTAATTACTAGTAGGGACTACAGCTGCTGGATTATGTCTTTATCCTCTTTTTATTCATATCCCCAAGCTACTCTAGGTGTTCTGTATCTATCTAAGTATACCTGGGAAACATAAATCACCAAAGAATGAAACCGCTAGACTATGCCCACTGTGTAAAGCCGCGGTATTTGACCACCCAATGTTAGCAAGAGCCACTATAGGCAACTTGTTACCTTGGGAAGAAAGGCATGGCATTCTATAATATGGAGCCGCGGTTTACATAGTGGACTCGGACGACGTTGCCAGGTCCTGACTAGATAAAGCTGATCCTCGCTAATTCAATACTCAGAGAAAGTAGCCATGGAAAACCAATCAAGCTGATTTGACTAAACGAAGAAATGGTCGGAGAGGCTAAGACGCCCCGTCCTAATCTCCAACCTTAGCCTCCATGGCACGTCGAACTTTTTTGTGGTTGTGGGGTTCCTATCACAATCAAAACACTGAAAAAAACAACAATGTGGGTGGGGATAGTGATGTGGACCGCAACAATGATGGATTAGCTAATGGGCTTGGCACATTCGATGGAGCCAACTACACCAAAAGGATAATCATTTAACACATCTAATGACCACAAAAGAATAATAACCGAGAGATTATAGCAACAACTGTATTACGATCGGGAAACAAGGAATTAATTGCACAACCACTTCGTGGAAATATCTTAGCTATGGCCCCAAGTGTACGGGTATCATTAGTTTTATTATGCAAGTGGTCTTCAGTAAATCTTTTCTAAATTCAAACAGGCATCCTTAATTATTACATCAAGTCCCACATATGAGACTATATACACAACATTTCCCTACACCGAAGTTCAGTTTTGTGGCGAATAGAGGTTGTCCCGAGGGCATACACAGTAAGAAGTGATACCAGATGATGTGACCACCCAACAACTGAAACTGATGTGATTCTTCAGAAACAAACAAGTAATCCAGGCACACAGATCTGCTCCTTTTGATTGTACTGTCTACCACTACAATTATGCACGCCATGAATTGACACTGATAGCAGATAATGCTATGTCCTACGACTAAATACGGTTTGACAGTTCAATAGGCATTGCGCATTGTACTGATCATACCCACAAGAACTTCCTCCCTTTCCATGGAGGCACTAGATTGATTGTACCAACGAATGCAATCTCAGAGCAAAGCAACACCAAGTTCATACCCCAGAGACCAAACTTCCCGTAGACAAAGGAAGGCAACATGGAGGAGCAGATATGGGAACGAGTTCAGCTCTACAGATTGGAAGCACGGGAATGGGGTCGGGCAGCGCCCCCTGAACTCACTCAGAAAGGAAATGAACAAGATACCTCCTTTCGTAGCCAAAAAAAGGCATCACCCCGTCGAATTGGACTAATTAGGAAAGAAACGAACACCTACAAAGCTATCTCCTGTTCCTAGGGGAAGCCGCGTAGCAGCTGGTGTCATACCAAGGGCACCAGCAGCAGCAGCAAAGCAAAGCAAAATACACAGTCCGAAGCTAGCGAACCCAACCCAATTGCAACATCCGAAAATCCACCACGGGAACCAATCCCGTGGCGAACAAAGGCGCTAGAATCGACTACAGAATCAATCTACAAACTATCCAGATGAAGAAAACACAAAAGGCGGGGAACAAGGGGTTTATTTGGCCGACCTTGGAAGAAAATCCAATCCGCACGGGCGGTGATGCTCCCTCGGCTCCTGGCTTCCGAGATCCCGGCGAGAAAACGATTGTGAGATTGCGGGAGGATGCTGTGGGCGCTGCGGCGGGCGGGGAGGAGGTTAGGGAAGGAGGACGTGGGTGGGAAGGGGATGAGATTAGGCTGGGACGTCACTTGCGGAGGGGGCTAGGCTTAAGATATAGAGCGACGCGACGGGACAAAAATATATAGAAACGCGAACCCGGGGTGGGCCCTCGGCGCGGACGGCCGCGATCTGTCCGTTGATTTTTAGCGCGGGATAAGAGGAGAGCGCGCGCGAGCAACAGGAAAAGGATATGGTTTCAACTTTCAAGGGATTCCAGAAGCAAATTTTACACCACGAAATGAGGGACCGTCGGGCGTGTTCTTCTAGATACACAAGAGACTGGGAACCAGACAACCAGTGAACCACCACACACAAGTTTCCGTATTGGAAGTGTCTATTGACAGTCAAGGTTAGTACAGTTCTTCACCGGAGGCCGACGAGTGTTTCCGGTGCCGACACGTCGGACGTAGAAACACGGGATCTCACACATGCCATACGATGTGATACGATGGGCCGGGTGTTCTTCTAGACGAAAGAGATCCACCTCACAAACTCAGGGTGCACTCCATCCTCTCTTCGCCACTGTTCAGGGAGAGGAGGCGATTTTTGGAAGTGACCCCGCCAGATCCACCCGTGCGGCCGCCGGGCCGCGGGATTCGCCTCCACCGCCGGCCGCTTCGGCGGCGGGTGGGTGGTGGATCCCCGGCCCCGGTCTGTATATAGGTAGGGTAGGGGGGGGGGGGTGGTCGCCGGCGGCGCTCAGGAGGGGGGGCGGCTGGTGCGGTGTTTGGTGTCGGCGTGGGTTCCTCCGGCGAGGCGGCTCCTTCGGGTGCGGCGTCCCCGCGCACGACTTGCGGGAGCACGGGGCCCGGCGCGGCGCTCGTGTTCTTCGTCTTCCTGCCGGATTCGCGCTGGCGGCGGATCTGGCGGGTGGATCCCGGAGCTGGACAGGCTCGGTGGCTGCCGTCTGCGTCGACGATGGTGACGGCTGCGGCAAAGCGGCGAGGTAGAGCCGGGGGGACGTCTGCCCCGCTCGTTCAGCGACCCAAGTTCCGCCCGGCGCGGCGGAGGCTCACGGCGGCGTCTTTCAAGGGCGCAAAGTACGCCCAGGCTCTGGAAAGAAGGTGGTCGCCGGTCTTCGTCTTCTTCGTCGACGGTGTTGCCGCGGTTCTCGGTTCTTGCTCTGGATCTTCATCCTCTTCGTTTTGTGCTTTTTCTGTTCTTGTTCTATGTACTGGGTACGTGGTTTCGAGATGAATATACGGAGGTTTGGATGTGTCAAAAAAAAAAAAGAGATCCACCTCACAATTAAGTTTCTCTAGTTTAATGTTGTTTTTTTCTTGTTGAAACCTCGAATTTGAAAGGACATGGTTTCCTGATTCCAGAAGCAAATTTTACACCACGAAAGAGAGACAGGGTGTTCCTCTAGATACATAAGAGGCTGAGAACCACCACACAAGTGTCTATTGCCGGTCAACATACGCACAGTTTTTCACCAGAGGCCGGCAAGTGGTTTTGGTGCCTGACACGTTGGAAGCGAGCATGTGCAGAATCTCCACAAGTGATACGATGGGCTTGGTGTTCTTCTAGATGGAAAAGATCCACATCAGAAGTTTCTAGCTAATTAGAAAATGCTAACTCAAGTCAACATAGGGCTCACTGTTGGTCCTAATTCTAGACGTGCCTTCATCTTAGCTACCACTATGCCTCGAGAATGAAGAGTTTTAAACTCTTTTCATTGAAAATGTAAATCTGACTTTGATTTTCTTTTAGTTGCGACCATAGTTTTTTTAAACCGGTTACAGGCTAGAGGCTTCGGTTGCGACTTGCAAGCCGCAAGTTGATTTATCTTTCTCGAAATAGTCAACCACCATGAGATTTTTTTTTATGTAGTCAACATAGAGCTCACTCTTGGTTGATCCTAATGATAGACGTGCATTCTTCATCTTGCTGGTAGCGCAATGTCTGGAGAATCAAGGGTTTTAAACTCTTTCCATTGAAAAATGCAAATCTGACTTTGATATTGTTTTAGATTTGCAAGGTGCGGGTACTTAAGAAAAAAACAGGTTACAAGCTTCAGTTGCAACTTGCAAGCCGCAAGTTGATTTATTCTTTCTCGAAAGTCAATCGCGATGTGAATTGTTTTATCTAACAACTTTTTTGTCAAAACTACGGCTTTAAAATTTGGATACTAGAAATGAGCCGCTAGTGCTAGCCCTACGTGGTAATGGAGGTTGTCGAGAAGCAGATGGTAGAGACCGACTTGCATTGTGTTTCGTCGTGGTGGACACCCAAAAAATAGTATATCGTTTTAAGAGGATGGGGCATTCTTATTTAGATTTTTAATCCCCGTTCAAAAAAAAATATGTATTTTTTAAGGCTACAAAGAGACCTGGGTACAAATATTTGGTAGCAACCATAGCCATGAAAGCAAAAATGGTGCACGTGATGGTGATAGCATTTGATACTTCGTTGGCACCCATATTCAACGGTATAAGCTGTCCCTGCATTTCAATTTCACAAGTGGCACAACTTGAGCCAAGTGTGATGGGCCCAAGTAGAAATTTATGCACTATCTCGTGGATGATTGTTCACCTTGCTTTCACGAGTCGCTATCTTGTGCCACTCAATTCCACCAAAAATCCGGTTGTCCTTAATTTATGCACTCTGCAAATGAAGAAACAAACGGACGTGACAACGGACTAGCTCGGCGTGGTCCAGTAAGTTCTAGATAGAACATACAGCTTGTGGGTAGCCATTCGCCTACTGTTAGCGCGTCGTAATGTACGGAGTAGAAGTAAAAGTCAAAAGTCTACCTTAAGAGTTCACTACGGTAATAGAAGAAAGAAGGATCACGACACGCAAAAGCTTCGGGAAGGTCGAGTAGGTCGATGAATGGAAATACCAAAGCCACACGTCATGGACGATGCAAGGGCATGCAAAAACTAGCCAAAGACAACCACAACCGGTTTATACTCCCAGGATTGGAAGGATTCCGGTAACATCTATGTTTTGGCTCGGTTTCCACTTGGGTAGGAACGGATCAACGAAATAAGACTGAGCTCTCTCTTTCATGCATGTTGCCAATAATTATTACTATATCTATACCTAATAATAAAAGCATTAAGGTTTCTTCTCGTACGTCATTTTTTTTGCCGATTTTACCCTCCCACCAAATAACATATTTACCCACCACTGCCACCACCGACAAGTGGAAAAAACGTTTCGACCTTTTTTTTCCGTCCGCTTTTCCCCTCTACCGTTCCCTTCTACCACCCGACCGGTTCTCCTCGACCGCATCGTCCGCTGCCGCCCCAACTCCGGAGCTCCGGCTGCCATTGAACTCCGAGACTCCACCCACGCACCCGTCCAGATGGACGCAGATGGCCGCTCCGCTCCAGCAAACGAGAAAATCGAAACAAAAAACCACAACCGCAACCCAAGCCGGTGGCCGCTCCAATCTGCCACAAGCATATGGGTGCAGGTCTCCCTTCGGCACCGAAGTACGCCGGAGTCGCTGCAACGCGCAAGCCTTCCTCTTTCTCCATCCAGTCGCCGCCGATGCTCGAACTCGAACCTCACTCCAGCGCCCGCCATGGCCGACTTTGAAAGAGTCCTCGCTAGCGCCATGAAGAAAGAGGTCGGTCAGGATGGAGAATATAAGTTCGACTGAAAATCCAGAAGCAAAATGTAGCGGCAGCGGAGGAGGATTCCGGCCGGCGTCGGATGAGGATGCGATTGGGGAATTTTTTGTTTCGGTGCTCTGTGCTGGACGACGGAAGATGCGGTTGCTTGGACTGGGCTCGCTTTGCTCCGGTTGAGCTACCACGATTGTGCGGCCCACATCATAGCCCCTGAAAGCAACATGAAAACTTATAGCTGGCCCAATTCCACGTGATGCCTGTACTTTTGTTTTTTGCTGTGACGTGCTGGATGTACATGTGGGCTGGCCCAATTCAACGTGCTAGAGTATAATTCTACCACTACAAAAAGTATATAGTTCTCAAAAACAAAAACAACTATGTACAAATAGATGCCCTTTCTTCCCTAAAGATCATGTCATCTTAATTTTAAAAGTGTTTTGACTGAATTTGAATGTACGGCTCTACCAAATCGTCTCCGTCGCAAGCGATGTTCTCCTCCGGCTCGCTCTATCCTCGCGCCACCTAAAGCATGACAGCTCCAAAAACAAGAGGCGAATGTGGGGAGGAAGAAGAAGATAAGAGGGTGTCGTACGGGTGGGGCCCACCAGGTGGAGCGTGTGTCATGCATCATGCTTGGACACGGTCACCTGGTAAAGATTTGTTTCGCTATATAACACCCATACAGAGGATGAAGCATGGAGTTAATGAGAATTTACTTTAGGTGCCTCCGTAATGTAGATTTTTCTCCCCGTTGCAACGCACGGGCACATTTTCTAGTTTATATATAAATAAATAAACTCACAAATCGTGCACTATTTGACATCGAGACAAGGTCCAAGCCGTCCGCCTTTGTTTATGTAACGATCGACACGGCTGTAGGGTTTGATGTTCCCCTTGCGTAGAGGCAGGGCCCAAAGCATAGCATGATGAGCCTTCAATCACTAGTTCACTACCGTGCACACGAAAGCATCATCCATCATCTTGGAGTTGAGATTTCCTCATCGTATATAATATGGAGGAGAATATGTTTGAAAACCATTATGTTTGCCAGTGTCAATCAGACGTTGACACCACGGCCCGGCAATCATGATCCAGAGTTTCTCTCTCTAGCCTTAGGATAACTCCAACAGGGCGACACATCGAGTCCGCGCGCGTCCGTCCCTGTCCGCTGGAGCAAAAAACACGGCCCAACGGGGCGACGCAAACAGACCGCGGTCTGTTTTTCTGTCCGCCGTGACGCATTTCTGGCCCAAATTTGGGCCACCGATGCGTCGGTTCGCGGACGCGAGGGGACCGCTATTGTGTCCTGCCCAAGTCCGCCCCTGGCTCGCCCATTGTCGGGGATGTAACCCCGGTTACCCCAGAGTTGATAATTTTGTGGAGTTATTGGAAGAGACAGCAATTAAATAAATGTACGATAGAGAGTAAAGGAGGAGAAAACGGATTGGACCGACATTGGATTTAACTCGGTTGAACCGAGCTCTCCCAGCCTCGGAAGGGCCGAACCAAGCCTCGGATCAGGCTGCTCAGTGTGCTAGCCTCGGCTGGGCCGATTCTCTCCCGGGCGGGCCGAGCTGGCAGAACTCGGATGGGCCACTTTCCCTCCCCAGCGCCTCGGGCCAAGATCTCCTGAGCCTGCGCCATGGGCCTCTGCCAGGCCGGAGCGCACCAGCCTCGGTGGCCAGAGATGATCTGCCTCGGAGCAGGCCGAGCTCGGCTAGTCTCGGGCGGGCCAGGCCGCGCCAGCCTCGGCTGGGCCAGGCCGTGATGCCAACCTCGGCAGGCCACCACCCCGGAGCGGACCATCGTCGCGTTACCTCGGATCGGACCGAGACCATCAGTCCCAGCATCGACCGACGTCTAGGAAGGCCGAGTTCACCAATCTCGGACGGGCCTCTATTCTGCCCCACAACTCGGTAGGCCGAGGTCTCCAATCTCGCACGACGCCACGCCTCGGCCGTCCTTGGACCGAGATCACCAGGCTGCTTCTTCACCGACATACATGTTTCTACGTGTCGGCACCAGCTCTCGTCACCAGCGCCACTCCTTCGACCAGCATGTCCTCCCGGGACAGCGCTACACCGGCATCACCTCTACACCGACGTCTCCAGCAGCTACCTCGACCAGTACAAGATACTCCTGCCACTTACCGAAGATCCAGGGGACACGCGCAAGAGGACAAGGCCAAGGACACAGACAAGACAGGCCACGCCCATCCTGGACGTGGCTACAGTGCCACTGATGTGACGAGAGTACAACTGATGACGCGTGTACAGTGTTGATTAGACCCCAGTAGTCAAATCAGCTACAGTGACTGTACAGTGACGTGTGGGCCACCCCTTGTCCCCTGGGCTCTCCCTATATAAAGGGCACCAGGGGGAGAGCTCTCCGGAGCTCCCGCACGGGCTCTCTTGCCCTTGGGCTCATTCTCCCCCCGCTCTCTCTGCTGGCTCCCTGGAGCTCATCTCCATAGCTCGTTCCATACAGCTCGAGGAGCATTTGTACAGACCGTATACAGAGGAGAAATACACCAAGTAGGCTAGATGCTGCAGTAGGGTTTTATCTCCTCACGAGAGCCCCGAAGCAGGGCAAATCCACGTGTTGATTTGTCTGTCTGTGTGCGCAATCCTGCGCGCTATCCCTCCCCGAATCCTCTAGCGTCCATCGGCCCCAAACTTAAGCCTACCCCTAGGCATCTGTTGTTTCATACGACGACACCCATCAGACCATTCCCCACCCCAATCTCCTCCGCCTCTCTCGTCCATCCCGCCGCCACCCCGCCGTCGCTCCCTCGATTTGGCACTGCAGGCCATTCCGGGGACGTCGTCTGCTGCTCCTCTTCCCCGCCGTCACCTGAGCAGCTTCCTCCCCGCGACGGCCGGTGAATCTTGCGGCCATCTCTCTTGCAGCGCCCGCGACACACACGCCGCCCACAAGGTGTTGGGCCGTTCGCCCCGGCAACAACTCAGGTACGAACTCGGCCATGGGTAGCTCGGATGAGTGGTACCACAAGAACTACATCATGTACCATTCATCATTGGACGATTCCTCCGACGATGAGAGTGACGGCCTGGTTGCCACCCTCATCGTCAACGAGTACATAGAGAGGATGCGGCCGGTGTTCCGAGGGTCGTTGCCGGGCCGTTCTCCTGCCTTGGATCGGAACCGGAGAGCTGGCCATAAACCCACGTATCCTCCCAAGATTTTCCGGCGCCATTTCCGGATGAGAAGATCTTTGTTCAACCGTTTCCGGTTGGTGGTGATGCATTTTGATGACTATTTCATATGCAAGCCAGATGCATGTGGTACCCTCGGCTTCTCGTCGTACCAGAAGTGCACCGCCGCCGTTCGCATGCTTGCATATGGAATTGCCGGTGATCTTGTCGACGAGTACGTGCGGATGAGTGAGTCCACGTGCCGAAAAGCAATGTACAAGTTTTGCAAAGCCATGGTGCAGGTGTTCGGCCCGGAGTACTTGAGGGAACCCAATGCTGCGGACATGACCCGGCTCTTGGCCATCAACGGGGCCAGAGGGTTCTCTGGGATGATTGGCAGCATAGATTGTATGCACTGGGAGTGGAGCAACTGCCCATTTGCTTGGCAGGGGCAGTATAAGGGCCATGTTGGGGCGTGCACGGTCGTGCTTGAGGCCGTGGCATCACAAGATTTGTGGATTTGGCACTCGTTTTTTGGCATGGCCGGCTCGCACAATGACATCAATGTGCTGCAGCGGTCTCCGGTGTTCAACAGGCTCTCCAATGGCCTGGCACCCCAGGTGACCTATAAGATCAATGGTCACGAGTATGACAAGCCTTACTATCTTGCTGATGGGATTTACCCTACATGGACTACATTTGTGAAGACAATCTCCAATCCCAATGATGAGAAGAAGAAGAGGTTCAACAAGGAACAAGAGAGTGCTAGAAAGGATGTGGAGCGTGCATTCGGTGCCCTCCAGTCACGATGGACTATTGTTCGCCACCCTGCTAGGACATGGGACAAGGACACCCTATGGGAGGTGATGACAGTTTGTGTGATCATGCACAACATGATCGTGGAGGATGAACACGACGAGGGTATGCATGATCAGGCATGGCAGTTTCAGGGTCAGTTGGTTGAGCCCCAGGGAACCGTCCACATTTGCTCAGTTCCTCGACTTCCACCGTGACGTTCGTGAGAAGTTGTCTCATCTTCGGCTCCAAAATGATTTGGTGGAGCATGTCTGGCAGCACTACGGTAACCAGTAGTTCCATTTGATGAACTATTGTCTTATATTTATTTGGTTTGTAAGACTATGCATGAAACAATTTGTTTTTTGTGAAACAATTTGTATTATTTGCTGAATTATTTGGATTGTAATAACTATTTGATGAACTATTTGGATTGTATGGTTTATTTTGCTTGCTATATACTTGTTTTGTTGCACCCATCGCCGAAAATGATCAAAATGATCAAAAACCCTAGCCGGGCGGACTCAATGCGTCGACCCATTGGGTGCAGTGGCCGGAAAGGAGCGGACATGGGCCGGACGCGCGTCCGTTCCTCGACCCAAACAGACAAAACGCGGACAAAACACGCGTCCGTTTGGATCGCCCCGCTGGAGTCATCCTTATCATATCATCGTGGCTTTGGGGATGTGGCTTGCCATGGCATTGTGCGTTTGCGGTATGAGCGAGCTTGAGCAGAGTCAAGCAAGCCAGATACATCTGCCCTGCCTAGAGGACAACTTGTAGCTAAAGTCGCATTAAGCAATGTCAAAAGAAGAGTGAGTCTCCCCGCAAAAAAGGAAAAAAAAGAGAGGAGTGAGCCATGTCAAAAGAAAAAGAATTCGCCGTAAGCCTGTCGGCAAGTAGGAGTAGTACATGTCTTCTTTGTTTGTCCTTTTTTTCTGAGATAGTACGGAGTACATGTTTCTCTTGATAATATAGATAGATACTATATATTAAGGACATGTACTTATGTCTTTTTCTTAGCCACTGAGTCACTGTTCGAAGAACAATGTCCATCGCGCACTGTTCAATGAACAGTGTCTACAGTGCGCGTTTCACTGTTCATTCATCGATGCACTTCAACAGTACACGGCCGATCCGCGCCGTCTGATCTGGCTCCGACGGCCCTTCTTTTGATAAAAACATATACACGAAATATATGCGCGTCGATGAGTAGGTTCCATTCCTGTGATTGGTTTCGAGTTTGGTCGATTCTAACCCCTTAATTTTGGATCCAGATTCGCAAAAACATTTGACGAATTCGTCGCACTCAGTCATTCGTTTTGAATTTTCCTCTCACGAGTACATGGATATCACCCTACCAAACAACTTTCATGTCTTAACCTTTTTATTTTGACGGACATATAGATGTACCCTTTTTTTGCAGTAAAGTCCTCGCATTTTCCAAACATTGTGAACCGGTCCTCCAGAATTAAATAATTTTGCAGAAACGTCCACGCGTACCGCTTTTTCCCAGAAAAGTCCTCACTTTTTTCAAAAATTGTGAAACGGCCTCCCGGAATAAAACATTTTTTCTAGCACAGTCCCCGCGTTTATAAATTGCAAATCGGCCCCTGGTACAATTGAACAATTTTTTCCCATCCTAATATATTTCTCCCCCTTTTAGTTTAAACCTATTTTTTCCCCACACTTCTTTTTACAAACATTGCGCACGAATAGCGACTTAAAAATTACTTATCTATTTTTGCGGTCACGCGTAAATAGCCCCTGTCCCTTATGAACAGATTTTTTTTGGGCTTCTAATAGATTTTCCCCGTTTTAGTTTTCTCCTATTGATTATTTTTCTACATTCCTTTTTACGAACATTGCGCACAAATAGCGACTTCGAAATTACTTATTTATTTCTACTCCTTATTTATCCCCTACTATATCTTTTTTCCCTTCTTTTACCTTCCTTACATATATTTATTTTAATGACTCTAAGACTGCTCGATTACTTCATATTTTCTCATTTTCCCCTACTCTATTTTTTAACTTTTTATTTTATTTCCCTCATAAATTTATTTTTGCGAACTTAAAATTTATTACTTATTTATTTCCAATTTCTGTTATCTTAATTCCCCACATCTCTATATTCAAATTACTACTACTTTTTTTACTTTTACTTCCCGTATATTTTTTTAACTATTTCTTAACGGTCTACATTAATTCTATTTGGAAGCCTAAATTCGCCAAATAACATAACCTTCCAACACTTACTCCATACAAAAAACACTAAAAAATTCCTACCTTTTAAACCCAATTGTGCATCCCCTCTCCTTTTCCCTCTATTATTCTCTTGACGAGTGCACTGAATTTGTTTCGGAAGCCATGTACTTGGTCACATATAGTGACATACATGTATGATCATAAATACTAATTCAGATATCATATTTGCACATCGTATATTTATATCACTCAGCTATAGCATAGGTGACTTCATGTAAATTGTAAGTAGTTCACATACAAAAAAAGATTTTGTGGTCATAAACACCCTTCTCAACAAAATTCAAATACTGGATTGTTTTCTAGATAAGCATCCGCAACCAAAGATTAATTGTGTGGTGAACAGTACTAATTAATCTGATGCTTCGCCTGTCGTTGGCATGTGTCCTAGGATATTGCCCCTCTTGGCTCTTCTCTTACTGCGTCGATTGGGTCTGTCCGTACTGGGCTTCAGGGTGTGTTGTTTGGTTTCCTATCCCCCGGCGGCGCCGTCTCACCGTTCCTCTTGTCAGCCGTTGCTCCTATGGATTCCTCTAATTTTGGTTTGTGTTTTCCTTACTTTTCTTTTATTTCACTCTATTTAATTCTCTGCTTATGTAGTGCATGTTTTGTTTTGACCTTTTATACAATACCTAATCCTATGATGCAAATGATGTTAGAAGAAAACTCAGCTATGTGCCGACAATTAGTCTAGACATTGGCGCCCAAATGCAGCATCAAATCCAAGGTATTTTTAAGAATAGATAGCATTTTTTTTACACCCAGCTTATTTCCATTAATATTCAACCTGTGTTTGCATTCATGTCCCATGGATCACAATATCTTTTGTCCAATCGTGATAAATCTGAAAGTTAGGTCTTTTGTACAGTTGTTTCGTACTTTTAGCTTACAAATAAAAGGATTGTAATCCGATCTTTTTAACACACGTTTAACTTCTCACTAATTGTACAGTATATGTCTTTTCTTCCGACACTTTAATAGTTGATACATGTCTTTTAACTCCCCATGCAAACTTTGGTTATGGTCTATGAAGAAGATCACTTTTTTTATCAAGCACTGCTCGAATTAAAGCACTTTTAGAGGTATGTTACTTGATATCAAATGCCAAATTTTATGTTTTCTTCTTTACAAATTTGCTACATACAAAATAATAAATATATAGTATATAAATACATAATACAGAATTTTGATGCAATTACATTATTTGTGAACAATTCGACCTTCTCCAATTCATTTATGTTGTGTCACCACACGGACGGCGAATCTCTTTTTTTACAAATTAAATGGAGAATCCAGGAACTTTTATGTTTTCTTCTTTACATTTTTCCTACATACAAAATAATAAAGGGAAAAGCTAAGCGCAGGCGCCGCACGCGCTGTAGTTCCGTGCGGCGCGCGGAGATTCGGGAGCCACGCATCTTGGAGAATTTTTCTGCGCGCACGTCGCTTGCGTTTCTTTTTTGTCGTGTACGTCTGGACCGAAGCACCGGCGAGAGAGTGCTAGTTGGAACACGTAAGCTGGTCCTACAGTGTTGCTCCTTCGTTACAGTCAGCCGTACTAGGCAACTTTTTTCTATCACGAGATTACAGCTTTGCATTTAGCATGTACTACGAACGATTCCCTTTTTTTCATGAGTTTATTTTTTCTATTTGCAAGCTCACATGCAAATATGTACTCACTCCGTTCACAAAAAGATTTCTCAACCTAGATACATACAAATTTGAGTTAGGTTGAAACATCCTTTTATGAACAGAGGGAGTAAAAGACTCTTTTATACAGATTTTGATTTACAAACATCACCCTAACACCGTAGACACTTAAGACAATTCACATCCGAAAAATCTGATAGTTGTTCATAAATAACCTGATAGTTTCATTTGAAATATCTGGTGGTCGTTTGTAAATAACTTGGATACTTGTTTATCCGGTGGTTGTTTATAAATAACCTGATAGCCCCATCTGAAAATCCGGTAGTCGTTTGTTAATACCGGGTAGCTCCACCTAAAAAATCCGGTAGTCGTTTGTGAATAACCTGATAGCTCCATGTGAAAAATTCGGTATTCGTTTGTAAATAACATGGTAGCTCCATCCGAAAAACCTGGTAGACGTTGTAAATAACCCGGTAGCTCCATTTGAAATAATCCGGCAGTCGTTTGTACATAACCTGGTAGCTCCATCTGAAATAAACGATAGTCGTTTGTAAATAACCTGATAGCTCCATTGAAATAATTCGGTAGTCGTCATTTGTGAATAACCTGGTAGCTACTAGTACTCGATTTGTATATAACCTGGTAGCTCCATCTAAAATATATGATAGTTGTATTAAAATAACCTGGTAGAGGATTTTAAGCAATTTGACGAATTTTTTCCTTTCTTTTTGCCGGGGAACCTGTCTGCTATTTCCAATGTTTGGGATATCGCATATCGGGAACTTATCGGTTGGCCCAAAATAAGGGGTAAATCGGCCAGTTTATCGGCATATCGGCTGATTTATCGATTGATTTATCTTATCGGTCAGACACTGAGAAGCGATAAATCGGCTGATTTATCGGAATATCGAAAGATATCTTGAAAAATAGCCTATTTCTCATATAGCCTAGTATTTGAAAAACCTTTTAGTTTGTTTCAAGCAAGTTCGTATTATAGTTTCACAAAAGTACAAAACTTATAACTAATAGAGTCGTACGTCAGCATGGATGATCACTGGACTTTTAAAACATTGAAAGACATTTCATCAGGTGTAGTGCCAACCTAGTTTATCTAGTACTACGAAATTAGTTGAGGTAGTGCCCAGCGACGTTTTATGTGAAAATACAGATGCATAGGATAGCTACCAAGTGATTGTGTCCAGCCAGAGGGCTCAGCTACTAGGGGATGGCATCCAGTGAAGTATGGTTGGAAGCGTTGTACCAAAGTAGGACATCGATGGACCGGTCGTGGTATTTTTGTACGGTCGAGTCACGTGGTCTGCGCTGCTGCGTGCTCTCGCGTGCATGGTCGAGTCGGAAGCGGGCAGCCTTGGCTGCAGAAAACGCAGAGCAGGTGGGGGTTTGCGGGCCGCCGCACACCAAAGCAAATCTGCGGCGCCGTTCTGTAGCACCGTCCAATAATAAAATACTAGTTGAGTGTCCGTGCTTGCTACGGCTATGTCAAATTCATTTCGTGTCACACATTTGAACATAATACACACGAATCTCCGACAGATCAGCCAATTGAACCAGAGCCTTCTCATCGCGTCCCATAACAACGTCCCATAACAAAAATTCCTCTGCAGCTCCACCTCCCTATGGTACCAAAAAAATGTTTGCCACCATATTTTCTCTATCTCACATCACATGCCCTTGAGACAGATTCTTAAGACCGATCAAACAAACGCGATATAGTGTTGGCTATATAAACATATATACTGAAATATGATTTCTTATCAATTCAAGAACACACATATAAATGATTTTTACCTGCTGGAGCGGTAAGCAAATATTGAAACAGCAGGCATATCCTTCCCTCTATCCTTTCCTATTCTTGAACACTACTGGATACTATGATTCATCGTTTGTTACATCCAAGTTCCTACACTTCCTTCAATTGGAATAACTACAGAAAGCTAAGCACTCTATACAACCTACTCCATTTCTACCAAGAATCATGGATACAGAAAAAAAAGGGAGATATATCTAGCACACTGGAAATGGGGCTCACTCAATTAACACATGCAATTGTACATCACGAAGGCAGTAGTACAACTACCCCGCAAAAAAGAACAGTTGGAATTGAGTTCACCAAATGGATACATGGTTGCTATGGCGCCAACGACCTAAAGATGAGGCGGCAGCAGAACAGAGACAATCAAGTTTCAGCATATATACAAGAAAGCCATTGTTTACTACCTCCTAAAACAGTTTAAAAAAAGAAGAAGAATATTTTCACTCTATCCTGCACCGTGACCCTCTGCCCGGAATGAGAACCATAGGCATTCTTCGGTCCCTTATCACACTCAACCCTGCAATGCATGGCTATTGCTTCAGTAGATTCTTCTAGCAATGTCAGCCTTGCCGCATCCACCCAGGATTGCTGCTGGATGGACAAATGTAGTAGGGTGAGGACATCACATCTTGTTACCCCTGTAATGATGATGCACTTCCTGCTAGTGATGCTGACAATAAGACAATTCTGACATTAGTTCGCTCAGTACTCTGCGTCCAACTGCAATCTCGATTGATATCGCTGCGGCAACGACTCTACCAGGTATACTTCTGAGAGTGGCAATTGTGAAAAATGTTACATTAATGTCGTTTGAGGTTAAATGGGAAAACTACCAGGTTGGTGACAAATAGACCTGCTGGTATCCTTTGAGGAACTGAGGAGGAATTAGAACGAGGTAAGCTAACAAAAGGCCATTATCAACTTCTAAAATCCATGGCACCCGAAAATCAAAATCGTAAATTTTCAGAACTTATGAAGCATCACAATGTAGCATATTATACATGAATGGATAGCTTTTGAAGTATCACGAGCTTGCTTAGGAATCACAATCAGGAAAGCTGTCAAAAGAATTTAGAAACAGACTTCAAAATCTGAACGAGTGCTACTGCCCGACAGAAATATGTGACTTATCTTTTGGTCAGGATGGCCTTGGACGGCCGTAGTTGCCGCGAGGAATCCATAGGAAATCCCAATGATAGCAAAGACGATGACGAAAACAACCACCAGTGCAATCTGTTTAACCCACGTGACTGGGAACTTATTGCTCAGATCCTACGAGCACAATCTGGAGCAGAAAGGCTCCTTTAATTCCCATTCCCATCTAGTAGGGCTCCATGTGGTGAACAAAATTTGAGTCCAGCGTACACAGCTACGGCACCAAGCTCTTCCTCGGTACTAAGAAGCTGCTCCAACTTTTTTAAATAACAGGCGTTAGTAAGATGTACCAGATCATCTACTTGAATGAACGCACACCATGATCCAAGAAAGAGTAACAGAAAATAACACCATACACAAGAGCTTGTGTATTAAGCCGGTGTAGGCATATTTTCCACAACGTTCTACAAAAGATATGGAGATGAGAAGAGGCATGTTTCCCACAACGTCATGCATTATACCTCTGATGGCATATGTGTTCCTTCGTGCTGGAAAGATTAGACGGCCATACTTAAAGGATTGGAATGCCAAAAATGCATGAAAATAGGAGATGGGAAAATGAGAGGGGAAGAGTGAATACCTTTGGTGCAGGATTTTACAGCCATACAATGCCAGGTCGTCTGCTCCAATATCCAGTCATGCTTCCCGGAGTGTAAGCTCATATTCAGATAGCCTTTCATGAAATAAGTACAAACATAAAATAAACATTGAGTTGACAAACATTTTCCGGTGCAACTGTAGATGTAGTATAATAAATCTCATACATGCTCAAAATCATCAGCTCTTCTCATATTATTCTAGTTAACTAATTCTCTTCGAAACAACTATATTCTGAACACCTGTAAACCAAAAAAAAGGGTGTTTCATGTGCATTGACCAGTAAGCTCAATATACTAAAGGCTACACAATTAAGACCAACAAACCATAAGCTTATACGGCTTCCTCAGATTCTAGTTTAAGCATGAGAAAATGCATTCGTAAACCTGAAGTTAACAATTTTGACGAGTTTGGTTTGATTGGAGTAACAAAATTTCTACGTAAATAGCCATAGTTCATCTGTTCATGTCTCTCTACTACGTTTTGTCTTTCTACAGTTTAATGAAGGGTGGCTAATCAACTTCTGAAGAAGCTCGACACAAGAGAAACAGAGACAATCCTGTCTTGCCTTGAAGCCTGACTTGTCAAACACCTACTGTTTCTGCAGGACAAAACAAATTGCCATATATTTGATCGCAATTAGACCATATGATCGCAATTAGACCATATGATCATAGCAAGTAAAATGAGAGCAAGCTCCCACAAAGCCCCCAATATATTCCTACCGGTGAAGTCCTCGAATCAAAAGTACATATGAATCCGAAGAGAAATACATACAGACTTACAGAGGTCAGATCATCAGGAAGGCCCTCTTCTTGAACACGTCATGTGACTTTCAGGATTTTACCTGACAAAATAAGATGTCCTATTCCTATTTTGCTTTGGAATCGATTAACATGTAAATGCACATAACTTACAGGTTTGTCATCCGTTTTCCTGAAGTGACTGCATAGCGTCTTCTTGAAAACCTCCAACTGCGTAACCAAGCAGGAGTAGTCAGCAATACGAATCCACTTCTCGATATCGCTGAGCTCCCAAATCAATGATGACTGCACTGGACACAGCAATTTTCAGCAAATAAATTAACCTTCTCGTCCTTGGCACCCTTGACCCGGTCGGTACCGAGCCCTCACGGATATCCTCGGCTGTGTAGTCGCGCTGGACGAGCTGCGCATGTATCCCCGCGGCATCAGCCTCGAGCCGCCAGTCACGGCCTCACGGGACACCAGCGCGATGGACGTGTTCTTCCGCGCCACATCGAGCTGCTGCTCCCCCATGCGCTCCGCCAGGAGGCCGAGCTCCTCCGCCGCCAGCACCGGCGCGCGGTGCGGACGGACACGGGCTGACGGGCGCCTCGCAGCAGACCAGGGACGCAGGATTCGGGGCCGAGCGAGGCAGCGGAGGAGGAGGACGAGCAGGGGCGCAGAACTCGGGGCGGCGGCGGGGCCGGCCGGCCTGTATTCGGCGGCGCGTTGGGAGATGAGGAGAGAATAGCGAGAGAAGGAGAGACGGGCGTGGGTGCGGACTGCGGCCTGGCCGAGCAGACTTTGGCCCCACCTGTCGGCGCAAAGTTTTCTGCCGATGGCAGACGCGGACGTACCAAACGTACCACCGACTAACCATCACGACCGCAGACTCCCATTTAATAGTAAAGATACGAGTATAATATATAAATACATAATACAGAATTTTGATGTAATTACATTATTTTTAAACAATTCGACCTTTTACAATTTATTTACGTTGTGTCACCACACGGGTGCGGCGTGTCATCGCTCGAATTTTCCTAGTAAGAGGATAAGCTCGTAGCTGAAGTCACGGTAAGCCAGTCACCAAATTAACAGAGAACTTGCCTGTGGCAAGATGGTTAGGAGGGTGGTTGTACCCCAGCCCACCAGTTTAAACTCCAGGTTTGACGCTGGTGTTTCTCATTTAAGGCGGAATATTCTTCAGTGGGAGGCGACGTTTCCGTCGACAGCGAGACGCCCGTGGTGACTTCGTCAATCTCAAGACTCGATCCGCCGACTCGGTCTCTCGGAGGTGCTCATAGGGGTAGGGTGTGCGTGCGTGCGTTCATAGGGGTGAGTGTGTGCGTGTGTATATGAGCGCTTGCGTTGTACTGGGTTTAGCAAAAACAAAAGTCACCAAATTAACAAAGCCATGTACTGAGGAAAGCGAAAGCAGAACCACCGGCCGCGGCGTGCCCGCCTCCGCCTCGTTTCTGTTCGGCTCTGCTGCACGATATCCTGCACGTGCACTCGGCGCTTGGCGTGCGCCGGGGCAGCTCGCCCGCGCCCGCGCATTCGGGTGGCCGGCCGGAACACGGCGGTGGTTGGGATGGTTCCCTGATGATCATCACTTGTTTAAGCCCGGCGTTGGCAACTGGCCAGTTTTTATTTGCGGCGACGATAAGGCGGAAGGCACGGGCATAGCAGCAGCGGCGGTTGGTGCGTACTATCCATGGCATTATGCAACGCACGCACGAGGCAATGATTTGGTCCGGTGGGTGAGCGCGTGGCGGCATGCCGTTCCACCGCGCCGACGGCGAGCGGCACCGGCGCACGCGGCAGGTGGGGGGAGAGAGGACGAGTCGAGGAAATCATTGTCATGTGGTCTAGGATCCAACGAGATCGGCGCTGGTACACGTTTAACACCCGCAGCGCAAGTAGGGGCACAATTGTCCAGTGCCCGTGTATACTGATTGACGAACCGTATTGTGGTGTGGTGTGGTGTGGTGTCAGCTACAGCCAGGACAGACGGGGCGGGGTCACCGGCGTCCGGTGCATTGAATCCCACTACCATGGATGCGTCGCCCACCGTTTATATTACGAGGCTGTGGGTCGTCACCTTGTTCCAGCCGCTGTTTACCGCCCGCCGACTGATATAACAGTTCTCGTGGTCCTTTCCTCCTTCGGATCGCATCTCAGGAAGACCATGTCCCCTATATATAAAAGTACGTGGGATTCACCCCTCATTCTGCTGTCCACGTCGCCTTCTAAACGCGCGCCGTCCGATCAAGCCAACCGACGGTCCAGATCGCGCAAAAAAACGCACTGCTACAGTAATACTGTAGCAGTCGAATATCTACCAATCACGCGCTGCCACGTCGCGCTCCGGCGCACCATTTTGCAAAAAACCGCCCACAAAGGACTATTTCCCAATTTTCGGAAAAGCCAGGGGCCTTTCAGCAAAAATGTCACCGCAGCTCACTCCTTCCTCTTCACCTCTCCTCACGCGACCGCGACGTCGCCGGCGCCGCCGACGCAGCGCACGGCCGCCACAGTCCTTCCCGTCCAAATCGCCGAGCACGGAGACATGCGGCGTCACGCCCTCTCCCTCCTCGCCCACTCTCGCATGCTGGAACGCCACGTCGTCGCCGGAATCGTCCGCGCCGTGCTCGCGGGCCGCCACCGCGTCCGCGCGTCTCCGGCGAAGCTCCGTCGATCTAAACGCGGCGGCGCCACCACCTACGAGCAGCCCACGTCGACCCGCGTCCCACGCGCCCACCCGCGCATCCTAGGTCGCTCTCCCTCTCCCCCCAACCACCACGGCCTCCACCAATCCACCATGCCTCCCTTGCCCCTCCTCCTTCTCCTCCTCCTCCTGCTCGCCCTATCCCTCACCTTCCCGCCCGCCGCGCCGCCGCTGGCGCCGGGGTCGGCAACGGAGGCCCAGGCGCCGGTCACCCGGTGACCCGCCTGCGAGCCGTTCAAGCCGCTGCAGGCGTTGGCGTCCTCGCTCAAGCACGTGCGCGACCGTGGGCAGCGCGGATGTGGAGCGAGACTACACGGGGAGGCAATGGGGCGGTGCTGGGGGCTGTATGGACGGCGGGCTCGCCGGTATCGACCAGTTCCGCGGCGGCCGACGGGAAAACACGGAGGCCAGACGAAGTACAAGGCGGGGAAGACGAGAAGAAGGTCTGTCTGGACCGTGCGCTCACCATCTGCAGAGGGGCGACCGGGCGAGAGGAGGCTCAGGGGCGGGAGCGCCATCACGGGCAGCAGCTGGGAGCTCCTCGCCATCCCCAGCGTCGGGCTATCCAGAAGGTAAATCCTATCCTAATTTGCTTCTGTGGTACTTAAACTCCTCATTTATAATCGTGAGTTGTTGCTAACTTGCTATGCAGGTTCCTGCTCTGGTCTTGGATTGTGAACCTGACATTGATTTCAACAAAGACATACAGGCTAACAACAGTGAGTTTGCAAACTTTCATTGTACTAAGTGCACTGACTGTAGCGTTAACTTTCTATTTGAATAATCAGCCTGTCTAAGTTCATGTCTTTTATTTTTGTCTCGGTGTGTTAGTCTATGAGTAGCGGTGGAGGGCCTGACTCCTATGTGCTTCTAAATTCTGTATTCCCACTTAAGTTTGTATTTTTCATAAAGAATTGCAATTGGTTATATTAGTCCAAATAATTTCATAGAGCATGGCTATAATACTGTTCCATAATTGTTTGCACTGCATTGAATTAAGGGTGTGTAGCAGAGAATATTTGATTGGAATTCAGTAAAGAACTAACACATCTACCTACTGGATGCAGTTTGGTTTATCGATCGCTAATACCATTAACCTCTTAGACAGTTTACCTCCTATTATCTTCAGATTGTAGCGAATAGTCCAAAGGCATGAGCATAAGAGTGCTTAGTACTATGTTCTTGGCTGCTTAGATGCAATATATAACGACACATAGATCACTTTATTAACTGTTGAATTGCCCAGAAGTTCTGATTATTTATTACATACATGTTACTTGCATTAATATTGGTTTTTGCATGATGGATGTCATATCAGATTAGTTGTTGTTGCTCCAGTATAGGTATTTAAATTTTACTACATAGTCTTGATTCTACACACAGAGCAGCTACAGTATATTATGATGTTTTGTTGACAACTAAGCTTATTATGCGTTCATATTAGTTATATGTTAGAATCATTCCCAGCATCGAATCACCTCACCCAAGAATAAAGAGACTGCATATCAGCGATTGTCAAGCTGCAGATGCAACTTCAGTATACCTATATATGAGGTGGCGTGCACATTTCGTTCTTCTTTGCTAAAGACAAAGGAATTCTACAAGGAAATACATTATTGGCCATACTGATGTACCTGGACCGAGGAATTTGCTTCTCTCATTATTGTTTTGTGTCAAAGAAACTGAGGAAGTCGTGGAAATTCAATTAGACTGATAAAGCTGATGCATTCGTACCAACTTGGTGGTGCTGCTGCAAAATGGCAACCCTTCAACTAGGATGAATTTTCCTGGAATCCAAAGATGGTCTTACACATGTTAAATATTTGCGCTTGCAAGATGTCCCCCAATCTCTTAATTTCTACAACAGATCTTGGTTAGTGCCTCAATCTCCTGCAATTTAAGCGCCTTGAATTTCTGAAGTTTTATGTTTGCTTAAATTTCTGAATTTGTATATATATATATAGGCATTCTCAGCCTACTTCAATTATATCCGTTCCCTGTAATTTGTGCACATTAATTTATGAAGTAATACCGTATGGTTTCTTATTGTTCATGCTGAGAGATGCAACCTGTCGGTCATGATAGAGTTTTACTCATCTAACAAAAAAAAACCATTTTTATTCACATAGATGTGAATCATGCTCAGCTGTAGCTCTCCCTCACAAATAGTTAAACATGGCTAAATCGTAAACATTGCCAGCATTGTCTGTCCGTAGTTGGAATTGTAAAGGATGAATACAATTGCTGACTTCTGGGTGTCATCAATGGTGTTTGTTCTTTTTCCTGTTATCATCGTAGCTAAATTCACAAGTCTTGTGCAGATCATTTGATAAACTTTACAAAGCTTTTTTTTATCAATTTTATTTGAGAGATTCCAAGAAATGTAGGCTTCAGGGCTGCACAATGCAGTTCGTCCTGTTGCAGTATTTATTTCTACTCCAGTTGCTTGCTGTAGTACGCAATGAATTAGCAATGCCGTTTACTTTCCATTGCATATATCACATTTCAGACGCTACATATATCATGCATGTAGAGATTAAGAGATGCATGCGAGCTTTGCAAGGGATGAACACTCTCATGTGTTCATATCTTCAGACATTAAGCCTATTTTTTTCAGATAGAACAGGGCATGTGCTGATGATGCTCCCTTTTGACTCAACCTTAATGCATACAAAACTTATTTATGTTGATGAAGAATAATTCTTATTTCAATTTGATGTTCCCTGACAACTGGCCTTTTTCCCCTGCCACTTCTTAACAGATGGAGACACTTTAGGTGGAAGACGGTGGTGATAACCATTTATCTTTAGAAGCTTCTCATGATTCGTATGTTATCCTTGATGACAGACCATTAATGACAGACCAATAGCCCATCCATAGGAAGTGAGCATCAGGCAGAAATCCCCAATCTAGCTACAGAGGATGAGCGACGTCACCTCATGACCAGTGGCTGGGTAATTTTCTATATCTTCTATAAATTGTTTCAACGGTTGCCTCTAATACATATATGTTGTGCATCTATTTTAGGATAATTAAAAACATTATTCGTGCTGATGAATTTCCTGATGGTGGTTCTTTGCTGAATGATGGCATCCAGCCGAATGTTCATTCTTGCTCACAGCCCTTTCTTCTAGCTCCTGGACTCCTTTTCCATCTTCCTCCTATTTGATCTCGATATATCCGAATGTGGATTGGGAGCCTGATTCTCTTCAGTTTTATGCGAGGTCTCCGGATGCTCTGACCGCATACGATTTGTCTGACATGGAATTGGATGAGTTGGATGATTCTTTCGACACATTGTCTGCTGATGTAGCTCCAGGTGCATATTTTTCTTTTGTTCCTCTTACTATCGGCTATATTTTATTGTGTCTTTTTTCCTGAAATCCTTCTTTATGTTTTCTTATTTTTATTTTTTCTTCTGCTTTATGTCTTCTTATATTTACAGATGCGCCACACCTTCCATGCCGGCAGATAGAGTTGGTGTAAACCAACGCGTACACATGTATATTCGCCGTCATCGTCGGTTTGTGAAAGCAGGCTACCCACCTGCTAATGTAGATCTTCCTTTCCCTAAGCATCTGATCGCCTTTTAAAACGTGAGTTGTTGCATTTTGATTTCTATTTGCTTGATTCTGTAAGTTGCCTTTTCTTTCATTACTTAATTCTTACTGTCTTCATGTTTTCTGCAGGTTCGTGGCCTCAAAGGTCTTATTATGACGGTCCTCATTTTGTGTGTGAGTAATTTTTGGTATCAGGAACGTTGCAAGTGGTAGCTACGGTTGCATATTTAGTAATTTAAGTGTACCTTTGTATAATTATTTGGACTCAACAATCCTTGCTGTAGTATCATGGCAGATTGTACACCTTTTATATTAGTGTATGACTGTCGTCCTACCGCTTAGAACGAAATAAATATTAGTATTCTGATGAAAATTCGACGACTCTTCGTATTTGCAAAACAAAAATATGACCACGCTTTCGATAAATTTATTTGAGTGTGTATATGCACAACTAAGACCCACCGCCTAAGAGATCACATCTCCGCTCTACCATCTTCTCTTATGTTCACAATCCATTTAGTTGCTTTCGATGAAGAAAAAAGAAAAAAACACATTATTACCTATTTCAATATTCAGTATCACCACATGGGCGCGGCGTGTCGCTGCGCTAAATTGTCTAGTATATATGAAAGTACGTGTGATTCAGCCTCAATTTCGGCATCCACGTCACCCGTTAAACGCTGGTCGTCCGATCACTCCCACGGACGGTCCAGATTGATGTGGAACCCGCGAAACACTGTAGCTTACTGTAGCAGTCGACTTTCTACCAATCGCGCGCTGACACGTCGCCCCGCACGGTTTTTGGCGCAACCTTTTACAGAAACCCCCCGGCACTTTGCAAAAAACACCCCGCCAAGGACCTGAGTGCAAATCGCAAAAAATAGGTGACCTTCGTGCAAAACCTTCCCCACATCCCCCCATCTCTCTCTCCCACTCGCGGCGTCGCCGGCGGCGACGCCGCGCTCCCCCGCCGCTCCCCTCCTCCCGCACAGATCGACGGCCGCCGGACGCTCCGCCGTCGCCGCCTCCACCTCCTGGCCGAGCGCCGCGTGCCGGGACGCCGCGGTCGCGTGGGAATCGCCGCAGCCGCACCCGCTGCCCTCCGCCGCGTTTCGACGTCGCCGACGACGCCCCGACGACGTAAAGGAAGCGGCGCCGCCGCTCGCGGGCTCCCCGCGTCGAACCGCGTCGGACGCGCCCAGCCGCGCGTCCCAGCTCGCCGTCGCGCGCCTCCGGCCGCCGGTGACGTCAGCACGACGTCCCAGCGGGCTGGGCTGGCCAGATGGGCCGCTACGTGGCTGCGACGGGTTTTTTTTTTCGCTCTTTTTTTCCCCCTGTTTGGTTAATATTTGCATAAATCCAAAGTTCAATTCCTCTTATTATGGTGCTAAATAAAAATATTATAGCATAATGGAACTATACTTTAGCATTTGAATTAGGCTAACACATTTACAGGTAATATAACTTAAAACTCCCTAATAATGTAGTTAAATTTCTAAAAAAAACTATATAAAAATTTGGACAAAATGCAAATTCATTTCCTCCAATTATGCATTGAATATTTCCCAAAAAGTAAAGCTATTTTCGGATAAGAAATTCTCAAATTTAAATTAATGCTCAAATTGGTTAATATTTGCATAAATCCAAAGTATAATTTCTCTTATTATGGTGCTAATAAAAAAAAATATCATAATGGAACTATACTTCAACACTTCAATTAGGCTAACATATTTAGAGGAAATATAACTTAAAACTCTCTAACAATGTAGTTAAATTTTTTTAAAAAACTTATTACATAAAAATTTGGACAAAATGCAAATTCATTTCCTCCAATTATGCATTGAATTCCAATTGAAATTAATAAATGCCCACATAATGCATTATTTAGAGGAAATATAACTTAAAACTCTCTAATAATGTAGTTAATTTTTTTTTTAAAAACTCATTACATAAAAATTGGACGAAATGCAAATTCATTTCCTCCAATTATGCATTAAATTTCAATTGAAATAAATAGATGCTCATATAATGTATGACCTCTGCTTATTGAGTTTAATTACACATTTAATATAAAACTAACATATTACACCAACTTGAAAAAAAAATCAAATATTACAACTAAACTCCCTCCAATTATACAATTGAAATTAATAAATATTCAAATAGAACTAAACTATCTCTACTTACAACTTTCGACAACTAAACAATTTTTAAACATAAATTTTCTTCGCATTCCAAAATTTTCCAAACCTCCAAAACTTTTAAATGTCACCATTTCCAAATTTCAAATTCACCGAACAGCCGTGGCATTGCGAACTTGCACAAATTTTCAAAACTAAACAATTTCCACACACAAACTTTTCCGAATTTCACTAATTTACAAACCTACACAAATTCCAAATATGCATGTTACCAAATTTAAATTCCATTTGCTTCACAAGCGCGGCATTGCCGCGCTCATTTCCCTAGTCGATCTCGAATCGGACGCACGTATAATACGTCTTGGCTGTGGATGCAAATAGTTACGAGGTAGGGTTTGGTATATTTCGTATTGACTATCTGGGAGGGACCTTGGTTGTGTTTGAAGTACAGTGTTGTTCTAGGTCAAGCCCTACAGTTTAACATCCTGCTGTCCAATCTGTGGGTTTCTCCGACCCTGGGGTCATCTCTGCCCTGCCGACGCCGACCATGATTTTCTGGGACACCAACGAGGATTTCACCGTGGGAAACGGGAACACCTCCTCCGCTCCCACCGAATATGATTTAGATTTTCCTCTAATTTCGAGTTAAATTCTGGAAATTTGCTATAGGGGCACATTGTGCAGGATTTTGCACCATGTAATTGCAATGTCCCGGGTGTGATATCCGAGTTGTAGACTCTGAGGAAAAATGCACAATTTGTAAGATTTGAATTCACAATCGACGATGAAAAAGGAAGATCGAAGATAAGTTTGAGCTAGCTCAAGAGACAAACCGGAAGATGGAGGAGGCAATGAAGAAGTTTGAAAAAGAAAAGAAGAGGATAGAAGAAGAGACTTTAAAAAAGTAAAATGGAAATGGACTTGCCTCTTGCCAATATCATGGATGAATCAAGACGGTCGAGATTGTCGATGAATACAAAATTACGACGCATGCAACTCGGTTGAAAATTAAGAAATATGCCATTGAAAAGGAGATGCATCTCCACTTTGCAATGGGGACAATAGTCATCCTAGTCATGGTTGTAATCGTCATGCATGGACTATCTATGTGCACTAGGTAGAATAGTTGTATGCTCTAATGATATCATGTCATTTCATGGATTTAAGGATTAAAAATAGGGGTTGTGATTGGAGGAGCAATATTTAGGCGGTCGACATCGACCGACGGATATGGGTCCATATTTACCAAGTCCGGTTGGAGATGCTCTAATGATACTCGATTATGTACCGGCAGGAATCACGGTAATCAAAAGGGTATTATTCCGTTCAACTAGTGCATCCGCATCTCAACCACAACAATCAAAAAGACTAGAGAATCCTATGAGTGATGTGGAAATTATTCTCACAAACAAGGTCCAGATAGCCAATCACAGATTCAGGTTATGTGGGAAACGATCACACGAACTGGCTGAAATATGTACTACAGAATATGACTTGACTGTCATGTCATATATATCTACAGCCCAGAAAAAATGGTATAATGGAACCAGGCTTCCTTGGGACTTCCAACATAAGACTTCCGCAATTCTACTTATTGATGATACATAAAGTGATTTTTCCAATACTATCTACACACAGGTATAGAAAGATTCTGCAGACGCCGTCGAGTTTTCGATGATCTAAACACTGAACGTGGAAATGCCAAGTACTAAACTCTGTCCAGGAGGTCCGTTGTTCGGCAATTTACCTCTCAGTGAATTTCTCGATGCAAGTGACCAGCGTATTTTCAGGTACTGCTCCAATCACCGAGTCCTTTTTCTCGCCGTTCTTGAACATCATCATGGTTGGGATGCTCCGGACCCCATACTGGCTCGCTATGTCTGGGTTCTCGTCCGTGTTGAGCTTGTAGCATTTCAGCTTCCCGTCGTACTCCTTTGACAGCTTGCCAACGATTGGATCGATCATTTTGCATGGTCCACACCAAGAGGCCCAGAACTCGACAAGGACAGGAAGCTCACTCTCTATAACAAGTGACTGCCATGTTGCCTTCGTGACATCGGGAACTACAAAACAAATGGACAGTGTCACAGTGAGCAATTGAGAACATATCAATTGATGAAACTTTAGGAATACAACTCGAGAAAAAGTGAATCAACTAAGTTAAAGAGTTTTGTGAGCACCAAAAAGAAGAGTTACGATCATGTAACTTGTACGAAAGTGTAGATTAACCAGGAACGTAAAATCAGTAATGTGTCAAGCCCATAAAACATAGAATGACATAACTCGAGCTGTCGATGAAAAAACATTAATGACAGTGGTTTTATGCCATTGTGTCCATGGCCAGTGATCCCACAATCCTGTACCAGCCAAAATTGATCGAGTTTTCCTAACTTAGACCATTCCAGCACCAATGGAAGCCAAAAAATGGCACAAGGTACGCCCCTCACCCCCTCAGTCATAAAAGCTCTAATCGCTGTAAGTTGTAAGGCCGACCCCTAAAACTAGAATCTGTTCAGAAAAGTGTGCAAAAGACCTATATATAACCGCTTTTACAGGAACAAAAATATATTCAGGGCCTCTTTGATTCAAAGGAATGGAATAGGATTTGTAAAGGATTGGATCCTATAGGAAATTTCAAATTGTTTGATTCATAGGATCATATCCTATACGAATTAATCCCATAGAAATCTTGTAGTGTAAATCCTATAGGAAAAAAACATGAGGTCTAACCTAATGGAAAATTCCTTTACCACAATCAAAGAGAATCTCTCTTCCCATAGGATTCAACTAAACATACCATCTCAATCCTATAGGATTCCTATTCCTATTCATAGTATCAAAAGGCAGATAGCATTTCCATGTCTGGTACTGATTTAGGACCACTAGCTTTTCATTATTAACAGACCATACTTCATCAATGCAGCGCAAACAAGTATGGAATTGCTTTTTTTTTTCTTTTCAGTTTCTGCTTTGCATAAGATGTCTAAGATTTTCAATTCCAACCAAAAATACCTGCACAGAACTACGAACGTAAAACCATGGAATGCATATATTCAGAACGCTACGCTGACGCCTTGAATAAGCCGAGAAATCAAGTATTCACAGCAAATGCTTTCGTCACTGCAATTAAACAGCAACAATATCTCCATGCTGTGTTACCCGCTATATAGCCTTATCATGCTTGCAGTGTAAACCCTCAAGTCCAAGTATTTCTGAGTGTTGTTTCAACAATGAAAAACCTGACAAATGTCAATTCAATCACCCTACGTTCCACTACACCCCATAGGCCCTTGCTTTTCTAATTTACTTGCAATGTTCACAGACAAATAAAATGATTTCTGTGGAGCTACCTGAGATTTGCTTGTTTATGTGTCACGGGCAACAAAACACAATTATGCTGAAGGGAGTGAGTGATGTGAAATACATTCAGTCTCTCAAGCTCAACGATGTGGTCCAACCTCTTTACCTTATGCAGTAGTGTTTCAGGGACTGCAATAGAAAATCTCCATGAAGCAAAAAAACAAGTATATCAATACCATACATTCAACTACTCCACTATTGAACAGTCTACAATAACTCGCATTTAACAGTTAGATGATTCCATAGTTAGATTCAAGTGCCGACCATAAAAACAGGCGCATGACAATATTAATAGCTGTAGGGACAACTGAGCCAGCTAGCGAGCGACATCACTGTTCGTGCGCGATGCAGGTTCCCAGGTGCTACGCATAACACACGCGTGTGATAGAGCTACAGAGTAAACATAGTCTCAACTCTACATTTGAAAAACGGCAGGTGCATACATTTAGCAGGCAGGCCCAAGCATAGATGATGTCGAATGTTGCCCTTACAGAGTTGCTTCTAGCGGTACGCTACGCTCCTAACACCTCGAACATGGATGATTACAAGCTTTTAATCCCAGTTCCAACAGCGAGACTTCATGACGTGCCGAAAACATACATTAGATCCACGCAGACGCATTAATCGGATTGGTATTTTGCAATCCAAATCTCACAACAGAACACAGATCAACAGTACACGCGATTTGGCGAGCTGAGAAACGATCGAGTCAAGTTGGCGCGTATACCTTGGATGGTGGTGTCCTGTCCCTGGACCGCGCGCACCACGGACGCGCGCCGGCCGACGACGCCCCGACGGTTCCCGGCGGGACCGGAGACCGCGCGGAGGGCCGGGGAGCGCGGGCCGCGGGCGGGCGGGAGCGCGTGGCCGAGGCGCCGCGCGGGCGAGCTGGCGGCGGCGTGGCAGGCGAGGGGCGAGGACGAGGCGGGGACGGCGACGGCGGAGGCCATGGCGGTGGATGAGAGTTCCGGATGGAGCGGGGCGAGAGCGCAGCGCGTTTGTTGTGATGCGCGAGGTGGACGGGGAGGACGGATGGAAAGGGAAGCAAGCCAAGCCAATCCAAGCGGGGCAGGCAGTTCTCTTCTCCCTGTTGGATCAGATGTGGTGGCCCCGCGCGCGCGCTTCGGGTGGGCCCGCCCCGGCTGCCTCGGTGGTGGTTGCAGCAAACCAGCAGAGATGAGCTGGTTTTCCGCTAACAAAAAATGAAATTAGTACAAAAGTGTAAAATTTATTGCTTGCAATTTTACCGTATTCTGTTCGAACGTACAATACACGATGCATCCAATGAATCTTTACAACATGATTTCCGTACAGCTGTACACAAGTGGTACTCCTACTGTTCTGAATCCAGCAGCTACAAACAACACGGTCCGTATAAGCGTCCTTCTCATGCTTCGATGACGAACTCGTGCTCTTCTTCTCCCACCACCAGATGATGAGATCCCAGGAGCAGCACCCTTCTGCCTTCAGTGTTGGCTGCGCTCATAAGCTTGCAGGGATCTACACTGATCTCCACGATTGTTGATCCGCCAGCCGCTGTGTAGACACGCTCAAAGGCAACCAGCTGTTTCAGAGGGAAGCCTGGAGCACTCGACTTCGATCTTGAAAAGAGTAAAATGGCATGGCTCCCGTCCATGGCGCCCTCGTTGGAGACCGTGATCTGGACAGAGAATGTTAGGGATTCACATGACGCGATGTCTTCAACCTTGACATAGTCTAGCCCGTCCCTCCGTGCGTACGCAGGCTTCCTGCTGATGAGGTCTGGAACTGTTGAGTGCGACAGGCTGATTCTCCTTGGAGCTTGTAAGATGTTGTATGAGTATTTTGAGTAGCTCAACCCGTATCCAAAAGGATATACTATATCTCCCGTGTAAAATCGGTATGTTCTCCCAGGGTAGCCGCGTGAAGGGTCGGCTCTCATGTTCATATCGTTCATTGGAACTGTGGTGAAGGATTCAGGGTACCATGTAATGGGCAATTTTCCTCCTGTCATCACAGTGTACCAGATTATGCACCATACAAGTTTTTCGTTAGACTGCATACAGCTGCAAGTTTTTTACTGACCTGGATTGTGCTCTCCGAAGAGAGTTTCTGGGAGAACTTGCCCGCCAACTTCCCCTGGATATCCGATCCACAGGATGCTTGCGATTCTTGGATCTTGCTTTGCGAAAGAAACATCAACAGGACCACCACCCGTGATAACCAGCACAATGGGCTTCTTTGCTACACTTGCAACCCTATTTACGAGGTCCATCTGCTTGCCTGGAAGGAGAAGGGTCACTCTGTCAAGATCTTCGGTCTCCTGAGTCAGGTTCAACCCAGCAATCACAACAACAAAATCAGCTCTTCTAGCTGCTTCAATGGCTTCGCCAAATCCCTCTGTTGAGTTACAAGCTACATCCTTACATCCAGCAGCAACAGTTGTTTGCGGAACAAAGGTTTTCATGCCTTTGAGAAAGGTGATAGGGTCACAGGGAACACCTGAACATAGTGAAACTAACATTAGCTTATGTAGGAAGAAAAATAAAGGATGCTTAAATGAGTCCAGTGATTTCGACCTGTGTAATCGCCACCCATTATGTATGCATCACTTGCTGCCGGTCCAATGATAGCTATATGACTAACTTCGCTTCTCTTCAGAGGCAAGAAACTGTTATCATTCTTCAACAAGACAGTACCCTGCCTTACAGCTTCTACTGCGAGCTGCCTGTGCTCCTTTGTGCAAATATTGCTGGGGCCTAGTTGAGTGAACCATTGATTCCCACTGGCTTTATCAAAAAGTCCAAGACGTAACTGAACAGAAAACAGATTAAAAAGAGCATGGTCGATATCTTCTTCTTGTATCTTTCCTTTCTCAAGTGCCGACTTTGTACGCAGAACCAGGAAAGACCCACAGTTGATATCCATTCCTTAAAAAACAGGAATCAAATTCAGCAATATCCTTC
Source organism: Poa pratensis (assembly GCA_947311845.1). Lineage (NCBI taxonomy): Eukaryota > Viridiplantae > Streptophyta > Magnoliopsida > Poales > Poaceae > Poa > Poa pratensis. Next base: position 59,878,738 of record CAMZMU010000063.1, on the reverse strand, counting down.
ACTTGGTAGAATGATATACAGAAGATGGTCAAAGAAATCTATTTCGAGAAGATGTTGCACCTTCCTCATGCTTTTTTTTTTTTTTGAATTTTCCTCATGCTAATTTTGGCAAGGTGTTTCAGTTCAAATTTTGTTTTGGGAAGATGCCACACTGTAAACAGAAAGTGGGAGCCTCGAAATGGAGTTCAAATTAGCTGGACTCGAAAAAATTAATTTTATGTCTCTAATCTTTGCTGTTTGAAATGATTATTGAGATGAGAACTTGATTTCCTAGTGTAGAAAGACAGCAACATGCTAATAAAATCCCTAATGTGATGCTCGAAGAAAGAGGTGGTTTCAGGTACTTACCAGCCTTAAGAACAATCGCTACTGAATCTTCATCTGAAGTTGTGTATGACTGGTTTTCGCGAATTATTCCCACAGCATCACAGTCAGACACGATATACCTTCAGAGATAAATGAGCACTGGTATTAGTTCAAGGCTAATGCAATAGATAGCAATTCAAAGGAGAGCAAGCAGTACCCTTGAAATCCCCATTCATTCCTAATCTTCTGCAGTAGATCTTTGCGCGCGCATGCTGGCACACCATTCACCTGGTTGTATGAACACATCAAGCAACTCGCACGACCCACCTGGATGCAGCTCTTGAAAGGAGGCTCGTATGTGTCCTCAAAATCTTGCTCATTTACCTACCAACAATGGATGCACCATTTAAAAATTGAGCTAGAAGTTCAAAACAATTCTTCACCAGATTCCAAGCTAATATTTTGATTCTTTGATTAGATATATTGTTCACATAGGCGACTCCGTCAATGAATATAAGTGTGTTAGCTCGCGCGTGGCACACATTTGACACTTGGTTCTCAGCATCACTTAGCTCAGAAGTTTTTGGGTATACAAATTATCAAATCATCTGTATGTAGTATTGTTTTTCTGTGCACGGACTGTTAGATTAGTGTGCTAGTGTGATATGAAGTTCCAAAAATTAGCTGTATAATCATGAGCTGATATAGTCTGCCATGCTTAATGAAGTGAACAACCAGCATAGTCTAGCAAGTTAGATAGTACTGTGCAAAAATGAAAATGACCTTTGGTATTGAAGACCAAACATTGATAAGAGCAAACGCTTCACCTTGGCATTGAAGGTGTACCGGGTGAAGCCCTCCCATTTCTCCAAATCATACGCGACGTAGTGCTTGCAGCAGGCGGAGAGCATCATCCTGCCTTCCTTGCCGTCGCCGTACTCCCCCTGGAACCCCTTGACGTACTCGACAGAGTAGGCGGCGATGACGGCCGGGTCCTCGCCGGGCGTCTCCTGGCCGCGACCCCAGCGAGGGTCGTGGAAGACGTTGATGTTGGGCGCCCAGTAGGTGAGCCCTGCCTGCCCGGCGTTGTGCATGGCGCGCGCCTCCACCGCGACGGCCTCGGCCACCGCGCGCCACAGCGAGCGGTTGAAGGAGGCGGCGGAGAGGATGACCTGGGGGAACATGGTGGCCGCGGCGACGGGGCCCGACGAGAAGTTGACGCCGGGCCCGTTGTCCGCGAGGCCGTGGAGGGACTCGGACCACCACTGGTAGGGCGGGACCCCTGTCAGGATCCTGCTAGGATCTGACGAACAAGGATCGGCAAAATAGGGAATTTAAGAGGAATTAAGGCAAAAACAGATAAATTGCTGGATAAGAGATAGGGTAAATTGCAGGAAATTAAGGCAGGAAGTAAGAACTGGTAGATAAAATTTAGGTTTTGATTTCTTGGTTAATGAACAGGATACAAGCTGGCCTTATATTGAGTGCGGCTGCTACACAATGATGGACTAGTTGAATTACCAAACTACCCTTGAGCCAATAACCCAAACTACCCTCTCATAGTAAACCACTAGTGTAACCCCCATATTACACACTAACCCTATTCCCTGACATTCCTTCCCCCTTGAGACCATTGCCCAGCAATGGATACACAAGTTTCTTCAGAAACTTCAATCATTAATAAGGAGGTTGAGAATTGATCAACCCATGAGCAATTATCCTGCAGAATAAATTCACCCAGATCAGGGAGGTCGAAATGTAACGAAGATAACATCAATTTCCCAGATCCGAAGGTATCGCTGTGATGATAGCAGCAAATGCTTGGCCTTGTAATTATCATGGACACCTCGCTGATCGACAAACTCCCACTGGTCAGTAAGGAAATCCACAGTGTATGGATATTCAGATGATGTGACGCCAATACATTCCGCACTAGTGCAATTGTTAATCTGGTGTAGATGAACACCCAAACATCTAGAGGTATGCTCACTAAATGCAGTGTTGCTGGAAGCATGGGTTGACATTTGAGTGGGAGGCAAAAGAACAAAATCCCAGTAGCATGCGTGGATAGCACAACAATTCACTAGCTGACTCATGTATACGTGCAGCCAGATGTATAAAAACAGGAGCGATTCAATACCAGGATCCCAAATATGAGAGGTTTTGCTCATTGGTAATTGAATTTTGAAGACATGGTACACAACTGCCGCATCACTTCCTTCTTGAGCTGTTTTCCCAGAACTCAGGACCACTATCATATGCACAGTAGTGACAGTTGACGAACACATTACAGAAAGAATATCTGTTGTCAAACTGAACATCCGAAAATAGCAGACCAACTGCTGAACCGTTTCTGAATATGGGCAGTCCAAAACGATTGGCAAGCAACAATAGAGTACCTGGAGGAAAGCATTTGGAGTGGCGCACAAGGAATAATACTGTGACAACAGCTGAGCCCGAAAGTGCTTCAGGTCCTTTAGATTTAACACTGCACTTTTGCTTAGCATCGTATCATTAATTTCCAGAACACCTGGGTCCCAGGGTGTGCTTAGCGACAGAGGGTTTAGACCTTCTACTTGATCACACATGTACTGTATAATAGTATCCAGCCAACTGTTGCATTTCACACTGTAGTACCTCAGAATGAAGAAATAGCTCAGTATACTAGGATGTCTAAACTCTGCTGATTGCAACAAGTACTCCAGGCTATTGCATTCTGTAAGATGGGTACTGGTTTCCTCTGCCAATATTGATGCATGCAGAACATCTACAATATCTCCTGGATCCCATTCTCTTCTTCTCTCATGAACTACCAACAAATTCCAAAGTTGGTCTGTCAGCTGCTGCTCTACATAATTGCCAACTTGGTTGCATAAAGCCAGAACTTTAGGGAACAGAATTGCCACATAACTCAGTTCTCGGGGAGGCTCAGCCTTGCTTGAGTGAAGATATGCTGAAGCTCCTGGGTCCCATAGCAGCCTAAGTTCTCTCATACTATGCTCAATACTGAGCTGACTGGACCTTGTCACAACTGAGTCTGAGGCCTTTAGATCTGAACAACTGTATGGCCTCTCATCATCTTCTTGCTGCAGCTCAAGAGAGAAAACTTGCACATCTGAGGTAGTGTGCAGGCAAGAACTTGTTTGTTTAAGTTCTGTTGCCTTGCTGACACACTTGAGAATCTGATCACTTGCTTGTTGCTCTTCTTCGTATGGCTGCTGGTCCAGGTTGGTAGCGAACATATCAACAAACTCGTGTGAGCACCCATCTGTTTCATCATCATATGCATCGAACACTGGACCATGAGCAGCTCGCTCTAATGGATAAGTGTCTGCTTCGCTCTCTCCATCTTGCTGATTTACAAGGCTGGTATCTAACACACTGCAGATTCCAGTAGAACAACTATTGTCTTCTTCATCATACACATCATACAATGGCATTTCATCTGACATGTTGATGGCCTCTTGAGTTAAATGGTTGGGTTGTGCTGCTGCAGGTCGCTTAGTCTCCCAACTTTTCATGTGCTTGAGGTCCTGTCTTAAATTCTCACTCATAGTCTGCAGTTTAGACTGAATCTGCGCCAACATATCACAAATACTCTGTGTTTCTGTGCCAGGATGTGTTTCCTCTTCTGAAATTTGGTCATTCCTTGGAGGAGTAAAGGACTGACGACTGTTGCTGACTTCAGCTGTAGGCATTGCAGGAGACGTTGATGAAGTAGTGCATTCAAAGGAATAATTTTCTGGTAGCACATAGTAGCTATGCTCGGTACCATCTATTAGGAACACACTTTGGCGATTGAGATTATGGAAACCATATTGTTGGGGCATTCTCTCTAGGTAATGCTGACTGAAAGTGGTGCTTCCATCTTGCACACAAGAATTCAGAATAGGATTTTGATGCCCGTAAGAGTAGTTCCAGTACCCAGGTGCTATGACATGCGTTCTATGCCCAGAATTTGGTGTTGGCATTTCACCAAACACTTGATGCGTGTAGCATGGTACTGGCATTTGATCACATACCTTATGCAAACCATGTTCAGCTACCGTGAACGCAGGCAGAGATGGACGAAAGATGTTGTCCTGATACCCAATCCATGTGCTTCTATCCATCGGAGAACCAAAACCGCTGCTTGCTGTAGATCGTGGTCAAGAACACAACACCACCACAGTTTCGCTGCCCAATTCAGTGGACACGCAAGGTTTGAGAGCTTGGGCTTGGCAGAATCAAGGGGCTGTGAACGCTGGAAGAAGAAGGGTCTAGACAACGTCCTAGGAGCTGCGTTGGAGGCTCTGGGAGTTGGCGCGACTGCGTCCAACAGCTGTGGCGTCGGATGGTGAAGTCGGTGAAGGGAGTGCGGTGGCTGACGTCCCTACGGGTGGTAGATGGGAGAGGAAGAATCGAACGGAATCGATTCAAGCGACGTCGTGAGGACGGGAGAGTAAGGGAGGCTTTTGGGTGGAGGTTGAGGACCGGGAGGCCGAGCTTGGTGGCGGTGTGGCGCTGGAGGCAGAGATGAAGGCGGATGGGTGGCGCCGCTCTCAATTTGTGCTATGCGATTTGGAGACGCGATTCTGGGAGAGGAGGGTGGGGAATTGCTGCGAATCGGGAGAGGAAGAAGCCGCCAGGGGAAATTTTTGGTCCGAGAGTCGACCGCTCTGATACCATTTGTCAGGATCCTGCTAGGATCTGACGAACAAGGATCGGCAAAATAGGGAATTTAAGAGGAATTAAGGCAAAAACAGATAAATTGCTGGATAAGAGATAGGGTAAATTGCAGGAAATTAAGGCAGGAAGTAAGAACTGGTAGATAAAATTTAGGTTTTGATTTCTTGGTTAATGAACAGGATACAAGCTGGCCTTATATTGAGTGCGGCTGCTACACAATGATGGACTAGTTGAATTACCAAACTACCCTTGAGCCAATAACCCAAACTACCCTCTCATAGTAAACCACTAGTGTAACCCCCATATTACACACTAACCCTATTCCCTGACAACCCCGAGGCGCGGCACGCCCGCCGCGGTGTTGGAGAGCTGCGCTATCTTCTCGTCGAGGGTGAGGAGCGAGACGAGGGCGCGCGCTCGGGGGGAACGAGAGCGAGGCGTTGCAGAACGGGTACGAGTTTGACGCGCACGGGTATGCATTCGGCGGCGTGGCGGCGCCGGCGCCGACGACGGTGAGCAGGAGGAGGAGGAGTACGGGGCGATACATGGCGGGGAATTTGGTCGAACACTTGGCTTGCTTGGCAGCGCGCCTCCATCATATACAGTCGTCAGTAGCACAGTCACGGCGCGGAGGATCGTGGATGGATAGGTGAGGCCAGGCCGCTTGGAGGTTGCGAGGATAGTGACAACGGTCAAGCTAGATGCAGCAATAAACTTTCTTTTTCTGAGGACGCGCCAAATAGCGTGCGAGATCGGTTCTCGTTTTCATTTGGATAATTCGTACTATTTTGGACGAATGTGTTTTTATATGGTTGCCAAGATGCTTGGTGTCTTTTTTACTAAGTGCCAAGTAAATGACAGCTGAGTTTTTTATTTCTTATTTACAGTTGAGTACTGACAATGGTGAGAATAAGAGTTGAGTGATGGTCGAGGCGCAGTATGGTTCCATTTGTGATTTTTAACACCTTCTTCATGCATTTGGATCGACTTCTTGTTGTTTGTGTGCAGCTAGGCACCTATCTTTCTTACTCTATCGTTGAGAGTCATGTTATGATGTACCAGGATCTTTAATGCTAATATATCTAGCTTTGCTACAAAAAAAGAGTTGAGTGATTCATTGTGGCCAGTCCTTTTCATCTCAAAAACTAGCTTAGCTGAGAAATTAAGCAGCAGCCAAAAAAACTCGATTTTTAAGCTGGGATTAATTTTTCAGCCACCAAGGCTCATTGTGTAGTTGCGCCAAGCCAGTGAAGGGTAGCTTGCCGAGCTTCTTCAATTAAGAGAATCTCGCTTTCCTCGAGCTACCCCTAGAACCAATTGTTGTTACATGTAATCTGCCCTCGCACCATCCCATATGTGTACTGAAAGGCGAATCATTCCTGACCGGAACGGGAGGAAACCCTTCTGTTTCTGACGAAAAGGCAGCCTGCCATGCTTTTCATTTCAAGTAGAAGAAGCGTACAAGGGGTACAAAGAGCCCAAGTGGTCAAGAAAGAAAAGGCTAAACGAGAAAAGAAGCAACGCTAAGCTAATCTAAGGAATGGCAGAAAACCCAGGGCACGCTTCAGTCAGGTTTCCTTGATCTGATCAGCAAGTCAGCAACCTAGGCTTTCCGGTCTCCTTAAAAAGCCAAGCGTCGTCGATGAATATGATGCAGGAATGTAACCGGGTGAGGGAGGCAATCGAGTTGTTGAAGATCCTGGAATTTCTCTCTTTCAGACCGACCGACACGTCAGATGCACAAGCGAGACTCAGGCTTACTCCAATGAGGAGTGGCACGAGTCACCATATGATACCCTTGATGTCGGCAACCAAAGTTTTACAAAGATAAGGCACACTCCACAACTTAATTGGAGGCTCCCACCTAAATCCCGTGGCTCCCAAAGTCACAAGATTCACAAGGGCCGAGGCACAACCCCACAACTCAATTGGAGGCTCTAGGCTAGTCCCCGCAGCGTTCAAAGCCACAAAGACGACCACTAACCATTCAGTGTTCCAACGAACCCAAGAGTAACAAGTTTCTCAATGAAATGGATGGGGAACTAAATCGCTTTGGTGGAAGTGTAGATCTAGATCAACTCCCCCAAATCCTAGAAGGACAAGGTGTCTGAGTGGGTAGGGAAAGAGATCTAGCAAGGCTAAGCTTTTAACAATGGTGGGCTTATTAGTTCTGGTCGTGGTAGCTCTCTTGGGGAAGAAGAGGCGACTTAAATAGGTCCAGTGAAAAACAAGTCGTTTGGGACAGATTCGTGCAATCCGGAATGGATTCGAAATTCATCCTGAATTCCGGATGTTTGGAATATTCTAGACATCCACCAACTAGAATCTGAACCGAGTCAGTACCCGGAGGCACTTGTTTAGAACCAGTTCAGATTCAGTTCGGAATTTCCGACTCGCTCGGGATTTTCAGCATATCTCTTCTTGGTATTTTACCACCAAAGTTGTAGGAAGGTTGTGAAAGTGCATGGTGTCCTCATGTGTGGTTTTGGTAATTAATGACAATCCTTATGGACTAATGTTTGCATTGAGATATTCTTGTAGATCTTGTCCATAGGAAAAGATTGGAGTTCATGTGTTGGACTCTAGAAGTGTACATGATGATAAATGCTCTCTTCAAGGATTTATATGAAGAATGGTCATGTGTAGAGTTGAGCATATTGCAAGTGTGGCTTGGAAAAGGAGATTGAATGAACATTCTTGTTTATCTCCAAGTCATCATATATATCAAGAGAAGATTATAAAGTGCAAGTTCAATATGATCAATCTCGGAAGATATCGTTTGATTGAAGCTTGCAATGGATACATGAAGACGGAGCTTAACGAGCATCTCCCATAATGGTGTATGGGGAAATATTTGGAGAAGTCTTCATCAAGCATGTGCTAGCAAGCACAATCAAGAAAGGTGGTGTTCCAACTTGAGGGAGTCGAGATCGTCATCATCTAGCTCAAGTGGAATGCGCAAGACAAATGTATGATCTTGATAGGGTTTCTATTTTACCGGTCTCATGGTGTTAGTGGGAGACCGGGTTATAGGATAGACGGCGTACTATCAAGGGGGGCTCTCAAGTGAGTAACTAGATCGCATCTTTGTGTAGAGCTCAAACCTTTGCATACTTGGCATATCATCTTTCTTGGTTCTGATTTGGATTTTATCCATGCCAGAATTTAGAGCTTGTATTCATCTCCATACCAAGCTCTAGTTCATCAAAAAACGGATTTCATATGCATATCTTGTTGCGTTTTTTATGTTGGAGGTTTTACCGGTTCGTCTTTTTTAAGAGAGGTCAAACTCTCTCCTTGTGGCTTCCTCCTCACATGATGGACTATGATGTTTCTCTGCATAATCTTGAAGGGCTTTTTGTTGTGATTCCAACGAGCCCAAGATCATCGAAATCGGAGTCCGGATGAAAAAGATATTGCAGTTTTCGTTTTGCTGTTTCTGTCAGCTTTCAGACAACCGGATATTCCGATTAACTTCAGGAATTTCCGGTTAGAAATATCCGGCTCCCTCCAGGAGACTTCGCGTTTTCCACCGGATATTTCGGTCCTAAATTGACCCGGAATATCCGGTTTTTCCTGGCTGTAACGGCTCTTTTTCTGGGGACCTATAAATAGGCCCCCTTCTTCCCCAATGAGCCTAGAGCTTCTAAGCACGAAATTGCCCCCCATTGTTGACCTCTTGAAGCTTTGATTTCTCTCTATTCCTCCATGATTCTTGCCTCAAATTAGAGGGAAAAGAGAGAGGAGATCTAGATCCACATTTCCACCAATCCATCTCTCCTCTAAGTGAGGGGAACCCTTTGGATCTAGATCTTGGAGTTCCATTTGTTGAGTTCTTCTTTGTTCTTCCTCTCTTCTCCCCCCACAAGCATTAGTTGCTTTTGGTGGGATTTGGGTGTGAAGGATTTGAGCACTTGTTGTGCTCTTGCCATTGCTTTGTGCATCGGTTTGTGCTCTCCACGAGGATTCGTGGAAGTTGAAAGTTTGTGAGCTTGTCACTCTTGGGTCATTGGACCCTAGACGCCTTTGTGGTGGTTGAGACCTTTTGTGGTCACTTGTAGCCATCCGGGATCCCCCAATCCAGTTGTGGGTTGTGCCCCGGGTTGTTGTTGTAAAGGCTCCGGATTCCGTCTCGAAGGATTCCGATAGTGGAAGGTGAACCAAACCTTTTGTGGTGCGGTTCATCGGAGAAAAAGGTGAAGCCTTTGTGGCATTGAGACCAAAATGTTGTGGTGGCTCACACCTCTCCAACGAGACGTACTTCCCTAAAAAGGAGGAACTCGGGAATACATCCTCGTCTCCGCGTGCCTCGGTTATTTTTATACCCGAGCTCTTTACTTATGCACTTTACATTGTGATAGCCTTCGTGCTTGAAGTATTCTATTGCTATCACTTGTTGCTTGTCTTGCTTAGCATAAGTTGTCGGTGCACTTAGGTGAGACTAGTATATTTAGGTTGTTGGCTTGTTAATTTAAACATATAGTTTTATTCCGCAATTATCGAGCCTAAACCGAAAAAGTTTTAAATCGCCTATTCACCCCCTCCCCTCTAGGCGACATCCTTTTCCTTTCAGGTTGTGGGGTGCAAATATGGTTTATGTGCATGATATATTTCCCAAAAACCTTCCATAGAGAAACCCCTCCTGATAATACGGTTGCCCTATAACTGAAATAAATATTAAATCTTCGAGGCACCGTCTTCGATCTTTTCTCCTATTTAGAGGGGTCGAACACCATCTTTTGCATTTCATCAAATATACCTATAGTACTTTAGCACACAGTGATATGTCACTTATTTTGTTAACGAACACCCAAAATCACTTAAGAGAGAATTGTCATTTCATTAAGAACAACATCTTTGCTGAAAATTACAATATTTCTCTGGGTAACTCCAAAAGTACTATTGGGAATAAGAATATCAGTAAATAAATAAAAAGGATATACCAGTGATGCATTGGCTTGTAGTTGTATGTGTTGTATAATGTTTCATTTGTATTGATATTTTTAAGAATATAATTCCTTTTTGGGGCATAGCCTGATACATATTTTGTGAAACAACAATTTAGTACGCCATGTACTATTATTTTGAAAAAAACACTAAATTGATATGTTCACCGGTTCTTCTTATGACTGAACCTCAAATCTACATCTTAAGACTGAAAGACCACGCAACCAGTGCTACTCATCAAAGCTTCGTTTTAGCATAGGGACAAAGATCGAGAAGTTTGTAGCAAACTGCACAACCAGGATGCGGGCAGTTCTTTGCAAAATGCATGGCACAACTGGAGGATTGATGGATCTAGACCACATATTTGCAGTCCAACGACACATCTTACAGTTTCCACGTTTCCACTCAAACATAATTTCCACCATATACTTTCTGGCTGCCTCGGGGGCTGGTCGAAAAAACCTAAGCCCGGATAAATCAATGTTAATATAACTTGTACTTAACTTTTATACTCCTGGTTTTGATTTTAGAATGATTTTTACAAGTAAATTTTTCAGTTTGTTCGCATGGTTTAACTACATACCTAGTAATATTACTAAATATTCGTTTGTATGGTTATTGTTCATAATGAATGTTTGTAACAAAAGTTTGTGTTACAACTATTTTTTCCGTAGTTCAGTATAACTTACATATATTTATGGTATAGTACGATTTTAACAAATATTTCAATGGCGGTTTCTAGTGTATGATTAATTACACATATTTATAAAAACTTATATATTATAAACTAAACCAATGACACTACTTTTTTCATGGTCAAAATTTTCTAACAAGATGGTTTAAAAAAATGCTAACAAGTCTAAATCTAACAAAGTGGGCATAATCTGTACTTAGTATCAAAACAAATGTTGTTTAGAGTAATCACCAGTAAAAAATAAAATATAGTGTATAGGCAAGGTTAAAGCCCGCCATCTTTGGGAGTTCTAAAAAAGTGTCAGACGAGGCTAAAAAAATTGAATGGTTCATTTCGGCTTTTGAAGTTTCGTTACAAAATCAGAATTATCCTTTTGTCTCATATTATTGTCATTGCTTTGGTGCGGCAAGGGACTTACTCTAGATGGTTTTGATAGTTAGACTAGACTTATTTTGCATACAATATTATAATTATACAAAAATAAACTAGTTGGATATTTTTTAACCGTCTAGTCCCTTCCTTTCTACATGATTTACACTAAAAGAAAAGATTTATACTGTTTGGTGTATCTTAAGCCAGCTCTACACAAGAGCTAGCATTAAACATGATTGCGTAGAACCCCACCTAAAATGACTTCTTTTTCTACATCAAGAACTATCACAAATTGTATCTTGTCAGATATCAGATTAGTTCGTTCAGTAGCAAGGATTGTTTTCTCTTTGACCATTCAAAACATATTTTTGTCACTTAAAATGGTTTTTATTATGAACCCAGATAGGCACAACTGACACAACAAGATCATCCATGCATATATCGCCATGATCTTTAAGGGCATGTACAATGGGGAGTGCTTACAAAGACGCTTACACAAATAAACCGGCTTTTGTTTAAGCAACAATGCTTATTTATACAAGGAAGATGCTTCTTGGCACCCCTCCTATAGAAATAAGCACCGATGCTTATTTTTGTAAGCACCTCCCTAAGCATTCCCCATTGTACATGGCCTAAGGGCTAATATTGCAAGCTCATGTGCCACATTACTGGCTTCACATGGAGTGATTTTGAAGAACTTTGTTGCTTGGTTAGCTTCTGAACATGCATGGTCAGACTGTTTTTGTACCACCATAAACTAATGCATAATGTGTAATAGATCCAGATCCTTCTCGCAAAAAAACTACGCATAATGATTCGTGAACTATGCATACTGACCAAGACTCGAGAGTATGGTTTATTGCTTAAATTTTTAGGTACCAGCGGGAGCTACAACTCCAACCAATCTAGTTTACAATGTCAAAAGAAAAGGAGAAATCTAGTTGACGGATCATACTGGTCCCTGTCACGATATTTTCCGACTGGTACCCCTTACCTTGCAGAAAGTAAATTATCATTTTGCATGTGCAGTTAATTATGAGATTTACACACACACACAAGAGTACTCACATTATTGTTAAATAAGGTAAGAGTACTCATAAGGAAAAGCACAGAAGAAGGAAGGTTAGTGGGCACCAAAAACAGGGACACCCCAACAGCAAAGTGATGTCGTAGCAAAAGACGCACACTGCCCAGCGGAATGGTGAGAGCCAATGAGGGCATGAGGCCATGGGAGGAATGCAACCAACAACCGGCCCTCGCATAAGCATGTGGCCAAAGTTTGTTTGGGACATGATTCACTGGAAGCACGGAGATATTTTTTGAAGTGCAATTATGCCTGAAATCCAGTTTATCGAGTGTGCATGTGAGAAGATGAGGTCACAGGATCTCATTGCACCTCATATGCGCGCAACTCCTAACAAACTGCTGCTTATGGCAAAGTAAACCGCTGCTACCTGCAACTGAAATCTTTTTTTGAGTGAATCCTCAACATATCTCTTGTGTAAGATGCAATTCTGACGAAAAACAAAGAACTTGTGTCTCTACCTTCGTGCCCAGCTATCAGGATGGGAATGGGCCGGGTCGACCCGTCGGGTCGCTGGCCCGACCCAAAAAAACAAGGCCGATGGATCAGTTGGGTCGGCCTCATACAAAAATCGGGCCAATAGAGCCGGCCCTGAGTGACCTATTGGGTCAGCGGGGCCGACCCACCTTCGAAAATTGGAATCCATTGGTACAACTTGACTAGTTTTAATTTATCCGTTTCATGGCAGATCTAACTTCGGCGAGTAATATCGGCAAGTAGCGTCTCTTTTGCTATACACGTACTGGAAATCTGGAATTGGATCAAAGCTTACACAGCGTACGTACTGGAATATGGTGGCTTTCCGGGCTCACCAAATCCATCTTTCTAGCTTAGCTTAGTATGACAACTAGCGATCAGCTAATTTAGTATACTAATTAGCCGAAACGTCAACTAGCTAACATTTGTACACGTACTGGTGTCCATTAAACCAATCGTCCTTTATAAACCGGGCGTGAAAAGAGCCTGAAATTGTATATTGTGGTTCATTTGTAAACTTTAATTATTCCAATCATGCATGTTTAGGTCATAATTTTGTTTCACTGTAACAATATATTTTTGAGAATATTGTATGTGTAAACACAACCAAATAATGTATAGAAGATAAAATTTGGGTCGACCCGAGATACCCATCGGGCCGGCGAGGCCAATGACTTTTTTAAATTGGGTCGACCCGTGGCCTCTCAAATTGGCCTCGAGGCCAACAGGGCCGGGTCCAAGGCCAGGTCCGGGCCGGCCCATTCCCACCCTGACCCAGCTAAAACGGCCGAGCCTATGGGCCTAAACGGCTAACGGCAACCACGAAAAAAGAGCGCACGCAAAGAGAGAGAGGCCGTCCGTTTCCTCAGAGCCCGCACGGCCGTAGCGGGCACCCAAACTTGACCCACGGTAGGCCTGCTGGCTACGGCGGCCGTGTTCCGTCCGCCTCGCCTTCTCCGTGGAAGTCGAAACAAAATAACCGACCAACAACAGCCCAACGTCCGAAAAACTCAAAAAATCCCAACAAGAACCCGGAAAAAACCACGCGGAAACCTCACACGTCGCCCTCTTTCCAGGCTGTCCTCCCCTCCGCCGTCTCCGCCTCTTAACTCTGAGCGCATCATCCCCATCTCATCTCCACCCATGCCGACGGTGCCGCGCCCATCTCCCCGGATTCGGATGGGAGGGGAATAATAATCAAACCACACTCCCATCTACCCCGCCACTCCGCAATGCGCCTCCTCGCCGCCGCGCTCCTCCTCTTCGCCACCGCCGCCGCCGCTGCGGCGGCCGCGGAACTGCCGGAGTTCAGGGAGGCCCCGGCGTTCCGGAACGGCGCGGGGTGCTTTGGCGCGCCCACGATCCACATCGCGATGACGCTCGACGGCACCTACCTGCGGGGCTCCCTCGCGGGGGTCCTCTCCGTGCTCCGCCACGCCGCCTGCCCGGAGTCCATCGCCTTCCACTTCGTCGCCTCCTCGGCCTCCCCGCCGCGCCGCCTCGCCGTCCTCCGCGCCGCCCTCTCCGCGGCCTTCCCCACCCTCCCCGCCACCGTCCACCGCTTCGACGCGCGCCTCGTCCGCGGCAAGATCTCCTCCTCCGTCCGCCGCGCGCTCGACCAGCCCCTCAACTACGCGCGCATCTACCTCGCCGACATCCTGCCCCGCTCCGTGCCCCGCGTCCTCTACCTCGACTCCGACCTCCTCGTCGTCGACGACGTCGCCAACCTCACCTCCTACTTCACCGACGCCTTCTGGCGCCACCCCGACTACCCCTCCGTCTTCGCCAACCGCACGCGGCCGCCCTGCTACTTCAACACGGGCGTCATGGTCATCGACCTCGACCGGTGGCGCGCGGGGGACTACACCGCCAAGCTCGAGTACTGGATGGACGTGCAGAAGCAGGAGGCCAGGATTTATGAGCTCGGCTCCCTCCCGCCGTTCCTCCTGGTGTTCGCGGGTGATGTGAAGGCCGTGCAGCACCGGTGGAACCAGCACGGCCTCGGCGGGGATAACGTGGCGGGGCAGTGCCGGGAGCTGCACCCGGGCCCAGTCAGCCTGCTGCACTGGAGCGGCAAGGGCAAGCCCTGGCTAAGGCTCGACGCCGGCAGGCCTTGCCCGCTTGACGCGCTCTGGGCTCCCTACGACCTGCTCCGCCGCCACGGCGCCCGCGACGAACTCCTAGCCGCAGTCGCCTGACAATGTGCGGCCCACATCGCTGGAGTAATCAATTGTTCGAGTCGGGATCACTGGCCGTAAGCGTAACTCGGCTTGGTTGCGGCGTCGCCGTCGCTGGGGTCGGTGTCGGTGTAGGGGCAGTGACACGCACACGCCGGCCCTCGTGGCCTCCCTCAGAGGATGACAGCCCCGGCGCGGGCCCAGGTGGACAGTGTGTGGCTGTGGTGGAGTGGCCCTATCGGCATTGACACCATGGCCCCCTTTCTCATAGTTGGTGATGGATGCCAAGGTTTTGTGGAGAGTTTGGGGAGGACCGGTGCTCTGCTTGAGGTATGCAGCGATGGGTTGTGTACAGCTGTTCTTTTTTTTTTCCTTGTTGGGGAATAGTTCATTGATTTCATTCATTTCTGTTAGGATTTATGGTTTTGTTGCATGTACGACCTCCATATAGCAATACTGTATAACACAATCAAGAATAATTTAGGGAATAATTTGTGGTATGTTTGCAGTATGCTGAATTATAATCATCATAGGTTAAGAGAAGCTGATGGAACAAGGAGTCCTCGGGAGATGAGATTCTAATGCATTTTCTTTAGTTCACTGGGACTTGGAGCAGCTAACTGGATGTCGTTTTGTGGCGCAAATCTCAAATCTGGGGCTCCAGATTTCAGGAATCTGATCCGACTTTTCCACTGTGGTTTCACAAAGCATGATGGATCCTGAATGATTAGTTTAGTGCGTGGTTTGTTGCCATGTGAATGGTCGGTTGCCAAGTGCTCGAGGTGATCTTTTTTCGTAAAGGGAGAGAAATCATTTGCTTCCCCGAGGAAGTGTTCAGTTGTTTTCTGCTTTGTCTCCCCGATTGCTGTCGACGGAAGGTAAAACGACGTTCACTCGAGTGAGAGTTTGATGCTGTCGCGTGATGTTTGCTTTGTGAAGGCTTACTGCAAATCGGAGGATGACAGTGACATGTAGCGTAAATTGGAGGCTCCCGATCTGATGTAATTGATAGACAGAGCGCAGCACATGTTATGATCACTAGATGACCCGTTGCGTCAATGGCGCAGGTGACTGATTCAGCTCGGATTTTGTGCCATAAGTTTGCTGACATATGTTGTCGTGTGACAGTACAGATATCCAGCTGTGCTAGCACCAGAATCATGCAAGATTTTTCTTTACGTGAAAACTATTTTGGTAACGCTAAGTTATATGTAATGGATCACAGTCTGATACAACAATAACTCAGCGATTGCAGAATACAACAGGATGAACAATGAAAAGGAAATGGTTTTCTTTAACCTCGTCCAAGGCACACAAAAACTGCATTGATAATTCATAGTAATTTATCAATGCATACCTATAAGATTCTTGAAATAAAATAATTTACAACAGCATCGGAACTAACACTGGCACACCAACAGCAACTGAAATCAATATACCCAGGCATATCTTAATAATTACTTTACTCGGTACAATATGTCTCTCATGAAAATGAAGACAAAAATTAGCACCATATATTCATCGACGAAACATAAAGTATTGTACATACACAAAAATAGTTGGAAAATCAAGCAAACTTTCTATGAAATACAGAAGGTTGATTTCTTGTTGACAAAAATTTGAATGAATCTTTAAAAACATTCTATTTATGAACATCCTCGTTTGATTGATCGAACCTTCCACCATCTTGCTCTCTCAGACACAGGTTTTTCTCGGTTTCATCCAACTAAATGAGTGAATAACAAATACCTTGAACGTTCATTCCCTTTGGCAGAAATACGCTAAACAAAAGAACTATGTATAAACATTGCTACCTGGACCTGCAAGTCTAATGATCCACACGTGAAGGATCACTCTTAGAAAACTTCTTGAGGTAATATAGAATATGAATGCACAACCGAGAAGTTTAACTCACATCTACATAAACATGCATATATTTAAGCTGGTTGGCCTAGACAGGTAAATTTGAAGAGAAGAGGAAATCAAAACTTCATACATTTACATATACTCACTAAAAAAGGTTTGGCAGTGTTATTAAAAAGCAAGGGTTGCTGGAAAGCACTTGGTGATCCTTACTGAAAGCCGGTTGTGATACATGTGCGCTCTAGTCGCCTTTGCATGTCATAAATGATACATGTCGGTCTTTGAGATGCTAAATTGAAAACTTATCAACACGGGCAATCTATGCATGAATATAGAAGAATCGCATGCTCTGTGTATAGAGAAGACAACACAGTATAAGAGAAAAAAAAGAGTACATGCACATCAAGGAGGGAACCGAAGAACAACAAACATACCATAGAGGATAAAATCCAGCAAGCTTCTTGATGATTTTCTAATACGTAAGACATGCACTATACACAATCTTTTTCACAAACACACAAGCGTTCACAGTTGAATACCCATGGAGACTGGATCTGGAGATCGAGGACTCTGCCAACAAGGGGGGCTGTGAGAAAGAAGGATGAAGCAAAACAAACCAAAGGAATGTATTGCACAATTAACATAACATAGTAATGTAGGGTTTAGATTACAACCGGATAAGAATCCCATATAAAAAAATGCAGATGTTGTAAGGAAAAGGTAATAAAGATTACTACCAACAGCTTAGAAACTATACCAACAGAGTCATCAAAGACTTTAAATAATATTGCTCTAGGCCTACAAGATCCATGTCTTAGCTGCCACAACAGTCAACTACGAAGTGAAGCAACAGTTCTGCTATCCAAAAAATCAATTGCAACCATATAGATCATGTACCTAGGTCTGAAGCAAAGGGCCATTAAAAAACAATTTGTATGAATAAAAAAGGATTTGACGACCTTATGGATAAAAAATAAATACTGCAACAACGACATTCAAACAACTCTTGAAAACTTCCAACAATGGACACTCAAAAGGTCAATCAAAACCTACAACAATGGACCAGTTACTGCAATTTTCGCTAGCCGAGCCTTGATCTCTATCAATCAAACACAAAAGAGAAAATTCTGGAGCTCCAAAAAAGCTTCTGATGTAATAAACATGGAACATTCACCACTCAAAACGGGTGCAAAAATCAAAACTATAATGTATCCTTAAGTTTTATATATTTTGGGGTTATTGTTGTTTGTGTTTGAAATTCCCACAACCATCATACAGCTACCATTGATAATTTTGTGAACACATATGAGTAATGAAAAATGAATGATATATTGGTTGAAACTATCATTTGTATAGCTCGGTTTTATACCGATAGTGATCTAAAAATGGCGATCGTTTGCACCTGAGGTCACACTATATAGCACATCGTTTGCACCTGAGGTCACACTCACATCTATACTACCGGGTGAAGTAATGTACCATAGATTTTCCTGTAGCTCCATTGTTTCTTCTATCTATCTGCCAACGGTTTCTTCCATTATATTGCAAGATAGCTGATATGATATTATTGGATCCTTTACTTATTAAACTATGTATTTAATGGACGCAGTGGAAGTACTTGTTGCTGGCTGCCGCACGGAAAATGCAGTAAGGACAATTCACCATCTGTTGCAAGCTACAAAATCCAGTTGCTGAAATAAAATAGAAGAAAACTCAGAGATATTTAGAACAACTATCTAACTAAACATGGTTGTATAGCAACTGGCCAAAGAAACAAATGTAGATTCAAAAATCTGTAGTCCTAAACCTACACATTTTCATGGCAAGCGTGAATAGCAAAACGAAAACTGAATGATTGGAACTGAGAAGAGGACCAGCACGTTAATAGCAAAAGGAAAACAAATCCCACTAAAACATTAAATCTAACACCAGTTGAAACATTAAATCAAACACCAATCAATATGGCCAAGTTTACACTGCAAGTAAAAACCCGAGTAAGGACACTTATGTTGTACCTCTCCCAACTACTGAAATTTGAAGTGCAAGAGGTCAAGCAACAATAAAAATAGTAGCAGAATATGCGCCGTGTTCTGAAATGAAAGACTTATTTTAGCTTCCATTTGGAAGAATGGGAAGTCAGCTCGTTGCATGAATGAAATTGTTTTCAGATAGAGAATACATGTAGCCTGCATAGTTAAGACACCACAGGGGCCACATTCACGCTATACCGGTTCCATAGTAATTTCTGAGTCAGAGCTTAACCTGCATGCATTTTGACAAAAAATATTATTTGTATGGAATTTGTTTAAGTTACAGATGGCATGACATGCTCTATGAGGTGCAAGGTCTATGAAATGGCTCTGCATCTCATTGGTAGTCAGTCAACACATTTTAACTCACACCTGGAAGCACTATTCTAACAAAGGCACACTTAACGTTGTGTTTAAGTCTGTTGTAAAGAAACTTATCCAAATCAAAAGGTCCGGTTTAGCTATGGATAGTAAAGACATGGAAGCCAATATGGATTCAAAGGAACAAAAAAAAGATCAGGCGATCAAGCTTAGACGAAGAAAATGCTCATTTCCGAACTGGGTCTCCTGAAGGAATTTGTTTCGTCCAAAATGCTTGAGCCTCCGTACAGTTGGCTTGATTTCTGGAAAGAGTCCCTTTCCTGAATGTTCTCCCCTCTTATATATTTCTGGTTTTCTTGTAGAATCTATCTTTCTACGCTTGTACTACAATCTTGTTTACCCTACCTTTTATTTTATAGTTTGTTTCCTACATTAAACCTTATAAGTGAATCTTTATATGCCTTACAAACAGATTAAACTATTATATACTCGTAAGCCCCCATGTCATACACCCAGGGTGGTTCTCATGTCACAGAGGCAGAAGATATTTTTCAACTTTGCAGATCAATATAGTATTAACCATGCCCAAACGGTTTATGCAAGGAACTGAAAATGTCTAAAGCCTGAAACCTGAATCATTGCATAAAAGAATCAAACCTGATTATGCATGAACTGAATGAAAATTCTTAAAACCTCATAGCTCAAAGGAAAAGCAACTCGAATACATTGCCATGAGGAACAGCATGACCAGAATCCATATGCAAACCCTATCAGTGGATAAAAATGGAAACAATGACATACATTAGGCACCAGCTAGTGTAACTGAAAGGCAAACACAATTCAGGGGTGATATAGTTCTAGTGTAACTGAAAGGCAAACACAATTCAGGGGTGATATAGTTCTAGTGTAACTGAAAGGCAAACACGAACTACCTGCCATCGGCCCCGAAGAAGGGAAACCTGTGCATCAGAAGCTCACAACTGAAAACTATAATTTTTATCTTCGATGGCTGCTTCTCAAGATCAGCATCCCGAGCAATGGACTTTCCTCCAGCTTGCCATCAACTACAAATAAACAAAGGCGAAGGAATGTAATATTTCAGATAGTTTTTAAAAATCGCAGTAGAATAAATTCAGAATTGTCAAGAGGATTATATGTAATTGTATTAACCTTTCTTCCGCAGTAAAGTAAAAGCATGAAATAGGGGCAAAGCCTGAATCAACATGATAAGGATGCAAAGCCTACTCTCGGACATGTGATGAATAATGGAACACCAATTTGACAATCTCATTCATACAATCCAAGAATATAAAAAGCAATGATAATTTTGTTAAACAACTTGCTTATTATCAGAGAAGAGTATTTATCATGCTATATTGATTTGAGAAATAGTTGTATTCTGCATATGGAGTTGGGGAAACCTGCAAGGAAAACAGAGAGGATAAGCATACCTGCGGCAGCCATGCAGTTCAGGAGCACCAATGGTGGCTGCTTGCTGAGTGAATCTGCTAGACATCCAAACACTGCCTGCAAAATATAAAATTAAATCAGGGAGGAGCAAATCAAAAGGAGGAGCTCGTGTGGGTGGACCAACCCGGATTTACCTACTTTCTGTACATAGCCTTCAATATACCTGAGCATGTTATTTGTGTACATATAGTGAGTCAAGTCTGCAGCTAGAAAAATCTAAATAAATTCATTTCCGGAGAGATGAATTACCTCATTTTTTGTTCGGCACAGTTGTTTCAGATCCTGCATAGCTTCATTTTTTATCCTTTTCAAGTGTCTTCGAAATGTTACAAGTCCACATAAAAAACCAGAGTTAGAAGAAAGAGTCAGCAGGCATTTCTAATATGCATAATGGATGAGGTAAAATCATTTCTTATGGCACATCAATCTAAAGAACAACCATTAGATCACTCAGTCCGTGCAACCACCAAATCAGCAGGCATTTCTCATATGCATAATGGATGAGCATCTACTACTTGATCACAAGAACATAAAAAAAATCCACGGAGTCAATGACAGACAAAAAGGAGAGCATGCATGTTGGAGGATAAGTCCATCGAGCGCGCGACCCAAAATCAAGCTGAAAGGATTGAGAGAAGCCTCACCTTGCCGTTATCTGCATCAGCCGCGCTCCCGTCGCTCGACGTGGCGGCCTCTCGAAGCAGCTCCTATGGTGTTGACCGCTCCTCACGGTCGCTGTGACCCTCGACCTGCTGACAGCACACATGCTCAATGTCGGCACTCACTTAACCTTGGTGACAGTAGCAACTTTATCATAGCATAACTACAGAACAAGTAAAGAAGATGAAACATAAATTAAATCAAGGACGAAAGATAGCTTAACTACAGAACAAGCAATTTTAAACGAGCAAGCACAAGACACACTTACAATTGACAGCAGGCTATAATCTGTCTTGAGTAAACAATATAGAAACAAAAGTATATTCAAACAATGGGGAGATAGATTGATAGAAAAATATGTTGGCAACACTAACAATACCACCCATTTTCAAAATTAAGCGTGTAATGTATAACAATCTCAAATATGATTATTTTAGAAAAGGAAATACTTGCAACTGCACATAGCATTGGAACTTAAAAGGTAATTGTGCAAAAGACTAATTGGTACTCATTTATGAAAGGAGTAGTAAGACAAGCGACCTGCGGGGCAAATGATCAGCAGGACATTAAGCCGCTATGTTTCTTCTTTAGCTTCTACTCACTTTAGCAAATCTGAGCTCCTTGCCTGGAAGATGAGAAGCGCACGCTGACATGCATCATGCATATATTTCAAAGCGCCACCATGAGCAAGAATCCTCTATGTGACTGCTTTCAATGACTGTTACTAAAGTTTGTTTCTCCATGTGCAAAAAATAGAGCTCTTTGCCTATTGCAGTAACCAACCAACCCAAGAAACCTCATATCGCATATAGTAGGTTGGAGTACAGAATACAATTAAGTACATATAATGCAAAGAAACACATGAGTGTATATTTCTACATGCATCGACACCACCAACTATTTCACCAACTCTATTTTCTACAACAGTTTCAAGGACAAACAAAAATGCATAGAAAACAGGAGTGGAGAAACCGATTATATACCTTCATATTCAGCAACTCAATTCTCTCAAAATGTTCCTAAGCCTGGAGATCTTCTATCTGAACCAAAAGCAATAAGCCTGCAAAGCAGTCAACAACACAAAAGGTAGTTTGTTAGCAAACCCAGCAATAAAGAACAACGTTGGTTATATACTTCTGCATGGTACAAATTTCTTTTAGGCATCCATTCAACTGTATGAACTGTGTCATTTGAAAACCACAATGTCCATGGTTTTAACATATCAACGTTGGTTCTATACTTCTATTACATCCCAACCTGCTCAACCCTCATGTTAACAGATCATTCATTGGGGAATCTATTTCAGTAAGGATTCACATGATACTTTAAGCAGGCCACTCTTGGACACAATATCCACACATTTCATTTATTATTCCACCATCTGGGAAGTGTACATTTGTGATGTTTTGATTTTCACGAGTAAGAATGTTTAGTTCCACCGTGCACCTACTATGAGCCAAAGAATGTCCTGCTATCTGGTGTGAATGCACGTCATACTGTGTGCCGTCAAAGAATGTCCTGCTATGAGCCAGTTATGACAGAGCTCCATCATGGCCAAACACGTAAAGAAAGAGAATTCTCTTATGCTATTATGAGCCAGTTATCAAATGACAGATTACCGTCTAAGAATTCACATCCTTTACAAAATTTCAGTGGACTCCAGAGACAAACTTGCTTTGTTCAATTAATTCAAATGTAATAGAACCTTAACATGAAGATACAAACCATAACCAAAGTTCAAGTCTACCTCAATGGAAAAGCGTTATTCCACAGTATCACATAATGCTAGCTTGTACTCCACCTAATACAAAAATAAACATACTCATAAGTCTACGAGAACAAGTATTTGGAACCATTCATATTCATAACTCCGTCGGAGCCACACAGTGTACCAGAATCATGAATTGGAACGCCACATGACCGCCCGCACATACACACCTCTCCTTCTGCTCTCTTCTGATCACAACCAGGTACATCACCACCACCATGTCCTGCAGCCCCCGTGATGACGACAACACTATGGCGAAGTGCGTCCACGACATGTTGTTGGAGGCAGCCTCGATGCTCTGCAATTGGAGCTGCTCTGCGAGCCGAGATTTGGAGGCCATGTGGCAAGTACTACTGATCCAAAACCCTACACCACGGAAGCCACGGTGACCTCGGAGCAGCTAGCAAGCAGCGCGAGAGGCCCTGGCCATCATACATAGATGCAGCACTAAGCGCACTGCACCCTTAATCTCCTGGTCTTCTTCCCTATTTGTACTGGGAAGAAAAGTAAAATATTTGCTGAGAACACACTGCGATTAAACAAAAATCACTGAAAAAACTGCTGGGCAACAAGCATATCCAACCTGAGTCATCGGACCAGATCATGGGCTTGCATCAACCATACAGTAGAGATTTCCAGTATTATTTCTTCTAATCGAGAAAACATCAGGACCAACAGCGTTTGTTCCTACAAAAGGAGGAAAATGTATTAACGACATGAGTAGCTAGTTATGTTACTAATACATGGCCGCTGAGCCGAGCACTTGCCGGATATTTAAACTGCAAGTAAATATAGATTAAATGATGCACTTGGGAGGATATTTAAAATCCTCGGATATTTAAAACTGCAAGTAAATTTATGAAGAACATAAGGGACATAAGGAGGAAAAGGCGAGGCCACAACCTGCAACCAGGTGGTAAATATGATTAGCATTTGCCATTTACTTCAGTTTATGGCTGCGCAGATCATTTGGAACCAATCCCAGTCATGGCAACTGAATAAAATAAGTTAGCACACTTAATCGCTATATGGGTTAATTAGCCTACTTCGCTTCTAGTCTACTTGATCAACTTGGCTTCAAGCCAAGCTAAAACTGACATTCATATTTATTATAGCGGGCAATAAATATATGTTTAAGAAAGCTCACTTTAAACTGTTTGACTTGCTCATTTATTGAACCGTCAACACTCTTGAATTTAGATTCACAATCAGGACAATCAAACTCTGTATTTTCAAAACAGAGAAACTTTCTGAGCAGTTATATTTATATAATTTGTGGATTGACAAGAATGATATACATTAAACTCAGAAATAGCATTGGTAATTAAGAAAATATAAAGAAACATGTCATCAGGCAAGCAAAATGCTTGCATGTGCTTCTCAGGCAAGTAAAATGCTTCCATCTGAAGCAGCACAACGGTATGGATGAGAAATTTTCTTTGAAATGCTAGCAAGTTTTTGCAGACACATGTTAGAAACTGTCATTCATATTTACTATAGCAGCCAATAAACATTGAGTACATTCTGAAAAGGTTTTAACAGGCCAATATCAAGTTCCTATGATTCCCAGTCTCATTAAATATATTTTGTCTATACTCTCTAGCAAATTAACAGAGTACTCTAGCTACTTGTCACATAATAATAAATTGCTGACTTCCAGAATAAAACAGATGAGTTACCTAGCAGTGAATCTCCTAATTCTGCAGAAGAGAGAACAAAAAACAACCATATCTTCACAAGGTCAACAGGTACGGTACTCGACAATAAGAACTTGTGCTGGACTGCACAACAAGAACTCAAGAAGTACTGCATAATAGCTACTCCAGCATTTGTGTCCAATTTTGCAAGCATTTGTGTGTTTCAAGCATTTGCAAGCAATAGATTTGTGGACACGGACATAATCAGGACAACAACTACCCCAGCAAGAGGAATTAAAACTAAGAAAAAATAGCATACATTAGGAAACTGTATTACTTGTCACAGGAGATTAAATCCATATTCCAATAACCAAAAAGTAGCTACTGAATACATGATATTGCAAGAACCCACTGAAATGAACTCAGTTTTTTCTGTTCACATATTGTTATCTATTATCTACAATTGAAACATTGGTGATGGTAAGTACTGCAAATGGCTTTCCCGCATTCCGAGCATGTATAAATAATAGACAGTAATGCAAAGACCAAGAAACTCCTTTTCTGGATGCCAATACAAATCAATAGCAGCAGAGTAATCATGTATCAATATTACATTCTCAATCGTCTAGTATTTGTAATGTTTAATAGCCGAATAAAATATCTATACCAAAACAAACCAGCACAAGTGATAATTTGTTTTTACTTCTGAGACTACATACCTCTCAATGACACTGAAAATCAATCAGCTTTTATGACACTAAAATGCACACATGATCTTGAACATGCGTCAAAGATGTTCAGACAACCTTCATGATATAAAAAAATAGAGATATGAAGTCAAACTGTAGATAAGGAAAGATAATAAAAACCTGATAGAATATGTGGCATTAAAACAGGGCAATTTTACCTTTTTTTTTCCACCATCAGCAGAACCCATCTCCACATCGTTTCTCGGCCTTTTGGCTGCATGCATCTGCGGCAGGGCAACACACTACCAGCTCCTTGTTCCAAGGGATAATGAATTACTGTAGGTGTTCAACCAAACTACGATGTCAATACAAAAATAAATTATTTGCATGGTTCTGTAGGAACATGATCTATCTTATATTACAGTTAGTGCTTAACGGTAGCATTAGATTTCCTCGATTTGTTGGTTTAAGCTTTAATTCTTAAACTGGACTCATCTGTGGTTAAACCAAAACAAAGTGAAATAAAGTATAGCACCAAGTGTGTACCTTATGTAGATCCCATGAAATATTTTCTGCTAGGCTTAAGGTTTGCAAGGAAAAGAACTTTTGGTCGATGAGCTTCTGGAAATCATCAAGAGTTAATTGCAAACTAAATGACCTGAAATGAGGAGGCATGAACATTTGTCCATCTAAACAATTAGAAATGGATAAGATGATAACTCACCAGGCAATCACAATAAAATGTAGTACATCGTTAGTAGACTCACGAACTGCCATGATAATAACCATTGCGTTCCGCAAAGACTACTTATTTATAATATATTCAGGCTTCGAATTCATCTTTAACAATTACGGTCTGAATGTATCTCTCAAACCGATACATAACACTCTGATTGGTAACTGACATTATAGTTTGAATATAAGCTCCAGGTAAAAGAATGTCACTGTGATAACAGTAAGGAAAAAATCACAGGACCTCCAAAAAAGGTATGCAGAAAACATATGTTGTTTTCTTCTGTAATACCCGAAGGAGCTCGGAATCCATACATTTAATTTGAATCGTACATCATAAGGGCTCCTTTTAAATTCAGAGACCATGTCGAGCACTACAGACTTACGGAAAACATTTAGGAGAACCTTGTTGAGAATAATATTTTTAAAGCAATAAATGAGAAAAATAACCATGATGAGAAGATAAATAAAGTTTAATTTATCCTAAACAGTATAGAATGACATTTTACCTATACATGATATTTCTTTTGCTAACATCCTATGGAAAGCGTGGAGAAGGGAAAATTCGAAATTGTGGCATTAGCCAACATATTATGTCTCCTGGATAATGCTCATCTACACAATGGCTATAATTGGTATTCAAATAGTGAACATAATCACACGGGACATGTATTCTTAGCATGTGAAAAATCTGAGAAATGCACATTACATATGTTCAGTTGCTCATAATGAAGAATCTAAAGCACAAAGCAATATATAGGAATTATATTGCAAAGAAAAGAAATGTTTCACTCGATAATGCACAGAAAGAGTCTAAACCACAGTAAATAAGCAGTCAATAAAGCACACGGGACTGGCAGCCTCTCCCAAGAATACAGCCAATAAAATCAAAGAGAAAACCAGGAGATCAAACTGCAAATCACAGATGATGATCAGTAAATAAAGACCATTTGAACTATGTTTCACTCGATAATGCACAGAAAGAGTCTAAACCTGTGGAAGAGAACACAAGTAGCACGATGCTTTTCCCAACAGCAAGACACGAGCCTGAAACTGCAGAACGAACACACAAACGTGAACACGCATTAGAAATAGACTACATGAGCATTGATACGTCTCAAACGTATCTATAATTTCTGATGTTCCATGTTGATATTATACCAATTGTTACATGTTTTATATACACTTCATAGCATTTTTATGCATTTTCTGGGACTAACCTATTAACAAGATGCCACAGTGCCAGTTCCTGTTTTCTGCTGTTTTTGTATTCCAGAAAAGCTAGTCTGGAAATATTCTCGGAATTGGACGAAACTTGGACAGAACCTCCTATTTTTCCAACACGAAGACGGAGTCCAGAGGAGACACGGAAGGGAGCCACGTGGCACCCACACCATGGGGCCGCGCGGGCCCCCCTGCCGCGCCGTGGGGTGGTGTGGAGCCCTCGTGGCTCCGCAGCCGCCGCCCTTTCGCCTATTTATTCCTCCTGACGCGAAAACCCTAAATACCCGAGCCATTATCCATGAAAAGTTTCAGAGACGCCGCCGCCGTCAACCCTAGCTCGGGAAGGTTCAGAAGCTCTTCCCGGCACTCTGCCGGAGAGGGGAATCATCACCGGAGGGCTCTACATCACCATGCCTGCCTCCGGAGTGATGCGTGAGTAGTTCATCCTTGGACTACGGGTCCATGACAGTAGCTAGATGGTTGTCTCTCCACTTTATGCTATCATGTTTAGATCTTGTGAGCTGCCTATCATGATCAAGATCATCTTATTGTAATGCTACATGTTGTGTTTGCTGGGACCCGATGAATATTGAATACTATGTCAAGTTGATTATCAATCTATCTTATATGTTATTTATGATCTTGCATGCTTTCCGTTACTAGTAGATGCTTTGGCCAAGTAGATGCTGATGCATGTAAAATGCATACATGAACTTTGCACTTTATTCACTTATATTCTAATCATATTTGCATCATATAAGGGTTATACCACTGTTATTTAATGATTTTAGGAAATAAAATAATTGTTTCCTATTTTTATGGAATTAACCCTGCGCAGGCAGAAAACCCTATTTCTTTCCTTTTATGTTTCAGGGACCCAAACGTCGTCATAAAATTCTGGAAAAATACAGAGGTCATTATTTTGGAAGGAAGAAGACGTAGGAGCGAAGGAATCAAGCAAACGGAGCCCGCAAGGCAAAAAGGGGGTGGCCCACGCGGCCAGGTACAGTGCCCGCGTGGGACTACCCCGTTTGGGCCTCGTGGCTCCGCAGTCGTCGATCCTTTCTCCACCGCCTTCGTCTTGACCTAAAAATGCCTATAAAAAAGGTCCCATGACGTTTCGCGAAAGGAGGCGGCGGAGAAACACAGAACACCGAAACAGAGAGTCAGAAGGCTGCCGCCGGAGAAGATCGGAGGGGGGAAACGCCGCCGGAATCACCTCCGGAGGGCTCCACCCCCCTCCGGCGTGTTCATCATCAACATCTACAGCAAGAACTTCTCCACCATCATCACCATGATGAAGGGGGAGTAGTCCACCCCCTGGACTAGGGTTTGTGGTGGTAACTTTTGTATCTCTCCTCTCTCTCGAGCTTCACTAATTAGTACCGTATGAGCTGCCAAACATGATTACGGTCATCTATGTAATACCTTTGTGGTGAATATTGTGGTGTGAGATGATTTGTTATGCATTTACCGTTGTGTTGGAGCTTTTGTGATTTGTCATACTTTGAAGTATGATGTATGTGGGTACGGGATGGCCGATGTGACACGGCATAGGTATTGAGTGACACAGTACCGCCCAACATCCTTTATCTGGGGGTAAAAAGAAAGAGTATGATGTGGGAGTGAGAGCAACCACGCTAGCCTTACGAGGGTGACCTAGCAACACAAATGAGTATTTCTTTCAACTATGTGTTTTAGGACATATAGCCGTTATAAAAGCTACCATTAAAACATGACAATTGTGTGTACTTTATCTATAACATGATAATCACAGTAGATGAGGGAGAGAGGATTAAGTGAACCCATGAACCCATGTCCATTGTTCCTATAAGAAACTTACACTTGAGCTTGTCCTCTTGCTGCATAGGGGATTAGGCTTTCTCTCTCTTTGAGAGCTTTTGCTTGCTACCATTTGTCTTGTCCTCTTGCATTGAAGAGGATTGGGACACTTTTACATTCTTGCTTGGTTACTTCCATCCATCAACCACCTTGTTCTCCAAACTTGTTTAGTGCATAATCAACTAAAACTTGTGACACTTTAGTTGTAGGGAATAGATAACTTTTCCTTCTTGCCCCTGCGGATCGATACCTTACTTTCACATTGAGAGGTGCTACAGTGATCCCTTGCTCTTGGGGGTTATCAGATGCTTGTAACTCCAAGAGTGAATATTTATGCTAGATAGTGGGTTCATGCCTCCGGTAATCTGGGAGAGTGACAATAACTTCTAAGATTGTGGATGTGCTGTTGCCACTAGGGATAAAATAACCGATGCTTTGCTTAAGGGTACGCCGTTAGGTCTAATGCATTTGTTTACTTTACGCACATTACTTAATGCAATTATCCATTGCTTGCAACTTAATACCAACGGGGAACTCGGTATGACAACCTGGCGGTGGATTATTAGTCATAGACGCAGTTGGATAACGGTCTATGTATCTTGTCGTAATGCCCACATGAATATCATAGTAATCATCATGTCATATATATGCATTGTTATGCGCTCAATATTTTGTCAATTGCCCAGCTGTAATTTGTTCACCCAGCATGTTAGTTATCTTTTACGGAGAGACACCACTAGTGAACTGTGGACCCCGGTCCATTCTTTTACACTGATAATACAACCAACTGCAAACACTGTTCCTTTTCATTCTCTGCAATTTACTACTGTTTTCCACATCATACGTTTAATCCTTTGTTTTCAGCAAGCCGGTGAGATTGACAACCTCATTGTTTCGTTGGGGCAAAGTAGTTTGATTGTGTTGTGTGCAGATTCCACGTTGGTGATCGTAAACGGCGCCACCAACAACCTTCAGAAGTGATTTCTTGCTCCTACTGGTTCGATTAAACCTTGGTTTCATACTGAGGGAAACTGCTGCTATACTGCTTCATACCTTCCTCTTGGGGTCTCCCAGCGAACGTGTGATCCACGCAATCAAGCTCTTTTTCTGGCGCCGTTGCCGGGGAGAAGAAATATTTCTGAGAGCTCCTCTAACTCCCTGCAACAGCTCTTTTTCTGGCGCCGCTGCCGGGGAGCAAGAGGATTTCTGCAAGGGGAGTTTCACGCTTCCAATCTCTTTACTTTGTTATTGTCTTGCTTAGTTTATTTTTATTTAGTCTTGTTTGCTTTATATATCAAAAACACAAAAAAATTAGTTACTTTTATTTTCAAGTTGTTATCTTTCTGTTTTGTTTTAATTTTGCTAAAATGAGTACCCTTGAGAACACTAAGTTGTGTGATTTCACTAGCACGAACAACAATGATTTCATTAGTACACCTATTGCTCCACCTGCTTCTAACGGAGAATTCTATGAAATTAAACCTGCACTTTTAAATCTTGTTATGAAAGAGCAATTCTCTGGTGTTAGTACTGATGATGCTGCTGCTCACCTTAATAATTTTGTTGAACTCTGTGAGATGCAAAAGTATAAGGATGTAGATGGTGATATTATTAAACTGAAACTTTTTCCTTTCTCTTTGAGAGGACGTGCTAAGGAATGGTTGCTATCTTTGACCTTGGCTTTTTGTTTCGTCCAATTCCGAGAATATTTCCAGAACAGCTTTTCTGGAATCAAAAACAGCAGAAAATAGGAACTGGCACTGTGGCATCTTGTTAATAGGTTAGTCCCAGAAAATGCATAAAAATGCTATAAAGTGTGAATAAAACATGTAGCAATTGACATAATATAAGCATGGAACATAAGAAATTATAGATACGTTGGAGACGTATCAGCTATTTCATCTGAGATATTACATAGCATTGATTTCTGCAATATAGGATGTTTAACAAAGCAAATAAGAGACAAATTTGTACGACCAAGCAAATAAGAGACAAATCTGGATGAACCCTACCTGTGTGCTCCCGCTTGAGCCCCAATGGGATCCGCATCACCCAGGCACGCCGGCTCCGTCGCCGCCGTCGCTCCGTCCGGCGGTCCTGACCCCATTCGAAGCAGTGTGTTCCAATCTCGCGTACCTAGACAAAAAAGAATGGAGAGCGTCAGTACCTTGCTAGGAGCGAAGATGGAGTCGGCCGGAAAATGGGGAGCGGCATGAGAAAGGGCGAAGAAGACAACCACCATCGTCGGGCGCCCCCGCTGCTGCTGCTGTGCTCGGGGCTGCAAACACTGGATGTGGATGGCGGCGGAGGCTTTCCATCTCACGCGGTGCCGCTGCGGGACGGAGGGCTCATCCCACGATGAGCTTTTCCCAACGATGGAGATGGCGCAGTGGCCACCTGTTCCCGCCCCTTCCGCACGGAGAGAAGAGGAGGCGAGGCAGAGGAGCAGCAGCCGGCGGCGTGGGGAGAGGACGATGGGGGCGGGGAGGAGCGGGATGGGAAGGGGAGACGAGGGCGCGGGGAGATAGGGGCGCGGGGCTAGGGTTGCCCTTTCGCTGCGTGAGGAGACGTGGAGAAGGCGTCGCTTGCCCTTTCGCGAGGGGTGCGGCCGTGCGTCGCTCGCGTCGACCGGACGCATCCGCGCAAAAAGAAAGGGCGACGCGGACGACGTGCTGCAGGTGGGCCCGCCCCGGTGCAAACCCCACATGTCATCGACCTAACGTGTTCGCCAGCGAGTGAAAATCAGAATAACGCACGATCCAACGGCTGTGAATCAATGGACGGTGGAAACGAACGGTCAGGATAGTCTGCCCTGATGAATAGTACACTGCTGAGAACCCTCCATGGAAGTGGTTGATGTTTATAGGTTTAATGTGCTTTTGTTAGTGTTTGACTGTTTGGTTTCAACGATTGTTTAGGGCATCTCCAGCCGTCCCCAAAGCCCCCAAGAGGCATTTTTATGGCCGCGGACAATAATAGCGTCGAAAATCTCCCACTCGCCCTCTTCAGAGCCTAATTAGTGCCGGTTTTGGACGAAATTTCATCCGGCGTTCCCAGGCCAAACCCAGCCATTATGGGTCGCCTGGGCGCGCCGGCGGAAGGAATAGCGCGCGTGAGCCAGCTCGGTCGGCGAGACAACACACTTTCCCCACCCAGACTCGCCCTCTCGCGCTACCTTCCCCTTGCGGCTATGTCGCCGCCGGCACCACTCCTCCCTCCCTCTGCCACAAACAAGCCGCTAGGAAGAGCACCACCCCACTCCTCCCCGCCGCCGGCACCGCCTCTCTCCCGGCCATCGTGATCTAGTCGCAAAAAAGATCCTCGGGTAGCTTCGCGCCCACCTCGCCCGCTAGGTGTTCGGCGTTTTGTCTGCTCGGCCATGGTCTCTGACGACGAGGAGTTGCTCGCCGTTCTGCTGGAAGAGGAAGTCGAAGCCATCGTCGATGATGAAGAGCACTTGCTCATCCTCGCCTATCTTGCGACCTAGTTGCAAGGGAGGCGAAGCCGCGGCGCGGTGGCTCGGCGCTAGGTCGCCGCAAGAGCAAGCCGAGGCAGCGAATGAAAGGCTATTGCATGATGTACTCCTACTACTTCGTCGATGATCCCTTGCACAGCGAGACGTTGTTTCGCGCTGTTTCAGGATGAACCGGAAGCTCTTCATCGAGATTGTGCTTGCCATCCGGGAGTTCAACACCTACTTCAAATGCAAGAAGGATTGCACCGGCACAGTAGGATTTACCTCACTCCATAAGTGCATGGTGATAACCCACAAGTGTAGGGGATAGTGTGTAGCCTTTTCGAGAAGTAAGAGTGTCGAACCCAACGAGGAGCTAAAGGTAGGATAAGTATTCTCTCAAGTTCTATCAACCACTGATACAACTATACGCACACTAAACTTTTGCTCTAACTAGGAAATAAAACTAGAGTAACAATACGGGTATAAAAGATAGCTTTGCGAGATAATAAACAACAAGAAAGTAAAAGTTAGTTGCTACAGCAATAAAGTACACTAAAGAACCATAACTAACAGTACCATGAGTGTGGAAAAGTGGTGGAAAGCGTGATGGATTTGTCCAAGATTAATTAGTGAAGATACTTGGTTTATTGTCTTCGATGCAGTTTTCTATGTGGGAGAGGCTAAATATACATGTACTCAACTACTTGCGATTACACATAATATATGATTGGATTGTTAGCAAGCTTCCGCGTATACTAACAATGCATTAAGATTTCCCTAACCATAGCCTTAAGTTAATGGTCCTTTTACTCCCGTACGTGCAACACTCCGGTTCGATTTCTCAGTTTTCTGTCGCTCCGACAGAACTTCCCACTTCCTTTACACATACTACAGACCCTATGATGATAACCCCATGCGCGCATAAATATAATGGTCACCATAGGACTGTAACATATCAACATACAACTCCAATGAACCAAAGACATTCAACAATGCAATCAAAGAACAAAGAAACTACATAAACATGACATAGATCATAGGATAATACTTTATAGCATCAAACACCATGTTTACATAGAGCGGTACAGAGGTGTGTGGCAGGATGAACCACTGTATACAACGAGGAATTGGCGATGGAGATGGCGGTGAAGATGGCGAAGTGGGCAACGAGGAGCGCAGGGCGGCGCCGGCAGTGGCGCAGGGAGCTCCTCCCGCACCGCCGGCATCAAGGGGGTGCGTCGCCCCTTAGCCCCCTTCCTTCATGGCTTCTTGGGAGCCCTCCCCCATGGAGATGAGATCCATGGGGAGGCAAAAACGTGGCTTTGGTGGCTGGAATTCGTGGGTATGGGTGTCCCTCCACGACCTAGGTTTCCTCCCTTTATATAGGCTCTCGGATTTCCGTCATCCCATCTAGGGTTTCCATAGATCGGGCACATCTCGGTCGTCCGGACTCTGAATCGGACGAATTTTAGGTCCAGGTCGATTGGCGGAAAATTCCGCACAACTTTCGCGACTACACGTTTTCCATGTGATGTTGTCTTCTGTGCGTAACATGACAATATACGAAAAACGTTTCCAGATAGATTTTAGGAAAGTCCCAATTCGACTCCAACAAGATTTCTTTTTGTATTTTTGATAATTTCTACACATCAAAGTGTAAAACAAGAACATTGTGCACTTTTACAACTATTAATAGGTTAGTCTAAATAAATCATAAACTTAATATAAAAACAAGTGTTAAAAACATAAAAGTGTCATGAAACAATCAAAAATTATAGATACGTTTTGGACGTATCAGATCTCACAATGTGAAAGGACAAGGATGTCGCCTAGAGGGGGGGGGGGGTGAATAGGCGATTTAAAACTTTTCCGGTTTAGTCTTGATAATTGCGGAATAAAACTAGGTGTTTAAATTAACAAGCCAACAACCTAAATATACTAGGTTCATCTATGTGCACCAACAACTTATGCTAAGCAAGGCAAGTAACAAACTGATAGCAATATAGAATACTTCAAGCACGAAGGCTATCACAATGTAAGTGAATAGTAAAGAGCCCGGGTATAGAAATAACCGAGACACGCGGAGACGAGGATGTATTCCCGAGTTCCTACTTTTTAGGGGAGTACGTCTCGGTGGAGAGGTGTGAGCCACCACAATAGGTTGGTCTCAATGCCACAAAGGCTTCACCTTCTTCTCCGATGAACCGCACCACAAAAGGTTTGGTTCACCTTCCACTATCGGAATCCTTCGAGGCGGAATCCGGAGCCTTTATAACAACAACCCGGGGCACAACCCACAACTGGATTGGGGGCTCCCGGATGGCTACAAGTGACCACAAAAGGTCTCAACCACCACAATGGCGTCTAGGGTCCAAAGACCCAAGAGTAACAAGCTCACAAACTTTCAACTTCCACGAATCCTCGTGGAGAGCATAAACTGATGCACAAAGCAATGACAAGAACACAAGAAGTGCTCAAGTCCTTCACTCCCAAATCGCACCAAAAGCAACTAATGCTTGTGGGGGAGAAGAGAGGAAGAACAAAGAAGAACTCAACAAATGGAACTCCAAGATCTAGATCCAAAGGGTTCCCCTCACTTAGAGGAGAGATGGATTGGTGGAAATGTGGATCTAGATCTCCTCTCTCTTTTCCCTCTAATTTGAGGCAAGAATCATGGAGGAATAGAGAGAAATCAAAGCTTCAAGAGGTCAACAATGGTGGGCAATTTCGTGTTCTTTAGCTCTTTACACTTTGGGGAAGAAGGGGGCCTTTTATAGGTCCCCACGAAATAGATCCGTTGCAGGAAAACAGGGACCGAAAATTCCCGGTGCAAGTTCCGGAAATTTCCGGACTTGCGAAAAACGGCTAAGTCATTTACGATTTTGGCTGCTGGACTCTGGCTGGAACAGGGCCGGAAATAGTGCTGGAAATTTTCGGAGGGCCGGAAATTTCCGGCCTAAAGTCCGGAATTTCCGCCCCCCAGAAAACTGCAGAAACACCAATACGAAAACGATAATAAGTTTTGCATCCGGACTCCGATTTCGATGATCTTGGGCTCGTTAGAATCGCAACGAAGAGCTCTTTAAGATCATGCAGAGAAACATCATAGTCCATCATGTGAGGAGGAAACCACAAGAGAAGAGTTTGACCTCTCTTAGAAAAGACAAACCGGTAAAACCTACAATATCAAAAACGCAACAAGATATTCATATGAAATCCGTTTTTGATGAACTAGAGCTTGGTATGGAGATGAACACAAGCTCTAAATCCTCACATGGATAAAAGCCAAATAAGAACCAAGAAAGATGATATGCAAGTATGTAAAAGTTTGAGCTCTCCACAGAGATGCGATCAAGTTACTCACTTGAGAGCCCTCTTGATAGTACGCCGTCTATCCTATAACCCGGTCTCCCAAGAATGAGACCAGTAGAAGGGAAAACCTATCAAGATCATACCTTTGCCTTGCGCATTCCACTTGAGCTAGATGATGACGATCTTGACTCCCTCAAGTTGGAACACCTTTCTTGATTGTGCTTGCTAGCACATACTTGATAAATACTTCTCCAAATACTCCCCCATACTCCATTATGAGAGAGCCTCGCTAAGCTCCGTCTTCATGTATCCATTGCAATCTTCAATAAAATGATATCTTCCGAGATGGATCATATTGAACTTGCACTTCATAATCTTCTCTCTCTTCACAAAGATGATGTCTTGAATCCTTCAAGACATACTTGCAATATGCTCAACTCTACACATGACCATTATTCATATAAACCCTTGAATAGAGCATTGATCATCATGTAATCTTGTAGAGTCCAACACATGAACTCCAATCTTTTCCTATGGACAAGATCTACAAGTATATCTCAATGCAAACATTAGACCATAAGGATTATCATTAATTACTAAAACCACACATGGGGGCACCATGCACTTTCAATCTCCCCCATTTTGGTAATTGATGACAAGCCCTTTTACGAGGGTTTATATAATGAATTAAGCAACCATGCACAACAAAGAGCAAGTATGCAAGAGCATGAAAGGCAAATGCTTAAGAACAAAACTAAAGCATAAAACCAAATTCCCTTAAACCAAATTCTCTTAAACCCTCTAAACTTCTCCCCCATTGGTATCGATTACCGAATTGGGAGGAAAAATTTAGAAGGCCAATATAGGAAGAGCTCCCCCATAGCCAATCAAAGGATCCGAAAAACCAATAGAACATAAGAAGATATTATGATAAGATCAACAAAGTGTTCTAATAATCAAGAGGGAACTCCCCAAGGTACGTGCACAATAAGGGTTTGTATTTCAATATAGTGTGCACAACATAGAATCCTCACTCCCTCCTAGATAAATTTGAACACAAGCAAGTGCAAGAAAGCATAGATGAAAAGAATCAAAACAGCTTGCAACAAACAAATGTTGAGCAACAAGATCAAGGAGCGACAAAATAGAGAAATTTGTTGAAACGAAAAGAGATGGGTGTGATATAGAAAGACATTTTAGGAGACTAATACAAGGATGAGCGTAAGCATCAACATAGTCTTTTAAAATAGGAGGCACATAGTGCATATCATGTCTTTCACATACACACAAACCAAAGAAGATATGGCAAATAGGTCCACAAGCTTATTAAGATGTAAATGTAAACCAAATGAAAGGCAAAGCTTGTGGCTTTTATAAACCATCAAAGAATCAAAAGCAATAAAAGGTGGTCACTAAAGAATTGGAATACCAACAAAAGATGTAACTACTCTCATGTGTAAAAGTTTCTAAGTAGACACCAATCATGAAGATATAAGTCCACAAAGAAACATGCACACACAAAATAGGTACAAAGTTAGAGAACATTATATCCAAGAGGAAGTCATAAATACACCAATAAGACCTTTGCTTAAAAGCATAGCACAAAGCTCAATTTTATCTTAAAGGGATATAGATAAACTTCCAACACATACTCATCATAGCATCAAAAATATCCACAAGGGATAAGGTGAAAAATGGGATGCTCCGAGAAAGATAACAAGTATCGCAAAATGCAAATGATTTTGAAAAACATCAATATTGCATATGCGAGACATAGAGTATAAAGTGCTAGATTAACATATTTGGGATTGGTGAATCATGAAAATGATTATATATATTCCCCTTGATATGTAATCATCCCGGCTTGCCCACACTTGCAATAAAGTTGTTTTCCAAGAACAAAATGAATTGCAACAAAAGAAATTCATGCCATGAAACAACCTACACAAGGTTGAAAGCTAGAAATGTATGCATGAGGTAGATATTTGTTACCGAGGTAGCATTGGGTGATGTAGAAGATAAGTGTACATGATCATCCAAGCTTGGCTCCAATAAGCACATGGTGACAACACCTTCCTCGTAGATGAGACAAGCTTCCAATGCACCTCCGATGTACCTAACACTAATTCAAGGACAACATGGTACCAAAACTCATTGGGTCCAAAATAGTTAGAGCAACTACAATACATAGGACAAACTCCACATAAATATGTGCATATTGATATGAAATTGACTTTCATGCACACCTTAGCCATTTAGGATTTGATGGAGTTTATCCCATATATTGGATCAACGAAAGTAAGCATGCCAAAAGATATACATATAGTAAATATGCATGCACAAGACTTTCAAGAACCAAATGAGATATAATTTGGCCAAAACACTAATTAAACCAAGAAAGCACACACAAGTGTGGCAAGAAAAAGAATTGTCCAAATTATATTAAAAACCCAAATCAACACATGATTGAAGATAACACTTTGAAAAGATACCAAATGATGAAAATACCATCAAGGAATAAACCAAACCCTCTACACTTTTCATGATGGCACAAAGTACCAAGACGAAAAAAGTTTGTCTTCCAAAGAGACATGTCATCGGGATCAAATACCAAATGAAGACAACTAATGTTCAAAAGCATATAGGATTGCTCCCCCAAGATTTGTGCATTATTTATGATCTTGCATTTGAATACAAAATGCACACAAATGGGATCATCACTCTCCATACATATTATTCAAACACTAGTCATGTTCAAGGAAAGCAATAAGATACAAAACCAATTTTAAAGAAAGTTGTTCTATTCAATGTAGGATTGCTTCCCCAAGAATAGTGCATTATTTAGAAGTATGACTTATAATGTAAATGCACAAGAATGGGAGCATTGCTTTTCCTAACTCAAGAAGGCATAAAACAAATTTTGAGTAGAGCAACAAGGATCCAAAAGATACAAGGAAAACAAGAGAGAGTTAGATCAAAACAAATCCTTGGCAATAAAATAAGGCAATTCAAAGCAAGAACCATGTAACATCCCAAGTTTTTCAAAAAGTTGAAAAATCAGAAAAATTTAAAACTTTCGAAAACTATTATGTATTTTGTCTTGAAAAGAAAATTCATGCATACATTCATCATCATATAGCATTGTTTGCATTTGGTTATTTCAAATGTGGGAAATAAATTTCCACTTGAAAACATATTTACGAAAATATATTAGTAGAGCAATTATGCTCCAATTTTCTTTTGACTTTTATATATTGTTCTTTTAATGTTTGCTTGTGATTGTTTGTATTTGTTGAAATATATTTTTGCAAAATGTTTATCTTGTGGTATTTAAGTTTTATTCAAGTCACATATTGTTTATTAAAAACATAGTTTGGAAATCAAAATGATTGCTATTTGAAAAAGGGTTTATTTGGATTTCTAAAATGAGTTTTGAAATCATTTTGATTTATCAAACCCCTTTTTAAACTATTTGAGTTTTATACAAAATTAATTTTATTGAGTGATATTAATCATATTACTCATATCTTGCTTTGGTTTAAATTATATTCCAAAAAGGAATTTATCAAACCCTAGTTTTAAAATGACATTATTATGTCCAAAATTCATTCAAACACTTTTCAAAAATTTAGTTTACAAAATGTGTTGGAAAATGTGTTTTGAAAGTTTCAAAATAAAGAGTTTGATTTTACAAAATTTTAGAAACTGGTTTGAGTCCATTTGGGCATTTATTTTAAAAGATATTAAAGTTTCCTTTTTGAAAAGACATTTTTGAACAAAAAAAAACAGGATGCCCTATCTATCGCACGGTGCAGCTCGTAGAAGCCCAACAGCAGCCCAGGCCCGCCTCGTCTTTTCCTCCGACTGACATGTGGACCCCACCAATGACGTCAGCGATGACGTCATCATCGTCTCCACCGTGTTCATCACGGATTCCTCCCGAACCCTAACCGAATCCGCCCGATTTCGTCGCGATTTGTTGCGTACTTCGCACGAACCCTTTCCCCCATATAAACCTCAGCCCCCGCCGCATCTTTTCCCCCAGAAACCCTAACTCGAAGCGCCCCCAGGCTGCCGTATTTGCTCGCCGGAGTAGCCTCGGCCGCCGCCGTGTTTCTTCGTTTCCCGGCGAGGTAAGCCACCCCAAGCCCCGAGACCCCGTTCATCCTCCTCGCCGTGCTCGTGCGCATCTCGCTGACCTTTCCCCGCCTCTCCTCTGCAGCCTAATTGAGCGCTCCGTGCGGAACCCGAAGGTCAGCCAAGCCGCCGTACTCGGTCCGAGGTGCGCGGCCACTCCAGGACGAACTCGGGCACGCCGACACGCCCATCGCCTTGGCCACCTCCCTCTGCGCCTCACCATCGTCTTCCCAAGCCAAGAGGAGCGCCGTAGCGACGAGTTCATCCACGCCCAAGCTCGCCGGCGCCGAGTCGCTCCGTCCGCGGGTCCGCACAGCCCGAAGACACGCCGCGGGACTACGTCGCCTCCATCGCCTTCCCCTCGACGTGCCGCACCTCGGCGCCATCTTTTCCAGCCCGTAGGACCACCGGAGCAACGCCGCGCACGAGTTCCCGAGCCGCCGACCACCGCGACATCCATCTCCGGCAGCCTCGCGTCGCCAGGTTTGGTCAACCCTCCTTCCTCCGTTCGATCTAAATTGGACGCGTAGGATTAGATCCCAGACGAACCGGTACCAACGAACCAGAAGACGCCACGTCGCGGTCCAGTCAGCAGCCGAGTCAGCATCCGCGTCAACGCCCAGTCAGCGGCTCCGCACGAATCAGAAGACGCCACGTCGCCAGGGACTCCAGCGCGAGGATCTTTTCCAGTTTTCTTCACCGTTTAGCCCCTGCGTATCACGAATAGGTCCCTGCAAATTAGATTCATTATTAATTTTTACTCGTTTATCCAAAATTTATGAAATTTATATTTTTGGAAAGCTTATGACTTGTAGAAACTTTTGGTATACTTATTTTGAGGTTTTGTCGAAATTAAATTAGTTAATTTTTAAAAATGGTTTAAATAGTATTTTGACTATAATTTGAGTTTAAAAATAGATTTTTGAGTAAACTCTTTTTCTATAGTTTTGTATGCCTAAGTATTGGCCGTAGGAATACTCTATTAATTTTGTAAAATACTTTTCAATGATTTTTGAGTAAATATTGTTTAAATGTTTTTTTAGGTGTTATGTTAATTAATAAAATGTATTAAAAATTATTTTCTTCTTATTTTCGAGTTGTAAAATAACTTAGTAGTATTTTGGAGACTTTAGCACTTAAAGTACTTAGAAATATTTTGTCTCTCTCAAAATAAAACTATTTCTTCCTTAGAAATTTTTTGACAAGTGTTTTGACAACACTTTTCCTTAGAGAATTTTAGCCTCTCTTATGTTGATTAACTTTTACTTAGAATTTATTTGTGACTTATTGTTTGACCCTTGGTCCTTAGATATTTTGGATCATCTTTATTGCTTGCATTTTCCTTAGAGCATTTTCATAAGCATGGCATGCATATTAAGTTCTTAGTATTATTTTTGTACTTCTTACATGACCTCCTCCTTAGAAATTTTGAGGAATAGCTATTATGATTCTCCTAGTCAAAAATCACTAAGTTAGAAATTAGTAGAAATCAAGGAAGGACTTAGCTTGAAAACAAGACTGCAGAAGCATCTCCAAGAAGAAATGACTTAGAAGAAATCAAGAGAAAGTTCATGAAGACCAACCAGCTGCATTTTCTTCATTTCCTTCTCTCCTTTCTTCCTTCTTCCCTTAAACTTCATGGTGGCTGAGTTATATTCAAGATCAACCAGCTGCCAACATCATCAAGGCTTCAGAATCAACAAGTCCACAAATGTGCAATGAAGTCAACACATCAAGTAAAACCACAAGGAAGCAAAGAGAAGAATTTTAGAAGACCAACTACTTCTTTTCTTTCTATCTCCTTTCTATTTTTGTCTCACTTTGGACAAAGGCCAAGTCCTTGGTGTTTAAGACTAAGTTCATAGAGTGCTATTTGAAGATCAATGAAGCTGCAAAGGAGTTGAAGATTATTTGAAGACCAAACTTGTGAAGACTTAGAGTAGCTTTACAACCTTCAAGTGGTGGTTTTATCAAATTTATTTTACTCTACCTTGACCTTGCCTTAGCTGAATGGGATAATGTTATTTTGTTGTCTCTCCCTTATTTTGTTTTGCTTGTCTTTCATACCACATTTCTTTGTATCATCCTGCATCTCATGCATGTCATATTTTTTTCTAAGTGTTGCATTTATGATTGTATGTTTATTTGTGATTTGTTTGACTTGTTAGAAATTCCGGAGAGAGACGAAGGTGGTTGCAACTGCTACACCTGTTCTTCTGTTTGCCAAGGCAAGTGGCACACCCCCATAAATTTCCTAAGTATTTTTCTATGCATGACTTAGTGTATTTCTTTATATGCATGTGTAGGATAGTATTGCTATGCTAAGACTACTATCTCCTTTACACTAGTTGTGTCTAGAATCCTATTGATAACTTGGTAGAATTATTAATGCTATGCAAATTTGTTTTATTCAAAGCTTAAATTCTACTAAGTTAATTTATCACCTGGGTGGATTTGGGATTGCATGGCTGCCAGAGTTGAGTGTTTATTCACTTGTGGATTGCCACCCAGGATTAAAGGGACCGATGTTTCTCTAAGTGAAGATGCTTACCGTGCAGCCATTAGTCATATGGGCTCTGGCTAGATGGATTAAGTTGCGTGGACTCGTCCCGACTTGACAGGTGGTGGTAGAATGGTTAGAATGGGAGCGCGTCAAGTCAGTATGGGATGGGAAAATGCTTCTGAAAAGTCTCGTCTCAACTCTCTCCTTTTCCTTAGCACAAATTGAGTGCTTGAGGATAGTTTGGGTTTGTTGAGTCTAATGGTGAAAGTGCACAACCTCTGCAGAGTTAAAACTAAGTACTTAGCCGTGTCCCCGGTTACGGACAATTCAAGCAGCTGATCAAGGATGTCAACGGAGGCTCCCAACATCTCAATTTCTTTAAGTAAAATTTTGATGGGTGAACAAGGGTAGATGAGACTATGGATTTCATGCCATATTGTCTCAAACATTTGAAGAAAATGTTTTACAAAGTGTTAGGCAAAATTGGCTTTTATGCAAAATAGCCTTGAACTCCACCAGCCAAATATGCATATAGGCTATAGAGTTATTCCATTAAGTGTCCACAAAGTGTCACTTGCCAGATCCATTTTTAATGGTATCTGACCCACTCTGTTGCAAAATTTTATTTGTTGCAGATTGTTCTGACGACGAGTGAGTTTACGTTAAGGGTTTCGAGTCTGCAACCAACATGTTTTCGCCTGTGGCACATGCAAAGGATGAGGACTCCATGAAGATTATTATTTCCGCTGCTTTACTCTTTCGAAGCTAGCCTTGAGCTATGCAATTTGTAATGAATATTTTTAAGTCTGGATCTCGTGTAATAATGATACTTTGTTGTGATATTTCATCTTAGACTGTGTGTGCAAACGATTCGATCCAGGGATTTGCACTATACACAGGTACCTTGCCATTTTTCTAAGTGCAGGTACGCTACAGATGGTATCAGAGCACTGTGTTGCCTGTAGGTTCGAAACCCTAAGTCTGGTTAGGAATAAGAAAGCCCATAGGACAAAACTTTATTTGCTTTTTGTCTAAAAACTTTTGATATCATTCTTGTAACTTCTTAACTATTCGTGTTCTAAATGCCTTCTCTTATTTATAGATGTCCCGCCTCCTGGAATCACTCAAGAAAGGTCCAGCAATGACCATGACCTTGGAATGTGAGACTGAGTTTCCAA
This sequence comes from Poa pratensis, assembly GCA_947311845.1. Classification (NCBI taxonomy): domain Eukaryota; kingdom Viridiplantae; phylum Streptophyta; class Magnoliopsida; order Poales; family Poaceae; genus Poa; species Poa pratensis. Next base: position 59,835,190 of record CAMZMU010000063.1, on the reverse strand, counting down.
AAGCTTTGAAGGACCTCATGTTGAGCATGGGACTTGAAGGAGCAGCAGTCTACAAAGGATTTCCTTTCATGGGTGAAGGTCAAGAGTACTGGTGGGTACAACTCCATCTATACAAGAACAAAGACGATGACCACAAGACCAAAGGTTTCTACATGTTCACAAACCCAATAATTCGAACATCATTCTTTGATTCAGCAAGAAGTGCAGCATGGGAGGCCATCGAGCACCTTGGAGGAAGACTTCAATTTAGACTTCACAACACTCAGAAATACCTTGATGAACTCAAGGAAATAGAGGAAGAACTCGATACACTCAAGAAGGAGATAGAATAGACCCCCTTATGTATTAGATTAAAGAAACCATGTTGATGTATTGACCTATCAAATTGTGGTATGGCAGTACTATCAAATTGTTTCCCCATACCCTAGGTGTACTCCGATCCAAAAACGACTAGTTTGGTTATCTCAAAAGTTTGTGCGTTGTTATCATGTGTGGTTGTTTGTGTCAAATTGCTTGTATGGGTAGGAATATTTCTCTTAGATCTGTCTATCTTTTACTCATCTATGCTAAACCTAAACAGATGCCTTGCCAAAGTATCAACGATGATGAGATGACAAATGCAATACGACTATTAGAAGTCCAGAGTCAGTTGATGCAACTCATGGCCCAAAATCAAGTCAACAACTGCAACAAAGAGTTACCCCAAGGGATGCAACAACTGTTGGATAATCAGACCCACATTGTGCAGCTGATGCGTCACCACATGGCCAACAGTAACACCAAAACACCACAGATTGACATAGGTAACACGAAATTCAAAGGAAGTGTTTTGAGCAAACCTCAAGCCTGCCAGACGTGTGGAGAAATAGGACACACATCCAAGGAATGTCATGATGAGTGGCCCCATGGTGTCTCTCTCCAAGACGGATGTCCCACAACCCTAGTTACTTGCTTTTTGTGTGAGGCAACAAACCACATCCCATCACAATGTCAACTCTATTCCATAGTGCAGCAAGCTAGGCAGCAAATACAAGAGGGGATGCAACATACTATCAGGAAGACCTTGGAAGTAGAAGAATCAGAGAAGAAACTCCAGAACAACCCCCACAAGAGAGACATTAGTCAAGTGATGTGCTTCAAATGCAAGAACACAGGGCACTATGCCAATAACTGCCCCGAGAAGATGAATGAAGCCAGACTCAAAACTCACCCCCACACTTCGAAGGTCACCACTAAATGTTGTTACTCATGTGAAGAGGAAGGTCATTTCTCTCGAGATTGTCCCACCAAGCGAACCAGATCGTCAGCCTTTGTGATAGAATATGATAAACAAGAGATAGAGGACCTTTTAGCACTACAAAGACCTAAAAAGAACAGAAAGCGGAGTTACAATAAACATCTTTCTGAGCCTTCATTCAAGAGGCACTCTACTCCTGATGTGAACCATGGTCACAAACATGGGAATCACCATGGTGGAGGAAGTCACCTCAAGCAGCTTGATCACAATGGTGGATTCAAGGGAAGCAATGGAGACCACAAGGGAAATGGACATGCTGGCCATAACCATAATAATGGACAGCACCGCCCAAATTCCGAGCTCAAGAGAGATATCAGCCAAGTGCTTTGCTACAAGTGCGGTAACAAGGGCCATTATGCCAATAAGTGCCCAGAAAAGGAAAAGACAGAAGAAACAACCAAGTCAAAGCCTTTTGGTAAAGGATATGTGAACCACGCCAATGTGGAAGAGTTGATTGAGGAACCTAGCATGGTGAACGGTACGCTCTCAATCAAGTTTGCATCTTGAATTTGGACTACCAACACAGATTTCCTTTTAAGGGTGGTAGCCAAGCCGTCACAACCTCTTGCTAGCCTTCCCGAATCTCGGGGACGAGATTCCCTTTAAGGGTGGTAGTATGTAACATCCCAAGTTTTTCAAAAAGTTGAAAAATCAGAAAAATTTAAAACTTTCGAAAACTATTATGTATTTTGCCTTGAAAAGAAAATTCATGCATACATTCATCATCATATAGCATTGTTTGCATTTGGTTATTTCAAATGTGGGAAATAAATTTCCACTTGAAAACATATTTACGAAAATATATTAGTAGAGCAATTATGCTCCAATTTTCTTTTGACTTTTATATATTGTTCTTTTAATGTTTGCTTGTGATTGTTTGTATTTGTTGAAATATATTTTTGCAAAATGTTTATCTTGTGGTATTTAAGTTTTATTCAAGTCACATATTGTTTATTAAAAACATAGTTTGGAAATCAAAATGATTGCTATTTGAAAAAGGGTTTATTTGGATTTCTAAAATGAGTTTTGAAATCATTTTGATTTATCAAACCCCTTTTTAAACTATTTGAGTTTTATACAAAATTAATTTTATTGAGTGATATTAATCATATTACTCATATCTTGCTTTGGTTTAAATTATATTCCAAAAAGGAATTTATCAAACCCTAGTTTTAAAATGACATTATTATGTCCAAAATTCATTCAAACACTTTTCAAAAATTTAGTTTACAAAATGTGTTGGAAAATGTGTTTTGAAAGTTTCAAAATAAAGAGTTTGATTTTACAAAATTTTAGAAACTGGTTTGAGTCCATTTGGGCATTTATTTTAAAAGATATTAAAGTTTCCTTTTTGAAAAGACATTTTTGAACAAAAAAAAACAGGATGCCCTATCTATCGCACGGTGCAGCTCGTAGAAGCCCAACAGCAGCCCAGGCCCGCCTCGTCTTTTCCTCCGACTGACATGTGGACCCCACCAATGACATCAGCGATGACGTCATCATCGTCTCCACCGTGTTCATCACGGATTCCTCCCGAACCCTAACCGAATCCGCCCGATTTCGTCGCGATTTGTTGCGTACTTCGCACGAACCCTTTCCCCCATATAAACCTCAGCCCCCGCCGCATCTTTTCCCCCAGAAACCCTAACTCGAAGCGCCCCCAGGCTGCCGTATTTGCTCGCCGGAGTAGCCTCGGCCGCCGCCGTGTTTCTTCGTTTCCCGGCGAGGTAAGCCACCCCAAGCCCCGAGACCCCGTTCATCCTCCTCGCCGTGTTCGTGCGCATCTCGCTGACCTTTCCCCACCTCTCCTCTGCAGCCTAATTGAGCGCTCCGTGCGGAACCCGAAGGTCAGCCAAGCCGCCGTACTCGGTCCGAGGTGCGCGGCCACTCCAGGACGAACTCGGGCACGCCGACACGCCCATCGCCTTGGCCACCTCCCTCTGCGCCTCACCATCGTCTTCCCAAGCCAAGAGGAGCGCCGTAGCGACGAGTTCATCCACGCCCAAGCTCGCCGGCGCCGAGTCGCTCCGTCCGCGGGTCCGCACCGCCCGAAGACACGCCGCGGGACTACGTCGCCTCCATCGCCTTCCCCTCGACGTGCCGCACCTCGGCGCCATCTTTTCCAGCCCGTAGGACCACCGGAGCAACGCCGCGCACGAGTTCCCGAGCCGCCGACCACCGCGACATCCATCTCCGGCAGCCTCGCGTCGCCAGGTTTGGTCAACCCTCCTTCCTCCGTTCGATCTAAATTGGACGCGTAGGATTAGATCCCAGACGAACCGGTACCAACGAACCAGAAGACGCCACGTCGCGGTCCAGTCAGCAGCCGAGTCAGCGGCTCCGCACGAATCAGAAGACGCCACGTCGCCAGGGACTCCAGCGCGAGGATCTTTTCCAGTTTTCTTCACCGTTTAGCCCCTGCGTATCACGAATAGGTCCCTGCAAATTAGATTCATTATTAATTTTTACTCGTTTATCCAAAATTTATGAAATTTATATTTTTGGAAAGCTTATGACTTGTAGAAACTTTTGGTATACTTATTTTGAGGTTTTGTCGAAATTAAATTAGTTAATTTTTAAAAATGGTTTAAATAGTATTTTGACTATAATTTGAGTTTAAAAATAGATTTTTGAGTAAACTCTTTTTCTATAGTTTTGTATGCCTAAGTATTGGCCGTAGGAATACTCTATTAATTTTGTAAAATACTTTTCAATGATTTTTGAGTAAATATTGTTTAAATGTTTTTTTAGGTGTTATGTTAATTAATAAAATGTATTAAAAATTATTTTCTTCTTATTTTCGAGTTGTAAAATAACTTAGTAGTATTTTGGAGACTTTAGCACTTAAAGTACTTAGAAATATTTTGTCTCTCTCAAAATAAAACTATTTCTTCCTTAGAAATTTTTTGACAAGTGTTTTGACAACACTTTTCCTTAGAGAATTTTAGCCTCTCTTATGTTGATTAACTTTTACTTAGAATTTATTTGTGACTTATTGTTTGACCCTTGGTCCTTAGATATTTTGGATCATCTTTATTGCTTGCATTTTCCTTAGAGCATTTTCATAAGCATGGCATGCATATTAAGTTCTTAGTATTATTTTTGTACTTCTTACATGACCTCCTCCTTAGAAATTTTGAGGAATAGCTATTATGATTCTCCTAGTCAAAAATCACTAAGTTAGAAATTAGTAGAAATCAAGGAAGGACTTAGCTTGAAAACAAGACTGCAGAAGCATCTCCAAGAAGAAATGACTTAGAAGAAATCAAGAGAAAGTTCATGAAGACCAACCAGCTGCATTTTCTTCATTTCCTTCTCTCCTTTCTTCCTTCTTCCCTTAAACTTCATGGTGGCTGAGTTATATTCAAGATCAACCAGCTGCCAACATCATCAAGGCTTCAGAATCAACAAGTCCACAAATGTGCAATGAAGTCAACACATCAAGTAAAACCACAAGGAAGCAAAGAGAAGAATTTTAGAAGACCAACTACTTCTTTTCTTTCTATCTCCTTTCTATTTTTGTCTCACTTTGGACAAAGGCCAAGTCCTTGGTGTTTAAGACTAAGTTCATAGAGTGCTATTTGAAGATCAATGAAGCTGCAAAGGAGTTGAAGATTATTTGAAGACCAAACTTGTGAAGACTTAGAGTAGCTTTACAACCTTCAAGTGGTGGTTTTATCAAATTTATTTTACTCTACCTTGACCTTGCCTTAGCTGAATGGGATAATGTTATTTTGTTGTCTCTCCCTTATTTTGTTTTGCTTGTCTTTCATACCACATTTCTTTGTATCATCCTGCATCTCATGCATGTCATATTTTTTTCTAAGTGTTGCATTTATGATTGTATGTTTATTTGTGATTTGTTTGACTTGTTAGAAATTCCGGAGAGAGACGAAGGTGGTTGCAACTGCTACACCTGTTCTTCTGTTTGCCAAGGCAAGTGGCACACCCCCATAAATTTCCTAAGTATTTTTCTATGCATGACTTAGTGTATTTCTTTATATGCATGTGTAGGATAGTATTGCTATGCTAAGACTACTATCTCCTTTACACTAGTTGTGTCTAGAATCCTATTGATAACTTGGTAGAATTATTGATGCTATGCAAATTTGTTTTATTCAAAGCTTAAATTCTACTAAGTTAATTTATCACCTGGGTGGATTTGGGATTGCATGGCTGCCAGAGTTGAGTGTTTATTCACTTGTGGATTGCCACCCAGGATTAAAGGGGCCGATGTTTCTCTAAGTGAAGATGCTTACCGTGCAGCCATTAGTCATATGGGCTCTGGCTAGATGGATTAAGTTGCGTGGACTCGTCCCGACTTGACAGGTGGTGGTAGAATGGTTAGAATGGGAGCGCGTCAAGTCAGTATGGGATGGGAAAATGCTTCTGAAAAGTCTCGTCTCAACTCTCTCCTTTTCCTTAGCACAAATTGAGTGCTTGAGGATAGTTTGGGTTTGTTGAGTCTAATGGTGAAAGTGCACAACCTCTGCAGAGTTAAAACTAAGTACTTAGTCGTGTCCCCGGTTACGGACAATTCAAGCAGCTGATCAAGGATGTCAACGGAGGCTCCCAACATCTCAATTTCTTTAAGTAAAATTTTGATGGGTGAACAAGGGTAGATGAGACTATGGATTTCATGCCATATTGTCTCAAACATTTGAAGAAAATGTTTTACAAAGTGTTAGGAAAAATTGGCTTTTATGCAAAATAGCCTTGAACTCCACCAGCCAAATATGCATATAGGCTATAGAGTTATTCCATTAAGTGTCCACAAAGTGTCACTTGCCAGATCCATTTTTAATGGTATCTGACCCACTCTGTTGCAAAATTTTATTTGTTGCAGATTGTTCTGACGACGAGTGAGTTTACGTTAAGTGTTTCGAGTCTGCAACCAACATGTTTTTCGCCTGTGGCACATGCAAAGGATGAGGACTCCATGAAGATTATTATTTCCGCTGCTTTACTGTTTCGAAGCTAGCCTTGAGGTATGCAATTTGTAATGAATATTTTTAAGTCTGGATCTCGTGTAATAAATGATACTTTGTTGTGATATTTCATCTTAGACTGTGTGTGCAAACGATTCGATCCAGGGATTTGCACTATACACAGGTACCTTGCCATTTTTCTAAGTGCAGGTACGCTACAAACCAATATGAAGATGGTCTACAAAATCCACCACAATTATGAGTATCACTTGTCATGGATAAGGAGTATATAGAGATATTTCTCGGTGGTATGTAGGAATGATATTCAAGACCAACTTCACAACAAATAAGCATATGTCAAAGGATAGGAATTAAAAGCCATGCTTAGATAGATAGATATTCTTGATAGCTTCAATATTCACACGAACATGCAAAGCAACTACAAAGAGTAGCTTGAAGCAATTGGGTTCCCAAAATGATATATGCGAACATATTTGGGGAAACCATACCAAGAAAGTCCATCACAAACAAGATCCAAAAGTGAGACAAAAAGCATTTAAGCAAATATGGAACTTGTTTGAGGAACATGCCACATAGGAATAAGATAATTAACAATATCAATTCTAGGTGGCAAAACCTTACATGTTCACATTTTCTAGTCTTGTAATATGCACATAGCTTATTACTCCCACATAATGTGATAATCCATTTCTTTTAAACAAGAGGCAAACAAACCAACTAGAGATAATTAATGGACATTATAGAATTTGAATTTCTCATGAGCATGACATACCACATAGAGAATAGATAATATTGATATATCATCACTAAGTGGTATTCCTCATGTACACACATTTTTAGGATTGTGAAGTGCACGAAGCATATCACTCTCCCAAAACGGGATAGTCCATTAATCTCTCAAAGCGAGCCAACAAGATAGGATATCAAATAAAAGTAATAAAGCTCAACACAAGTAAATGGTGTGCAAACCAACATACACATTCTTGATTACTCAAGATAAGTAAGTAGAGAGCACAACACATACCAACTCTAGCAAGGTACAAAACCTAACACATGCAAGGGTGCAAGCAACTTTCAATATATATGATTTAAATAAAAGTTACCGCAAGGAGGAACATTGGATATGAGATAAACAATATAATCCAAATGACTTGCTTGAGAGAATATAATTGATGAAGGTCCCTTAATTCTTCATGATGTAGCCAAGTCCCCAATGCCCTCCAATAACACCTATTGATCAAGTTTTAGCTTGTTGGTCCCCAACCAAGTTGGGTCCTAAGAGGTCAATCACAATAGGCTTGGCAACCCAAATGGTTCTTTTCTTGACACCACTTTGAGTACCAACATATTTGGCAAACACATTTCCAACCTTATCCTTCCGAAGAGAATAAACATCATCAATTATAATGGGGTTGGATAAGGTACCATTAGTGCATGAAGAAGCAAAGTGGCCCTTCTCTCGGCATAAGTAGCAACATTGGCTGTTTCCCTTCTTCTTAGTTGAAATCTCAACTTGAGGAGGAATAGCTTGATTCTTCTTGATAAGTGGCCGTTCTTCAACTTGAGGAACTTGAGTTTGAGCTTTAGGCCTCTTCCCTTGTTGCTTCTCACCAAGGGACTTCTTCTTCAAAGGGCAAGATCTAACATGGTACCCTTCAACTTTGCACTTGAAGCAAACGATCTTGGCTGAATCCTTAACTTGTTCTTGACCCTTGTTTTTCTTGATAGACTTCGACTTGTTTTTGTTATTGGAGTTGAATCCAAATCCACTCCTGTCATTGGGGCGTCTTTGTACACTCAACACTTTGTCAAGTGTGGACCTCCCAACATGACGCTTTTCCAAGTCTTTCTTCAAAAAGTGACTTGGGCCTTGAGCTCTTTTAACTTCTCTACATGGTTAGTATCAACAAAAACACTAGAGGAAGTAGAGTCTTCATTGTTAGAGCAACAAGGCATAAAAAGTAATTCATCACAAGATTTCGCAATAGTATGTGATGTAGAATTGCTAGGACTAGCACATGGCAATATAGCATTTTTAGTAGAGATTGTGATAGTGACCACATGAGGCTCACAAGATGTTACCTTTGACATAGTAGCCTCATGAGCTAACTTTAACTTAGCATGAGATGCTAGAAGATTCTCATTAGAGCTAAAGAGCTTTTCATGACTTTCTTCCAATTTCCCATACTTGCTAGTTAGCAACTCAAGTTGAGCTCTTAGCTCAACATTCTCCTTCAAAATAGATGCTTCACGAGAAGTGGAGTTAGTAGCACAAATAATTATCATTAGCAATGGAAGAAGACAACTTGGCAAGCTCATCATTTTTAGATAGTTGAGTTTGGAGTTAATCATGAGACTTACTAAGGAGAGAGTGTTCACTTTCCAAAGCCTTATGAGCTTTGTCAAGTCTCTCTATATCCTCAATTAGTGTACATTGCCAATACCAAATTCAACCTTTTCCTTTTTAAGCACTTTATATTTAGCAATAGCATGATCTCTTTCCTTAATGATTTTAGCAATAATAAGATCATTTGTTTCATCAAGAAATTCAAGTTTCTCCTCAAGAGACACTCGAAGCTCTTGCTCTTCCTCAAGGGCATTCTCTAAGGATGCTTTTTCCATAGCATCCTCTCTCTCAATTCTTCCCTTTTCTTCAATGACTTCACAACTCTTAATAGCATAAGTCAAAATTTCACATGGGAGATAGCTTTACTACCTTTAGGGAGAGCACAAAATACCATCTCACCCTTCTCTTTTAGGGAGTCGACATCATTATCTTCTCCATAACAATCCTCATCCTCATCATCACAAGATGTAGAGGGTTCCAAAGGTGGTACCTTTGAATCCCTAGCCATAAGGCACAAGTGAGAACCGGAAGGTGGCGATGAGGGAATACTTGAAGCTCCATGGAGGTCCATGTCTTGTTCCAACAAAGGTTGGGTTTCCTCTACATTGTTAGTCATACAAGTACTAGAGGATATGGAAGCATTATTTTCATGACAACAAGACATAGAGAGCATATCATCATGAGATTTAGTTAAGCAACTATTACATGATATGAAATGACTATCAACTCTAGCATGTATGACACTTGGAGTGCTAGAAGAGTTTAAGTCCAAAGCTAGAACATTGCAATGAGATAGAGATGAAGTATAGTCAATAGAGTATTCACCATCAACAAAGCAATTTCTATCACCACTGACCATATCATTACCTTGTGTCAAAACACATGTTGGTGAAGTGGAAGAAGATGTGAACTCATCACGACCGGAGGTGGAAGGAGAACAATCATCCTCAATAATGTTGGACACTTCATATATATCTTGAAGCTAGGTCCAAATCTCATGAGCGTTCTGTAAAGGCATGATTGAAGCAAGAACTACATCGCTCAAAACACATATAAGACCATTAGAAACAAGAGTTTCGAGATGAGAATTTTCCTCATCCTCTAAAGATAATTCTTGGGAATCCTTTGGAGGAGAAAAACCCACATCTACAATCCTCTTAATATAATTTGGACCCATGGCCCTAAAAAGATTAAGCATGCGAATTTTCCAAACATCATAATTTGTGCCATCGAATATAAAAGTGGGATCGTGCACTAATTCTCTAAACAACATCTTTACTCTCTAGGCGGTAAAGCCCAAAAAGAGAGCCGAGCTCTGATACCAATTGAAAGGACAAGGATGTGAAAGGAAAAGGATGTCGCCTAGAGGGGGGTGAATAGGCGATTAAAACTTTTCCGGATTAGGCTTGATAATTGCGGAATAAAACTAGGTGTTTAAATTAACAAGCCAACAACCTAAATAAACTAGGTTCACCTATGTACACCAACAACTTATGCTAAGCAAGACAAACAACAAGGTGATAGCAATAGAATACTTCAAGCACGAAAGCTATCACAATGTAAAGTGCATAAGTAAAGAGCTTGGGTATAGAAATAACCGAGGCACGCGGAGACGAGGATGTATTCCCGAGTTCCTCCTTTTTAGGGGAGTACGTCTCGTTGGAGAGGTGTGCGGCACCACAAAGGTCGATGTCAACGCCACAATGGCTCACCCTATTCTCCGATGAACCGCACCACAAAGGATTGATTCACCTTCCACTATCGGAATCCTTCTAGGCGGAAACCGGAGCCTTTACAACAACAATCCAGGGCACAACTGTAACATCCCAAATTTTGGAACCAAGAAAAAACTTAGTTTTACCGGACCCCAAAATTCAGAACCAACAAAAACTTTTTGAAATGCTTTGCTGATGATTGTGTTTCCTTCCCATTGCTATGTTTGAACTAGTGTGACTTGTTGTTTGAGTTGTTTGACTAGTAAATCCAAGACCCAACCAATATAACTATATATTAAACTTGGCGATCATGTCATGACAAGAACAAAATATTCCATATATCTCCTCCACTCTTATTTGGACCAACTTATTCTCAAATGATGCTTTGTTTAGCAACAACCAAAATACCCACTCCTTGAGAGAATAAAAGTATTTTCCAAAATTATATGTTTCCAAAAATATGGAGATCTATATCTTGATATTTCCCTTGTATTGGTAGCCCTTATTTTAAACTCGTACTTTCATTTCTTTGAAAACAATAAAGGTGGGAAATATATGGCCCATATATTTTAGCAACCCTTTTTGGAAAAATATCAAACTATGAAGTTGAGCTTTTCCCACCTTATTCTTGTCAGGATGATACTGGATCACCACCCCACCACTTATCTGAGTGATTAAAACTTGGTTGGAAACTTATAAATGGTTGTCTAGTGTTGGTTGTTAATTCCTGCCCAATTGATTGCTTGTGTGGTTTGTCTGCTAAACAAGGACCTGAAGAAAGAAAAGAAAATCAAAATAAAAAGATCAACACATAAAACCATGTGTGACAAATGTCACAAAATTCTCCAAATGAGAAATTGATATCATCTTTCCAACCAAATTCAGTGGGGTGACATAAGGATCACTCCCACTTTGCTCTTACATTCTTTTCCCTTTCCAAAAATATTTCTAAAAATCTCAAATTTAAATTTCATTTCTTTCTTTAGTAAATTCAAATCACAAAATGTGCTATGTTGCACATATCAAATAAATTCCACCACCATACCATAAATCTTGTTAAACATACAAGGATCAAACCATGAAAAGAAATTTTAGGAAATGGAATTAAAATTTCGTTGAAGCAATTCATCGAACACGTTGGAGGCAGAAATCGAATTCTTCCCCAATTCTTCAAAACCGAAATCCAATCCATCGATTTGATGATTCATTCGTCGATTCCTCACTGCCACACTCCCCTCTCACCTCACTGAGCCACCAGAGCAAGGGGAGAGCGAGCAATTTGGTCGAGGGACCCGTGGCCATGCCCGTGCGCACGCCACCGCACTGCCCATGCCAGCCGATGGTGGCGTGTCGAGGAGAGCAGCCGCACTGGCCCCTCTCTGCGTCTTCCGTCACCTCAACTCTCTCCACACCCAACAGAACGGAGAGGACCGCACACTGACGCCCAGCCTCGCCGTACCCCCCCCTGCAGCCGTGCGCCGCTCACCGTGCTCTGGCCGCGCGTGGACGCCGACGCCAAACTTCACCCCCACGGCACCCCAGCTCGTGTGACCCATCACCGACACGCTCCTGTCACCCCTCAACATTGCGGACACGCCCACACCACCTCTGGAGCCCTGCGGCGACGCCATCGATCCATCGCACTCCGCTGACCCGCCATGGACGCCGTGCGTCCCGAGCTCACCCCCGAGCCACACGCGACCCCTCTCTCCCTCTGAGTCCCAGCAGAGCAACCCCACTCCGTAACCGCCCAGTACCACCGCCAATGCCGTGCTCTCCCACTCTCCAAACCCCTCCTACACCCTGTCCACGGCACGCCGGCGATCGGCAATAAAAAGCCACCCCGCACCCGTGCCTCCACACCCCGCCATTACTCTCCCCAGCACCCCCCACTCACTCTCCACCCCTCATTACACCGCTAGGAGGGCGGTAACGCTCTCTCGAAGCCCCAGCCGCCCCCGAGCTTCCTCGAGTTTCCGCCGGAGCCGAGGTTGAGGTTGAACACGGCCAGGCCGTGACTCGCTTCCCCTCTCTCCTCTCTGGCCTGCATCTTGCTCTCCATTACCACCGCACCCTCATGCACCCTTTCTTCCTCTGTTTCATGCACAGACGCATCGCTGAGAACCCGCCGGAGTTGGCGCACGGCCGAGGCAACGGAGGAGGTCGCCACCGACGCCAGGAGCTTCCCCATCAAGCTCCATTCACCTCCCGAGCTTCCCCACGACCTCCGCCGTCGAACGCCACCCTCTCCACCATCCCCAGGCTCCCAGGTACCCCCCCCCCACTGGCCACCCTCGCCGTCGCCGGAGCCACGGCTCCGTCGTACTCCGGTGGTCGAGGAAGAATAGATCCTGCGTCGTTGGATTTAGATCCAACGGTAGCTTACCGTTTGGTTAAGTAAGAGACTGACGAGCGGGCCCCGCTCGTCAGACTTTTAAACATTATCCGTAGCGCGCAAATTAAACCTGAGTCACTGACGGGTAGGACCCACCTGTCAGGTTCTTCAACATTATCCAGAGGAGATTGATTTTCAAATCTATTTCTCTCTAGAAATTCCAGTACTGGACCTAGTTTAGAACTTCAATATCTCGAGTTTTATACATCCAAATAAACCAATTAAATATGTTCTGGAAAGCTTATGAAATTCTTCAACTCACCAAAGTGGTCTCATCTCATTTAGATAAATAATAAAAGTGTATTAATAAAAATGCCACAGAAGGTTTATTACACCAAATTAATTGTTTCTGGAGCTCTGTTAGTTCAAATGACTTGAAACCAATTTTGTTAGATCAAATTTGGCCAAGGTTAGTCACCCCTAAAAGGATTTAATTTTTGAAAGCAACATAAATTAATTAGTGGCTAAAACTTGACTAATGAGTTTCTGGATTAAAACAATTGTGTAGGGAGTTTGATCACTCCAAAAGACCTCAATCCAATTGAGATGTCTTCTACACATCAGTAGCTATCCATAGAATTTTAGTTTGAATTTTTGTGACCAACATAGAATAAATGGTGAATTAAGTGGTGTACAACTAGGTTCTGCCTTAGTTTGAAAACAATTAAATAAAGATTAATCCAATTAAATTGAAACCAAATGGTGTTGCTTGATATACGCAGTGCCTATCTATAGCAATTGAGGTTGAAATGTTGTGATGTTGATTGAGTTAGCGTAGTGATTGTTTGTATTGCTTGTTTAACGTTTAGACGAGAACGTTGCCGAAGTTATCAAGGAGGGAGAGTTTATCGAACCAGAAGATCAGGATCAGTATCACTTTGTGGAGCAAGGCAAGCTACTTCACTGAGCTTGCATCTATATACATCTATTTTGATTCACATGTTTTACGTATAAGAAGCATAAGTGATTTACGTGGTGTTTGCCACTAAAATTATGATTTTGAAAACCCCTTTTTCAAAATACAGGTACATTATTGAGACACCCGATATAGAGGTGTTAGTAGAGTGCAGTCATTTCTAAATGTATTTGTTTTTACTCAAAAGCTTTCTATGAAACTCTCTTGGTGAGATCACGATCCACCCAAGTTTTGGTCAAAAGTATTTTGCTATGGAAATGGGAAATGATTGTGAAAACCTTTTCAAAAGTTTATGAAAAACTATTTTGCCACTCTATGTAGAAATATCAGTTTGTTTATATAAAACTATAGGATGGGAAAAACATTGTTTATTCAAAACTCCTTTGAAAATCCTTGGATGAATTATGGTATGCCGAGATGTCGGTGATGAAATGGAGAAATGGAGTATGGTGATGTTTATGAAAATGCACATTGTGTCCTTGTACTTACATCCCCAGCCGAAAATCTGTGCGACCACATTTACCCACATATGGGCAAGGGCGTAGTCATATAATTTGCTAGTGTTAGTACTGGATGCCTCAATAACGAGGATAACCTCGTTCCATGAGGGGATGGTCTGAGGACCTACCCCCTGACCTGGGTCCTCTTAAGTGATGTCTACCGGAAGCCGGTATGAACGTATGGGAAAAAGAGGATTGAAGGGCTCCCTTGGGTCCGCCGGGCAGAACTACGAGTCCTCACACTTAGTTTCTGAGGATTTAAGTGTCGATGGAAAGTGTCGTAGAGGCAGGGTCCTATACTAGCATGAGCAAAGGACAGGCTATGGCCGGGAACTCAACTTCGCATACCTCTGGTATGGCGGGACGTGGCTGACACGATGAGTGACCGGATGGGTGTGGGAAAAGCGTGCTACCTCTGCAGAGGGTAAAAACTATTCGAATAGCCGAGTCCTCGGATATGGACAGTTGGGAAGAACTGCTAAGACCATGTGCAAGATTTACAAAGTTTGAGACTTGAAAAGAAAATGGAGATGTTTTATGCAACTATACCGTCAGGGTGGTACGAGGTTGCTGGGAAATAAGTGACCATGAAGGGGCTAGGATCAGGAAAAGGGGGAGTTTTGGGAGAAATGGACAAGACGGTGATTTTCGAGGAAAAAGTTTTAAAAGAGATTTCTTACCTTTTTAAATAAAAGGTATATTTCCGCGAAAAGACTTTTAAAAGACTTCTTACCTTTTTCAACAAAGATAGTGAGAAAACTACTTTCCAAAAAGGTTGTTTCCAACCAGTATAGTGAGAAACTACTTTCCAAAATGTTTTGTCTTCAACAAGGTTAAAAATCTACTCTTCCCTTTTCAATAAAGGCATATAGATGTTTTTGTTTAAAAATAAGGATTTTATGAAAGATTATCAAAACTTAGTGCATGCTCAAGTTGGGGTAGTTTGCGAGTACAATCAAATGTACTCATATTGGTTTCGTCCCTGGCTATTGTCTTAGCCAGATTTTAAGAGGAGCAGTTCGAAGAAGAGGAGTTCACTGGCGTCTTTGCGAACTAGGGCGCTTCCCAGTCAGCTGCCTGTAGGGTTAAGGCGAATGACTTGGGCTCCACGTTGTTTGGTGATTTCCGCTGCAAGAACCTGTTGAAGCTTATGACTTCAATCACGTAAGTATATTTATTCGGTATTTAGGGATGTCCTGTGATACCAATTCGAGTTATGTGCAACAACAGACTGATCATGGGATTGTTGCAGGAAACATAACGAGTATCTCGGATAGCTAATCCGGGGTCCTCACAGACTTGGTATCAGAGCCATCCTGACTGTAACAGACCTTAGTTAGCATGGACGTTAGTTAGGAAAGAAAAACATTTTGTTAAGAATATATTAATACCAAAAATTTATCCTTATCTAGGGAAGTCCAAAAAATGACTTCCACTCTTCTCATCTTTTAAAAAAATTTCTGAGTCTTACCCTTCTATTTTAAAAATTTACCAAGGATTTCTCTACTCCCTCTTACCTGTTCAAAATACTTGACGATGAACCCAATGGAGACCTAATTAGCCAGCACCTACAAGAAGAAGCATCCATCTTGAATATTCAACATTCAACATCAGGGTGATCGATCTACAAATGCCAAGATCATCAACATCAACAAATCACCGAAGACCTCCGCTCAACATCAACAATCCTACTCAAGTGCAAATTCGACCCTCTCACTTCTTCCAGCAGAAGCCTAAGGAGACAAAGTGAAGACTTCACCGACCCTGTATAACCAAGGTCCCTAGGAAAAACATATGATAGGAACTTTAGTTATACTACCCAACTGCAACGAGTATTAGGCGTCCATCGGTACTAAATGTACCTTGTGTGTTTATTGTCTGTTTGTGATGTTCCCCTACAGTGAGTCAACGGATTTGACCCATCCCTGCCTAACAGCATGGCCAGGCGTCGGTTCACAGTAGAGTACAGTAGGACTTGTCCCCGCTACATGAGAGACGCTCACCGGGTTCTTCCATAGAAAGGAGCCGACACAACCTAGCTTATATAAGGCCCCGTTCCATCTTCCGTCTATACCCACCCTCACTCCCCGTCCTTAGCAACCCAACTCTCCTGAGGCAGGAATCCTGCGTTCCTATCCTTTCTCCCGAGCCAAAACAACCCAATGGCAAACCCCAGGGTCATTCTGGAAACCACTGCCGAGGAGCATGGCGGATTTCCACTGATGCTTTGGAAGGCCGTCTGCCATATTCTTGGTCGGCCTGCCCGTCCCCGATATGTGGTGTTAGAGAACTCCCTCTCGCCTGCCGGGAGTGAATTCCAAGTCGACGTGCACATCAACTCGTGTCCGTTGGGCACAAGTCAGGCCTACTTGATCCATGGTAGGAGCATGCCTACTCTAGATCAAGCCCTCCAGGTAGCAGCCTGGGAAGGCCTTGTCCGTCTCCGGTATGCAGAACCGGCGATGGCGCAGAGTCGAGCTTTCCACCTTCTTCCCGTCACTCCTCCGCTTGGAGAGGAGCCTGCTCAAATTCCCATCGGAAGGGAAGTCGACCCTGCCGTAATCACCCTGGTTACTTATGGAGCCTCAATGACAAGATTTTTCCACTCCCTGATGGCGGAACTCATAATCACAAGGCGCCACCTTGGTCGAGCCCACCTGGAACTGAGCCGAGCAAGGAACCCACCCACTTTCAATCCTGTGCAAGCTCAGGAAACAGGACAACCATTCCCAGATGATTTGCTGGACCACAGCCTTGATGCATCTGTAGCGCAAATTCTAGCCCGAGCTCAGCAGCAACCCCAAGAGCAAGGTGTAATCCTCGAAGGCGTACCTGTAGTTCCCCACCCCGAGGACGACAGAGATGTGGACACCACTCTTTTTCTCGGCCACGCTCCACCGACAACCAGAGGCCGTCAAGCGGAGTAGAACCCATGCTTAGTTAGTCTGATCTGTGCTTGTAGGTTAGTAGGAGAGAAGCGGCAAAGTTGTTTGCTTGTTTGTTGTTGGTGTTGTGTAAGTTGCTATAAGCTGTTTGGTTGATCAGCCCGAAATAAAACTTGGTGTTCTTATTAACCACTTGGTTGACACCTGATGGAATGTCATGCTCTTCCTTCAGTTAAAGGTTTTAAAGAAACGACAGATCACTTAAAAACAGGAACAATATATGTGACCCCAGACGCATATACCCACCTGTGAATTAATGCAAACTTTGAATGGGATTATTTTGTAGTATGCAAATTATTTTGTGTGTGGTCTCCTACATGCCTTCATCACAAGGTTCCTCACCCAATATGAACCTTGTGCGCTCTGCATGTTAAAGAAAGGGCCCGAGCCCTCCACGAGATGTAACCCTCGCAAGCCGTAGAATGCTTGCTGAGTGTCAATGCTCGCGGGAACACAGAAGGATTTCTTGTAGGGTGTTTTTAGTTGTTGTGTTCAACCTATATGGTTGAAATGTTATGCTACCACTGCAAATGGTTGGTACCATATAATGCAGTGCTATTTCCTAAAAATATATTTTCTCACTAAAGCAAGATTATTCTAGTACCTCTACCTCCTATCTGTGCTGCAAGATCAGATCTATACGACTGAGGAAAATTCAGAGATACGAGTCTCATTTAAGGAGGCAAAGTGGATACATCAATTAAGTTCAGTACAGAAGCGAACAGAGGATACAAATTCTACTCCTACGAAGAACACTGCCAGTACTCAGCACGGATGCAACGGCACCCCAGAGATTCCTACTCCCTCTCGAGCTCCAGGACGCCACCGGAGGAGGAGCCTGGCTCACCCGAAGCCGAGTCGCGAGTCGCGCGACGGCGATAAACGACTCGAGCAGCCGGCTCACCTCCAGCGGGAAATCTGCCACCTCATCCACCGGCACTGCAACTGGTTCCTCCACCACAGCCTGCTCCACCGCCGCCGCGTGCTCCTCCACTGCAGCTGGCCCCTCCGCCGCAACTGGCTCCTCCGGCGCAGCTGGCACCACTGCCGCAGCCTCACCAACCGCGTCAGCCCACCAACTGCAGAAGCCAAGGGTCAAGACGACCACCGCCGCAAGCAGCAGTGCGGTCACCACCGACGACGAGATCCCAAAGAGCACGACGATGATGACCTGCTCGATGAAACCCGCTCTCTCCAACATCTCGTAGTAGGCTTTGAAAAAGGCGTGAATAAAACTCATGGTGGAGATGAGGGGGAGAAAAGCCTCGGAGATTTCCGATTTATAGCCGGAGCTCGGATGTCGCTCCTCGACACCGCTTTGCGAGGGAAAGAAGAGGAATCCCGAGCAGTACTCGCCTTAATGGCGCGAAACCATATAGGTGTCGTGTCCCAAAGCCGTGTCTGCCGCTGCATCGACGGACCGCACGCGCAGCAGTGCCGCAGGGGAGTGCTTTGCGCACTGAAAGCTGGGCGAGTGCGAAGCCAGGGAGAGCAAGGAGGAAGAAGAGAAGAAAGGGAAGGAGAGACTGACAGGTGGACCCTGGTCCCACATGCCAGTGAGTAAGCAGACAATCCCCGTGTCCTTCTATCTTTTATTCTAAACCGTATCCCTCGTTTCCCCAGTATCCTTTGCAAAAGAAATCTCTCTGGATAACCCAACCCCACTGTGTCTTTAAGCCAATTATTGGTGGCACAGATATTTTGTATAAAAGAAACCCTGCATCTTCCGAAATCTGTGCTCTCGTATTCCCCGTACCCCCGGGCAAATCTCGAGGACGAGATTTATTTTAAGGGGGGAAGGATCTGTAACATCCCAAATTTTAAACCAAGAAAAACTTAGTTTTACCAGACCCCAAAATTCAGAACCAACAAAAACTTTTTGAAATGCTTGCTGATGATTGTGTTTTCCTTCCCATTGCTATGTTTGAACTGGTGTGACTTGTTGTTTGAGTTGTTTGACTAGTAAATCCAAGACCCAACCAATATAAATATATTAAACTTGGTGATCATGTCATGACAAGAACAAAATATTCCATATATCTCCTCCACTCTTTTTGGACCAACTTATTCTCAAATGATGCTTTGTTTAGCAACAACCAAAATACCCACTCCTTGAGAGAATAAAAGTATTTTCCAAAATTATATGTTTCCAAAAATATGGAGATCTATATCTTGATATTTCCCTTGTATTGGTAGCCCTTATTTTAAACTCGTACTTTCATTTCTTTGAAAACAATAAAGGTGGGAAATATATGGCCCATATATTTTAGCAACCCTTTTTGGAAAAATATCAAACTATGAAGTTGAGCTTTTCCCACCTTATTCTTGTCAGGATGATACTGGATCACCACCCCACCACTTATCTGAGTGATTAAAACTTGGTTGGAAACTTATAAATGGTTGTCTAGTGTTGGTTGTTAATTCCTGCCAATTGATTGCTTGTGTGGTTTGTCTGCTAAACAAGGGCCTGAAGAAAGAAAAGAAAATCAAAATAAAAAGATCAACACATAAAACCATGTGTGACAAATGTCACAACATTCTCCAAATGAGAAATTGATATCATCTTTCCAACCAAATTCAGTGGGGTGACATAAGGATCACTCCCACTTTGCTCTTACATTCTTTTCCCTTTCCAAAAATATTTCTAAAATCTCAAATTTAAATTTCATTTCTTTCTTTAGTAAATTCAAATCACAAAATGTGCTATGTTGCACATATCAAATAAATTCCACCACCATACCATAAATCTTGTTAAACATACAAGGATCAAACCATGAAAAGAAATTTTAGGAAATGGAATTAAAATTTCGTTGAAGCAATTCATCGAACACGTTGGAGGCAGAAATCGAATTCTTCCCCAATTCTTCAAAACCGAAATCCAATCCATCGATTTGATGATTCATTCGTCGATTCCTCACTGCCACACTCCCCTCTCACCTCACTGAGCCACCAGAGCAAGGGGAGAGCGAGCAATTTGGTCGAGGGACCCGTGGCCATGCCCGTGCGCACGCCACCGCACTGCCCATGCCAGCCGATGGTGGCGTGTCGAGGAGAGCAGCCGCACTGGCCCCTCTCTGCGTCTTCCGTCACCTCAACTCTCTCCACACCCGACAGAACGGAGAGGACCGCACCCTGACGCCCAGCCTCGCCGTACCCCCCCCCCCCCCGCAGCCGTGCGCCGCTCACCGTGCTCTGGCCGCGCGTGGACGCCGACGCCAAACTTCACCCCCACGGCACCCCAGCTCATGTGACCCATCACCGACGCGCTCCTGTCACCCCTCAACATTGCGGACACGCCCACACCACCTCTGGAGCCCTGCGGCGACGCCATCGATCCATCGCACTCCGCTGACCCGCCATGGACGCCGTGCGTCCCGAGCTCACCCCCGAGCCACACGCGACCCCTCTCTCCCTCTGAGTCCCAGCAGAGCAACCCCACTCCGTAACCGCGCAGTACCACCGCCAATGCCGTGCTCTCCCACTCTCCAAACCCCTCCTACACCCTGTCCACGGCACGCCGGCGATCGGCAATAAAAAGCCACCCCGCACCCGTGCCTCCACACCCCGCCATTACTCTCCCCAGCACCCCCCCACTCACTCTCCACCCCTCATTACACCGCTAGGAGGGCGGTAACGCTCTCTCGAAGCCCCAGCCGCCCCCGAGCTTCCTCGAGTTTCCGCCGGAGCCGAGGTTGAGGTTGAACACGGCCAGGCCGTGACTCGCTTCCCCTCTCTCCTCTCTGGCCTGCATCTTGCTCTCCATTACCACCGCACCCTCATGCACCCTTTCTTCCTCTGTTTCATGCACAGACGCATCGCTGAGAACCCGCCGGAGTTGGCGCACGGCCGAGGCAACGGAGGAGGTCACCGCCGACGCCAGGAGCTTCCCCATCAAGCTCCATTCACCTCCCGAGCTTCCCCACGACCTCCGCCGTCGAACGCCACCCTCTCCACCGTCCCCAGGCTCCTAGGTACCCCCCCCCCACTGGCCACCCTCGCCGTCGCCGGAGCCACGGCTCCGTCGTACTCCGGTGGTCGAGGAAGAATAGATCCTGCGTCGTTGGATTTAGATCCAACGGTAGCTTACCGTTTGGTTAAGTAAGAGACTGACGAGCGGGCCCCGCTCATCAGACTTTTAAACATTATCCGTAGCGCGCAAATTAAACCTGAGTCACTGACGGGTAGGACCCACCTGTCAGGTTCTTCAACATTATCCAGAGGAGATTGATTTTCAAATCTATTTCTCTCTGGAAATTCCAGTACTGGACCTAGTTTAGAACTTCAATATCTCGAGTTTTATACATCCAAATAAACCAATTAAATATGTTCTGGAAAGCTTATGAAATTTTTCAACTCACCAAAGTGGTCTCATCTCATTTAGATAAATAATAAAAGTGTATTAATAAAAATGCCACAGAAGGTTTATTACACCAAATTAATTGTTTCTGGAGCTCTGTTAGTCCAAATGACTTGAAACCAATTTTTTTAGATCAAATTTAGCCAAGGTTAGTCACCCCTAAAAGGATTTAATTTTTGAAAGCAACATAAATTAATTAGTGGCTAAAACTTGACTAATGAGTTTCTGGATTAAAACAATTGTGTAGGGAGTTTGATCACTCCAAAAGACCTCAATCCAATTGAGATGTCTTCTACACATCAGTAGCTATCCATAGAATTTTAGTTTGAATTTTTGTGACCAACATAGAATAAATGGTGAATTAAGTGGTGTACAACTAGGTTCTGCCTTAGTTTGAAAACAATTAAATAAAGATTAATCCAATTAAATTGAAACCAAATGGTGTTGCTTGATATACGCAGTGCCTATCTATAGCAATTGAGGTTGAAATGTTGTGATGTTGATTGAGTTAGCGTAGTGATTGTTTGTATTGCTTGTTTAACGTTTAGACGAGAACGTTGCCGAAGTTATCAAGGAGGGAGAGTTTATCGAACCAGAAGATCAGGATCAGTATCACTTTGTGGAGCAAGGCAAGCTACTTCACTGAGCTTGCATCTATATACATCTATTTTGATTCACATGTTTTACGTATAAGAAGCATAAGTGATTTACGTGGTGTTTGCCACTAAAATTATGATTTTGAAAACCCCTTTTTCAAAATACAGGTACATTATTGAGACACCCGATATAGAGGTGTTAGTAGAGTGCAGTCATTTCTAAATGTATTTGTTTTTACTCTAAAGCTTTCTATGAAACTCTCTTGGTGAGATCACGATCCACCCAAGTTTTGGTCAAAAGTATTTTGCTATGGAAATGGGAAATGATTGTGAAAACCTTTTCAAAAGTTTATGAAAAACTATTTTGCCACTCTATGTAGAAATATCAGTTTGTTTATATAAAACTATAGGATGGGAAAAACATTGTTTATTCAAAACTCCTTTGAAAATCCTTGGATGAATTATGGTATGCCGAGATGTCGGTGATGAAATGGAGAAATGGAGTATGGTGATGTTTATGAAAATGCACATTGTGTCCTTGTACTTACATCCCCAGCCGAAAATCTGTGCGACCACATTTACCCACATATGGGCAAGGGCGTAGTCATATAATTTGCTAGTGTTAGTACTGGATGCCTCAATAATGAGGATAACCTCGTTCCATGAGGGGATGGTCTGAGGACCTACCCCCTGACCTGGGTCCTCTTAAGTGATGTCTACCGGAAGCCGGTATGAACGTATGGGAAAAAGAGGATTGAAGGGCTCCCTTGGGTCCGCCGGGCAGAACTACGAGTCCTCACACTTAGTTTCTGAGGATTTAAGTGTCGATGGAAAGTGTCGTAGAGGCAGGGTCCTATACTAGCATGAGCAAAGGATAGGCTATGGCCGGGAACTCAACTTCGCATACCTCTGGTATGGCGGGACGTGGCTGACACGATGAGTGACTGGATGGGTGTGGGAAAAGCGTGCTACCTCTGCAGAGGGTAAAAACTATTCGAATAGCCGAGTCCTCGGATATGGACAGTTGGGAAGAACTGCTAAGACCATGTGCAAGATTTACAAAGTTTGAGACTTGAAAAGAAAATGGAGATGTTTTATGCAACTATACCGTCAGGGTGGTACGAGGTTGCTGGGAAATAAGTGACCATGAAGGGGCTAGGATCAGGAAAAGGGGGAGTTTTGGGAGAAATGGACAAGACGGTGATTTTCGAGGAAAAAGTTTTAAAAGAGATTTCTTACCTTTTTTAAATAAAAGGTATATTTCCGCGAAAAGACTTTTAAAAGACTTCTTACCTTTTTCAACAAAGATAGTGAGAAAACTACTTTCCAAAAAGGTTGTTTCCAACCAGTATAGTGAGAAACTACTTTCCAAAATGTTTTGTCTTCAACAAGGTTAAAAATCTACTCTTCCCTTTTCAATAAAGGCATATAGATGTTTTTGTTTAAAAATAAGGATTTTATGAAAGATTATCAAAACTTAGTGCATGCTCAAGTTGGGGTAGTTTGCGAGTACAATCAAATGTACTCATATTGGTTTCGTCCCTGGCTATTGTCTTAGCCAGATTTTAAGAGGAGCAGTTCGAAGAAGAGGAGTTCACTGGCGTCTTTGCGAACTAGGGCGCTTCCCAGTCAGCTGCCTGTAGGGTTAAGGCGAATGACTTGGGCTCCACGTTGTTTGGTGATTTCCGCTGCAAGAACCTGTTGAAGCTTATGACTTCAATCACGTAAGTATATTTATTCGGTATTTGGGGATGTCCTGTGATACCAATTCGAGTTATGTGCAACAACAGACTGATCATGGGATTGTTGCAGGAAACATAACGAGTATCTCGGATAGCTAATCCGGGGTCCTCACAACAACCCACAATTGGATTGGGGGCTCCCGAACGGCTACAAGTGACCACAAAAGGTCTCAACCACCACAATGGCGTCTAGGGTCCAATGACCCAAGAGTAACAAGTTCACAAGCTTTCAACTTCCACGAATCCTCGTGGAGAGCACAAACCGATGCACAAAGCAATGGCAAGAGCACAAGTGCTCAAATCCTTCACTCTCAAATCCCACCACAAGCAACTAACGCTTATGGGGGGAGAAGAGAGGAAGAACAAAGAAGACCCCAACAAATGGAACTTCAAGAACTAGATCGAAAGGGTTCCCCTCACTTAGAGGAGAGATGGATTGGTGGAAATGTGGATCTAGATCTCTCAGTTTCCCTCAAAGATATGCAAGAATCATGGGAGGGATTGAGAGGTAGGCATGCTTTTCCAAAGGTCAACAATGGAGGAGAGAGAAGGGAAAAACGTGCTCAAGAGATTAGAGAACCATTAGGGAAGAAAACCCCTTAAATAGGTCCCCTTAAAATGTGTCCGTTGGGCAGTGCAGGGAGGCCGGCCTGGAGCCTGGCCAGGCTGGCCTGCGCAGAGAGGCCGGCCAGGCTGGCCTGGGGGCTGGCCACCCAGCAGAGGCGCCCAGCCTGGGAGCCGGCCTAGGCTGGCCTGTGGGCTGGCCACCCAGCAGAGGCGCCCAGCCTGGGAGCCGGTCGAGGCTGGCCTGGGGGCTGGCCACCCAGCAGAGGCGCTCAGGCTGGGAGCCGGCCTAGGCTGGCCTGGGGGCTGGCCAGACAGACAAAAGCGATAAAACTGCAAACTCAATATCTTTTTCATCCGGACTCCGATTTCGATGATCTTGGGCTCGTTGGAATCGCAACGAAGAGCAGTACAAGATTATGCGGAGAAACATCATAGTCCATCATGTGAGGAGGAAACCACAAGAGGAGAGTTTGACCTCTCTTATAAAAGACAAACCGGTAAAACCTCCAATATCAAAAACATCACATGATATTCAAATGGAATCCGTTTTTGATGAACTAGAGCTTGGTATGGAGATGAACACAAGCTCTAAATTCTCACATGGATAAAATAAAAATAAGAACCAAGAAAGATGGCATGCCAAATATGCAAAGGTTTGAGCTCTCCACAAAGATGCGATCAAGTTACTCACTTGAGAGCCCCTCTTGATAGTACGCCGTCTATCCTATAACCCGGTCTCCCACTAACACCACGAGACCGGTAAAATAGAAAACCTATCAAGATCATACCTTTGCCTTGAGCATTCCACTTGAGCCAGATGATGACGTCTTGATCTCTTCAAGTGGACCACCTTTCTTGATTGCGCTTTGCTTGGTGAAGACTTGCATAATGCTCCCCCATGCACCAAGATGGGAGTGCCTCTCTTAGGAACATCTTCACTTGACCATTATCTCCAAATGGGTTGCAAGTTTCAAGCATATGATATCTTCTAGATGCCCATCTTGAACTTGCACATCACAACCTTGATGACGATCACCACTTGACGTCATCCTCCATGAGCTATAAGAAATCTTCCTTTTGATGCAAGCCCATGGAGAGATACCTAACCCCAACAAAGGAATACCAAACACACATAATGGGTTAGTTCACAAAGCTATATGGACAATTTCTTACAATACCATTGGATCACATGATCCCACATGGTATATCATTTAGCTTTGTGTGTTGACCAACTTGAAACCACTCTTTGCACTTAGTCTTGATCAACCTTGTATCTTTTCATCTTCTTGATCATATCAAATATTTCTATCATAATCAATGATCTTGATGGCATACAACCTTGAATCCAACACATGGAGTTCAAGCGATGCCAATGGACAAACCTACAAGAATAACTCAATACAAATATTAGTTCATAAGGATTGTCATTAATTACCAAAACAACGCATGGGGCAACACATGCACTTTCAGGATGTCGCCTAGAGGGGGGCTGAATAGGCGATTTAAAACTTTTCTGGTTTAGGCTTGATAATTGCGAAATAAAACTAGGTGTTTAAATTAACAAGCCAACAACCTAAATATACTAGGTTCACCTATGTGCACCAATAACTTATGCTAAGCAAGGCAAGTACCAAAGTGATAGCAATATAGAATACTTCAAGCACGAAGGCTATCACAATGTAAAGTGAATAAGTAAAGAGCTCGGGTATAGAAATAACTGAGGCACGCGGAGACAAGGATGTATTCCCGAGTTCCTCCTCTTTAGGGGAGTACGTCTCGTTGGAGAGGTGTGAGCCACCAAAACAGGTTGGTCTCAATGCCACAAAGGCTTCACCTTCTTCTCCGATGAACCGCACCACAAAAGGTTTGGTTCACCTTCCACTATCGGAATCCTTCGAGGCGGAATCCGGAGCCTTTACAACAACAACCCGGGGCACAACCCACAACTGGATTGGGGGCTCCCGGATGGCTACAAGTGACCACAAAAGGTCTCAACCACCACAATGGCGTCTAGGGTCCAAAGACCCAAGAGTAACAAGCTCACAAACTTTCAACTTCCACGAATCCTCGTGGAGAGCACAAACCGATGCACAAAGCAATGGCAAGAACACAAGAAGTGCTCAAATCCTTCACTCCCAAATCCCACCAAAAGCAACTAATACTTGTGGGGGGAGAAGAGAGGAAGAACAAAGAAGAACTCAACAAATAGAACTCCAAGATCTAGTTCCAAAGGGTTCCCCTCACTTAGAGGAGAGATGGATTGGTGGAAATGTGGATCTAGATCTCCTCTCTTTTTTCCCTCTAATTTGAGGCAAGAATCATGGAGGAATAGAGAGAAATCAAAGCTTCAAGAGGTCAACAATGGTGGGCAATTTCGTGTTCTTTAGCTCTTTACACTTTGGGGAAGAAGAGGGCCTTTTATAGGTTCCCACGAAATAGATCCGTTGCAGGAAAACAGGGACCGGAAATTTCTGGTGCAAGTTTCGGAAATTTCCGGACTTGCGAAAAACGGCTAAGTCATTTACGATTTTGGCTACTGGACTCTGGCTGGAACAGGGCCGGAAATAGTGCCGGAAATTTCCGGAGGGCCAGAAATTTCCGGCCTAAAGTCCGGAATTTCCGCCCCCAGAAAACTGCAGAAACATCAATACGAAAACGATAATAAGTTTACATCTGGACTCCGATTTCGATGATCTTGGGCTCGTTGGAATCGCAACGAAGAGCTCTTAAGATAATGCAGAGAAACATCATAATCTATCATGTGAGGAGGAAACCACAAGAGGAGAGTTTGACCTATCTTAGAAAAGACAAACCGGTAAAACCTCCAATATAAAAAATGCAACAAGATATTCATATGAAATCCGTTTTTGATGAACTAGAGCTTGGTATGGAGATGAACACAAGCTCTAAATCCTCACATGGATAAAAGCCAAATAAGAACCAAGAAAGATGATATGCAAGTATGCAAAGGTTTGAGCTCTCCACAAAGATGCGATCAAGTTACTCACTTGAGAGCCCCTCTTGATAGTACGCCGTCTATCCTATAACCCGGTCTCCCAAGAATGAGACCGGTAGAAAGGAAAACCTATCAAGATCATACCTTTGCCTTGCGCATTCCACTTGAGCTAGATGATGACGATCTTGACTCCCTCAAGTTGGAACACCTTTCTTGATTGTGCTTGCTAGTACATGTTTGATGAATACTTCTCCAAATACTCCCCCATACTCCATTATGGGAGAGCCTCGCTAAGCTCCGTCTTCATGTATCCATTGCAATCTTCAATAAAATGATATCTTCCGAGATGGATCATATTGAACTTGCACTTCATAATCTTCTCTCTCTTCACAAAGATGATGTCTTGAATCCTTCAAGACATACTTGCAATATGCTCAATTCTACACATGACCATTCTTCATATAAACCCTTGAATAGAGCATTGATCATCATGTAATCTTCTAGAGTCCAACACATGAACTCCAATCTTTTCCTATGGACAAGATCTACAAGTATATCTCAATGCAAACATTAGACCATAAGGATTGTCATTAATTACCAAAACCACACATGGGGGCACCATGCACTTTCACAATGAAATCAACGTTCTACAGTGCTCGAACATCTTCGGCAAACTTGTTGAAGGTCATGCTCCCCCGGTGAACTACGAGATCAATGGGCACCAATACACAAAGGGCTACTACCTGGCAGATGACATCTATCCAAGATGGTCAACATTTGTGAAGACTATCTCAAACCGTGTGCCAGGAAGCGTGAGATATTGGTTTCTCAGTGTCCGGAGTCTTGCAGGAAGTATGTCGAGTGGGCATTTGGTACACTTCAATCTCGATTTGTTATTATCCGGTACCCGCTCTGACTTGGTCCAAAGCTCAGATGTGGGAGGTGATGAACTGGTGTGATCTTGCACAACATGATCATTGAGTGCGAACGGGATGATCCGGTGATTGACATTGAACCATATTTCAGACAGGGTCCTCTTACAGATGTTGATCACCAGGTGTCGGCAACATGTGCAACCTTTCTTGCTATGCGCCAGGAGATTCGAGACCCACAAATGCATCATCAACTGCAGACTGATCTGGTGGAGGCGTGGAGCACCTGTGAATTCGCAAAGGCAACACCAACGGTTAGTTGGATGTGTTGCATGAGCTTGCTTTGTTGAACTATATGTATGGATTTGTATGTTAAACACTATGTGTATTGATTTGTATGTTGAACTATTTGTGTACTGATTTGTATGTTGAACTATGTGAGAAAAATTATGTTTGTGTGAATATTTGTGTGAATTTGGGGGCAGCAATCGCCGGCTGGGGGCGGTCTGGGGGCTCGGCTTGGAATCGGCGACCCCTAGGGCGGGAAATAGCGCCATCGCCCCTCCCCCGCAGCGGCCCATAATAGCGCCGGAAACGCGCCTTGGGGCGCCGAACGGCTGGTGATGCCTTTAGCCGTAAACCACAAACTGTATTATTTTTCCTCGCCCCTCATCGTCGCATTGTACAATGGGTGATGTCCGATTGTAACATAAGGATATAAATCCAATCAATTTTAACTTTACATTGTCAACTCTTTTACTCCAAATTCGTTAGCAGTTTAAAAAATGGCAGCCAATCGTCGCTGCAAGTCCCGACAGGTCCCTCTCAAACGATGGGGGCGTCTGATTCCGAAAATAGTCGGCTCACTATGTTGAGTATCGCGCTTTCAGCCGGTCTCCCGTAGACGCTTGCGGTGCATCATTCCTACTCTGCGGGTACGTGTTATGTGTAAGTGCGACCAATGTGTCAGCACTGGTCCTACCCATCGTTGATAGTGCTATATCGACACAACACAACTTTACAATGTTAAAACTAGTTATAACTTTCAAACAGGCATGCCAAAGACCCTCTTTTTTAGCAAAAGCGGCGGATTTATTCATTGCTTAACAAACTTACATCATGGAGAACATCATGAAGAACTAAAGCGGAAGGATCCACCATCCCATATAAATTTACAATTCGAATCATAACAATTTCTAGCCAAATTATGTGCCGTTTTGTGTGCCTCCCTCGAACAATGCTGAAATATTATGTTGGCAATAGTGAGCTAACTGGAAACTATCTGCCAGGATCGAGGTATACAGGCTCCACAAATCTTTTTTTTTTTTTTTGCGGGGAAAAGGACATGATATTAAAGCTTCGAACTTACAGAAAGACCTATAACAAAGGAAAAATTACAAAGACGTCCTCTGGATCCCGATGTCGATGACGAGCACGATGCCGCCGGTGGCGCGCCGCCGCCGCTGTACCTCTTGATGGCTTGGATCAGGTACAGGCCTTCCGCGGACGGGAAGTCGCCGGTCGCCAGCTCCTGAGAACCTACACCGCATCCCAGCATCTCCATCGCGAAGCTCCAAATCACATCCTTCTCTTTATTGAACAAGTTCCGGCCTGGCCGCCACGCCATCACCGGATAGGGCTTGACGAACTCCACAGAACCAAAGAACCGCGAGTTCGGGAAAGGCGGGATCTCCACCACGAAGCTCCGGAGAGCGCCGCCGTCGAAGGGGACGAGATCCGCCGCAACACACCACGCCGACCGCACCACCGCCTCCACAGCGCCGCCGGTTGAAGACCCCACAAACCCTACGCTAACTACACCCGAGAAGCGGGGATCCCCGCCCTCCCGCCGCGGGAGCGGCGGACGGAGGACGAGGGATCCGGCGAAACGGCGGGGAGGTGGTGGATCTGCAGGGGAGATGAAAAATCGCCCTCTCAGTGGCAGGGGAGGGGAGACGTCCAGGCTCGTCCTGATGGGATGATTTACAGGCTCCACAAATCAATAGTGCCATTACATGAATTCATGAGTTCCAGGCTGTCTGACTCAATTATCACCGGGGGGCAGCCCTTAGTTTCCAGCAATCGTAAGCCATACCTCAGAGCACAAGCTTCTAAGCCATTGCCCATGCTCCACCTGCAAACGCTCTTGTTAGCCGAAGGTCTTTTTTTTTTAACGGAGGCAAAAGTTTTGGCTCAATCTATTAATTAAGCAGAAGAGAATTGCTCAGTTAATTAACGGAAAACTGGGCGAAAATCGTTTAGCCGAAGGTCCTTTGCTACTGCTAAACCTACAATTGCCTCCAGAATGGCCGGTTCACAAACTCCATTGATTGTCCTATCGGAAGCCCACAGCACCCATCTCTCTCGTGCTACTCACTCCCAATCTTTTTTGAGGCCCAGCATGATCTTTCACCACTTCCAAATCTAGCCCAGAAGGTCCATATAGGCAGGTTCGGGCCGGACTGGATCGAAAACGGACTAAACCAGCACCCCTACCAACCCCGGCCACCGTCCATGGATGGAACGTGCGCATCAAAACTGGACGGGACGGTGGCAATATCATCGCCCGGTCGGCGTGGCCGGCGTAAACGCGTAACCGCGAAACCGGCGGAAGAAGCCTCCCCGAATCCCTCATGGGCAGCGGCGCATTGATTCGACTACCTTTTACGCAAGTTGCCTAGAGGAGCCCTACCACAACAACGCCATGTGAGGATGCGATGTGGGGGAGGCGGGAGGAAGACGCGCGAGTGTTTCCATTTTCAACGCCTATACATATAGACGCCCCACCCCCTCAGCTTGGATCTCGCGATCGTCTCGTCTAGTCGTGCGGAGATAGTACACAGCGCAGTTCCTGATCGATCGAGCTGTAGATCAGGAAGGCGAGATCAGGCAGGGAGCTAGCGAAGATGGCGCAGGCGGGGACGCTGGAGGTGCTGCTCGTCGGAGCCAAGGGCCTCGAGAACACCGACTACCTGTGTACGTACGCCAACCTTCAGCCTTTCCCCTTCCCCACCTTCGAATTCTGCTACGAATTCCCGTTTCCTGGTCGATCGCTTCGGTCTGGATCATGCGAATCTGGAGAATTGCGGCGCTCCTTGTGTTTTTTTCGCTTTTGCTGCTGTTGAAAGGTACCAGGATCGATTCTCGTTTGACAGATCGTTTCTCTGCAGGCGACATGGATCCGTACGCGAAACTGATATTAACCTCCCAGGAGCAGAAGAGCAGCGTCGCGTCAGGTAAAATGTCTTCAATGGATTAGCTTTGCTTTAGTCATATTCTGCTGATCGAAAACTTTACCTCTCCAATGCAAAATTGGAAGGATCGCTCTTGAAACAGCATCGTAGTCATGCATGCCTGCTCCTGAACAGCCAATTGTAGAACGATCACACTCTTAATTTTGAAACTTGACAGTTTTCAAAACGAACCCTGAACAAGTCCTAGCTTTGGCGTGCTGATAGAAGTTTTATGCTTAAGTCCGTCTTGTGGTTTGTCATGTCAGCAAATGTATGGACACTTGAACAACTGAAAAATTAAGCGATCATAGTAAGAAGCTGCAAATTGGTTCGGAATGGGCTAAAAGCCATCCTCCACAGTAGAAAAGTGGGACCCATCAAGGCATGCTTAGTAACGAGTAGCGTCATGCATCTCAATGGCAGTGTGCATGTTTGCCCTCGACTTCCCTATCGATTGTAATTTGAATTCATTCGGTTCATGCAGGCAAAGGAAGTGAACCTGAGTGGAACGAAACCTTTGTGTTCACAACCTCTGAAACCGCAACTGATCTCATCATCAAGCTCCTGGACAGCGATGCTGGCACGGAAGACGACGTTGTTGGTGAAGCAAC
This sequence comes from Poa pratensis, assembly GCA_947311845.1. Lineage (NCBI taxonomy): Eukaryota > Viridiplantae > Streptophyta > Magnoliopsida > Poales > Poaceae > Poa > Poa pratensis. The sequence goes on along the minus strand of CAMZMU010000063.1, from coordinate 59,803,192 downwards.
GTAAGTTATAGGCTAATCTAAGCCGACCTGAGATAGCTATTTCTTCATCATTTGTCAGTATCTGAACATGTGGTGAAACCAAAATGTTCCTATGGCTTGTTTGTGGGATTGAAGCTCTTCCATCAAAGTATCTCAAATCTCGATTGGCGAAATCTGCGTTGAAGTACTTGCAGTTTGCATTTCGGTTCGCGCCTCGCAGTGTGCAACCTGAATGTTTGCAGATTAATTTCATCGTTCACTCTAACCGGGTAGCTGATTCTTGCAGGATCCCATTGGAAGCGATCTATTGTGAAGGAAACATACCACCAACTGTTTACAATGTTGTCAAAGACGAAGAGTACCGTGGAGAAATCAAGATTGGTCTGACGTTCACTCCAGAGGTAATTGTCTCACCTTTATGATCAAAGATTACACCCTCCGTTATCCTCGATTCAGGTGCTGTCTGCCATATTGGTTACACGTGTGTCCATCTTTCTCGCGTGACTAGCTAACTAAACTGTATTACTCCCTTTGTTTCTAAATATAGGATGTTTAAACTTTTTTAGATTCATACGTATCTAGACGTATTTTGATTTGTTTGTTCACTAATTTCATTCCGTATGTAGTCTATATTAAATATGTAGAACATTTTATATTTAAAAATGGATGGAGTAGTAAACAGTAGATGCAAGCTTTTTCAATCCTTATTCACTCTTAGGGTCTTTCGACTTTTAGTTCCCGTAGCCACTAATTAAAAATTTAATATAATTTTTTCACAGTACCATGAACATGAACGAGATGCCGTCATGTTCTTCTTACAGCGTGCGACATTTTTTCTATAAACCCCCTTTAAATTATAGATATTTTCCTCTTGGTCCATGGTATCTACACAATTTATGACTTCTCCGCTGCTGTTCTGATCTCTCAATACTTACATTTGGATAAAATGTTTCTTTGTTTTCCTTTTTTGTTTGGTGGGGGGGGGGGGGGGGGGGGGGGGGGGGGGGGGGGGGCACAATTACACAAGGAGAACTATGGTGGGTGCACGCAATCATCGTCGTGAGAAGAAGCCGATGCTTTATTGAACTGCAATGGCGTGTGACAAGTCGTGTGCTAGAACCAAGTTAATGTACTTCGCCAGTGTTTCCTTGATCTGTTGTGATAACTGAAGTCTCCATATTAATTGGTATCATTTCCCGGTATCTAAATTTGTAATAATATTTTTTTTTCGTTCTATGTACTAAGGAACCGCTCTCTTTAATGGCCACTAAACTGATTTGTTATACTGACGGCGCCCCATTTCTTATGCAACACCATTGTACAAGTATTTCTTCTATGTTCATCTCGTACATTTCTTTAAACAACACATATCAAGACGATTAAAGATTTTCCAGCCCTCTACCACAACTGTCGTCGGCAACAGCAAACTTCAACATCCCTCTCCAACGTTGACAATAGCATTTTTTTTGCGGGGGACAATAGCATAATTGTTATCCAAAGCAACGTCTCTTGGAGAGGGAGGATGTCACTTTCGCGTCGTTACATGATCCAACCATTGAAGACATGCGTAAGAAAGCTTCGATGCATATGTCTCATTGCATGCTATAGTAAGCTGGAGTCTTATGATGTTGTTGTCCCGAAATCTCACAATGTTGTTTTCTGCATTTCATGACAGTCTTGATAAACTAGAGCAAAACACGTAACACTGAACGTGCACTTCATGCCCAAGAGAGGACGTGCCACACACGATACAAAGACCAAAGGACCTTGCACACAAGATTCATGAGGTAAGGCTGGAAGAGTATGTGGTTCACCGAAATCACTAAATCTTCTAACAAGGCCAACAATTTTCAGGCCGGTGTCGTTGTGCCAACACCTAATCCAAATGGGAAGAACTCGATTTTTCATCCTAGGCTAGCCCACTGCACCTCCTAAGCAAGCCTCATCTAGCCCTCCCAAAGAGATCGACCTCGTTGTCTGTCTCGCCGCCTTTGCCATGTGGTGTTGTCTGAATGAGCGGATGTGAAGTGTTGGTATACATGTGCACGAATTATATTATAGTTGGACTTGTAATTTGCGACGGTTAGGACTTATAGTGGAATATGTGTGACTCAAGCCTAATATATGAAGTCATAACCAAAACATACCAAACAAAAGTTGTTAATCCAGACATGAGATCACGAGGGATGGCAAGGGCATCTGTGGAAGGGGTAGCCGAACCGATCACAACACGGTGATGGAGATGGGTCTAATGGTCTCAACGGACTTTATCCTCATGTGTATATGTCAATTCAGTATATTGATGGAACGTCCGTGATCATGTCCCGGCGAGTAGCCGAGTTTACTAAACCTCATCAACGAATCTCAAAGCTATGATGTAATTGCTTGTCCTTGTGTGACTGATGTGCGTTTCGGAAGAGAAGTGATCATGACCAGGTGAGTAGCCGAGTTTACCATACCTTATCAACGAATCTCAAAGTATATGGTGCATGCTTTCCTTTACCGTTGGGTTTTAGGTGCTCCACCTGGCAAGGAGCCCTGCCGTAATCAGCACCACGATCCAGGCATGTTCTCCTAACATGTCTTTCTGATGACGAGAGTAGATTATGGTTTAATGTACACTGACTCAAACTGCAGAGACTGTTCTTAATTTGACCTGCACTACACGGCCGAACTATTGCCTCCCTCTCTCTTGTCGAATCAAGAGACTGAACCATTTTTAATCTCCTACGCGACGGTTCTTGCATGTGAGGGGTGAGATAACAACAGGCGCACTGATGAGATCAGTGCCCATAAGCGAACAAAAAACCCTAGTAAAAGGATCCATGCATCTTATTTTAGCCGAGGCGCGACAAAGCTCCAGCTTGTCGTCGCTCGCTTGTCCCTTTGCTATACAATGTGAAATGACCCTAAACGCCCCGGAAATCAAGCACACACACAAAGGCCATTGACCGTTCCCAGCTCTCGCAACAACAACAGCAGATTGCAAAGCTACTTTCAGATCAATCATTGTCCTGCCATTTCAGATCTTCGCTCGATGAAGATCTGAATAACAGCGAGGGAGGAACAAAAAGATGATACATGTAATTACACTCTAGTCTTGGATTCAGATTCCAGACTGCAGATCAGCTCTAATGTTCTACTACTGGCTAATTACAGTTACTCACTACTCAGTGCTCACATGCTCCGTGCCCGATACAATTGCATACAAAGTGAGAGCAGTGTATGCGAATGTATCGGGCGCTACTCAGCACTGGCTACTGCTCACCGGTGTTCTTCCGCGCGAGCAAAATGGAGGCGAAGAAGAACCTGAGCGGCGCTAGTTGTGCAGCGGGTTAGGGCCGCGCGGGACCAGCCTCTTGGAGTCATCCAGCCCCGCCGTCGCGTTGCCGGCGTCGGTCGCCATAGTCTTCGTGGACGCCGTGCGTGCCGTCCGCGTCGGCGTCGCGCCGAGCTTCCAGGACGCGACGTCTGCTCTGGGGATCCTGTGGCCGCAGCTGAAGGTGGCGAGCTCGGACGCTAGCAGGAGGAGAAGCATTGCCAGTAGCTGCAGGGCGCCGCCGCCGGTGTCCCGCACCATGCTAGGAACAGAGATGGGAGGGGGTAGGAGTGGGCTAGCTCTAGCTGGCTGACCTCCCGGAAGAAGAGGGAGGTGGTTCTGTACTTGCGTAGCCGCGTCTATGTAATGGATGCGAGCTAGCGACCGGGGAGGCGTGCCTTGTTGTGTTGTTCCGTAGCCGTAGGTGCTACTAGTAATAAGATGGACAAATGCATGTGGTCACTGGTTCCGATCTATAGCGTGGATTCTTCGTATGGGTAGTGACGAGGAGGGAAGGGAGGTGATTGAGACTTTGAGAGGTGGCCGGCCGGTTGACTAATGAAAAAACAGCAAACTTGTCTCCTCGTGTGATGTGATGTGCAAGCTGGATCCTGCATTGTGTTTTGGATTTTAGGGTTATGATATCGGTTTGGTGTGGTTGTATTTTGGATGACCGTTTGTATCCATGTGTTGGAGGGGAAAATATCGGTGGAAACCAAGTTTAAGTGGAAACCCTGAAAAACTCATGTTTAAAAGTTCTAAAAAAAACAACAAAATGCATTACATTGGGAAGATAAAATTCTATAGACATGTAAATTTGCAAGTTGAAACTCAAAATTATTTAAAAGTTATGAAAATGACATATTCATCGATGAATAGTAGAAAAATGAACATAAAGGTTACTTTTCATTGCTTTATTTGTCCTTTTTATATTTCCTAAACACTACTGAGTTTCAACTTGCAAATTTACATGACTATAGAACTCTACCTTTCCAACATAATGCATTTTTATTGAGATTGTTTAAAACTTTTAAAAATGTTTTTTTTCGTAATTTCACCAGTTTTCAATGAAACTTGGTTTCCACATGGATACTTTCTCTGTGTTGGAGCATTTGCACCTGGTGGTCACGACTCACGACCCAACAGGTGAACCCTTCTGTCCCTTTTACGTGAAGCGTATTTTTAATTTTGATTACCTGAGTTCATTGCTGCTCTATAAGCCAGATGCATTTTCGCTTGAAAATTCGGCAATAGAGCTCAAGCCAAACATTTCACCGAACTGAACTTACCTAAATGTAGTATGTTGCGTGACATTTATCTCATTTATTGATCAAATGCCCAACACAGAATTTATGTCGATTACGTACCAACATGAGGGAAATCCCCAGAGGCCTATGGAGAAGAGAGGCACCCTCTAGCATGGTGCTCGATGGTCTCAAGCTCAATGTCGTAAAGTCAATAAGCTTGAAATTGATCCCAGACCCCAATAAGAAGTTTATTGTCATTAAGTTCACATCCAAACTCTGTCGGTCCTCCAATTCTTAAAAGGATCAAAATGGGCCAAAGTGTCGTGTAACTACAGTAAGCAAAGGCTACCAAGGATTTACCATGCATTGACCGCCAACACCATGAATTGAGTGGGGATGAAAACATTGATCATACACCTTGCAGATAAGACCACATATCCACAAATGGTGAATCACCCTATGAGTTACTAATGGTTACTCTCAACCATATATCCTCTAGGTGTGTTACTTCCTTTGTGCAAGAAAATTTAAAAAATCCGCCGTAATTCATTTTGAGCTGATTATCAACTTCCTTTACCAAAAGAAACATCTCCCATATGTATCGAAGTGGCATCTTGGAACAATGTTGATGTCCTTCTCATCGCATGGGAGAACTAACCCACCCAAGGTCAGCTTGTTGTTGTCCATCTCAACCACGACAGCAAAACGCGAAGAGCACGGCCAAAAATGTTCAAATCAAGAACACCAACCCTATCTAAGATCCTTGGGGCAGCACACTTTTTCTCGATTCACAAGAGAGTGATCACCACTTTTGTTTGTCCCTATTACCACCCTTTGAAATGAAAACCCATCTAATTATGACATTTTTTAGTCCACTTTGAGAGTGGGAAGGCCGACATATGATAAACCCGTCCATATGACGATAGATTTTAAGAGAACGACATGCCACAATATATATAAAGATAGCGGTATCCAGTATATAATAGTTGTACGCATGGGTGTTTGTTATGATGTGTGTAGACCATTTATGTATGCTATCATCCATTGCAGATATAAATGCCATATGATTCACTTAATTTGTTGTAGATCTTAGCGGCTTAAGTTTGTACATCGAAGCTATATTTCACTTTGAAAGGGTACACATTTAGTTAACCTATGGTTCTTTTTGGTAGGCAAGTTATATGTGCTTTGATTCAAAGGTATTTCAAAGGATTTGTACATTTGAAATTTTCCAGTCCGATGTGTTAGGAATTTTTCTATGGATTATTGTTTACTTTGTTTTAGAGTAAAATTTCATCCACTCAAACCTTTTGCTATAATTATTTTGTTTTTTCTTGTGATCTTTCTAACATTCTTTTGTGCTAACCTTGTAGTATTCCAAACCTGTAGGAATGAAGGGGACATGACATTCTGATAATGTATTTTCCTTGTTTAGAAAAAATAACGTATTTTTACTATCAATGTGTTTCATAGTTCTTGCGAATCAAAGGTGCCCTTAGAAACAGTGGCGAAGCCAGGATGGAGCCACGCCCGGGCAAAATCTGTCAAATTAGTGCTAAACAAAGGTAAATTGCTACAGTCATGAACAGTGCTAAACGGATTTAGCCTTCACGCCCAGGGCCACGGCCAGGGTGCCCTGGGGCCTGGCTCCGCCCCTGCTTAGAAAGGTAATTGAAATTGTGAAAAACTTCATGCAGCTTGAAAAAAAACTAGGACTCGCTTTATAATCGTGTCGGCCCAACCCAGCTAAGAACACGAATCAGATCAAAACTCTCCATGAGGGCGGGCATGTCTTCTCAAACCATGAAGACAAGGCGCGCTGATAACCCACAAGTATAGGGGATCGCGTGTAGCCTTTTCGATAAGTAAGAGTGTCGAACCCAACGAGGAGCTAAAGGTAGGATAAGTATTCTCTCAAGTTCTATCAACCACTGATACAACTCTACGCACACTAAACGTTTGCATTATCTAGGAAATAATACTAGAGTATAATACGGGTATGAGAGTAGTTTTGCGAGATAATAAATACAAGAAAGTAAATGTTAGTGCTGCAGCAATAAATACACTAAGTAACCATATACTAACAGTACCATGAGTGTGGAAAAGTGGTGGTAATTGTGGTGGCTTTGTCCAAGATTAATTAGTGAAGGTACTTGGTTCATTGTCTTCGATGCAGTTTTCTATGTGGGAGAGGCTAAATATACATGCACTCCACTACTTGGGATTACAAGTACTATATGATTGGATTGTTAGAAAGCATCCGCAAATACTAACAATGCATTAAGGTTTCCCCAACCATAGCCTTAAGTTCAAGGTCCTCTTACTCCCATACGTGCAACTAATCGGTTCGCGTTCTCAGGTTTCTGTCACTCCGGCAGAACTTCCCCCGCTTCGTTACAAATACTACCAACCCTAGGGTGTTTGATCCATGCGCGCACAAGTATAATGGACACCAAAGGACAGCACCATATAGACATACAACTCTAATGAACCTCATGCATTCAATTAAGCAATCAAAAGACAAATAAACTACGGAAACATGATGTAAATCATAGGATAAATATTATAGCATCAAACACCATGTTTACATAGGACGGTACAGAGGTTTGTGGGAGGATGAACCACTGAATACAAGGAGGAGATGGTGATGGAGATGGCGGTGAAGACGGCGGAGAGGGCAGCGGCGGCGCAGGGCGGCGGCGGCCGGCGGTGCGGGGAACTCCTTTCCCGCCGCCGGCATGGGGAGCGCCGCCCCTTAGCCTCCCTCCTTCATGGCTTCTTGGGAGCCCTCCCCCATGGAGATGGGATCCATGGGGGAGGCAAAAACGTGGCTTTTGGTGGCTGAAATTCGTGGGTGGAGGAGTCCTCCACGAATTAGGTTTCCTCCCTTTATATATCTTCTCGGATTTCCGTCACCCCCTTTTAGGGTTCCACCAAAACGGGCCTACAGGCCGCGTCCGAACTCCGATTGGGCTGATCTCGGGCTTAAAATCTTCGTATGGAAAATTGTGACAACTTTCGTAACAGCCAGGTCTCCATTGACGTCATCTTCGAGGGTCAAACTGGCAATCTTCGTAAAAAGTTCTCAGACAGATTTCAGGAAAGTCCCAATTCGACTCCAACAAGGTTTCCTCTTGTATTCTTGATAATTTCTACACATCAAAGAGTAAAACAAGAACATTGTGCACTTTTGCAACTATTAGTAGGTTAGTCCAAATAAATAATAAACTTAATATAAAACAAGTGCTAAAAGCATAAAAATGGCATGAAACAATCAAAAATTATAGATACGTTTTGGACGTATCAACATCCCCAAGCTTAATTCCTGCTCGTCCTCGAGTAGGTAAATGATAACAAAATAATTTTTGATTGTAAATGCTATGATCAGGTCTTTAACAATTGCATGATGTATGGATAATAAAACTTAGCAATCATGTTTCCTAATGAAAAGTATCAACGAACTAAGAGCTTATAACATGAAATTTATAAACATCAACAAGATTGTAATGACCATAATAAAGCATGATAGAGTGGTATCTCGCTTGCCCTTAATTGTGGAGCAAAACATAAATGCCAAGGCACCTCTGAAGTTCAAGTGAAGACTAGATATAGAGATATCAAAGATAAAAGCATCATGGTTATACCTCAATTAATCGTATTCTGGGACAAGCACATTACACTAAGAACGACAGCTATGCTCTCGAAGAAGTGCTCAAAGAAAGGATGGTGACTCAACATAAAAATAAAAGATTGGCCCTTCGCAGAGGGAAGCAGGGATTAACACGTGCTAGAGCTTTTTGTTTTAAAAACAGAGGTAAAAATGTTTTGAGAGGTGTTTGTTAATTGTCAACGAATGGTAGCGGGTGAGAACAGTATTCTACCTGTCAAACGGACTTTTAAGAGCGGCTCCCATGAAGGACGTTATTTCTACCAGCAAGGCAGATCATCCCTCTTTCTCTTTGGTTTACACACATTCAGGTATTTCACTGTTTGTCATTGCTTACTGATGAATCAGGGCAAAAGTGTGAAGAGAATTAATTGGTTAAAGTTGTAATTAATTGGGACTGGGCACCCCGTTGCCAGCTCTTTTTGCAAGTTATTGGATAAGCGGATGTATATGCCACTAGTCCAGGTGTAAAAGTCCATTTGACAAATAGAATAAAGAATAACCACACTAATTCCTCATGAGCTAGTAAACATTGACACAAAAAGAGAAATATTTTGAAGGTTTTAAAGGTAGCACATGCAAATTTACTTGGAATGGCTTGAAATACCATGCATAGGAATTTTTTGGTGGACTCTTTGGGATAACTTGGTTTTAAGGATTTGGATGCACGAGCAGCATTCCCGCTCAGTACAAGTGAAGGCTAGCAATAGACTGGGAAGCGACAACCACGAGAGCGATAACGGTCATAATCATGCTTGCGACAAAATAAAATTAACGGAGGCATAAAAACGATACTAAAACTCTGAGGCAAAATAGATCATCAAGGCTTAATTGACTTTTATTTTTCAGTCATAACATGTGTGAGCATGTGCCAAGTCGATTCAAGTGAATTATTCAGAGGAGGATACCACAATACCATACCATCTTATGAACAGGACAATGCATGTTGATATCAAAATAACATAATATGCACTATTAGCTAGTTGAGACTAACCATAAGAAAACATAAACTACTAAACAGTATTATTCACACATCATTTTTAAGTTTCAACAAGTAATCCATTAACCAAGTAAACATTGAAAACAGAGGATAAATAAAATATGTGACGATCCACTTATTAATGTAACTGGTGTTTGATGCTAAGATAAATAGATAATAAAATACAGCCGCTTCAAGTTTAGTTAAGTTCCTATGTTGCTCAAAAAACAAAGTTTAAAGGTTTGCAAACCGTGGGGTTATTGATGAAGAGGGATGCGGGGACATCCCCAAGCTTATGACTTTGGTAATTCTTCAATATTCCATAGTTTGGTGTTCCTTCATTCTCTGTGAAAAAACTTCAACACAAAAACTTTCCCATTCTTTTCTGCGGTTAGACATTAGTACAATAGATAATATTTCCCAAGTGCTACTATTAAACCAAATAAAATTTTGTTTTTAAGTTACAGAAAGGTTGCTTAAATGGCCAACTTATAAATGAAAGGTAAGAACCATTAAAAATCAAATGAAAACGAAAAGAGGCCACTCTTGCAACAAAAGTCAGAATCTGTCCAGAAAAACAGCAGCTGGAAAACGCAATTTTTAGGTGCACTTAAACATGCCCGAAATTTTAGCCAATTTTTGTACATGCAGAGGATTAGGTGCTACAACATCAGTAATTTTTTCGTGATTTTTAGAGCTTCCAGTAAAATATGAAAAATCGCGCAATAAGCAGTAGATACCGAAAACAGAAAATCACTTTTTACATATGTATCAACTAAGCTAAATGGATAAAACTTGGTACTTTATTTTTGATAAACTAAGAAACCAGAGGCTAAGCAAGACCTAAACATGCTAGCTACAGCAAGGAAAACTCTAAATAAAAATCAAAAGTAAAACCCAAATAAAATTAAAATAAAGAACCAAACAAAGAAGCAAAACAAAAGAAAATATTTTTGTTATTTTGAATTTATAAGTGAAAGTAAAGAAGCAATCGAAACCAAATAAGGAGCCTAATAAAACTAAAGAAGGTAAAACCAAGACATATAAAAGCAATTATAATACAAGTTAAGACAATACATATCATGTGGACGGGTAATATAGAGTATGAACGAGACAACCTCATGTTAGTTGATGAATAGGGGGATGACTCGGGCATCCCCAAGCTTAGATGATTGTATCTTCTTGAATATGTTCTTGGGATGCACCTACACATCCCCAAGCTTGAGCTCTTGCGTCTTCTTATTCATCTCATATCACCATATTGATTAGATCTTATAAGCTACATCCACATAAAACTTCACAAAACTCATTAGTAGGGTTAGTACTCATTAAATAAAATCCACTCATGTTCAAGCATTGACAAGTTTTATAATTTTTACTCAACATTAGCCACTGTATATACTAAGGTGTTCATGATTTCCGTTGTCCGTCGAAAAACTAATGAAACTAACAACACCAAGTACAATATTGAATAAACAAAGAAATCTGTCAAAACTGAACAGTCCGTAAAGATGGCATTCAACGAGATAGTTAAGTAGCTCAAATCGAAAAACTTTAGTCTAATGAAAGAAAGATAATAATCTCAGGTTTATGCACAAAAATTTTCAAGTCAAAATACTATTCTGAGATTTATCACGATTTTATTTACAGAGAAGCACAAAATCTGTCTAAACAGAACAGTCAGTAAAGATCGAATTTTTCGACCTATCTACGTACCTTAAATCAGAAAAAGTTAGTCTAATGAAAGAAAGCTAATAAGCATCACTTTGCACTCAAGAAATTTCAGATCAAGATCACGTTCTGGTGATTTTAAACATTTAATACGGTGGAGCACAGAAAATCTGTTTCTGGACAGCAAAGTAAAACTATCAACTTTCAATTAACTAAAGACTATAATTAGCATTTTATTTTTATGTACAGAGGTATATACACAATATTTACAATATTTACATGTTTTTAATGAAAAGCTTCCATGGAAAGATTTGTTTTGGTTTCATAGGCATGAACACAAGTGTTCAAGGTCGACCCCCATTTAACCATTACTCATCTTTCCAATCACTTTTCTTTTTGAAAACGTTTTTAGATAACAACTACACCTAATTTTTTTTGTAATTCGCATTCCCTATCCATAGTAAGATAAAGAACAACTTAATACTGAAAATAAAAACTACTTAGAGATAAAGCAAACAAGTGCACACAAGAACATTAACCTACGCTATGGCTCCCCGGCAACGGCGCCAGAAAAGGTCTTGATAACCCACAAGTATAGGGGATCGCGTGTAGCCTTTTCGATAAGTAAGAGTGTCGAACCCAACGAGGAGCTAAAGGTAGGATAAGTATTCTCTCAAGTTCTATCAACCACTGATACAACTCTACGCACACTAAACGTTTGCATTATCTAGAAATAAAACTACGGTAGCAATACGGGTATGAGAGTAGTTTTGCAAGATAATAAATACAAGAAAGTAAATGTTAGTGCTGCAGCAATAAATACACTAAGTAACCATATACTAACAGTACCATGAGTGTGGAAAAGTGGTGGTAATTGTGGTGGCTTTGTCCAAGATTAATTAGTGAAGGTACTTGGTTCATTGTCTTCGATGCAGTTTTCTATGTGGGAGAGGCTAAATATACATGCACTCCACTACTTGGGATTACAAGTACTATATGATTGGATTGTTAGAAAGCATCCGCAAATACTAACAATGCATTAAGGTTTCCCCAACCATAGCCTTAAGTTCAAGGTCCTCTTACTCCCATACGTGCAACTAATCGGTTCGCGTTCTCAGGTTTCTGTCACTCCGGCAGAACTTCCCCCGCTTCGTTACAAATACTACCAACCCTAGGGTGTTTGATCCATGCGCGCACAAGTATAATGGACACCAAAGGACAGCACCATATAGACATACAACTCTAATGAACCTCATGCATTCAATTAAGCAATCAAAAGACAAATAAACTACAAACATGATGTAAATCATAGGATAAATATTATAGCATCAAACACCATGTTTACATAGGACGGTACAGAGGTTTGTGGGAGGATGAACCACTGAATACAAGGAGGAGATGGTGATGGAGATGGCGGTGAAGACGGCGGAGAGGGCAGCGGAGGCGCAGGGCGGCGCGGCCGGCGGTGCGGGGAACTCCTTTCCCGCCGCCGGCCATGGGGAGCGCCGCCCCTTAGCCTCCCTCCTTCATGGCTTCTTGGGAGCCCTCCCCCATGGAGATGGGATCCATGGGGGAGGCAAAAACGTGGCTTTTGGTGGCTGAAATTCGTGGGTGGAGGAGTCCTCCACGAATTAGGTTTCCTCCCTTTATATATCTTCTCGGATTTCCGTCACCCCTTTTAGGGTTCCACCAAAACGGGCCTACAGGCCGCGTCCGAACTCCGATTGGGCTGATCTCGGGCTTAAAATCTTCGTATGGAAAATTGTGACAACTTTCGTAACAGCCAGGTCTCCATTGACGTCATCTTCGAGGGTCAAACTGGCAATCTTCGTAAAAAGTTCTCAGACAGATTTCAGGAAAGTCCCAATTCGACTCCAACAAGGTTTCCTCTTGTATTCTTGATAATTTCTACACATCAAAGAGTAAAACAAGAACATTGTGCACTTTTGCAACTATTAGTAGGTTAGTCCAAATAAATAATAAACTTAATATAAAACAAGTGCTAAAAGCATAAAAATGGCATGAAACAATCAAAAATTATAGATACGTTTTGGACGTATCACGCGCATACTGCGAGATTTCTACACGGGCCTGCAGGGCACGGTCCATGGCGTGGCATGGGACCCGGGTTGGCGGCGCTGCTCCCTCGCGTTCCCGGCCTCGCCGCGGTCGAGGCACCTTTCACGAGAGTGAGTTGAAGAAGGCAATTTTCTCTATGCGTTCTGATTGCAGCCCTGGTCCGGATGGTTTTGGTCCTGCTTTCTTCAAGATTTTCTGGGAGGTGGTCAAGGGGGATCTCATGGCCTTCTTGGAGGAGTTCTACCTTGGTCGTGCTCATCTTGCTGGGATCAACCAAGCCTTCATCACGTTACTGCCCAAATCCGAGCTGGTGACAACTGCGGACGGTTTCCGCCCTATCTCGCTGCAAAATTGCGTCATGAAGGTCGTCACCAAGATCCTCACCTCGCGCCTCCAGCGTTTCATCGAGCAGCTTGTTGGGTTCGAGCAATCTGGGTTCATTGCAGGGCGCTGTATCACGGATAATTTCCTTTATGCGGCAGAGTTGATCCAATGTTGTCGACTTCGTAAGTCTCCAACGATCGCACTGAAGCTGGACTTTAGGAAAGCATTCGACTCGGTTGATTGGAGGTCCCTTGACGCGATCCTGGACGTGCGTGGGTTTGGCAGCCTTTTTCGTTCATGGATTAGGGAGATCCTGCGCACCGGCAAGGCCGCGGTGCTCCTTAATGGCGTCCCGGGGCGGTGGATCGAGTGCAAGAATGGGTTGCGCCAAGGCGACCCGTTGTCACCATACTTGTTCCTGATCGTTGCCGGCCTCCTTCGACAGCGGGTTGTGGGGAGCTCGCCCGACGGCACACTACTCCACCCCCTCGTGGACGACCTACCATGCCCGGTGCTCCAGTACGCGGACGACACGCTGATCCTTGTCCGTGCCGACCCCCAGCAGCTCACCCTCCTAAGGCATGCACTCGATGATTTCTCGGCGGCAACCGGACTCGCCATCAACTACCATAAGAGCTCCTTCATGCCGATCTGTGTCCCTCCTGATGAAGCTGCGTCGCTTGCCGCAATCCTTGGGTGCCCGTCTCCGTGTTCCCCCAAACTTATTTGGGGTTGCGTTGTCTGACCGCAAGCTCCCTGCTAGTGCGCTTGATTTCCTGGCGGACAATATCGCGAGAAGGATCCCTAGTTGGAAGGTGCGCACTCTCGACCCTGGCAGTCGGTTGACTCTGACGTCGGCCGTTTTGTCTGCGATCCGTCATTTGCCATGTCAGTACTGCCAATCCCCAAAGGCACGCTGGTGAAGATGGATCGCCCTCGTCGCGCTATGTTCTGGAAGGCCTCTGAATCCTGCTCTGGAGGTGACTGCCTAGTGTCATGGGACACGACATGCCGTCTGAAATCGGAAGGGGGGCTTGGCATGATCGACCTAGGCATGCAAAACACGTGCCTCCTCCTCAAGATCGTTCACAAGCTGATGACGGGTGTGAGCAATCCATGGACAGAGTGGGTGCGCCGGTGGTACTTAGGGGACGACGCGTCCCCTCCCTCGACGCCAACGTGGCAATGCCTCAGCTCCTTTGTGCCCCTCCTTCGCCAGTTAACTACTGTAAAGGTGGGAGACGGGGCGAACACCTCCTTCTGGCACGATAACGGACCTCTCTCGGTTCGCTTGCCGCCGCTCTGCCTGCACTGTATTCGCACTGCCTTGCTCCAGACGTGGGGGTTGGGGCCGTGTTGCGCCTAGGCGCTGGTGCACTGTGCATGAGAGCACGCCTCTCCCCTGCTGCTACGACGGAGCTCGACATCGTCATGGACGCCATCGCGCACTTCGTCCCCAGGACCGCCCCAGACCGCCGGACTCTGCTGTGCTCCGCCACCCAGCGTTTCAAGACCCGTGACGTCTACAGCCTCCTCCGCTCGTCGGGGTGTGGGCCGCCACTGCATGACCTCAACTGGGAAAACTTTGCCCGGTCAAGGTCAGGGTCTTCGTGTGGATTTTGCGGCATCGGCGAACCAGGACGCGTGCTCGCCTGCATCGCCTGGGTATTTTGAGGGCCCCTGACTGCCCGTTCTGCCCCAGCGTCGCGGAAGATATACGACACCTCTTCGTCGCGTGTCCGCGGATGCAGGAGATCTGGCGTGTGTGTGCGCCCGGTGCCGCCGCCCCGTTTTGGAGAGCGTGGTCGACGCTTTCTCTGCTGAGCACCCCGCCTGGGCCCTCCCCCTCCGCATGACTGCGACTGCTTTGCTGCTCTGGATCGGCTGGAAGACCAGGAACCGTCGTGTGTTCGATGGCCTTGCTACGTCTGTCCCCGAGTTTTTCGATGCCGTCCGCGACCACCTTCGTCTCTGGGTTGTTAGGGCGCCCCGCCGTCTGGATTGTGGGCCGCTTTTGGCGTGGTGTGCGTCGCTTCCCTCCTAAACCTCTATGTAAAACCCTGCTCGTCCTAGCTTGTTTTGAGGATTAGTATGTACTAGTAAACTGCACGTGCTTTGCACGCCAATACTCCCTTTGTCCTAAATTATCCTATGTTTGGGTTTGGTCAACGTCAAACTTTTTATATAGAGAAAATATCAAACATCTATGTTTATATATTTTATGATGATTCTAATGATATTTATTTTGTATTATAAATATTGATATTTTTCTTATATGATTAGTCAATTTGTAAATTTTACTTTTGACTAAACCCAAAACGCAGAATAATTTGGGACAGAGGGACTACTTGTTTTTTTTTTCTTGCACTCGATACCTTGTTAACTAATTCTCAGATATTTGGAAGTAGCAATGAATCTTGGTAACTCTAGCTACGCATGACTAATGACCTTTGCAGTATTATTTTTATACTATTCACATTTGTTGTCGAGGGAGACGATTCACAAGCACCTCTCCATGAACATCAATTTGAGCCTCCCGAACAGTATGTATCAGTTTCGTCAGTTATTATGTATCTCTAGTTCTCTACTACCCAAAAGTTATGTTAAACTGCCGTCATTTACAAAAGTGCATTTTTTTGTACAAGGGTTGGGGTCCAAGGACCCCGGGTGCTGCAACTTTATAGATCAGGGGGCAGGTACAAAATTCGCTTAGGCCTTTTCCATCTATTGCCCAGGAGGACCTAATATTCGAAGAAAGGCCCAGCGCTTTTACATTATAGACCCTAGAACTAAAAGAAGAACTGCAATCAGGTCCTAGGTCTTCTCCACCACCAGTCGCCGGCGATCTCCAGGCGCGCAGAGCGCCGAGATCGGAGCACAGTGAGGCACTCGGTCTCCCTGCGGCGAACGATCGCAGACACCGGCAACCTCGTCGCAGTCGGGGACGAACCACTTGACTGCTTCGAGACGCCGAGCTCCGGCGCTGGATCGAGAGGGCCTCCGTCTTGGAGGTTGAAGATCGGCCACCATTCTGGCCATAGAATGCGACAGCGAGCTTGTCCACCGCGTGAGGAGCTCTTTTCTGCAGCACAAACCACCTCGCTAAGCAGAAGCACCAGTTCCTCCCCTCGCCGCCACGGCCGGCCAGAGGAACATGGATGAACTCCCGATTCACGAAGTAGGAGATACGGCAAACGGCTTTATTGAAACGGCCTTGATCTTCCTCCACCCTGCAAGTAATCCACCACCGATTCAACCTGCAAAGGAAAGAAGAACTGGTTCCGGCGCCGCTGCGAGCCACCGGAATCTAGCCGAGGAGGGAGAAAGACGCCATAGAGGCGAACGTCGCCATATAGGCAAGGAAACCTAACCTAATCTCTAAACTACTGCTGTACAAATCGGGCCGGCACCCTAGAGAAGCTCCCCATGCTAGCCAGCGCAAGCGCCGACGGCAAGGGCGGCCGGATCTGGCCGAACACGGCGGTGGACTCTCAACGGGGTGGGGAGAGGGAGAGGATAAGGGAAGGGGCTGGACTACAAAAGTGCATGAAATGACCGAAAAAGAGTTGTGCCTAGTTTCTTCATATCAAAAAAAAATTCCGTCACAAATTGTTTACGTCACATAATGGCAGACCTAGAAACTTCACTAAACATGGGCGAACCACAAGTAGATGTCATTTTCGTACAAATCGATGTACACAACCGGTGACCCATGCCGTCACATGTTAATAACTATAGTGTTTTTTTTACCATCTCACGATATTTCAGAAGAAGTAAATGTTTTCACCATAACAGATTTTTTGCATCACATGGTCAACATTCTAAGAACATTTTATGCTGTCATTTCTCGTTTCTCTATCTTTCTAAGATAGTTTTCTAGTTGGTGATAGTCTGAAAATCATTTGTTGGGTAAGAGGAATTGAACGCTTTGAATTATACAATAGCTGATAAGATGGATGGCTGATTTAATGTATAGGCTAGCTACCGAGTTGGTAACAGCTCACATTTAATTGTTGCAGTAGTTTGCTCCCAGGCCATGAAGCGATAGCGCAGGTAAGATCTTGAGTGGACGTATGCCACATGGGGCCTACAACATCTGACTACCGTCACATGGTGGACTTGTCCCGAAGTGTCCAGCAGCTTCAGCAGCGCGAGTCCACACTCTGGCAAGCACGGGGATGCAAGGTGGCGAATCCAAGGATTCACAGCCATTAGATCTAATGAGTTCTGGTCAGATGAACGGCACATAGCAGCCTCAGCCTGACAATCAACGGCTTGGATTACTCCAAACGTCCATTGGCGGGAAGGCTGTGAAACTGGGTGGTAAATCCGAATTCAAAAACTCGTGTACTATATAGTGGTATAGAAAACGGTTTTTTGAAGTACTAATATAAAAAAATTCAGGTGGGCTTTTCGCCCTCCGTTGCTTGCTTCAAAAAAAAAAAACATTTGGGCTTTTCAGCGGCCCGACCCAACATAGCACGCGCGAGAGGATCCGGTCCGGACACTGGAGACGACGCAGTGCTCTGTTCTTGCACGGAACAGCGCTGTCGCCGCCAGCGTCGCCCTCTGTTCTCTGCGGCACTCGAAGCGGAGGACCCTCGTCCTCCAAATCTCCGGGGCGAGAGTCAAGAGGCGGAGCAGACGCGAGGCAAGAGATGGATTACCGCAACAAGATGGTACTCGCGCCCATGGTCCGCGCGGTAACTCCTCCGAACCCTCCCACCTTTGATTCGCAGCAGCGTCCACATGAGTTTTAGTCCCGGAGCAGCCGGGTCCTAGATTTCAACCTGAATCTAGCCTGGGAAGATTTAGTGGGGGCGGGGCGATTCAGTAGCTCGTCTTCTCTGCGCGCTGCTCGATGGGCGGTTGCCGTGTTAATTAAAACGAAGCCTGGAAGATCTCCAGTTGGAAATCAGGGTTTCTATGGATGCAGCTCTAGGGACTGAGGAATCATAGCGTGTCCTCCGCACCTGCGATTAATGGCTTTATATCTTTATGCCAGAATTGAATAAACAGCACGATATCCCTATTAATGAACTGAATTAGCTCTTTGTATGGTTCTTAGTTACCCCATGCTGTATTCCTGAATGCATAGTACTAGTAGTCATCCTCCGCAATTCTCAATTATTTCTAGACAATATCCTTGACCTCTTATCACATAGCTGTATGGGATTTCCCTCAACATCCTTACAAAGTTGTATCATGTTGTAGCTATCTTACTCTGTCAACGGCTTTTGCAGGGCGCTCTGCCGCTTAGGCTACTGTCTGCTGAATATGGTGCCGATATTACATATGGAGAGGAAATAATAGATCACAAGTTTGTCCACTGTCAACGCGTTACAAATGGTATTTTTTGTTCAATTTATATTTGACAGTTTAGTATGATATCACAGCTATTTCTGCCACATCGATGGTTATGTTTTGCACATAAACTATGGCTTTACATGTATTATAGTATCGTCGATAGCCTTACTCCAATAATGTTGCATTTGAAGTTGGTGACTCCAAGCATTTATTTCAGATGATTTTGAATGTCTTTTTTGTATTGATGATAAAAGGAACAAATATAAGGACAACTTAATGTACAAGTTTGTAATTTAAGGACAATTTAATGCCACTTTATTTATTCCCCATGTTCTCCAAATTTGTGATATGGTTTCATTCATTCTAATTATTGTGTTCATCATTGGTCAGAATCTCTTGGGACTACTGATTTCGTGGAGAAAGGGACTGGTAGTGTAGTTTTTCGAACATGCCCACAAGAAAGGGACAGGGTTGTCTTTCAAATGGGCACGTCAGATGCCGTGAGAGCACTTAAAGCTGCTGAGATTGTGTAAGCCTTATTTCTGAGTTTTTTAACAGCAAATAACTTGAAGTGTACTGTGTTATTGGGGAAAACAAGGGCGCTAGCTAAATTGTTTGGTCTGATCATTTGATCAAGTCATTGAATTAGATTTCAAAACACATGTTGATTTGCATATTCTCTTTAATCATAGTTTTTCATCCTCACCAGGTGTAATGATGTTGCTGCTATAGATATCAACATGGGTTGTCCAAAGGCTTTTTCTATCAGTGGAGGAATGGGTGCTGCATTACTCACCAAACCTGAGCTTATACATGATGTATGTGTCTACATGGTCTTATTTATTCTCCTAATTTCATATCCTGTACTTTACTGTGCTTATTCAGGCTATTGCAAATTTTTCCATGTAGATTTTGACCACATTGCGGAGGAACTTGAACACACCAGTGACATGTAAAATCCGTCTTCTGAGCAAACGTCAGGACACTGTGGAGTTGGCACGCAGGATTGAGAAAACTGGTGTTCCAGCTCTGGCTGTCCATGGAAGGTAAGCACATACAATTGTACTTCTGAGTCTTATCTTGCTCGAAAATGCCCAATTTATCATTCATACTTTTTAATGGCGTCAACTAAATTTAACCCCCAGGATTGCAAATCCTGATGACAATTATATTCATGTGCACTACAATTCGGTTTATTTGGATTATAGTACCCAAATTGATACAACTTAAATACATGGAAAGTTCAGGACCTGCTACGAATTTTTTCATGCTGGTTATTTGTTCCAACGTCCGAGCTTTTGCAGCAACTACCTTGTAAATTTACTTTGTAATTCGTTTGGTTTAGTTTTTAAGTAATAAAATGAAAGATGATAGCCAATTTATTGGCTAATTCGAATTCATATATGATTTAGTTTATATATCAATCTTTCATTTTTTGGGTTCCTAGGATCATTTTAAGTAATTGGTTTCCTGGTCGGCCTTTAAAAATGCAGAACGATCAAAGACAGGCCGAGAGATCCGGCTAAGTGGGATGAGATAGCTGATGTTGTGTCGGCGCTGTCAATTCCGGTTATAGCTAATGGGGATGTATTTGAGTACGAAGATTTTAAGAGAATCAAAGATGCTACAGGTTTGCATGTTCGATTCACATTATATCATGGTTTTTGAGTCGATGAGTCGACGAGTCGTTCAGGGGTAGCGACTCTTGACTAGTCGTGACTAGTCGAGACTCATGGTCGACTAGTCGACATGAGTAGTTTAGCAATATGTACTATAGAATTACCATATTATATGTATAATTGTATATAACTATATACTTATTAAAAGGCCCCGAAGAAACTCTCTTCCCACACAAATTACATTGCAGCAACAACCTGGATCCTTCAAGTTCCGGCCAGAATGCATACTTCCAAGCTGGATCCTTGCTCCTTGCTGGCCTCCTCTTAGGATCTTTGAATGGGTCATAGTGCTCATCAACTTCTTGTGCAGCTTGAGCTGAACGAACAACCTGGGCTATCTCTGGCTGGGACATGGTGCTTGCTGTGAATCTGTGGTAGAAGGGAAAACAACTCCACTTAACTTGTTTGTTCACCTAATCGAGCCCTAAGCCCTCGAGCAGAAGCACTAGAACAGAGAGGAAGAGGATACTAGTTACCTGTAGCAGCAGCCGGCAGAGCAGAGCAGAGCAGCAGCCCGTGAAGGAGGGAGAAGCAGATCAGCAGTAGACGGGCGGAGGGAGAAGCAGACCAGGAAGGAGCCGCTGGAGGAGAGGGTCAGGAGCCATGGCCTTGCAGCGGCGGCTGGCTGGATCTTGGGCGGTGGCGGCCAAGGGAGAGAGCCAACGAGCGCCAAAGCAGCTTTTGGCTCGGGAGGTGTGGGGGGGGGGGGGGGGGGGGGGGGGGGGGGGAACTGATGCGATTAGGTTTAGGGGGGCACTGGGAAAACATATTGGAAAAAATCTGACAGGTGGGGCCAACTTCAAGTCATTTTCTGACTCAAAAGGCTGGACTAGTCGAGACTAGTCGATTGAGTCGCTCGACTCAACAAATGAGTCGAGTCGAGATGTCGAGTCGACATTTTTTTGGCGACTCATCGATAGTCGTCGACTAGTCGCTCGACTCGAAATCCATGCATTATATGCTCTTATTACTAGTTTTTTTTGGTAGAGTACTTCAAAGAGAAATACATAAATGGTTGTCAGCTTCACTCTCACTAATGTTGGTTTCTTCGCTTGCCGGTTATCAATATTGCACTAACTTTACTCCTAACCAAACATTTTAAATAGCAGGCGATGACAAATAGTGGCCGCCCTCCAAAATAGTTATAGTGGTGCTAAAGCGGAGCTAAATGCGTCTATAACCGGCAATTGTACATGTACAATTTAGCGGCAACTTGCACAAACCGCTATAGCAAACATATAGCCGGCTATTAAAATATTGCCTTTACCAAAATAAAAAAAATCTCAATGTATATTGAGTGCCATAGTACTATATCTTTTCAAAGCGCCAAATGGCCATAAACATCTGAGTTTCTGGAAAATCAAATTATTCATTCAGAAACAAGCATGCATAATCAGAGTTTTTTTAAAACCCGCAAATCTCCTTGGTGAATTGGAGTACACCAGCATATTGTTGTTCTAATAATGGGTTTGTGTCTTGATTACTTTAACTACTAGGTGCGGCATCTGTAATGGCTGCTAGAGGCGCCCTGTGGAATGCCTCCATTTTCTGTGCCAAAGGCAAAATACCTTGGGAGGATTTCAAAAGAGAGTACGTGAGAAAGGTATTTAACTGTTGCTCCCAGCATAGAAAGTTAAACTGTCATGTTTTACTTGTCGGATCGATATGTCTTTACATTTTAGTTCTTTTGAGCAGACTATTTTGTGGGACAATGATATTAAGAGCACGAAGACAACGTTGAGAGAAATAATAACGCACTATACTAACCTTGAACTCGCTGAAGGGAAAGGTGTGATAAAGTGTGGTTCATCGGCAGATGTAGCGTAAGTGAAGCCAAATCCCTATTTGTTTTCTTTTGCAAATCATGACTCATGAAGCACCATATTCGGAGATGCATTGCCTTTCTATGCTACCCATGGATAAAACTGCCGTACAACAGGATGATTTTGATTTGGAAGTACTTTCACATGAAAATTACTTTTTATTATATTTGTAAGGGATATCAGTTACATTAGCATGCTGGAATATTTGGCTTAAGAGAGACATAATAGTTTTTTCCAGCAACGTTCGACCTATCAAATGTATACGGAAAGGCTTCTTTGTAGTGATAATATTGCCGGTTGAGAGCTCAGCTGACATCTCAGAGGCATTATCCAGCTGGAGATAGATTAGTTGGTTTTATTATACTATGCTATATTTCCAATGGGACCCAGAAGGAGTAGGCTATGAATCTGGACAAACAAGATTTTGCAATGCTGTGGTTTCTTGTAATCTTCCTCATTCGTACTACGTTTCTTCCTTAATCGGCAGCTATCTTAACACTTATTCTTCTCACATTTCCAGGAGACTTTACAATGAGGAAGATTACTATAATCATGTTGTTTCAAATTGGAAATGAATAAAACAGGATTCTGCTAACATCTCATGTGACCCAGGTATCTATTTCATATGGTACATCAGTGCAAGCTAGCAACTCGTGATAAGGAATAAAACAATGTTTTGGTAGAGCAAATGCACTTATATAATCTCGTGCTGTCCTGCAAATTTGATAATGTGCTCTAGAAAATTCATGTTTAGTATACAGGATTTCAACACCTGTACTTTCCCAGTTTCTTTCCATTGACGCTGTAAATGGTATTTGCCAGTATGTATGGTGTATAGCCGTATAGGTTAGAGGGGAGTAAGTGGGAACCGGTACATGATTGTGACTTGCAACTTGCTGTGCACGTTTGTGTGTGCGGCCGTGTTTGTGTGTGCGTGTGCTGTGGTTTCCTGGACCATGCAAAATTGGACAGTCTTTCTAGAATATGAAGGTGTTGTTAGATAGCACCATTTGGAACAATACATCGAATCTTGGACCTGAATTGTCCAAGTTGCAACTTGTAAAAATTGCTTCAGAGCTGACAGCAAGGCTTGCCAATAAATCGGTAAGCATTAGTTTTCATGACTCATGGGCTGACTTTGGGTCGTGGACTGTGACCCCTGACGCGAGGGGCAAACCCTTATCCCCAAAACACTAAAAGTTTTCTATTTTAGCTCCAGATTTGTTCAACTGTTCCTTGCACTTTATTTGGCCTACGGTGTTCCATAAGTCCTATCGGCCCCTAAATTATTAATGTGTTTTTTTCATCCTTGTTTTTCTAATTTCATGTTTTTTGACAGCTTCTGCTTGGATCCCTGTCTCGGCTTTACGAATGGTTTCTCTGGAGGTTTTTGAATGAGTTTTGGACAAATTCATTATATCACCAAACAATACAAGGTGTGCAAGTTTTGTCTTTTGCACTGTGCCATCCTAGTATTGGATCAAGATCAAGTGAGGATTCACTGATTCCTTATTTGGTTAGTTACAGTTTTGCTGTGTGTGATTATAGAATTGTTTGGGAAAGGATGTTGATTTAGACTAATAGGAATCTAGAAGCATTTTGAGATACTGTATTTTTTTCCTCTGCTGGCAAAAGATAGACTCGGATGCTTGAAATTAATTAAACACCATTGCTGTAAGCTTATATATCTTAGTTCTCCTGCTGATCGGATCGCCGAAAGGCTGTCATGTATTACTTCTGGAAATCATGTAATTTGGAGAGTTGAGGTACACCTTAGTCTATATGTGTTTCTTAACGATTATAGTTGTAGGGATTTTTTATGACCCAAACCTCTTCGAATTATTTTTATGTTTTTTTCAGTTCTATTTGTACCTGCTTTCCCATTATGTGGGATTCCTGCAAACATGAGTTCTTGGTATTTGTAATTGCGTAGAATTCACAAGCATTTTGGCCTCGACTTTGTTTTGTTCGCCCTTTAAAATATCTTCTGGCGCTTTTCAAGTACCCCATAACAGTTATTGGCCCGATTTGCTTTTGTCGTCCTGTATACCCTTTGACAACACAATGGCTGGGGCTCAAAGTTTCCTCTTGTGTTATTGATTATGGAAGCACACAGTCCGCATCACCTGTGACATCAGAGATATATAGATACTACATCACATGGTATTTCTTCTGAAAGGACTTGTTGTATCTTTTCCGGATAATTGTCACAACGGACCAATTATTTGCTCTGGTTGTCGTCTTCTGGACGCCCAAACAAATGTTACTGAGCAATATTTTCATCAAAAGACTAACTTCCTGTGTTTCAACTTTCTCAACAAAAACAAAACCTGTTACTATCCAATTTTCATCTAGTTTAATAGAAACTGGTGCAGTCAAACCATAAGAGCAGCCAGAAATATGTTCGTAGGATCCAAGTTAAACTATGCTCAGTAGTTTGGAACTCGTGCAAAAGTTCTGGATCTTGAGCCATGGGTGATTAGCTACACATAATACCTGGCATAACCGAGTAATTTGGGAACGCCAGGACGGATCTCTACTAAGTGAAAAAATGAGCCTCTTGCCTCTTGGGGGTGAAGTGGTGAATGAGGTAGCATAGAAGAAATATGCAGACTCAACTCTGGTTGCAGATCTTGAGGGGATCAGAATCATGGTTTTCATTTAGCTAGCAGTGGTAATCTCTGAACTGAACGTCAAACTATGCTGAACACGGTGCACAGCATTTTACATCCTGGGGTATCGATCCACTCTACACGAAAGACGCACCCAGTTCTCAACATACACAACATGTAACAGGAGACTAATTAATTACTAATTAGACACGAGCGACGGCGGCTCATCTCCCTCCGGAGAGGTCGGACATCTGAGACATGGTGCCGGCGGTGATGGACGTCATCGGGTAGGACATGACGTAGGGGTCGAACCCCTGGTCCTGCATGAGCGCCAGCATGTTGAAGCTCTGGTACGTGGGCGACAGCTCCGGCAGCTTCAGGTCGCCGTCCAGGTACTGCGCGACCTGCCTGGTGGTCGGCCGCGCGCCGGGCAGCGGGTGCGAGCACAGCAGGCCGAGCCTGAGCACCAGGCTGGCCTCGTGCTCCACGAAGTCGCCGCCCAGGCGCGGGTCGACGGCGCCGGTGACCGTGCCGGCGCGCCACTGGTCGAGCACCCAGTCCACGAGCACCAGGTGGTTGTCGCGCGCGTCCTGCACCACGGGCTTCCGCCGCAGGCCACCTCCAGCATGAACGCCCCGAACGCGAACACGTCTGACGCCTTGGAGGCCTTCCCGGTGTGCCCGACCTCCGGCGCCAGGTAACCCATGGTGCCGACGACGTGCGTGGTGT
The DNA here is from genome assembly GCA_947311845.1 of Poa pratensis. Lineage (NCBI taxonomy): Eukaryota > Viridiplantae > Streptophyta > Magnoliopsida > Poales > Poaceae > Poa > Poa pratensis. The sequence continues at coordinate 59,777,777 of CAMZMU010000063.1, read as the reverse complement.
GCGGGTCGGTGCCATGGTCGTAGAGCCGCGCCAGGCCGAAGTCGCCGAGGCGGGCGTTCATGTCGGCGTCCAGCAGCACGTTGCTGGCCTTGATGTCGCGGTGCACCACCACCTGCTCCCAGTCCTCGTGGAGGTACAGCATCCCCGACGCGACGCCCTTGATGATTCGGAACCTCTGCCCCCAGCTCAGGGCGATCTTCTCCTGGTCGTACAGGTGCTTGTCGAGGCTGCCGTTGGGCATGTAGTCGTACACCAGGAGCAGCTCGCCCTTGCGCCGGCAGTAGCCGAGCAGCTGCACGAGGTTTCGGTGCCGGAGCCGGCCGATGGTGACCACCTCGGCCACGAACTCCCTCATCCCCTGCCTCGACCCGTGGGCCACCTTCTTCACCGCGATCTCCGCCGCCTTGGACTTCGGGAGCGAGCCCCGGTACACCCTCCCGAACCCCGATGCCAGCAGCCGCCTGTCGCTGAATCCGTCGGTGGCGTGGAAGAGGTCCTTGTACGAGAACCTGTGCGGCCCGAAGGTGACCTCCCAGTCCTCCTTGAGCTCCGCGAACATGCGCCGCCTCCGCATGAACACGAAGACGGCGGCGGCCACCGCGAAGACTAGCAGCGCGGACGCTATCGGCAGCACGATCTCGAGCGTCTTGGACCGCGGCTTGGGGAACGTGACCGGCATGGAGGGCAGCGAGGAGATGTTAAGCGCCGGGGCGGCGCCGTTCATCCTGAAGCTCCAGCCGAGCACGTAGTGTCGGCAGAAGAGGATGCCGCTGGACGACGAGAACCCGACGTAGGCGGTGCCGTCGATGACGGAGGAGAGGTTGACGGTGGTGGAGAGCAGGGGCCTCTTGGGCCTGGGCACCTGCAGGGGCGCCATGGTGATTGACCTGCATGGTCCGGCCGTCGAAGTCCACCCACACCTGCATCGGCTTGCGGTCCACCAGGCTCATGTTCCTGAACGCGCCGGTACCGTCGTCGTAGTACCCCGCGTTGTCGGCGTCGACGGAGTCGAGTCCGTCGACGTCGATGCCGACGTGGTTGCCGCTCATGTCGTTGAACTCGGAGTTGAGGATGGTGTCGAACTCGACGGCGAAGAGGTGGTTGGTGGCGTTGCCGTTGTTGGCGGAGCCGACGAGGCCGAGGAACTGGCCGGGGAGGGCGGAGGTGAAGTTGGTGGTCTTGGAGACGACGAAGGCCATGCCGTGGCTGCTGAGCTGCTCGTAGGCGCCGATGATGCCGATGACGAAGGCCGTGGAGAAGGAGTGCATCGCGGTGCTGTTGGGGGTGGGGTGGAACTGGAGCGGGGTCGGGAAGAAGGCGTGGCCCTTGAGCTGGCTGGTGGCGTTGCTCAGCTGGAGCAGCCCGTTCGGGGTCACCGTGGCCATGCCGTCCAGGGTGAGGTTCGCGCCCGTGAAGCCGTCGAAGACGAACTGCTCGTCCGCTGACGACGCCGGGCGGAGGCCGCCGAGGCAGAGGAATAGGAGCAGGAGAAGGAGCGGCGCCATGGTTTGGTTGGGAAGGAGCCGGACTCTGCGGCAGATCAGCCGTGCTTGCTGCACTATACTACTACTACTCCGGTGTCTGATTAACAAATCATCGACTTTTTGTGTTTAAATCAATTTTGTGGTTGGCTTAACCTTAAAAGTGGTGTGAAGTTGACCAGATGTAAGCGTCAAGATAACAACAGATCCTGGTGGGTGGGATGGTGAGGCCATGAGAGCGAAGAGAGTCAGCGAAGCAAATTCTAACTTTTGGTCGCGCCTAATCACCATGGTACAGCGACGGCACATGTGTGGACGCGTCGTCTTCCTCGAGCCGTGAGGCTGATCAGCTGACGCGGATGCATATACGCCTCCTCTTGGTCTGATCAACGATTCCGGCCAAGTTTTCCGCCCCCCAACGACCACGAAAGAAGCCAAACAGTCATCGAGAAGGACGCGACCGTGGGGACGCGGCGGGAGCACGCAAGTCGCTCGCAATAACTAGAGGCCAACCGCCGCGCCGGCGCACGCACGCCGTGGGAACCTTCCTTCCTGGTGTGCTGCGCCTTTCTGCTCTGCCCCATCTCGTCTGCTTCGCCGTGGGGCTTGCCACTCACTCGCATCATTTTCTCCGGTGGTTGAAGATCGAAGAAATTCATTGTAATATAGTGTGTCACCAAACAGATCCGTAGCTATCTTCTTCGAGGTTTTAAAATACGCCATTTCTTTTGAGTTCAGGGCTCATTTCTGCGAAACCTTAAATGACCCTGACATCGGTGGTTTGGAAAATCGCTTGGATACAACCTCAGTTTCGTCGCAATTAGCAGCAGCCTATCTGTCAGGGCGTGACACAGTGTTGTTACACTCCGACACCTAACCACTTATCATGTGATCTTTCGTTACAATGTCATCGCCCACCTAAGATTTACTAGGAGGTTTCCGATACAGCGTGTCACAAAACAGATCAGCGGAAACATGTTCATTAGGGTGTACCAAAATCTATCCAACAAGATTTCCATGTTTAGTTGCATAGGAGACATTTTATTTAGAAACTAGCAGGGGTGGGGGTGTCTAATCTAGTTGATAAAACACGACATTGCAGGCAAGAAAATAGTTAAACTGTATATCTATTATAACTACGAGTGATCTATTTGAATAAAGGTGTCGAGCACAATTTTTTAATTTATTAGTGATCCCACCTAACTTATAAGACATGTTTTACTTAGAAAATATCAAAAAAATCATGACATTAATTTAATTTGTTTTCTAGAAGTTTCAGTAACATGGTTACCAAGTCATATACTAGAAAATATTATTAAGATATGTGTTAGGTCATAATATTTAGATATATTTATAAGAAATATGTGTAAACTATATAGTTTATGCATTTTTGTAAACATAACAGGAAAATAAATTTTGTTGTAAAACTACTCCTCCGTTCCTGAGACAAAATGAATACAATCCGTTAAATCCCTCTTTTGAGACAAACACTCATTTTTTTGATAGGTCAAATTGTCCATAAATAGCAAATACACCTTATATTATGGGTTTTTTTCTTTAAAAAACTATACACCTTACATCAAGAAACGGAGGGAGTACAATTTAACTTTAGCACAAGCAACTTTGTTCGAACAAAATCTATACAATTGTATAACAAAGAACATTACAAATTAAAAATTGATAGCATTTCTATATGGTCAATATTGTAAATAAATAATATAAATTTATAGTTGTTATCGCTAATAATATAATATGAATTTTTTTTTTGTACAAATTATAATATTTAGCTCTTCTTGTGACCTGACTTGTGTTTGGATCGGCCCTGACCGAAGCAGCGGATGCTGTCAGAGAAATCTTACATTTTCTCATTAGGCGCGTGGTGGTGTTCCATATCTAGTTAGGTCTAATTAGTTTGGCTTAGTGCTCATGCGTGTGTTTTTGGTCTCGATGGATACTTGCTCTCATGTGGTTTGTGATTTAACTTCCTGATGCACTGATTTCCAATGTGACAAAAAAAATGTGTTTAGTTTATCTCCTTATATAGAGTATGGAACTTTTGTGCCTATTCTCTAAAAAAATATCACTTCAGACATAAAGTCAACTGAGCGCAACAACCTCAGTTTCGTCTCAATTAGCAGCAGCTTATCTGTCAGGGCGTGACACAGTGTTGTCACAGTCGGACACCTAACCACTCTCTCCCGTGATCTTGTCACAATAATGTCATCGCCCACCTAAGATTTAGATTTATTTGTCGTCTGAATTCTTTCTTGACTTTGACTCCCGGAGTCGTCGATGTATAATGGCACGCGTACGAGGGGCCAGGTGGGCGGCCCTAACCTACGAATGATACTGGACAGCTCCGAATGGCCCTCCACCCACGTTAGCAGCAACACCATCTTGATCCGCACTCCAGCAGCAGATTTTGAACGAAGACTCGCCATTCGAGTCAATGCGTCGCACGATCACCAAACCGGGATCGCATCGTTCACACGCTGGAGCAATCTGCTTGTACATGCACACTCTACACTAGTACAAACCGATCACCACAGCACATGGTCGAGCTACTTGCACAAGAGAGACGATCGAGGCGCAGCCAGCGGACGCCGCAAGCAACAGACACTCGTTCACGATGTGTCCACGCCGCTTCCTTCTCCTCCCAATCCTGCTCCTCGCCCTCCTCGGCCCGATGACCATGCGGCGGTGCTGGCGGCCGACGACCAGTTCACCTACAACGGCTTCTCTGGCGCCAACCTCACCCTGGACGGCATGGCCGCCGTGGCGCCGAACGGGCTCCTGGTGCTCAGCAACGGCACGAGCCAGGCGCGGGGCACGCGTTCACCCGACGCCGCTCCGCATGCTCAGCAACGGCACCGTCCAGTCCTTCTCGGCGCGTTCGTCTTCGCCATCGTCTCCAACTTCACTATCCTGAGCGACAACGGCATGACCTTCCTGGTCGCGCCAAGCACCAAGCTCTCCACCTTCAACGCCGGCCAGTACCTCGGCATCCTCAACGTCACCGACAACGGCAAGGCGATAACAAAATATTCGCCGTCGAGCTCGACACCATGCTCAACCCGGAGTTCCAGGACATGAACAGCAACCACGTCGGCGTGGACGTCAACAGCATGCGGTCCGTGCAGAACCACTCCGCGGGCTACTACGACGACGCCACGGGGGTGTTCAACAACCTCAGCCTCATCAGCCGCCAGCCCATGCAGGTGTGGGTGGACTACGACGGCGCCACCACGCGGCTCGACGTCACCATGGCGCCCCTCGGCGTGCCCAGGCCCAGAAGCCGCTCATCTCTGCGCCGGTCAACCTCTCGGCGGTCGTGACCGACACGGCCTACGTAGGGTTCTCGGCGGCCACGGGCGTCATCTACACGCGCCACTACGTCCTCGGCTGGAGCTTCGCCCTGAACGGTGCGGCGCCGGCCATCGACACCTCGAAGCTCCCGGCGCTGCCGCGGTTCGGGCCGAAGCCCCGGTCCAAGGTGCTGGAGATCGTGCTCCCCATCGCCACTGCGGCGTTCGTCCTCGCGCTGGCCATCGCCTTCTTCCTGTTCGTGCGGACGCGGATGAGGTACGCGGAGGTGCGCGAGGACTGGGAGGTGGAGTTCGGCCCGCACCGGTTCTCGTACAAGGAGCTGTACAAGGCCACCAAGGGGTTCAAGAACAGGCAGCTGCTCGGCACCGGCGGCTTCGGCAGGGTGTACAAGGGCGTGCTCCCGAAATCCAACCTCGAGATCGCGGTGAAGCGGGTGTCGCACGACTCGAAGCAGGGGATGAAGGAGTTCATCGCCGAGGTCGTCAGCCTCGGCCACCTCCGGCACAGGAATCTCGTGCAGCTGCTCGGGTACTGCCGCCGGCAGGGGGAGCTCCTCCTGGTGTACGACTGCATGCCCAACGGCAGCCTCGACAAGTACCTGCACGACAAGACCAGGCCCGTGCTCGACTGGGGGCAGAGGTTCCAGATCATCAGGGGCGTCGCGTCCGGCCTGCTCTACCTCCACGAAGACTGGGACAAGATCGTCATCCACCGTGACGTCAAGGCGAGCAACGTGCTCCTAGACGGCGACATGAACGGGCGCCTCGGCGACTTCGGGCTGGCGAGGCTGTACGACCACGGCGTGGACCCGCAGACGACGCACGTGTGGGCACGATGGGGTACCTGGCCCCGGAGCTGGTGCGCACGGGCAAGGCGACGCCGGTGACGGACGTGTTCGCCTTCGGCGTGTTCGTGCTGGAGGTGACCTGCGGGCGGCGGCCGCTGGGCAGCTTCGCCCCCGACGACCAGAACGTGCTGCTGGACTGGGTGCAGGAGCACGAGCGGCGGCACGCGGCGCTCGACACGGTGGACCCGCGGCTGTGCGGCAAGTACGACGCCGACGAGGCGCGGACGGCGATCAAACTGGGGCTCATGTGCGCGCACCCGCTGCCGGACGCGCGGCCCGGGATGCGGCAGGTGACGCAGTACCTGGAGGGCGAGGTGGCCATGCCGGAGGTCGTCCCGACCTTCTTCAGCTACACCACGCTGGCGCTGATGCAGAACGACGGGTTCGACTCGTTCGCCATGTCCTTCCCGTCCACGGTCACCACGGACGCCAGCCCCGTGTCCGGCGACGTCTCGGCCGTCTCCGGCCTCTCCGGAGGAAGGTGAATAAACAAAAAAGAAGTAATCGATCGCTGCGTAATGTGTCGATTTCTCTTCGATCGTAGTACTCAATTGTGACTTGTACGTTGACATACAGAGCAGTAGTAAGTACAGTAACTAGAATTACTCCTAGACTTTCTAATCTGTAACCTGGGATTCCGATGTTCCTCAAGAGTTCAACGTCATCAGAAACATCAGTGCAACATCCGGTTCCATTGCCATGCTTTCACGACAGCAATTGCGATGTGAACGAACTCGTCTTCGGCTTTGTGGATGTTGGACTTTCTTGCGTGAGACGCCCTCGTTGTCAATGGAGTGCGTAATATCTATGTTATCGTCGAGCTACCGCCCACCGGCACGGCACTTTGTGTCTTGTCACCCATGGCGGCTCGGGTTGGATCCGGCGTGGGCGACAGGACGAAGACGATTAGGTAATCACGGCTAAAAAGGGTGGCCGCGACGGCTGTTGTTTCTAGCAGCTGTTGTTGTTTTCCTAGCCACTGCATATGGGAAGAGAAGTTGGTTTGGAACGAGATAATAACTCAAACTATGTATTTTTTTCCACGAAACTTCATGTGCAAACATAAAATATGTATTCCCGAAGTAAGGGCACGATGTTTTGGCTAATAGTGTAGATGCACCCATTATGAAAATAAAATTTAAAATAATTTCAAAAACTTCGAAAATAAAATTTCAAGTGTACACCCGAAAATTTTAGGTCCACACAAAAAGTTTCGTGGAAAAAGCCTTTTTTTGCTAGTATAAAAAAGACGAAAAAATGTGTGAAAAATCTTTTGGAGCACCAAAATGTCTTTTTTACACAAGCCATAATGTTTTCGTGAAACTTCATGTGCAAACATAAAATATCCATATGTATACCCGAAAATTTTATTTGATTTATTTACATTTTGAAATGTAGTTTTTTAATAGTAGGTGCATCTACACCTACAAGTAAAAACAGATTTCCTCAGAAGTAAGAGCGACTTCACTAGAGTTGTCAAAACATGGTGAACTCCACAATAATCGTTAGTTCGAGTTATTGGGAAAAAAATCTTATAACATAACAGCTATTACCATAATTTTTGTATACGATTAACCTTGTCACTTCAGCGCCCCACTTGGTAATACGCCTATCGATACTATAACCCGGTCTCCCAACAACCACCTTGAGACCGATAAAATAGAAAGCTTATCAAGCCTATACCTTTTTATTGCGCACATTCAACTTGTTTAGATGATGACGAGCATCTAAGCTTATGTCTGCCTTAGGTTGGAACACCTTTATCGATTGCGCTTGCTTGCTGAAGACCCGCAAAATTGCTCCCCATACTCCACTACCTGGAAGCATCTGTTAGGCATATATTCACTTGTCCATTATCACCAAATGGATGACAAGCATCATATGATATCTTTGAGATATTCTCCTCGAACTTGCATTTCTAAACCTTTATGACGATGATGTCACCCTCTCATGGGTTATATGAAATCTTTCTTTTGCAAACTCATAAAAAGATATCTGACCCTACATAAAAACACTAAACACATAGATAGATAATGGGTTAGTCTTGAAAATGCTGACCGACAGCCGGTAGGTAGATGGCCCTGAATACAAGGCCCAAATTCAGCGAGTAAGGGTAACATGGTCGGACAGGTTCTGCTGATCAACATACGATGTACAGTCATGGACGGATCTACCACAGTTCATGGGTGTGCAGCTGCACACCCAAATTTTTCTGCAATTTGTTTCATTTATATATATATTATATATATATATATATATATATATATATATATATATATATATATATAGTATATAAGATCTTATGTGTCGGTAGTGGTAATTCTCAGCACCCCGCAGCAGCGGGAAGACACCGCGCTCGCTAGGGTTCCCACCCAGTGCCGCCGCCGCCAGACCTCCACCGTCGCCGTCCTCTCTCCTCCGCCCACCCCTCCCTCTCCCTCGCCACCCAAGTGACCCCCGACCCCGTGTCATCCTTCGGGGCAGCCCGGGGGAGCAAGCTCGGCTCGTAGAACCACCACGGGCGCCTCGTGCCGCCGCTGCCGTCGGACTCGACCGCGGTGGCGGCGGGCCCTGCTTCCCAAAGGGCGGCAGGGAACCTCGAGATGCTGCTGCACGCAGCGGAGGATGGACGCCGGGGCGGCGGCCCCGGGTCGGTGGTGTGCGTAGGCGGCGCGGCTGCCAACGCAGAGGAGGGCAGGACGCGGCTCTGCAGGTTGCGGCGGCGCGATGTGGAGTCGCGGAGCAGCGGAGGCGGAGCAGCTTGTGGCGGAGCGCTGCCAGCTCCATGGTGGTGGCGCGGCCGCATGCTGCGGCAGGCCCGATCTGGGCCTGAGTGAGCCATGACCTCGGAGTGCGGCTAGTCGTCGACGTGCATGGCGTTGGCTTGCGTCCGATGGTGGTGGTGGTGGTCGGCGATGACGGCGGGTGTGGCTTTCCCGCTCGCGGTGGCGGCTGGCTGTGCCCGATCTGCTCTCTCCTTGGCAATTGGGTAGGCTGGTGGTGATGATCCGGACGTCGGCACTTCTCGTCGAAGCGACGGGGAGCCTAGGCATGGCGGCGTGCGGGGGCTGAGCTTGGTTGCTCAGTTCCGACGGTTTCGACGACGGGCGTCGCGGTTTTCTTCGCGGCGGTTCACGGGCGGACCATGGTGGGCTCCTGCTAGGCTGCGGCTTGGTGTGGTGCCCGGAAGCCGGGGCGGCGGCCCTGGATAGCGGTCTTCGTCGCTGCGAGCAAGGAGGTGGCTCGGCGTGAGGCGGTTCTAGGCCCTGGCGCCTAGTTCCGTGGTGGCCACAGACGTCGGGCGCGCGGGGCTGGCGGTCTGCGTGCGGGTTTGCGGCGGTGGTCTGGCCAGTTCTTTGGAGGGAGGGAGCTTTGCGACTCATCACTAGGCGAAAGCCTTGCCCTGATTGCCATGTAGGGCAGGCGACGGCGACGCTCTGGGGCGCCGCGTTCTTCTTGAAGACGTCGTTGAGGTGTTGTCTCTCGCTCCTTAGCCTGGAAGCTTCCGGGGGAAACCTTGATCCCATATGGGATCGGGCGAGGTCGGCGTTTCTGCGTCGTTTGTCTCTTGAGACCTCGTCTTGGATGCTTCGCCAGCCGGAGGGACCCGTGGAGAGTTGGTGGTAGGGGCGACGAGCTGCGTGGCATCTCTGTCACTTTTCGTCTTCGGCTAGGGGGTGCGTGGCCAAGGGCCGGCGTGGACGTCGGAGCGGCGGCTCCGGTTTTGCCTCCGCCGTGTTGCGTTGAGGTGTGTGGGTGGTGGCTTTGATCGCTTGGGCGTTTTGGCCGCCGACTCGTCTGGAACGCGGCCTTGGGGCCGGTGTGTTGTGTTTCTGTGTTGTATCGGTTTTCGGCCAGTTTTCCTTATAAACTGGCCAATTCTTTTCTTCTATATCAATGAAAGGCGAAAGCCACGTTTCAAAAAAAAGTAATTCTCAGCACGTATACATACGTTTTCTCATCCACTGGGTTCAAAGTTTGAATTTGAGAGGAAGGCCCAACCAGCCTCTAGGCCCAATCGGCAAAGGATGAAACGAACCAAGCATCCAAACCAAATCGATCAGTGTTCAGTGAGCCTGTCTCAAGAGAAAAAGAGAATAGGGCACCGAGCAGGGAGGGGATAACCAAATCGAGCAGCCAGCCTTCACTGCTGATATGCATAGAGATGAGAGGTTTAAAAACCTCAAAAATATTGTTCAGCTCTCTGTTTTGCTTGTTGAAACAAACAAGAATATGACATATAACCTTGTTTACAAGCTTCTCAAATTGGTGTTAACTCTACCCGTAGCAACTGCCAGTGTTGAGAGGGTATTTTCATCAATGACTTTTGTGAAGAACAAGCTAAGAAACAAAATGGGGAACCAAATGTTAAATGACTGTTTGGTTACATTCGTTGAGAAGGAATTCTTCTTACAAGTGAAGGATGATGCTGTCATATCTCGCTTCCAAGCAATGACATATCGTATGATGGTATTGTATTTTCCTTTTTATTATTTTGTAAGTTTCTTATCATTTTGAGATCATGTTGTTACAATGGCCAATTTATACTTGTATTGGCGTATAAATAATGGACCATTTTTAGTTTTTCACCTTCATGTTTTGTGTAGGTTGGAGTTTGAACGCTCAAAGTTAAATTTCTGATCCGTCCCTGTGTACAGTCCCTCTGAAGCAAGCGAATCGATTTGCCGATTGGTACTGTCTAGCTTGTTGCAACTTGCGAGATCTCGGTGATAATCTATCTATATCACACTGCACACGGATCAGAAACAGAGAGCATGGGCCATGTTAAACAACCCTTCTTTGAGCTCGAGCATGTGGTAGGTGGCCGTGTTAAAAATTCATGCCTCGCACAAAAGAGGAATGTTTAGCAGTGCTGCAAGCTGCGCCGATCACGTGGAAGACGATTAAACAAAACTCACAGGCAACTGTCTCTATCTTTGACTCTTTTGAGTGTAATCTCATGGTCGTTTTTTCTTTTCTTGAGAAGCTCTTTTTTTTTTGGAGGGAATTGAGAAGCTCTCATGGTCGTTGTTTAAGAGAACGACGACGCTATCGGGAGGAAATCCAACTTTGAGTAGGCTCTCCCAAGAGACTTTGCGTCTCCCATTTACTTTCGGCCCGTATTTGTGCTCGTTGCTTACTAGCTGGATCTGGCCGCTTGGTCCAGACATCAGGCTCCTGAATCCCGATCCTTTGTCTTACTCAGAAGGCCCATCAAGGGCGCCATTTCATCAGCACAAAGGGAAAGTGCACGATGAACCATCTTCTCCAAGGCTGCAGAGTCCAGAGCTCACACACTCTTCCTCGACCCGCCGCGAGGGGAAAGATGGAGACGGCAGCCACCTCGAATCCGTCGAGCAAGAGGTTCGGCGCCGAATCTCCCCTTTCCGCACGCCCTTCGCAGAAATTTTTACTACTGTAGAATCACTGTCGCGCTGCTACGTGTAACAATTTAGGATCGCTCTGGTTACCGGAGGGAACAAGGGGGTCGGGCTGGAGACGTGCGGCAGCTCGCGTCCAGGGGGCTCAGGGTCGTGCTGACGGCCAGGAACGAGGGAGGGGGCTGGAGGCGGTGGACGGCGTCAGGCGCTCGGTGTTGGCGATGGCCAAACCGATGTTGTCTTCCATCAGTTGGATGTCACCGACCCTGACAGCGTCGGCCGGCTGGCGGATTTCGTCAGGGATCAGTTCGGGAGGCTCGATATCCTGGTATGTTTGCCCTGCTTTGTTCTGAAGTTTAGGGCCTCGCAGATTTACAAGGGAGAATTTACAATTTGCCACGTTTTACTTCGGACTTCTATCATTTGCCACACATTACTTGGCATTTTATTATTTGCCATAGATTAGACTATTTTCTTTATAATTTGCCCTGTTTCTCGCTTTACAGATTTTTTAATTTTTTAGCCCAGAAATACACTATGAAATACAGTATCTTAGTATCCCTATACCAGGCCCAGACCGAATCAGGTTTGATCGATCGATTGGTTTTTGTCTTCTTCCCTTGCGGAGAAACAGAGTTACAGAGGAACTGGGCGGGAGCGCCGCCCGCCGGCAACGGCCGGTCCTTGGGCGCTGGTGCAGGAGCGGCATCGGCACGGCGGGGCGCTGGCATCTACAGGGGACTGCTGGGGCGCCACGGGAGCCAAGCTGCTGTCGGCGGAGTAGAACGCCATTGGGTCAGCACGCACCACGGCAAGGCACCGAAATACGCGCGGCAACGCCGCGGACTTGCTCGATCAAGTCGATCAAAGATACAGTACAACAGTACTACCAAATCCACCGCTTGTTCAATGTTAGACTAGCTACAACAGGAAGAATTGCCTCTTCTTGAGTCCTTGTCAGCAAGAACGAGCACACACAGTGCCAAGCCTGCGACGGGCTCGTATTGGCTGACTTTGTGGAGTCGGTGACTTTGTGGCTGACATGTGGACCCCGCTACAGTGGGCCCACATGTCAGCCACAAAGTCACCGACTCCACAAAGTCAGCGAATCCCGAGCGGCCTGCGACTCCGCGCCGCGCACCTCTAGGAGGCGCTCCCTCGCGGAGGCCCTTTCCTTTCTTGGTCCCGTCGGTGTCGCCGGCGACGGCAGCTCTGCAGTCTGCACCTCCTCCGTCGCCGTTCGTGGCTGCTGCACCGTCCGTGGTCGCCGCCGGGAGGAAGATCTATGCGTGTGGCCCGTCTGTGGTAGCTCGCCGTCCGTGCTCTCGCCGCCAGACTGAAGGTCGCGCAGCCCGGCCGCTGCCGCTAGCGCTGCTCCCGCCCCAGTTCCTCTGTTTCTCTTGAGCTGGACAAGGGGAACGCGAGAATGAATCCAATCGATTATCGATCGACCAGCTGATCCGGTTCGGTGCAGCCAGGTACAAGGGTACGAATGTACTGTATTTTAGACGTATTTCGGAGTTAAAATAATAATTGATCTGTACAAAGGAGAAACAGGGCAAAATAGAGAGGAATTAGTGTAATGTGTGGCAAATAATAAAAGTCCAAGTAATGTGTGGCAAATAATAAAGATCTGAAGTAAAACATGGCAAATTGTAAATTCTCTCGATTTATAACTATGCATTTTATTCAGACTTGTACTTGTTAAAGTTGAAATGATGTTTTTAAAGATCTTATAAGATTGATCTGTTGTTGATACTCATTAGCAAAGATGTTTAGATTATTGACTTCTCATTGGTTTCGGTATAAAAGTGACATTTCCTTGCATTTTTCAGTTTATCACCATGACCGTGTGATTTTTGTTATTTCTAGATAAACAATGCAGGCATTTCAGGTGTAGATCGAGATCCAGTTCTTGTTGCAAAAGTTAAAGAACAGGTAAATAAAGAGAAATATTGCTATGTACTAATTTGTAGTCTGTCGGCAGTTAATTTTTTTTTTTGACTATAACTACGGCGGGCCAAAGCCAGCCTGAACTTTTTATATCAATATAGGCACATCGTATTACAAGTGAATGGGGGCAGTTAATACATACTGCTATTTCATAATCTGGCAACCTCTATTTCAGAATCACGCAAACTCAACAAAATAATAATTGTTTCATGTTTCTTGAGTTGTCTTGTCTGTTGCTATATATCAATCGCAGCATAGACATACAGATGATTGTTTCTTGTACTGAATCCTCGTTTAGTTTACATCCTATTGATGTTGTGATACAGGATGAACATGGAAGTCTGGGCTGTAAAAATCATTCAACGAAGTTGACAATCCTGAAACTGTGCACTGTAGTGCGGCTACCGTGTTCCATTAGTGAATTTTGTGTAAAATCTTAGAATTGTTTTCTTAAATTTACTATTATTTTAGTGATGTCCATTTCTATATTACATACTGGCATACATTAGCATATTTCTGAATAAAATTTCTAAATAAGTAGCGGTGCAAGTAGGTAGGCCCATCAGAAATTTAACCTCTACTTTTAACTGGTACCTCACTTTGTGTACACCAATTGAAATTTTCTCAAGCAAATGAACTAGGATGGGTCATTCCGACCTGACCCACTTGCACTTCCAAAATAGGTCATACAACAATTAACATTTCTATGCATGGATAGGTTGAAAGCATGGATGTAGATCAGAGAGTTCAGTGGATGAAAGAAAATTCAAAAGAGACGTATGAGGAAGCAAAACAATGTCTGAGAACGAACTACTATGGCGCAAAGCTTGTCACAGAGGCACTACTTCCTCTTCTTCAGTTGTCCTCGTCTGGAAGAGTTGTCAATGTCTCTTCAGGCTTTGCACTGCTAAGAGTAAGTATCATTACCACACTGCAATTTGTTATCGATTATACTGAACATTAGTTGTACCGACTTATTCTAGTTTTTTGAAAAGTATTTATACAGTCTCACATTTCCAGTGGTTTTATTATCTCCCTTTAAATAGCTTTTCGGGATAAGGCATTTTTGTTTGAACAGATGATCTTATTTCAGTTTAACTCGTTTTGTGAAATAAGCACGTGACTGCACTACATTTCTTAGTGATATTCCTAGATCAACGTTGTGTTTATTCAAAATAATGTGACATAAGTTATCATTTCTGGCATTGTTTGATACCGAATATTTGTATTGTTCCACTCAGATCGTTGATCCTCCTCACACGTTCTTTCTTCTTGTGTCAGAAAGCATAGACGTTCAGATGACAGAATCCTTGAAAATGCACTACTTCTTTTTAGTCAATAACTACTGTTTTCTTGAACAGAACTTCAACAGTGAAGAACTTAAGAAGGAATTTGATGACATTGACAACCTTACTGAAAAGAGACTAGATGAGCTATTGGATTTGTTCCTAGAAGATTTCAGGGCCAACTTAATCGAATCGCATGGGTGGCCAACTGGTGGCTCGTCAGCCTATAAAGTTGCCAAAGCTGCCCTCAATGCGTACACAAGGATTCTTGCCAAGAAGTACCCTAGGATGCGCATCAATTGTTTGACGCCTGGTTATGTCAAGACTGACATTTCAATGCACATGGGAGTATTGACACCTGAGGAGGGCGCTAGCAACCCCGTGAAGGTAGCTCTCTTGCCTGACGATGGCCCGACTGGTTCTTATTTTGATCGGAATGGCGAGGCTTCTTATGTGTGACTGTGCCGTACGATTAGATTACTCATACCGGAGTAACATAGCTACTAAAGTTTTCTTCCGGTCTCACTTTCAGAATACGACTGAAGAGTTGCACGTTGTAATTGTTGTCAATAAACAACGCAGTTTGGCCTGTGCACTCAGATCGACACTTTGACACAGGGATATACTGTAGTACTCTCTCCTCCATAAAAAGGATGTCTCAACCTAACCCAAATTTGTATGTATCTAGACATGATTTAGTGTGTAGATATATGCAAATTTAGGCTAGCTTGAGACATCCTTTTGTGGACGGAGGGAGTAGTATAATTTTACTGAGTTAGTGAGGTTCTGTACTTTGTGCCGTGTCTCTGAAGATGATTGCAGTGGAGTAGAATATGCTTCGGCATGGTGTCATTGGTTATCTCGGTCGAAGACAATTTTACTGAGTTAGTGAGGTTTTAAGCATCGCATCTATATGGAGGAGATACTATTAATACAATTTTGCAGCACCGATCAATATATTTCTAGATTAGTTGTAATAATAGATTTTTCTACTACAAAATATTACTAGTTTTAATGACTTCTTATATTATTAGACAAAGAAAATTACGAGTCCCTCCACAAAAAGATGTCTCAACCTAGTCTAAATTTGGTATGTATCTAGAAACAATTTAGTGTATAGATACATGCAAATTAGTTTAGGTTGAGACATCCTTTTGTGAATGAAGGGAGTACCAAAGAGACATCGACACCTAGCCTCTCCACACGGTCAAACGAGGATACAAGTAGACAACATACTGTATCTTCTTCCGAGCACCCACACCGGCCACTGTTTTCTGTCGTCGTGCTGTTCAAGCTCGTAGTGCATCCACAGAGGTAAACCTCGGGACCTTTGGGGCTCTCCTCAGCGATTAGGGCATTTCGGCCGTCGGATCGGGAAGTTACGGAGCGATCTGGAGCGTCCGTTCGCGGTGGCGGAACAGTGATTTGCTCCACCGTCGTGGTGCGTGTTTCACGGGTCACTGCCCGTGGGTCCAGCGCGTCGCCGGTCCCACGCCGGTCCCGCTCGACAGGGACACAGCGCGTCGGTCCGTCGGTGCATTTCTCCCTCCACAAATCCACTGCGTGGCCACTTTGCAGAAAACCGCCCGCAAAAGGACCTGATCGTAATTTCCGGAAAGGTCGAGGACTTTTTTGCAAAAGTATCCGCAGAGCTCGCTCTCCTTCCTCTTCCCCTCTCTCCCGCGATGCGGCGCTCCACCGCCGCCGCCGCCGGGCCGCGCCGCCCCTCCGCGCCTCCTCGCTCGCATCGGACCTCACCGCCGGCTCCGCCGCCTCCGGATCTGCCTCCTCACCGACCACCGCCTGCCGGGACTCCGCGCCGTCGCCGCAATCGCCGCCGCCGTGCCGCTGCCCCGCCGCCGCGTCCACGGGCCACCGCCGTCGCTCCGGCGAACCAACGGGGGCGGCGCCGCCACCTCCGCGCTCACCGCGTCGACGCGCGTCGGATGCGACCATCCGCGCATCCCGGAACGCCGTCACGCGCCTCCGGCGAGCTCGCCGCCGCCGCGGCGAAACCCAGCCGCCGCTGACGTCAGCGTGACGCCGCAGCTGGCGTGGGCTGCCCAGTTGGGCCGACTGTTGGGCCGGGCTGGCTGCTGTCCAGCTGTTTCGGCCAGCTCGGCCCTTTCTTCTTTTTTTTTTCCTGTGTTTTTTCTTTTTTCTACTGCTTCTTTTAAAACCCAGAAATTAAATTGGATTTAAAGCATAAAATTCCCCGAAATTTGAATTGTTCAAAACTAAACAAATTTTGGCACACATATTATCGTATTTGAAATTTTCCGTACCACATTGTTTCCCAATGAAATTTGAACAAAATTTTAAATTACGCAAAGAATACTTAGGCAATGTGTAAACATTTTTAAAATTTCAGAACACCAAAGGCCAAACAAATTTTTTATGTGCGCATTTCCAAAATTTGAGATTTCCCACACGACGTCATTTTAAGCTCTGAAAATTTCATAAAACTTAATTTGCAAAATTCCCCAAATTTCAAGTATACTCAACACTAAGCAAATTTTGACACACAAATTTTTAGACTTGAATTTTCCATACCACGGTATTCCCACTGAAATTTAAACAGAATTTCAACGCACATATTTACAAACTTGAGGTTTCTACACCGCGGTGTTCCCACTAAAATTTAAACAATTTTTTGGTTATGCAATATGTAATTAGGCAAGGTGTAAATATTTTCTAAATTTCAGCATACCGAAGCCCAACCAGATTTTGATGTGCACATTTCCAAAATTTGAGTTTTCCACACAACGGTATTTTAAGCTCTGGAATTTAACTAAAATTAAAGTGCGAAATTTTCCCGAATTACATTGTAATAAAAACTAAACAAATTTTGACACACATATTTCCAGACTTGGATTTTCCATGCCATGTTGTTTCCCACTAAAATTTATACAAACTTTTAATTAGGCAATGTGTAATTAGGCAAGTTGTACAAATTTCCTATATTTCAGTACATCGAAGACCAAACAAATTTTGACGCACATATTTTCAGACTTTAATTTTCCATACCACGGTCTTCCCACTGGAATTTAAACATATTTTGTAATTAAGCAAGATGTAATAAATCGGCAAGTTGTAAAAATTTCCTATATTTCAATACATCGAAGACCAAACAAATTTTGACGCACATATTTTCAAACTTTAATTTTCCATACCACGGTCTTCCCACTGGAATTTAAACATATTTTGTAATTAAGCAAGATGTAATAAATCAAAGTGCAGACATTTTCCAAATTTATGTACAACGAAACCCAGTCAAATTTTTAATGTGGTCATTTCCAAAATTTAAAGTGAATTTCAAATCTGTCCATTTCGGCCACCAAAAAAAATAAAAAAAATATGCAGAACACGTCCGACCGATCAAGAAAAAAAAAAATTACTTTAAGTTGTTTAGTATTACAAGGTCTAATATAAATTCTTACATTAATTACAAAACTTATGGATATGCCATTTGCCAACCAATTTGTTTTCCCGTATTTCCTAAGTGCATACACAACATCCAAAAATAATAAATTCTCACAATATATATTCCTTCTGATTGTAAAATAGAACTAAATTCTTTAGGGCAACAAATAACAGTACACACAATATCCAAATTTATTTCTTCTGCCTAGGGAACATATTCAAACAGCCCGCAAAAAAAAAGCCAACTATTTACAACACAAAACGAACATATTCGAACTTTTTTAATAGGTAACAAATTGCGGAAAAATCAAATGCACTTGCCCAAACTACATGCGTTTGAAATTAAAAAATATGTTTAGCTACAAAATTCAAATGAAATTCGAACGAATAAACATGCATTTCCACTCCTTTCCACGCATGCGCGGCATTTGCAATAATTTTCAAACCTAAACGTTTTTTATATATGTACACTACCAAACTTGAATTATACCATGCATTTGCGACATAAAATTTGCATATTTTACAAATTTAGATGCCTTTCAAACCTAGCCATTTCATAGATGTTAAAAAGATTCAAATCCAAATAACTTACCAATTCAACCAATTTCAAAAAAAACTAGACAACCTTTTAGACATAAACTTTTTTCCAACTTTGGTCATACTCCATGCAAAATATATCAGAATGACCAAAAAAAATTACCCCAAAATGAAACACTGCCTATTTATGTCATATGACCAAAATTATAATTTCAAACCTTCAAATTCCTGACAAACATGCCAACACACAATATTTTTTAGTTCCAATAGATTCGAATCCGAAAAACTTGGAACACGGGAACACGGGAACACGACATCGGAAACACGGGGACACGGCATCGGAAACACGGTAACACAGGAACACGGCATCGGAAACATGGGAACACGGGAACACGGCATCGGAAACACGGGAACACGACATCGGAAACACGGGAACACGGGAGCACGGGAACACGAAATCGGAAACACGGAGACACGACATCGGAAACACGGCAACACGGGAACACGGCACCGGAAACACGGGGACACGACATCGGAAACACGGGAAACATGGGAACACGGCATCGGAAACACGGGAACACGCATCGGAAGCACGGGAACACGAAATCGGAAACACGGGAACACGACATCGGAAGCACGGGAACACGACATCGGAAACACGAGAACACGGGAAACATGGCAACACGGGAACACGACATCGGAAACACATGAACACAGCATCGGAAACACGGTAACACGAGAACACGGCATCAGAAACGGGAACACGACATCGGAAACACGGGAAAACGACATCGGAAACACCGGAACACGGGAACACGGGAGCACGGGAACACGACATCGGAAACACGGGAAAACGACATCGGAAACACGGGAGCACGGGAACACGGCATCGGAAACACGGGACACGACATCGAAAACACGGGAACACGGGAACACGGCATCGGAAACACGGGAACACGACATCGGAAACACGGGAACACGGGAACACGGTAACACGGCATCGGAAACACGAGAACACGGCATCGGAAACACGGGTGATGTTCGAGATGTTGTAATTAAGAATGTTCGGTATGTTGTAATTAAGAACCTGCTTATCCCGGAGACTTATAATCTGTGTATGTAAGAGCATTGTGCTTTCTCTAAACCTGTAAAGCTTTGCTATGCATAACTATTGTGTCATATTAAAAATGTTTGTCGTAGCGTTTTGCAAACTGAAAACCAGTGTCTACGGCGGGTGGCGCGCGGCAAGCCGCGCCAAGGAATCTAGTCATCATGGAAGGAGCCATCCCCAGCCCGCCAAACACGAGGTGAATTACTCCACGCAGGCTTAGCTCCTCTTAATCTCGATCCACTATACCGTCTGTATGCACTGTCCAGTCCTGATCATTGCCAGTGCCATTGCCATTGGTAGGATTGCCGTCGTCACCGGCGGGAACAAAGGGATCGGTTTCGAGGTGTGCCGGCAACTGGCCAGCGGCGGCGTCATGGTCGTCTTGACGGCCCGGGACGAGACCAGGGGCGCAGAGGCCGTGCAGAAGCTCAAAGGGCTGGGGCTCTCCGATGTCGTCTTCCATCAGCTGGAGGTCACGGATACTTCGAGCGTTGCTGGATTGGCCGATTTCTTGAAGACCCGCTTTGGGAAGCTAGATATTCTGGTGAGTTTTTTCGTTTCCCTTTGTACTCTGCTAGGATTTTCTTTGCACCCATGGCTAATCTGATGCTGCCGCGATGGATTTTTTTTTTCCAAAAAGGGAGTATATAAATGTTTGATTTGAATATCACATAAAGTAGAGGCATGGATCAAACACCTAAAAAATAAGTAACCTGAAGCATATTGACATCAGCATGTAATCCTATTAGCAAGGTTTTGGCCGCTTGCAAATGGTTGCACCCGGAATTCATGATTTATGGCTCCTCCCCTAGTTGGAGGTAAGACCATGTACATGGATTAAACACCTAAAAAATAAGTAACCTGAAGCATATTGACATGTACATCAGTATGTAATCCTATTAGCAAGGTTTTGGCCGCTTGGAAATGGTTGCACCCGGAATTCGTGATTTATGGCTCCTCCCCTAGTTGGAGGTAAGATCATGTACGAAATCAGTGGATATACACAAAATGATAATCTGCAAAATAAAAAAATAGCTCTTGGTTTGTTAAAAGTAAAATCATTACATACATGTCGTATGGCGCAAATTAAAGCACAAACTTCGAATCAAATTTGAACTTTGTCCTCCCATTCAATCAGTTACAGAACATGTTCATTATATTAGTTGGAGGTGATAGATAAAAGTCTAGGAAACACATTCCTACTATATATAAAAGTAGGTCAGAATCGCACCCCATTTCAGCCTCCACGTCGCCCACTAAACGGAGGCCGTCCGATCGCGCCGTCGGGTGGCCCAGATGCGCTCGCGCTCGCGCTACTGTAGCAGGTGAATTTCTTCCAATCACGCGACGACACGTCGCTCTGCACGTTTTTTGGTGCAACCAACTTTGCAAAAACAGCCCCACAACGCGAAACATTAACCCGCAGTCCAGCTTCCAACGCAGCGAGGGACCTGTTGTGATTCCAAAAAAAACACGGACCTACGAGCAAAAACAACCACAGATCTTCCCCTTCCTTCTTCCTTCTCCCACGACGACGAAGGTCGCTGGTGCCGCCGATGCGCCACCGCTGCCATTCTGCTTCGCTTCGCTCAGATCGAAGGCTACGACGACCTCCTCGGTCGTCCCCTTTTCTTCCTCGGTGAAGTTCAGCTCCTGAAACGGCGCGAGCTCGCCGGAATAGACGGAATAGACGCCGCCGTTGCTTCTGCCCATCCGCCGCATTTGCACACCATCGACGCCGCTCCGGCGACCCAGAGGAGGCGGCGTCGCTGCTCCTGAATACCCCGCGACCGCATACGCGACCTAACTCGCGGTGCCGCGCCGCCGGCGGTCGACGCTGCCGACGCAGATCCACCGCGGCAGATCCACCCATTGGTGACGTCATCGCGACGTCACCGTGGGCCCAGCCTGTCAGCGGTTTTACTTTTTCCCTCCAGAAAAAAAAAGCTGCAAAAAAATATATTTAAAACTATCCATCAAAAAATTATGAAAAAAATATCAAAATTATCACAAAAAAAATGCTAACTACTTATGCCATGATGAAAAATGAATTTGAAGATTTTAATTCGGTTAATATTTGGAAAGGATACAAATTCATTTCTTCTAATTATAAATTGAATTTTAATTGAACTAAATAGATATTCAAATAATGTATTTCCTCTGATTTACAGCATGTTTTAAACATATTTGAAAGTTTCAAATTGGTGTATATTTAAAGTAAAATCTAAATTCATTTTCTTTAATTACATATTGAATTAAATAAATGCTAACACAATGTATATTAAATTTAAATATTATTTGAATCAATTAATATTTTTAGATAATATAATTAAAACCTCACCAATCATGCAAATAAATTTAGTAAATACTTAAATTAGCTAATTTTTGGAAAAATTCATAACTTTTGAATTACAATTCAGAAACAAACAACTAATATACAAAAAAAAAAACAGAAAAACAAAATCTTTCTAGCTAACACATTTCCTTAAATACAAATTGTAAAATTCATACCCAGCAAACCAAAATTCAAAATGCATGCAAATTGTAAAATTATTATCTTTAAAACCATAATTTAAAAAAAAAACAACTAACATACCAATATTTCCAAAAAATTAAAATCTTTAGAACTAACGCATTTTCATACATCCATAACCAACTATAATTCCTACTTAATTAAAACAACTAGAGTATCAATTATAAAATCTAAAAAAAAAAGACATCTCACCTCCATTTAACCCCATCTTTGTATTTCTTTTCTTTTGTTTTTAGCTTCTCTTTTGTTATGCAATAAAACAACATTGGAATGATAATCAAGAAAAATAAAAATAAATGCAAGACATTTTAATTTGCAAAACAATTGTAATAATATTTTTTGTAGCTATATTTAATTTCAAAGTATTTTCCTACGAAAAAGCTAACACATTTAAAATGAATGTTAAACAAAAAACAACACATTTGGGCATTTGAAATTGTTAGAAAATTAGAAGCACTCTAAAATATATCTCACAAATTGCATTCACCCTAATTATGAAGTTGAAACGAATTTTATGTTATACTTCAAATATAACCAAACACCCCAAACTCCCAAATATCTTAAAATACTTGATATGACAAATTGTTTCTTATTCAATAAATATTAAATACATGCAACGCATTTAGAAAATTCAATTTGCTAAAAAAAAGGAAAAAATTGAAATCTTCTAAAATATATATCTCACATATTCCATTCTCCCGAATTATGAAGTTCAAATAAAAACTTATGGCATTTCACCACTCTAATTTGAAGAATATTTGTACAAATTCCAAATGAATTTTCACTAACTACAAATTAACTTTAACAAATGACCATATACTATACATCCTCCAATTCCAGCTTACTAAACATTTACCGTACCTCTAAAATGTGTGAAGAAACTCACAGAAAAACAAAAACTATTTAGGAATATTTTTCACATAAAAAACAAAACACATTTGAAATTGAATTACAATAATTTCCAAATTTAAGGAATCTCTAAAATCCAACCATTTTTAAAACGGAAGCATTTTTCAATTTCAATGATTTCCGAACTTAGACAACTTTACAACATCACCATTTTCAAATTCAAATTCAAAATCACACGCGTGGCATTTGCCACGCTTAGATCCCTAGTAAGATATAAAAGGATGTTGATGAATTTGGAAGCATGTCTACACACGAAATTTAGCCATTCAAAACTTTTCCCATTTTTGTATTTTTCGGGATGGATTGCTATTTTACACACTCGTAGACAAACGACATGGGGCCAAAAAATCTGACTCAAGGTCATAGAGTCTGGCTACCAAAGAGCCATTACGACAAGTAGACCTGACATGTGACATGCAGCAGGACAGTGTGTCCACTTTTGCTGCATGGATTGGACTGTCCCGCCGCGTGGCAAAGCTAGCGTGGCCTTTCCTGACGCGTCATCTATGTCAAATCTGACATGGTCGTGTTCGACTGTTTTCGATGAATAAAGTGCATGGCCTTTGCGAATCTTTTTTTCCAATTTGCAGCGAATCTTTGTGCAGTGTTGATCTCGAACGAAGCTGTTTTTGCAATGTTTCAAATGAAGTCTTTCATAAAGTTTGACTCACACCTGCTTATTTTACCTGGAGTAAAACGCCTGTGCGGTCACGAAGTTGCCACGAGCGAGCACATTGGTCACCAACTGGAAAAACGCCAAATTGTGGTCACATAGTTGCGTGGTAGAGGCATGTTCGTCACTCCGTCAAAACAGATGTTAAGTCGCTGACGTGGCAGTCTGACTTTTACAAATACACCCTTAAGATTTTATTTCTCTTAATTTCTAGGTCTTTTTTCATTTTTTGTTTTGCCTCCGGCCAGCTAGTCTGCAGCCACTGCGCCGGGCGCACCCGCATGGCTGCACCGGCACCGCCGTGACGCTCGTCTCCCTGCTCCTCCACATCCCGAAGACAAGAACAGGGCCGCCGCCTCTGGCCGTGAACCGCCGCCGGACCGGATGGAAACGAGCCAGATGTGAGCCCCCGCTCGCATGCCAGCTCCACCACGCTGCCACCGCCGACGGCGGCCTCCAGCGCCAACACGCGCGCAGTATCCCAGCGGCCCTGCGCCCCGGCCGCCGCATCACGTGGCCACCGCGTCGATTCCGGCGCCAGCCGGCATCAGGCCACGCAAACCCAGGCGGCTGCCGACGCCGCTCCCGAAGACGCCCGTCTGTGTCACCTAGCCCTCGATCATCTCCTGAGCGGCGCGGCCGTTGTCCACCGGCACGAGGTGCCCGGCGCCGTACACCACGGCGTGCGTCAGCACGCCCGACCGCTGCACGTACCCGGCGAGCTCCTCTTGCCCCGCGCGTCTGATGCCTCTCGCCACTGCGCCGCCTCGGCGAGAGCAACCACCTCCGCCTGCATCGCCTCCAGCTCCCGCTTCTGCTTGGCGTTGATGAACCCCGTGAAGTATGCCGAGTCCACCTGCGCCACTGGGTGCGTGAACCCATTCCCGATGGCGACGCCACGGAGGTCAATTCTTCGCTCCACCGGCAGACTCGGGTTCACGGACAGAATGAGCGCTGCCGCCGCGGGGACGTACTTGCCGGCGTAGCTCTCGCCTGTGAGGAAGAACGGGCGCGCGCGGAAGGACGGGCTGGCGTCGAAGAAGGCCTGGAGCGCGGCGACGACGTGCTCCGCGATAACTGTCTGGTTGCGCGGGATGTCGGAGATGGAGGGCGCGGCGCTGATGATCCCCGGTGTCTGGCTCGCTATCCCCGGCCGTGATGATCTGGGCAGCGCACGCACGCGCCCGCAGCTAGTAGCACGCACGCCAGATTCCAGGTCGTCGCCAGCATGGGGCGCACACGCTTGCCGCCCGCGAGGAGTCGCAAATCGCGGCCGCGGTGGACCTCGTCGTCGCGTGCCACGGCCGGCTGGACATCCTCTACAGCGACGCGCCGGCATCTCCGCGTCCGCTTCCCGAGTCATGGCGGCCAACTACGCGGTCCACGGTGGCTGGCGTCAAGCGCGCCGTGCGTGTCATGGTGCCTCGGCGGAGCGGATGCATCCTGTACACGGGGATCACCTCGACGGAGTGGTGCGGCTGCCGGCTGGTGGCGGAGGAGCTGGCGCGCGCCGGCGTGCGTGTGAATGCCATCGCGACGTTGCTGCTGGCAGTGACGGAGCTAGACAACTCCGGGAGCCTGGGCATATGTTGTACAAAGCGGCAGAGGCCATCTTTTGCCCCCGCAAGCATCACACCTAATCACTTTGTTTACACTAATTGCCAGCCGAGAGCCCGGGCAGCCGACCGGGGTCGCTGGTAGCCGCCAGGTCCGGTCGCCCACGTACTGATGCGTGTGAATCAAAAAAGACCTAGCAATTAATAAAATAAATAAAATTACAAGGATGTAACTGTAAAAAACAGTCAGCCACGTCAGTGTCTTAACAGAATGACTAACGTGGCTCTACCACGCAACTAAGTGACCACGATTTGGCGTTTTTCAAGTTGGTGACCAATGCGCTCGCTCGTGACAACTTCGTGACCGCACAAGCGTTCTACTCTTTTACCTGCAACATAGTTCCTTACTCCGAAAATTCAGGATGTTTTAACTCGGCAAACATGGCAATCATATCTCGCCTTAAAAACGTCTGATGAAATTCATGTAGTCCCAGTGTTTTTTGCTTTCCTATTTGCAAAGATAACTTCGTACACTTCCTTGTCATTGAAATCTGTTATGCTATTCTCATGAGAAGAAAGTTGTGGGATGTCCTGAAAAGAGAAACAATGTTGAGCCGTTACTACAAATAACTGCTTATAATACTTTGTGACATACATCTTGAGGTTTTCCTGCCCTACTATTGTTGCTTGGTCTTGTTCAAGTTAGAAAATATTTTTCTTTCTCTTTTACTATAAGCAATGAGGTGAAATATTTTGTGTAGTTCCCGACTTCTTGAGCATGTTTGCCTTTGTCCTGTTTTCGTTACCGTGCGGCTTATCAGGCAAAAATATCAAATATTGTTGAAATTTTTGAATTTAAACGAGCACCCTCTGCAAATGGTCATACCATGCAAGAAATTCGAATTCAGATTTTTGGTTTCATGTTTGTCTATGGTCGACATTTCTCGGTAATCACGGTAACAATGAAATTCGGAACCCCTAGGGTAAAACAAATGTCAATTTGCTAACGCAAACCTTGGTGTTGAGTCCACTTTGACTCTTCATCACGTCTAACCTTGATGTATGTATACTATGTGTTATCTGTAGGTGAATAATGCCGGAATTAACGGTGCAGAGTACGTCAAAGCACTCGATACCGATGAGAAAAAGGTGAGGTCACATTTTCTTCATTCCTCTGTTAGGATGACTCCAACGGGCCGACGCATCGAGTCCGCGTCGGTCCGTCGCAGTCCGTTTTTGCGAAAATCATGGCCCAACGGGGTGACGCAAACGGACCACGGTCCGGTTTTCTGTCCGCCGCGACCCATTGTTGGCCCAAATTTGGGTCACCGATGCGTCGGGAGCGGACGCGCGGCGGACTGGAAACGCGTCCGCGCGCCCACGCGGCTGGTCCTCCCCGCGCCCACCTGTCAGCGACACGGCGCCGGTCAGCCTCCCCTGGTCGGTCCTTTTTAATGCCAGGGGATAGGGACGGCCAGCCCCCACCCACTCCCACTGCCCCACTCCGCTCCCTCACCGGCGACCAAACCCTAGCCGCAACCCTAGCCACAACCCTCACCGGCGACGCAATGCCGCTACGGTGGCCCGGATTTGGCAAGGTCAAGAACGACGGCGAGGCGGAGTCGTCGTCTGGTCGCCGCCGCCGCCTCCGCACGCCCTACCCGACGCCACCATCTTCCCCGGAGCCGGAGGCCCCCGCCGCCTTCGAGCTCGCGCCGCCGGGCGCACAGATCGCGCGGCGCGACCGCTTTTACGTGCGGCGCGAGGATTGCGAGTGGTACTGGGAGCACGCCTGCCCGCTGCCATGGCTAGATGTCAAACTCCCCGAGTTTTGGCATCTGAACCCGCAGCGGATCCCGGTGCCGCCCATGCCCACGAGCGAACGCGCCCGCGATCTGGAGGTGTAGCGCCGCCGCAAGCGCCTCCCGGCCTCCCTCCGCGACGACCCCGCCTACGCCGCGGAGTCCCCAAACTGGGACACGTGGTTCAGCGGCGAGCACAGCCTGCGGCGCCAGGCTTACTACATGCGGCGCCGGGACGCTCCGCCAGTGCCGCGGTCCACGTCGTGGTCCACGCTGCGGTCCACGCCGCGGTCCCTCCGCATCGGCTCGCCGGCGCCGCCGCCGCCACCTCCCGTGAAGATGGAGGTGGAAGACGAGCTCGCCGCCGCCCTCGAAGCCTCGAAGCACACCATGGTCGAGGACGAGCAGAAGCGGTGGGAGATGGTCCTCGAGGCCGTCGCCCGGGAGAAGGAGGAGGCCCTGGCAGCGCAGCAGGCCGCGGTCTTCGAGGAGCCACAGCCATGGTGGCAGGTCCCCATGGACGTGGATCTTCCACCGGCGCCGCCCCTTCCAGACGGCCTGCTAGGGCAGAACTGGACCTGGAATTGCGGGAGCTGGGAGCTCCAGCGGGCGCCGCCCCTCCCGGAGCAGGACGAGGAGCAGCCGCCGACGCCGCTGGCCGCCGTCCCACCACGACAAGGCCCACCGGCGCACCTCTACCAGGAGCCGCCGTACTACATCCTCGACGACGACGAGGACTAGTTGCCCGCCGAAGGGCAGTTTTTATTTTTTTGTTTTCAAAAAATGTATGTAAAATGGCCGTTTGTGGCCCACCCCTTATATATAAATGAAAATGGCCCATATATGACCTTTTAACAAAACAAAAAAGTTGGGGGCGGACTCGATGCGTCGCCCCGTTGGGCGCACTGCGTAGGAAGGGGCGGACGCGCGTCCGTTTGCCGACCCAAACGGACAAAACGCGGACCAAACGTGCGTCCGTTTGGGTCGCCCCGTTGGAGTCATCCTTACTACGCAAATTGTTGTAGAAGTTCTACTACGCAGTGATGTTCTAAATTTTTTGGACACACTGAACTCAACATATTTATCTGTTCATGCATACAACAGTTCTATGGCATGGATGTCAACCAAAGAGTTGAATGGATGGTGAAAAGCTTCAATGAGACCGCCGGCGCCGCAAACAAATGCCTCCAGACAAACTACTACGGCACAAAGCATGTAACGGAAGCCCTGCTGCCTCTGCTGCAGTCTTCCTCCGACGGAAGAATAGTGAATGTCTCCTCCAAATATGGACAGCTGAAGGCAAGCTATGTTCACCAATCATGCTATAAAGATGTCCCAAATTACCAACAACAATTTTTTTTTGCTGTTATAAGAGATTTTGAATCCATGCATGTATATAGTTGATCGGCAATGAGGAGGTGAGACAGGAGCTCAACAACGTAGACAACCTGGCCGAGCAGAGGGTGGACGAGCTGCTGGACAAGTTCCTCAGGGATTTCGAGGCCGGCGAGGTGGCGGCGCACGGGTGGCAGATCGGGCTCTCGGCATACAAGATGGCCAAGGCCGCCATGAATGCATACTCGAGGATCTTGGCGACGAGGCACCTGGAGATCCGCATCAACTGCGCGTCTCCAGGCTACGTCAAGACCGACATATCGATGAACTTGGGGGTCCTAACGCCCGAGGAGGGCGCACATAACGTGGTGAAGGTGGCGCTACTACCGGACGGCGGGCCGACCGGAGTGTTCTTCGTCAAGGGCGAGGAGGCGTCGTTCGAGTGAGATACCTACCGATGAACGCAACTCGTCTGGTGCTCGTTACGCGCTAGTTTGAGATGAGAATAATGCAATTCTGAAGTTCCTGTGATGAATGGTCTCAGCATCAAGTGATGCACATAGCCGTTTTATTGCAATGTCTAGTAGTATCAATTTTACAAATCACGGACCATATCATGTTGAAACATGAATCGACCAACAAAAGAATTACAATATAAAGCAACTAGACATTTTAAAATCAACTAATATGGTGCCACGAAGTCCGACTGAATATATCGTAAGCGGCAGCCAGGAGTCATGTACACCATAGCGATAAGACGCTGATCCGTGCAAGAAGGAACGCGCTGCCTGAATCTAGTGAGCAGCCATATTGATACCTGCAAAACGTGAAAGTTTATTGTCCTATTAAAAACAAGGTGTCTTGTTTTCTCTCTGCTTTAATCAATTACAGGTGTCTTGTTTAAAAGAAAATGACCGGGCAAAACGAGGTGGCCACACAGTGTACGCATGGTGCTGGTGCCCACACTTACTCGTGTGCAGTACAACCACTACCACAAAGGCGAATGCAGGTATCACCGGACCAGTTTGGAGTCCTTCCTCCCACATAAAAGTGTCTGGTTCAGAGCAAGGCCACGCCTGACATCGTGTTGTTCGAGCTCGTGGTTTTCCACCCGCATGGAAGGAGCCATGTCCAGCCCTCCAAAGACGAGGTTCGCTTATCCATACCCTCGCTAGAGAATCTCGATATGTACTGCTCTGATCTGTTGCGGTTGCTACTTGCTAGGATTGCCGTCGTCACCGGCGGGAACAAGGGGATCGGTCTCGAGGTGTGCCGGCAACTGGCCAGCGGTGGCGTCACCGTCGTTTTGACGGCACGGGACGTCACAAGGGGCGAGGCGGCCGTGGAGAAGCTCAAAGGGCTGGGGCTCTCCGATGTCATCTTCCATCAGCTGGAGATCAGAGACACTTCCAGCATTGCTGGATTGGCCGATTTCTTGAAGACCCGCTTTGGGAAGCTAGACATTCTGGTAAGTTTTTCGTTTCCCTTTGTACTCTGCTAGATTTTTTTTTTTTTGCATCCATGGATAATTTGATGGAGCCGTTGATGGATTTTGTTTGAAAATGGGCCCCTCGATCTGCATCCATCGATGCAACTTATTTAATTAGTTTATAAATGTTCAATTTTAGTATCACATAAAGTCAGAGACATGAATCAACCAAAATAAGTAACATGAATCATATTGACATCAGTATGTAATCCTATTGGTAAGGTTTTGGCACAAATTTCCAATCAGGTTTAAACTTTGTCCTCCCATTCAATCAATTACAGGATATATTCATTATATTAGTTGGTCGTTAAGGTAGGTCGTTGCTATTTTTTTTCGGGAGTACACAAATGCTTACATTAGTTTTATAGAAGGCAGAGGTTTGAGTACAAGAAAATGACAGTCCGTTGCGCACAACACTGTCAAAACACCACTCCACATCAGCTAGTCCGAGGACAACCACACACACACAACAACCAAACACAAGTAAAAGCCTATCCTAAACTAAGAGCAAGGCCGCGTTTCAACCGATGTCACCGTCTTCAAGGAAGAATATCTCCATCTTGGCTTCCCTTATCAACGCACCATCCCAAAAGAGGAGGATGGCAGGACTTGGGCGTAGTCTTGAACACGCTAGCGATGGTGTGCATAGCGCCCCTGCACCTCAACCTTGGATAGCGGCGAGCACCGGAGGAGTACAACATAGGACCTCGAAGTCGTGTCTCCAAACACGATGCTCTCACCAGATGGACGACGCCGAGGACCCCGCCATCGCGTAGGTCCAACTTCGAACTTAGGGTTTCGCCCAGAGACATCTACCAGACAGGGCGAGGGCGAGGGACGTGTCAACGCACCTCGGCGACACCTCCAAGAAGGGGAACGACACCCACAAGCGTCGTTGTCGCCGACACCAACCGAAGCCAGGCAGGACTTTTGTCCGAATTGCCGCGCACCTCCCTCCCTGGCTCCCGGCCTACAAGACTGGGACAAATGTCCATGTTGATCACACCGCCGCCGTCGCCGCAGCCTTCACCATCGTAGCCGAAGCGTCGTGGACCACCGACGGCTCGCACGAAAGAGGTCACGCCTTCTTCCCGCCGCCCCACCTGTCTTCCTTCTCCCGCGTTGACTAGGGCCTGCCGAACCGCAACTATCAACTCCCTGACAGTTACCTCCGTAGCCCTCAAGCCCAGATCGGGCCCGGTCAGGCCCGCACCAACAGCAGCCGAACCGCCCGTGCTGGAGCCTCCGCTGCCTAGGAGTCCCAGCGCCGGGGCACCGCCACCGTACCACCAGCTTCTCCTCCAGGCCCGAGGAGGCCCGCGCCGCGGCCCAAGAGCCTCGCCGCCGCGTCAAGCACTGCAACCTCTGGAGCTCGCACCACGACGCGACCTCCTCGTCAAACCACCCGGCCAACTCCTCCGCCCCACCTCACCGTGCGACATCGCTCACCGCCTCTGCACGCCAACCATCTAGTCGTCCCTCCCCGTGCGAGGAAGGCTCGTCCAGGACTCGCCTTGCCCTGCCCGACGCCTTTGACGGCTGGGCGCCGCCACCACCGCCAGTGCCCACGGCGGCGGGACAGGGGAGTCCGAGACGGGGAGGCGTTGGAGCTAGGGTTTGGCCCTCCAGGGACCCTGCGCGTGCGATCCGGGAGGGAGTTTCGAATAGCTTTGAAGCTATTGTATTCCTCCTATTCAGGTAGTTGATATTTTACACGCTCGTAGACAAACGACATTCCCCTCTCCTGTCTACAGTGAGAAAAGGCGATTTTTGGGCTCCCCCGTCGACCCACCTCGCACGCCGGCGAGCCACGGGTTCCCTCTTCCTCCGCCGGCCGCTCCGGCGGCGGGAGGATGGGGGAACCCGGATCTCGGCTTGTACATAGTGTAGGGTTTGGTAGGGTTCCCGCCGGCGGCGTTGTGGTGGTGGTGATGCTGTCGGTGTGGTGGTTTGCGTCGGCACGCTTCCCCTCCTGCGACGGAGTTCTTCGGGCCTCCGCCGTGGCGTGCGCGACTTCTGGAGGCCGGGGATCTGCGGATCCGCTGGCCTCGTTCGTCCCCGGGTACTGCGAGTGGTGGTGGCGGAAGTGGAGGTGCGGGGTGGCTGCTGTGGAGGAGGGTGGTGTGCTGGCGGTTGATCTGTGGCGCTGGCCACGGATCTGGAGCGGAAGTTGCTCGGGGCAGGTCCCCGGCCGATGGAGGACAACCGTCTTCAGATCCAGCTCGTCGGAGCTGGTGGCTTCTGCGGCTTTTCAGTGCCTTCGGGCATGGTGCTTTTCTGTTCCTTGGGCATGGTCGCCGGGCGGTCGCTTCTTCTGTCGTCTCCGGCGGCGGAGGTCGCGCGCGGTGGTGGACCTCGAGGTTGAAGATGGCGTGACACAGCAGTGTCCTCTGTATTCTCCTTTTTTCTTTGCTTGTATATGCTGTTGTACTGGCTTCCTTTCCGTATGAATACAAGTATGAAAAATTCAAAAATATGACTCAAGGCCGCAGTGTCTGGCTGCCAAGTGCCAAAGAACCATTACGACAAGTCAAAAGAAAGTAGATCTGACATGTGACATGCAACAGAACAGTGTGTCACTTTTGCTGCGTGGCCTGTCCCGCCGCGTCGTCCTTTTCCAATTTGCGGCGAATCTTTGTGCAGTGTTGATCTCGATTCTCGAATGAACCTTTTCTCGCAATGCTTCAAATGGACAGGTCTTTCATTAAGTCTGACTGCCCCCTGCTTAGTTTACATGCAACACACTGCTTTAGGATGACTCCAACGGGGCGACGCAAATGGACGCGCGTTTGGTCCGTTTGCGTCGACAACAGGACGTGCGTCCGGCCCAGGTCCGCCTCTTTCCGGCCACTGTCCCCAACGGGGCCGACGCATTGAATCCGCCCGACCAAGATTTTTGATCATTTTCGGTCAGGATTTTTGATCGATCACATTGAACATATAGCAATTTGAGCTACGTAGAAGCAAGCAGGCAAGGTGCCGCCTTTTAAAGCAAGCAGGCAAGCAGCTTCCGTGCCACCTTTTAAAGCAAGCAAGCAAACAACTCCCTTGCCACCTTTTCGTGAAGCAGCAGGGGATGCCGCCTTTTAAAGCAAGCAGGCAAGCAGCTCCCGTGCCACCTTTTAAAGCAAGCAAGCAAGCAGCTCCCTTGACACATTTTCGTGAAGCAGCAGGCAAGCAGGTCCCGTGCCGGCTTTTCGTGAAGCATGCAGGCAAGAAGCTCCCGTGCCGCCTTTTTGTGCCGCCAAATTTGGGGCCAGGAATTTTTCGGGAGAGAGGAGAGAGAAGAAGTGAAGGTTGCGGTGGATTTGTTTGACTGGTAGGTGGGCCAGACCATGTGGGGAGAGCACAAAGTCGGACGTACAACGGACGCATCAGGACGCGCGGACGCGTCTGTCCCGACACATCGGTGACCCAAATTTGGATCAGGAATGCGTCGCGGCGGACCAAAAAACGGACGGCGGTCCGTTTGCGTCGCCCCGTTGGGTCGTGTTTTTAGCCCCACGGACACGAACGGATGCGCGCGGACTCGATGCGTCGCCCGTTGGAGTCATCCTTACTCTGAAATTCAGGTGGTTTATGACTGCTAGCAACAATGTGAATGCACACTTTGTAGAGTCAATGGCTAATTAAATTATAAACTAACAACGAATCACTTGTACGAATCTTGATGACCAATCACACGACAATGCATGGGCATGGGAGACATAGTCGCCCACATTATTGTACCCCTTCGGGTATATCAAGAAAAATATAATATGACCTTCGGTAAACTGGTGAGCACAATAGGACTACCGTAAGAAAGCAATTTACCAACATGATGCCAGCTTTAAAAAAAGTCTTCCACCTTTTCCAGTCACAATTTTTTTAGCTTACGGAAATGAATTGCGACTTCCAAATATCTAAATGGAAAGGACCCTCATTCACACCCAAATAATTCTATGTATTGGTTTTCTAACTCTCTTGCTTTTTCAAATGGAAAATTCAGTCACGTGAAAATAAATTTTCAGCCTCAGCAGTTATTCAAAGATAAAAAAATGATTTCATGCCTTAAACTCTCTCTATATGATGTTCATAAAAATTTGCGTCGTTGACATATTGGAAAATACACACCCATCGCTCAACTAGATGAGCAATAAGGCCATCTATCTGACCATATTCGTTTGCTCTAGCAACTTAAATTGCCAATATGTCTGCTACGATATTAAATAATATAGGAGAGAGGGTCACCGTATCTCAAGCCTTTTTAAAGTATTGAAATTGTAGCCTTTGTCATCCTTAACTTGTATACCAACACTAACAAGATTAATAAATTGATTAATCGTGTCACACCACTTAGAATTAAAACCGTTTATACACAACGCTTGTTGCAGGGAAAGGTCATTTTACTTTTCATACGCTTTATCAAAATATTTTGAGAAGTACGCCATCCATTTCCTTCCTATGAAGCTCATAGATTGTTTCATGGATAACTAATACCCCTTCGAAGATGTGACGCGTTGGCATAAAAGTCGTCTGGGTTGGCTAAATAACCTTTTGAGCGATCTCCATTCTACGATTAGAACCAACTTAAGTTTAAAAAAATTGAAGCTAACATTCAGTAGGAAAATAGGGCAGTACTTTTAAGTTTGAATAACATTTTCTTTTTGGGGAGAAGGATGATGGTGCCGAAATTTAAATGGAACATATGAAATTGCCCTTGCCTTAACGTAGCAAACAAGGCAATCATATCTTTTTTTTTGGACTATGACTACGGCGGGCTCTTAGAGCCAGACTGAACTTCATTACTCAAAAATGTTGCCTATGAGGCCTTGCAGCCTCTACAAGATGGGTTCAAATGAATCAGAGTTTACAGGGGGATACATGAGAGGAGAAATAAAATAAAAGAACGCACACCAACAACACACAAGAGAGGGTCACTTCGAGAGAAAACTCGAAGACAGTTGATTGATGAGAAGCTCATCACGACCCAAGCACTGCGATCTTAGAGGAGGATCCACAGGACAAGACAGCGGATACCCAGCCACGACACTGCACCATCGACGAAGTCGAACACCAACGCACATCCGAGGCCACACAGCGCGCCGACACCACCTGTATCGGGGGCATGGCCGAAGGGTCGCGCGCGGCAAGACGACGCCACGACGCCTGTGTGTCGCCGGCTGAATTTGAAGGGCATCGGAGACACCCTTACCGCACGTGGGGGTCGCCGCCGTAGTCGCAGGGCGTAGCACCACCGAGTGCAACCACAACCCCATCTGGGTTCGATTACCCGAAGGGTGGGCTAGCCTAGAGCACACACGAAGACCACCCACGCCAGTAACGCCACAGGACTTCGACAAGGATCCGACGCGAGGGACTAGCAACCGACAAGGAGAAGCTACCACCACCACTGCCACGGCTCACCTCGCATCGGAGAGAAGACCGCATCCATGGCCGCCATCTGCAGAACCATGGAGCACACCAGCATGACACTGACGGCAAGACAGGGGTGGCTCGACACTCAGCCACGACGGCCCCCCACGTAGGGAGCACGTCACCGCCATGGCCACCATCTGCGAAGCCACGGCACCAGTCGTCCCCAACGGCGCCCCGCTGCAGGAAGATGGCCGAGAGTAGAGGTTGCGACCCTTGCAACCAACGGAGGGCATGGCTTAGCGCCGTCAAAGCCGACGGCGCCCCGGGGCCGGGATCGACGGCCGGACTACGGGGCACAGAGCATCGAGGCGACCACGCTCAGCAGGGAGCAGTAGGGCGCCGTCGATCAGGGTCTCCGCGAGCGACGAACAAGACCTCCGCGGCCCGCCAACCCATCTGGGCCCATCTGGGCCTGGACGGCCCGACGCCGCCAGACGAAGGCTGCCACGGGCAAGCACGATGGCCAGAGGTCGGGGGAGGCGGGGGAGAGCAAGCCGGGGAGGCGGTCAGCGGCGGAGCGCGAGGATGCGGCGGTCGGGGTTGTAGCCTTCCTCCGAAGCTGCAGGACGGGCCGCAGGAGCTAGTGCCCCGCCGCCCCCTTCACTGGCGGCGCGCGGCATTTGTCCGGCGGTCGCCTCCGGGGACGGCAAGGGAGGGAGGAGGGTGGAAGGGGCGGCGGCGGCGGGTGGGTAGGGTTCGCCTCCTCGGTCGCTGGAGGGGCGACGCGAGGAGGGACAAAGCGTTTCCAGGCAATCATATCTCTCCTTTAAGCTTCTCGAAATGTCTAATAAAACTCAGCAGGAAACTCATCCTGTCCCGATATTTTGTTCTTTTCTATTGGCAAGATAACTCCGTACACTTCCTTCTCATTGAAATCCGTTATTTTATTCTCACGAGAAGAAAGTTGTGTGATGTCTTGAGAAGGGAAACGGGTTGAGCCGGTGCTCCAATCAAGTTCTTATAATGCAGAACCATGGAGCACACCAGCATGACACTGACGGCAAGACAGGGGTGGCTCGACACCCAGCCACGACGGCCCCCCACGTAGGGAGCACGTCACCGCCATGGCCACCATCTGCGAAGCCACGGCACTAGTCGTCCCCAACGGCGCCCCGCTGCAGGAAGATGGCCGAGAGTAGAGGTTGCGACCCTTGCAACCAACGGAGGGCACGGCTTAGCGCCGTCAAAGCCGACGGCGCCCCCAGGGCCGGGATCGACGGCCGGACTACGGGGGCACAGAGCATCGAGGCGACCACGCTCAGCAGGGAGCAGCAGGGCGCCGTTGATCAGGGTCTCCGCGAGCGACGAACAAGACCTCCGCGGCCCGCCAAGCCCATCTGGGCCCGGACGGCCCGACGCCCCCAGACGAAGGCCGCCACGGGCAAGCACGATGGCCAGAGGTCGGGGGAGGCGGGGGAGAGCAAGCCGGGGAGGCGGTCGGCGGCGGAGCGCGAGGATGCGGCGGTCGGGGTTGTAGCCTTCCTCCGAAGCTGCAGGACGGGCCGCAGGAGCTAGTGCCCCGCCGCCCCTTCACTGGCGGCGCGCGGCATTTGTCCGGCGGTCGCCTCCGGGGACGGCAAGGGAGGGAGGAGGGTGGAAGGGGCGGCGGCGGCGGGTGGGTAGGGTTCGCCTCCTCGGTCGCCTGGAGGGGTGACGCGAGGAGGGACAAAGCGTTTCCAGGCAATCATATCTCTCCTTTAAGCTTCTCGAAATGTCTAATAAAACTCAGCAGGAAACTCATCCCGTCCCGATATTTTGTTCTTTTCTATTGGCAAGATAACTCCGTACACTTCCTTCTCATTGAAATCCGTTATTTTATTCTCACGAGAAGAAAGTTGTGTGATGTCTTGAGAAAGGAAACGGGTCGAGCCGGTGCTCCAAACAAGTTCTTATAATACTCTGTGATATACCTTGAGGTTTTTCTGCTCTACTATTTGTTCCGTCGTCTTGTTCAAGTTAGAAAATATTTTTCATTCTAATTTTAACATTAGATATGAGGTGAAAATATTTGTTGTAGTTCCCGTCTTTTTGAGCAGGCTTGACTTTGGCATGTTGAGAGGGGCTTTAGTTACCGGGCGGCAAATGAGGTTACCGCCCGGTAACCGAGTTTCCCGAGCACCCTAGTAAATGGGCTTATCGGGAAAAATACCGAATATTTTTTAATTTAAACAAGCACCCTCTATAAATGGTCATACCAAGAAATTTGAATTCAGATTTTGGGTTTCAAGTTTGCCTGATAACCGGATGGCATTTCTTCCAAGTTCCATCGATCGGGCTTTGATCTGATCTCCGTGAGCTGAAAGATTTGGATCCCAGTTGGGAGTTTGTCTAGTCTTCCATTTGAAACTCGAGACTCTGTTCTGAAGGCTTGATCTGTGAGCTGCAGCTGCAACTTTGCACTACTCCGAACTGGAAGTTTGAGGATGGAAGGAACCATTCCCATTTCCTCCAACACAAGGTATCTTGTTTTTCCTTGCTGAATAGTCTGAACTTTACCGCTCTGTCGAATCTCCATGTTCGGTTGCCATCGCTAGGATTGCTGTTGTCACCGGCGGGAGCAAAGGGATCGGGCTAGAGGTGTGCAAGCAGCTGGCGGGCAGCGGCATCACGGTCGTTCTGACAGACAGGGACGAGACGAGGGGAACGGCGGCGGTGGATCAGATCAAGCAGCTGGGGCACTCTGATGTCATTTTTCATCAGTTAGAAATCACGGATGCTTCCAGCATCGCTCGGCTGGCTGATTTCCTCAAGACTCGTTTCGGGAAGCTCGATATTCTGGTAAGTTTTCCTCTCTTTTTTCGAACCATGCAGGAGAACTGCTTGTGAAATACTCCGTACACGAGCAACAGATTGCCAAACCATGGCGAAAGAAAAAACAGAAACACTGAGTGGACAAGCAGAACAGCGAAAAAAGGGACCCAAAACCCCAAATTAATTAACACTCAAAACTAAGACTCGCTCCTCCAACTAGCCGCTCAATCTGGAGGAAGATGGAAACGACCTTTGCTTGCCCACGTCCATTGTCTTGCATCCGCTTTGATTTGACTGATGATTTGTTGAATATGTCTGATTTCCTTCCTGAACACTCTTCCATTACGTTCTTGCCAGATGGTCCAGGTAGTAAGAATCACGATTATGTTGCGCCTTTTCTTTTCTGAGTTTTGCACAAGATCTCTTGCCGACGACCACCTGGAGTTGAGTCTTTGATCAGCCGAAAGAACGGCCTGGTGTAGCTTTGTCCATACCAGGACTGAACTCCAAATTATCCGAACCACGGCACACCCCGCGAACAGATGCTTCACGTCTTCTTCGACCAGATTACAGAAGACACATTTTATCTTTATGTGGCAAAACTCTTCTAGCAAGGCGATCAACAGTTCAGACTCTGCCTGATCTGACGAATAACCATAGAGCCAGTTTACATCGAAGGGGCGCCCAAGATTTTCATATCGCGTCGGCTGAACTGCAGGTGATGAAGCCCGCGAAGTGTTTTTTTTTTTTTATCAAAACCGATCTAGTGGAGTAGATGCAATTTGGTTCCCAGAGCCAGAACCAACAATCTTGCCTATCCGGCAGTAACTGAAAGGTTCTGGTTTCTTCCCATAAGGCAAGCACTTGGCTTAACGCTCTGATTGAGATTGGCTTCTTAATGTCTTCGATACAATTGCTTTGGGCAAAGCTTCAGCAACTGTCCGTCTTGCTTTGATGAGAGAATTGATCAACTCCACGACCTCCTCTTTTGAACATTCTGTCTGTGGCAATCTACTATTCTGGAGGATCGCTTACTTTAGAACTGCAATATTGAACTTTTTCTCACAAATAAAATAGTCTTCTTTGTATTGAAATCTTGGCATTACAACTTCTCACCTGATTGATAACGAGTCCGATTCACAGGTGAATAATGCCGCGATTGGTGGATGGAGCCTGTAATTGATCCAGTGTATGGTTTAATGCCCGGTGCTGAAACGGTAAATTTCAACATGTACTTTTCGGTGTTTGGCTCATCATGACACTGAACATATTTCATTCCTTTATGTGTGTTCATGCAACAGTTCGATGGCATGGATGCTTATCAGAGAATGGGTTGGATGTGGACAACTTGCCGAGAGACGTACGAAACTGCAAAACAGGGCGTGCAGACCAATTACTATGGTACAAAGTGGGTAACAGAAGCTCTCTTGCCCCTGCTCCAATCCTCATCGGATGGAAGAATTGTCAATGTTTCGTCTGACTTCGGATTGCTAAACGTAAGTACCATAGACTACACACTACAGTAAGGTCCTCGAACAAAAGATGATATCATAATTCCATTGCGGCTGCAGCTTTTCAGAAACGAGGAGCTGAAGCACGAGCTGAACGACATCGATAACCTAACAGAGGAGAGACTGGACGAGCTGCTGAACATGTTTCTGAAGGACTTCGAGGCCGGCGCTGTGGAGGCGCGTGGGTGGCCACTCCAGTTCTCGGCGTACAAGGTGGCCAAGGCCGCCATGAACGCGTACTCAAGAATCCTAGCGAAGATGCACCCAGAGCTGCGTGTCAACTGCGCCCACCCGGGTTATGTGAGGACCGACCTCACCAGGAACTCCGGGATCCTGACTCCTGAGGAGGGCGCGCGGAACATTACAAGTGTAGTGCTGCTGCCGAAAGATGGGCCGACCGGGGCATTCTTCCATGAGGGCCCGCAGGGGT
The DNA here is from genome assembly GCA_947311845.1 of Poa pratensis. Taxonomy (NCBI): domain Eukaryota; kingdom Viridiplantae; phylum Streptophyta; class Magnoliopsida; order Poales; family Poaceae; genus Poa; species Poa pratensis. Next base: position 59,738,024 of record CAMZMU010000063.1, on the reverse strand, counting down.
CATTCATTTGAAGACATGTACGAAAGAAGTGTTTTGTTTCATTATCTTTGTCGTCCATGTATATTTCACCCTTTTATCTGACTAGCAAATATGTCTGTGCGTTGCTACGGAATGATTTGACTGAATATTGTTTAGGTCATAGAGAATTTTACTACTGGAAGTAAGTTTTACTTCCTATCTTCTTCCATATGAAAACAATCAACACAAACATGCAACAATCAGTAGCAAATGATCATCATAAACACACAACAGTCAGTGTCAAATATATCAGCAGAAATTCTCTCTCTCATTTTTCTCTAGTCGTACATGCTAAGAAATATATCAAGTCTCTGATTTTTTACCGCAAACCAGTAGACGCAAACCATCAGTAGCGATCAGCTAGAGCTTGAGTTTACCAAAGAAGTACAGTAATATGTATGCATGTTTCTGTCAAGGAGGCCGTTCTTCCATTTGAGAAATTCCATGTCTGTGACGTTCCTCTTGGATCAGAGATGCGCTACACTGGAGAGGTTATGTGCATTGACTGAGTTTTCAGATACGTTTGCCAAGGCCCAGATTTCTGCTGAACAGAAACTCACTGCAAGTGGCACCGTGCTCCTTAGCCTCAGCGCCACCTTGCTAAAATGGGGCGTGGGTTACGTGAAATTGGCTGCAACATGTTTGCCACATCTGCAACGGCAAAAGTACTTCAGCTGGGGTGCATTCGAGTGGATCCTGTTCTGAAAAATACACGACGGGCAGCCAAACGAGACATGCCTAAGAATGGTCAGATCTAGGTCATGGTGATAAACTGATAACAAGCTCCGGCAATGACCAAAAATCCAGAATCCGCTGGCGTCATTCCATCTACCGATAGATTCTGGGCGCCTTGCTCCCTGGATTCTGATGAGTCGCCTGGGTCGCTGCCTCGCTGGCAGTGGCGGATCCAGGATTTACATTAGGGTGGGGAAACTTGCTCCCTGGATTCTGATGAGTCGCCTGGGTCGCTGCCTCGCTGGCAGTGGCGGATCCACGATTTACATTAGGGTGGGGAAACTAAAGATTTTTTTTCAATATCACAAATATAGCATGATAGTGTACAAGTATAAAATTCTGCGGCAACGCGGGTATCAACTAGTTACTATGACAAGTGACGTGTTATGGTTTTCCATGGGTTAGAAAAACTTCTAAAATCGCACCACTTGCCGCGCGGGGATTAGCTACAAAATAACCCTTCCTAGTAGGACGTCTTTGAGCTAACATTTCTAACATAACAAAATGCAGATAGAAGCTTAGAAAATTTATCCATGGTAGGACAGACCCTGTTCGCCCGTACTGGGTCTGCCCTGCTTATAAAGAACTCAGCCGGCTCCGATGAATACAACGTCGAAAGGTTTAATACTTACCTTGTTTTGCCAGTGAGTGATAACTGATAAGGATGTCTTTGTCAAACAGGGAGAAGCAATTCAGACACTGCATCTGCACGTTACCTCCATCCCTTGGTTCTTTTCACAGCGCCTTCGTCACCCTATTATAAACAGCGACCTGGTGAATGATAATCACCAATCAAGCCCAATTAGCACATCCCGGTCTCGCCTCTAAGCTCTTGTGTTGCAGCAGAAGCTCTTGAAAATGGAAAGGAGCACCAGCTCTGAGAAAAGGTAACCATACGACTACACTGAACTATACATATACTTTGTTTATGTGTGCAGTTAAGTATTCAGAGTTCATTTTATGTTCAGTATTCAGAGTTCGATTTGCGTCCAGGGTTGCTGTTGTGACTGGAGGGAACAAGGGAATCGGGCTTGAGGTATGCAGGCAGCTGGCCTCCAAGGGCGTCGTCGTCGTCCTGACGGCGAGAGACGAGACGAGGGGCGCCCAAGCAGCGCGCGGGCTCCACGCGTCCGGGTTATCCGAGGTGGTGTATCACAACTTGGATGTCAGTGATCCGACGAGCGCTGCCTGTTTGGCTGATTTTATCGAGAACAAGTTCGGCAAGCTAGATATACTGGTACGCTCATCTTTTTTTTTCACGCATCATCTAGATGCAGAGGCCAGAGATAGTTTTATGTTTTCCAGAAAAAGATATATATGGATATGCCCATAGTCTTGGCTAAGTGTGGGTATCGTCTCTGTAAGAAGTTATCATGTACAAGTTGCTTGCTCATATGGATTTCTGAATCCTGTAAGCTTTGCAGATCAACAACGCAGGGGTTATAGGTGCAACTGCAGAGATTGACACCACGATACCACTTCAGGATGTGGTAGGCCATTGACCTGTCCAAGTTTGGAATTCACATTTGATTCGTCTTCCTTAGAAGAAATATTAACAGTATTTATCTGCTCCGGAAAATCGAAAATAAAATGGACCAAGTTATTGCCTGAGCAGCCAAGTTACAAAAACGGTCTGCACTTTCTTTATGATAGTTTCTTTTCTGAAGCTGAAGTAACAGAGTAGACCATATGGATGCATCGAGCAGCTTGCAGGAAAGAATGCAGTGGAGAGGCTCCAGTGGTTAATGCAGCACTCCTCGGAGACTTATGAGGAAGCTGAAGAATGCTTGAGAATAAACTACTTCGGCACCAAATATGTCACGGAAGCACTCCTCCCTCTCCTTCAGGCCTCTTCTGATGGAAGAGTTGTTAACGTGTCGTCCAACTACGGCTTACTCAGGGTAAACTTATATTGAGTTACTACTATTAATAACCAACAGTTATAAGACATAAAACGTTCTCAAAATTATACTTCTTTCATTCTTCTGGTCCAGTATTTCAGTGGCGAGGACCTCAAGAAGGAACTGAACAACGTCGAAAATCTGACAGTAAAGAGGCTAGACGAGATGTCAAGACTGTTCCTGAATGACTACAAGGGTGGTAAACTGAAATCTAATGGATGGCCTTCTGACGCAGAGTACTTAGCATACAAGGTGTCCAAGGCCCTAATCAATGGATACACTCGGATAATGGCAAAGAATTTCCACACGTTGCGCTTCAACAGCGTGCACCCTGGCTATTGCATGACTGACATCAACTACGACACCGGAGAACTGACGGCACAGGAAGGTGCCTATAGCATTGTCACCGTGGGGCTGTTGCCGGCGGGCGGACCCACTGGTGTGTTCTTCTATCGTAATGAAGTAGCACCATTTGTGTAGTTCTTTCAATCGTACTCGCTCGGTGATAGTGTCTCGTAGTATGACGCTTTAGTTATGCCTGTTATTCTGTTAGTACTAGTTGAATTTGGCGCGTCGTCACGCCGCGCTCTTCGTGATAAATTTAATGTTTTTTTAATGGATAATATATTTTGTAAGTAAGTTTTGGTTGTGTTGATATGTGTAGTCGTGACATTGGCTGAACCGTGGTTGTAAAAAAAAGAAAGAACGCATTATGTATAAATACATGGAATTGTAGGTTCAAAAATTGTTGAATTTACAAAATTAGACAAATTTCTGAAATTGTTAGAAAAGTTTAAAATTATGACAAATTGGACACACTGCATAATTGGTGTAAAATGGTTGTATTAGGTTTTCTTATTAATTTTTTTTGAAGTTGTTTAGTCATGCATGAAAAAATGTGTTAGTTGTGAAGGTTTCATTTTTTGTACAAATTTGGGTTTTTTTTTTTGAACTATGGATCAGAAGATATGAATTTTATAGCTTTATGCATTTTCCGTAATTTTATTTTGTAAGTAAGTTTTGGTTGTCTCGATATGTGTAGTTGTGTCATTAGCTAAACCGTGGTTGTTTAAAAAAAAAAAAGCAATATGCATAAATATATGGAGATCTAGGTTAAAAAATTATTGAATTTACATAATTAGACAAATTTTTGAAATTGTTAGGAAAGTTCGTATGTCATAAGTAGTTATTATTTCTTTTTTGTAATATGTTTGAGTTTTGTTTTAAATATTGAATTTAACTTAAGAATAAACAGTAATACACTATATGAGCATTTGTTATGTTCAATTAAAATTCAATCCATATTCGGAGGAAATGAATTTATATTGTTTCCCAAATATTTATTTGTGTAGGTGCTTTTTAAATTTAGGTGCATAATTAGAAAGTTTTAAGTTATATCACCTCTAAATATGTTAGTCTAATTGAAATGATCGAGATTTTATTTTGACATAATTTTATATTATGGTTATCTATAAATGTTTACCAATTTGAGCATTAGTTTAATTTTGGAAATGTGTGCAATCAAAAATATTTTTTTTTAGGTTTGAAAGTTATTGGAATTCAAAAAAATGGTTATGTTTAAAAAGTGTTTAGTTTTCAAAAAATTGTTTATGTTGAGAAGTTATTTAGGAATGATTTTTTTTATAAAAATGGCCAGGTTTGGAAGTTGTTTTTAATTTGAAAGTATTCAAATTTGAAATTTGACTGTGCGTCATAAATAGTTTGCTATTTTTTTTGTGGTTATTTTTTATATACATTTTTTTCGATGGATAGATTTAAAATTTGGTTATATATGATATAAAAAGTCAACATTTTTTTTGTGTTCTTGTTGATTTATTTGTAATATTTGTAGCGTTTATGTGGAAAAATTCAAAATTGGAAATGTTAACATTCTTTTTATGTTTACGGGAATGGTTAGATTTAAAAGATATTTGAAATTTAAAAATATTCAAATTTTAGAAATTTCATCGTATGGCATAAATAGTCGTCATTTATTTTTGTGACCATTTTGCTACATATATATATATTTTTGTCGGTGTGTAAATTTAAAGTTATTGAATTTGTAATATTTTTAATTAGGTAAAGCATGTTCTATTTTACAATTTGGTTTCTGATTCAAATATATTTGTTTGAAAAATAAGTTTGAAGCAGATGTTTCTCAGTAATTACATTTGTGGTATTCTTATTTGATATATTTTGAAGCCCATGATAGTTGTATTTAAATAATTTAGCAAACTCTATGTAAGTAAGATGGTTTGTACAAAATTCATTTATTGGGTTTATCATATTAAATGATATTGATGATTTTATTTCTGTGGATTTTATTTGGGTTTGGAAGAAAATTGTGAAATCCATCTTTTTTAAATTGACGCAAAGGTGTGAAATGAGCGTTCATGTATAATTTTAAATTTCCAAGATTTGAAAATTTTTGGGAAAGGTCCTAAAGTAGCTGAAATGACTATTTTGATTTTTACTATTTGGAAAATTTCAAAAAATTTGGAAAATAGGAAAACAGAACAGAAAGGGGAAAAAAAAGGGCCGGCCGAGCTGCGAAGCAGCCCAGCCCAGCTAGGCGGCCCAGTTTGCAGCCCAGTCCCGCGGGGATGTCACGCTGACGTCACCAGTGGGTGTGCCCTGCGGCGGCGGCGGCGAGCTCGCCGGAGCCGCAGCGGAGCGTTCCGGGACGCGCGAGTGAACGTATCGGGTACAGCTCGACGCGGGGTGGCCTCAGCTGGCGGCGCCGCCACTTTTAGGTCGACGGAGCGGCGCCGGCGACGTGCGGACGCGGCGGCGGCTTGCAAGGACGGCGGCGTCGATTCCGGCGACGTCGCAGCGTTCCGGCAGACGATCTTCAGCGAGGATGGAGAGGCCGAGACGGAAGAGGCTCCCGTGTGCATAGATTCGAGCGGGGAGGCAGGTAGCGCCGTCGCGGCGCGTCGGCAGCGCCGGCGATCTTCGGGTCGCTCGGGGAGAGAGAAGAGGAGGTGCGAGTTGTGTGCGTTCTTTGCAGGAAGGTCCCTAAGGTTGCTACAATTTGCAAATAGGTCCTTTTCGTCGTAATGTTGTGGACTGCGGAGGAGGAGCCGGATTTGTGGGGGGTTGAGGAGCTATGTGAGCCGTTCGATGAAGAGGCGACGGCGCACATCAGAGGACTGTAGAACACTGTAGATACTACAGGGCGAACTGTAGCTAAGCTACAGTAGCTGGATCGCTGAGAGATCGCTAAACGGATGGTCTTTTATATAGTTAGTAATTTGTTCAACTATACAGTTTGCACATCATTTGGACGTTTTATCCGCTTCAAAATTCAGAGATGCATACCTCTGTTTCAAAATATAACACATTTTGATAGGCTAAAATAACGTGCCAAAACATCTATTTTGGAAGGAATGTAGTATTACACAAAGCTGGGCGGCTATCTTTTGATCTTGTGATTTAAAGCGTTGGATCCAAAGCATGCATTAGATCAGAGAAAATATTTCCTAGAGTTACATTGGGGGACTGGTCATCATCTCCGGAAACTTAATTTGGCATTGTGTGCGTCCCAACTATTCCAGAGAAATGTGAAGTGGAAGGAATTCGGGAGGTGGCTGCTGGGGCAGCATTATGGAGCAGATGTTGAAATTTAGAAACCACGACAGCATACGGATCTTCGTCCATATGGACTAAGCAGCGGGGAGAAGAGGAACAGGTGATCCTGATCCCCCGCCGGTGTCTAGGCAGCGTGGGCACATGGTGGAGTCCGGAAGGTTCTTGCGCTGGAGGTTAGCCTTTGTGTTAAGCCTGTCGAGTTGTAGCTTGTTGGGGTCGCCGGTGTCTACTTTGTTGTCTGTTGGAGGTGAGCGAGGTTAAGGCTGCGCGGGCAGAGGAGGGCCGCTGGAGTCATACAACATGCGTCTTGACGCCGGTCTAGGGGTGGTAGATAAAGTTTGCAACAAAACCATGCGAGAGCTAAGCTCACCAGCGGCAACTATGGTCAGTCTGCTTCGCAGGGCAACCTAAACCCCATTCTGCAGAACATCACAAACTAGGGCATGGGAGTGCAGGTGGTGGGAGTAATGGGGAATGCGGCAGCTAGCGGTTCACACAGAACCAACAATCTAGCCAGAAGAAGGTGGATTTGCCATCATCGACATTGCATTGGGTCATCTGGTTAAGGTGGGTGGTTGCTTTTGGAATATTTTTTCGATGTCTGACATGTTTGGGTGCTCGCTTCGAGGCAGAGGGGATTGGTTCAACAGCCAATTTTTCCAAGGGGTGTTTTCTAAGTGCAAAGTTTATGGAAAATTTCTGTACTAGCCAAATGTCGTGCACAAAAATGCTTTTGGCACATAGACCACCGTTTTACTTGTGAGTGTAGACCTCCTAGCTTGCTAGTAAATTGCTAATTTTACATCTGATATAACCAAAACAAAAATCCGAACTTAGACCTAGTGTACACCAGTATATGAACCGAAATTGCAGGTACATCGAAAGAATTTTTTGTATTACTGATGTAAAACCTCTACAAGAGTCTAAAAAATGCTGGCTTAAAAAACATAAAAATTCAATTCCTTCTTACAAAATTATAGTTTTCCCGTGCCCTTTGATCCACTAATTAGTTTGTCACGCGCTCGACCAGTTCTCAACCCTGGAACAAAATCTTGCACCTCTATTTTGTCATACAATCAGTAGTTTACCCTATTTCCCAAACTGCATTACCCCTAATAGAATTCATCATATATTTGGAAAGTCAAAGATAGAAAATTAGCGCAGCTACTCCCAGAATAGGAGAGCTCGTGACATATGTGGATAAATGATTGTCTTTTATTTATACAACCCTTTTTACATATTTATAACTAATTGTTTCGGTACATAGTCGTGAAATTTGTATATTTGCACGACACATGAAAAATTAGCAACATAGTAATCATATAGGTATTCAGATATAATATTTTCGTTATGCAACATACACCACAAAAAACAAATTGCTCTAAGTTTGAATAATATCATGTAGAGAAAAGTTATGGTAAACTTTTCCCTTTTGAGGCATTGTCCCTCTGGCAACTCTAGTTACAAATATTTTTCCGACTAATAGAAATGTTTATGTTTCATCTACTAAATTTGTGCCACTTAGAAAAATTGTAGGTATATCTATGTTTTGGTAGTGTCTTGAATATCTTGGTAGAATCTCGAAAGTTTATAATTTGGCAAAAAACTTGACACGGTTTTCCAACATGTGCGGTTGTCTACTTTAGGTCTTAGTAGAAAGTTCTAGGGTTTATAAGGTGTCTAATAGGTGTTGGTCATAAAAACGTTGGCATTGCTCGATGTTGTAAGGTAATTGATTATGTATTTCACAAAGAGTTTGTTTGGTGTAATTTACCGGAACTAATACTTCGACAACTTGTGCAAAGCAAGCACTACACAAAGTATGAGAAATAGAAGAGGACAAGACAATATTGGTCAAAGGAAGATACAAACAAATGAAGCTCATTCCAAATAAAACATCAAGCCCATACATGGCTAAGTCAATGAGACCCGTGAAAACTTTAGCATTAGATTCCATACTGAGCTAAGACAAAGAGACAAAGTTCATAAACTCCAAGCTTCCCATATAACTGAAAACATAAAATATCCTTTTAAGCTAAAGCTTCCACCACCAAGGGTGCTGATGGTAATATATGCTATTTTGACCATTAAACATGTTGTTTCCATCCCACCGTGCGTATTAGTGGTCTTTTGTTCCACTTCCATGATCATGTATAATTCCTACATGGGGTCACTTATAACCCATCTAACTCTTATGAATCTTAATTTCACTAAAAGTGGTGTGTTAACCCATCTAACTCCCAATGGAAGTCGTTCGCATGTCCTTTTTTAGACAAGTGAAAGGTTCGCAACTGGAGGGTGTTGACAACTGTTGCCCATTGGAGGAATTACAACCCGTATTTCTCGAAGAATTCCCTGATCTTTAACAACAACAAGACTAGGCCTTCAACTTTTTGTGGATCCAAATTTATATCAATTTCCTAAGATTTTCTACTGAGCATGGAGACACGTCACATGGCCTTCGTACATCCTCCTCCCATATGTTGTTTCTCACCACAAAACCATTGTTTTTTTTTTGTATCATTGGCATATATGTCTTCATGTTTCCGAATTCAACAATCCACTAGCATCTCATGTGTACTTTATACATGTTCTTGCAAATAGAATGAGTCAAATAAGTCAACATAACTCTCATTATAGCTTCTATTTGTTTTATTACAATGCATAAGAATGCTTGATTGCACTTTATAAAATTGAATCAGTTGGAATATATATGCATATAATGCTATAAACCTATTTTTTGTTTGTTTGATAAGCCATGTAAAAAATATTCACAATTCAACCCCTAAATTAATTGTGACTTGCACCTGTCTTCCTAACTCACTAGAAATTAGTGTAACTTATCAAGATTAATAAATTAATACTTTGAGATGGGAAACTATCACACAAAGGTATAGAGTCCCAACATATATATTGCATGTTCCTACTTCAGCTCCTAAACAATTCTGAGTTTCAACTTGCAAATTTGCATGTCAATCGAATTCTAACTTTCCAACATAATGTATTTTTGTTGAGATTTTTTTAGAACTTCTAAAGATGGTTTTTTCGTGGTTTTTTACCTGTCTCCACCAGATACTTTCTCGTTGCTTTGTTCATATGTATTGTCCTTTAAGGTTTTTTTTAACAGAGCTTTAAGGGTTTTGTTAAAGTTATCAAACACAAACGCTATGTTGGCTAACATGGTTGTCTTTCTGACTAACCGAGACAACCATCATAGGGCAGAGATGGTTTACCAAACTGGGAGTGTTTTTGCTAATTTGCTGACAAAATTACAAGCTTCCCCATGAGGCTTACTAGTTGATTGCCCCAGTTGTCATTAGTCTCATATGGAAGGAAGATATTAGTACAATACATAGAGCTTGACAAACCAAGCTCACAGAGAGGAACCAAAAAAGACGGGGGGAATAAAGATGTGACGTAAGAGTAAGAAAACAGGAACTCCAGGCTGTGTTGCGTACTTGTGTATGTAAGTTTCGTGTTTTCCTACTTTTCCTCTCTATTCTCCATCTTGCAGCGGCGCCTCCACTGCCGCCGGTTGCTCTTCAGCCGCCACGTCGGGCAACACCTCCTGGGAGTCGCTCTTCTTCTTCATGTGGTTGTAGCTTCCTTTCTCCATGAAGAGTTGTCCGAAATGGATCTTACAGTACAAGACGCCATTGAGCGCAGCGTAGGAGCAGGTGGTTAGGATGCAACCCCCGTGGGAGCACTTGAAGCAGCTCTTGTGGTATGACTCGCCCTCCAGAGTCATCTGAATAACATGATCAATTATTAAGTTGGGCAGTCTGATTTCATTTGATTTTCTCGAACGAAGATAATAAATGTTGGGTGAATTATCTCGCATATTGTTTTTTACACATGTATTCACTTGCCATTCATCACTTCGACAAGGAGGATTGAAGTGCGGGATTTATGTACCTTTTCGAGCGGGTAGACTGTTTTCTGGCAGGCTGTACACTTATCCTGAGTACCGGAGAAGATAGAAGATAGCTTGCTTGGGGCCCTTGACTGTAGTATGGGACATTCCGAAATGCATTGCAAACACATATATCCAGTTAGCATAGCTGACATTAGAAAAGAAAAGGGACGCTAAAGAAGATAAGCTTGGCTCATGAAAACAGTTTTGTAGAGCTTAGCTGTACCAGTTCACCCTTGTCGCCAGATCGCGTACCTGCGTTACGCAACAAATCTCTCAGGACGAGCCTTTGTACACAGAGCACAGGAGCATTTTAAACTGGTAATAAAGACAAAGAGCTAGAGAGCATTATATTACCCGGTGTGAACTTCTTGGAGAAGCTCCCGCTCTCCTTGAAGAGCTGCTCGAAGTGCGTCTTGCAGTAGAGGACGCCGTCCATGGAAGAATAGCTGCACATCTACAGGGCATACCAAAGCGCAAAATTAATTTACCGTGCTGTTACTCACATTTTTTCAAGGAAGAAAAATACATTCCTCTCAAGTTTGCACAGGGCTCTCTGCGTTATGCATCACGCACATACCGAGAGGATCCCTTTGCAGTGGCTGCATTTGAAGCAGGTCTTGTGGTAGGTGACGCCGTCGGCCGTGAGGAGGTCGATGAAATGGACCGTCTTGTCGCACGCCGTGCACTTGTCCTGCGTGCCGGTGAAAGACATGGTGGTCGATCACGCGCGTAGACGGCGACGCCTCTCTTTTTTCTCCAATCGCTCTTCTTCTCCGATCGGGGGATAGGTAAATAGCTAGAGAAGAAGCGCCGACGCGATGGCTACGGGGCACAGAACGAGGGATCCGGAGCAAACATAGGGAGAGGGCTAGCTCCGCGCCGCACAGACTTCGTCAAGCAAAAACAAGATCGGCTATTCTATCTGGGACAAGGTGCCTAGATTAATTTAGCGGACAACGTGGCCGGATTAATTTAGCATACGGCAGGTCTCTGAGCACATGCAAATGCATTCAGAATTTGCCACGTCATCGTTGAAATTCTAAATTTTAAATATTCAAAATGTTTTATATATTAAACCGTTAATCCGATTAGCGATCTGTAGTGTTCACCGCTAAGTTCGTATTGACGAGGGTTTCAAAATCACATCACATGTTACTACGTTCGACGAAATATATTGCGTCGCACCAGTTGTCATTTCTGTACACCGTGATTGCCAAATAAAAAAAAACAGTTTGCCAAGATAATATCGCATAGTTGTCAGTTGTTTTTATACTTTTTTTTACAGATTGCAACGTTATGTAGAGTTGGAGAGTGAGTATTTCTACTATTTTTCAATAACTAAGACTTGATATGATTCAAGTAAAAAGTAGTATCATGCAACTTTACATTTTGTTTGGAATGAAGTACAATGACATAGCAACTAAGTTATTATAGTTTGACACCTCGGTATATGTAATTCGCAATTAAGTGTTGACAGTTTGATAACTACCAAAAAATGTCAGAAATTGGTGAAACCGAATGTTAATCAGATAAGCCGTTCAAAAGATAAATCAAAGCTTTAATTTAACTTAAATAAAATCTCAGACAAGAAGAGAACCGTCACAAGTTAAATGGGGTGGCAGCTGTGTAGTGTTGTCCAAGCTATATTTAGGAGGAGGATGTAATCACACGATCGTCGCAAGTTAATTCTCCTAGGTCATGCCACTCTGTTTCACTCTTTTCTTGCTACGTAGTGTTCAAAAGGACACCAATCAATTTTGGCCCACAAGGGGTAACCGGATGGCCCATGGAAACTGGATAGTCAGTAGCCCACTGCAACTAAGAACGTTCCCTTCCCTCAAAAAAAAAAAAAACCAAGAACGTCCTCTGAAAATAGTGCAACTGAGAGCCTGTACCAATGTTTGTGGTGCAACTGATGGTGCATCCAGAATACTTATCAAGAAATCTTAAAATAAGTGAGGATAGAGTCACACAGATCTAATCAGGACGACATACGTGCGCCCTCGTGTCGCCTCACTCCACGGGCGACTAGGGGGATACCCTAACCCCCAGCCGCCACCTCCCTCTTCCCTCTCCTCTCCAATCGTTGTCCCCGGAGGCGGCACGAAATACTCTGCGTCACCGGTGAAGGAGACCGCGGGGCCCTGGCGTCTTGCGGCTAAGAGGGGCTGCGCTCGGCGGTAGACTGGATCGGCGGTGCGACCTCCTCCTACGGTTCTCCCAGCGGCGCGGAGTCGCTCTGGTGGCTTCGCGGGGAGGGCGGCCTTGTCAGGGGTGCTGGCAGGACTATTGCACAAGGATCTCGGAGAAGCGGCTCTGGACATGGCGGTGATGGCATTCCCTCCGCTGGAATGACTAGTCTGGAGGTGGCTCCATTTGGCAGCTCCTAGGGGCGGTGGATCATGGGTTTCTGAGCCCAGATTCGTCGCAGGAGGCACGTGCTGACCGGAGCTTTCTCTGGCATCGATGGTGCTAGATGCGGGAGATGGTGGCATTAGCGACCTCGCAGTTGGCAGCGATCTAGTTGACTGCAGGTTCGGAGAGGCATGACTGCAAGTGAAAACCGCGCTGACTTCAGTCATGGCGGGCGATGGTAGTGTATTCGCATCGTTACCTTGTCGAAGGCATCGTTGCTCGCTCGTCTTATCGCCCGGGATGCTCTAGGGGAAATTCTATATCTGGATCTCCCAGATTGAACAACATGGCGACGCGCGGGGCCGTTCTTCCTCCTGGGGGCATCGTTTTTGGAGCGGATGCTGGCTGGAGCGGCGTGGTTTCTACCGCGTCGATAATGGCGAGTCTCGGCAGTGTAGAGCTGCGGGTCTCAGCGGTCGACACAAGCTAATGGACGCGAGCAGGGCGGTGACGCTGTTTGGCTTCGTGGCGTCGTCTCGACAGCAGAACCGACAAGGTCAATATGTTGATCTCTCCTAAAAATTAGTAGACGAAAGATGGCGTTGGCGGCTTCTATAGCACGTGCACACGGTGCACGCTAAGGGTCTGTCGTACTGTATTTTTGTTCCTGGATCACCATTGGTTGGTTTGGTTTGGCCTCGGGTTTACATGGTGTGTGTTGGTGTGAGGTCAGGGCACTTGGCCCAATCAGGATCACCCCCATTATCAATGTAGGTGTTGCGACATAGGTCGCCAGGAAGGTGGATATGGGTCGATTGATGTATTTATTTTGTAAGACTTTTTTGAATAATATAATAATAATAATGTGTGTGTCATTTTTATGTAAGGACCAGGGGTTTCAACCTTCATTTCGAAGAAAAAACACAGACCTAACCTATTGGGCACGTCAGCACTACATCAAGTGTTGTTAGTTTTGTTACTCAAGGCATAGTTTTAATCCATATTTAATTTCATGCATGATACAGTATATATTATAACACATATTGTGTCTATCTTGAAGAATATATATCAGAATTTAGGCATACTTTTAACTTCAGTTGCACCAGTTGTGATATTTTGTGGTCAATGTGGCAATCAAATTAAAGTTTGGCAAATGATATATTCCCATATGTCGGTGTACCACATACTTTCTCCCGGTAACCTGCAATAACTCTTCTTGTGATTCATGGTTTTCTTGTGTCCTTGATGGGACTATTCAATCACGGATTTGTCATAGATCAAATGTGGATTGCGAATTTTGACAACGTATATTATGATGTGTCAATGCCGTTAGTTCATTTCAGAATTTCCATTGCAACTAAAAATTTAGATTGCTCATCTATCACATTGATACACCTCATCCGCAGAAAATGCGTATTTGTGGTTCAAGATATCCACAATGTTCTTGAAAACATTTCCAAAACTCCCACGGGACAAACCATTAAGGTCGACCACATAAGTTGTGGGGAAAATAGAGTTGACACTAATCTTACGACTGATCGACCTTAAACTTGTTGGCTGCCCACAAGCAATAAAAAGACCATTATCTCTCTTGTGTTTAAAACTTGTGGATTAATTAGAGCTTATGACAAAAATGACCTTATACATTTTGATAATGTTTACAAGTTGTGTGGATTCTAGTTCATGGCAAAGGATGACCATATACATTATTCGTTTATTTAAAAGGATGTTCTTAAACAGTTGTGATATCCGCATGGGTGAATGATGGCAGGAAAGCGAAAAGTACTGCCCATATGCGTGCATTGGCCACAAGCTTTGACAGCTTGGGACACAAAGTCCACCACGTAAATATTGTAGCGTTGATCGGACGCGGATTTATTGCACCCGGGTGCACCTGCTCCTGCCCCAATTAAAAAATTCAAAAAAATAGTAAAACTTTTCAAAAAATTCTGAAACTTTTTGGAGATGAACATATGATATTCTTCTACTAGCATGCCAAATTTCACAGTGAAATCACACTCGTGGTGCTTGGAGCAAAAAGAAGAAAATCGTGCTCTGAAAAATCTATACTTAGAAGAAAATCATTGTCAGTGATTTGTTTTTTTTACACAGAGTAGCATGAATGTTATTTCACAGCGACACCTAGCATGTTTGTCAAGAACTTGTATATGTTCATCACCAAAAAAGTTAAGAATTTTTTGAAAAGTTTTACTATTTTTTGAATTTTTTAATCGGGCAGGAGCATGTGCACCCGGGTGCACTCTAGAGTTTCCGGCGTTGATCTGTCTTTGTTAATCGTCGTACTATGATGTATGGATAGTGAAATGAACAGCCTACTGATCAGTAGGTTGATGCATGCATGCCAGTATGTAGCCTACCCAGGACAACCACCATAAATTGACTGCCGTCTGGTTAACAGTTTATAGCTGAGGATGTATGGTGACAAAGGTCCACTTCAAAATATCGCATGATGGTCCACTTTCATTGTTAGTGGGGACTGGGAAGTATCATATCCTATTATCATACATATAAAAACTACCTTCCTAGTGCATAGGATAAAAAGGTTGGCATCTTATTTATGATAATTGAAGGGTTATCATATTGTGATACTACAATTTTCGTTTTCATCATTAGTTGCACTGCAAATCATCTTCTTACTTACGTGGGATCGCATGATACTACCTCACCTCGCAAGGAGACATCTTAGTACCATGAATAATGGACGATGTCTTACCAACTAGGCAAGTACTAGGGGAAGGCATTTTAGCTCGCGTGTTCATATACTACTGGTCGAATACACAAATAAAATAAATATTAAACGCTTCAAAACATTCAAAAAAATTTGGTGATGTGAACATATACATGTTTTATAAATATGTGGCATGTTGCGTGATGAAATGACATACGTGGTGCTCTGTGCAAAAATAACAAAACCAGTGCTCTAAAAACATGTTTGAAATCCCGTTTTGGCCACTGATTTGTCTTTTTTACATAGAACATCCTAGATGTCATTTCACCACTAAACTTGGTACGCATGTAAAACATTTGTATATGTTTGTCTCCAATTTTCCAGAATTTTTTTGAAAGGTTTTACTACTTTTAAAATTGTTTTATTCAACCAGGAGCATATGAGCTCAGGAGCCAATTTAAATTTTCGGCAAGCACTACGGAAAGTCATTTTGGCTCCCGAGTTCCAGTGATCTTGCTTTTTTTCAAAAGATCAAAAAATAATTTTAAAAGTTTCATAAAAATCTGAAAAACATCATGCATGATCTCAATGATATATCATATAAACGTGCAAAAATCTCAATGCAAAATACAATACGGTTTAGGCTACACAAAAATGAGAAAAGTTGAAAATAGAAACCACATATTACTGATTATACTCATATCTATACAATTGTCATTTTTGTGTAACTCAAGACGTAAAGTAATTTGCATTGAGATTTTACAGATTTGTAGGATATATCATTTAGAACATGCTTGGTTATTGTCAGATTTTTCTGAAACTTCTAAATATTTTTTTGATTTTTTGAAAAAAAAAAGCGAGATCAGTGGAACTCGGAGCACCAAATCTCCAGTCCAAGCACTAGCACTACAAAGATAGATAATTGCGAAGGAATTGAACACATGCAACCAGTGATCACAACCGAGCTCAACCACCCAATTTGGATGAACAAATCAATCGAAACAAACAACAGGTACTCACTCCGTTTTTTAATATAATATGTTCTAACATTTGTTCATACGCACATGTGCACAAATGTATGTAGACATATTTTAGTGTATATGTTCATAAATTTTAAAATGCATCTACACAATATGTGCAACACCTAAAACATCTCACTAGTACAGAACGACACATCGGAAACGGGCCAAAAACCCCTTCGGCAACGGAGAAAGGGTCCGTGTCCCCGCCTCTGTCACTGATGTGAAGGCCTTCATCGGTAACGGAGGCCAAAAACCGTTTCCGATGAGATCTCCATTTGGCAACGGTTGTGCGCAGACCTCTGTTTCCTTAGTTTTTCTTCATCAGATACGGAGTTTGCCATCCACCCGTTTGCACTGAGCATTTCTCATATTTCGGTTACAGGATGCCACGTTTACAAATGCCACTAGATACTTAAAATCTCACAGCACAAGCTCAAATACTAAAACGGTAACAGATTTTATTCATATCACAATGTATCTTTACATTTCCATCACAATTTCACCTTTACAATTGCATCACAAGATGTGACAAACATAAGAGGTAAAACAATAACAGATTTCATCTATACTAAGCCTATCATGTCAAAGGACGGAAAGAATATATGATTTCTTCCCTACATCCTTTTCCACAATCCTCGCAGGTGTCACTCTAGCAATCTCTTCTTATCTCAACTTCTTGAGAGAAGGATGTTGAAGCTTCGAACCCTATACATTAGTAAATAGAGTTACAATTGTTAAATACATATGCTAAAACAAATACACTATGAATTTAAGCAAATTGAAACGATATCTTACCTATGTCTTGAGGTGGCTCTTATTGATGAACCGGAGCAGCCAACACACGGCTTGTCAACAAGATATTGCGATGTCAGCAGCTTCATATGATGCCTGACAACGATCATCCTTTCCATGGAGGCCACCACCGGCTCTGGACTTTTTATGCAGTGTCACCGAAATCTAATCTAATACGTCACCGATGTGACATTTTGGCGACACTGTATAAAACAGTCTTACTTAAAAAAGTATTTTATGCAGTGTACCAAAACGTCACAATAGCGACGGTGGATATGTATGATGGAGTTTGAAAGGGAACAGCTTGATATCCCTAAATGTAAATAAGGATTTATATTAGTTCTGACACTACTAGATAGAACGAACAATTTAACACAATAATATGAAGTATACAGTAATATATAGTGTGTACTGATCTGTGTATATAATTGGAGGCCATTATGGGAAAGTCAACAAACACTACTCTCTTTAGTAATGTTCGTTGTTTTTTCTGTGTCTCCGACTTTTTTATGCAGTGTCACCGAAATAGACTCCTGTTTTCACATGGACTAGTTAGCTAAACTATAACTAGTTGCAAGTGCACAATAGGCAAGTTAACTACATCAAGAAATGATCTAGATAGAACTACCGGATGTGAACTGAACTATTATCAACAAGTTAGCGAAACTACAACCGGTTGCAAGTGCACAATAGGCAAGTTAACTACATCAAGAAATGATCTAGATAGTACTACCGGATGTGAACTGAACTATTTTCAACAAGTTAGCTAAACTACAACTAGTTGCAAGTACACAATAGGCAAGTTAACTACATCAAGAAATGATCTAGATAGAACTACCGGATGTGAACTGAACTACTTTCAACAAGTTAGCTAAACTACAACCGGTTGCAAGTGCACAATAGGCAAGTTAACTACATCAAAAAATGATCTAGATAGAACTACCGGATGTGAACTGAACTACTATCAACAAGTTAGCGAAACTACAACCGGTTGCAAGTGCACAATAGGCAAGTTAACTACATCAAGAAATGATCTAGATAGAACTACCGGATGTGAACTGAACTACTTTCAATAAGTTAGCTAAACTACAACGAGTTGCAAGTGCACAATAGGCAAGTTAACTACATCAAGAAATGATCTAGATAGAACTACCGGATGTGGATCTGATACCTTCTTCACGTCGTCGTTGGATCGATCTAGCAGATCCGGAAGTGGTGGAGGCAGAGGAAGCGGACAGAGCGACGACCTCGCCGTGTCGGGCGAGATGGCGAAGAACTCGCCGTGTCGGGGGACATGGCGAAGACCTCGCCGTGTCGGGGGAGATGGCGAAGACCTCGCCGTGATAGCCGTCGTCTGGGCGGAGACGGCGCCGGCGATGGCCGCAACGCCAGGAGCCGCCGCCACGAACAGATCTAGCATACTGGGACAGAGTGAGGAAACGAGTGTTAGATTTTGCTCTGTACGCCCATATATATAGGTAAAACATAGGAAACGGTTCTTTAGAAGGACCGTTTCCTTTGTGTTTCTTCCACTGAGGTGTGGGACCTACGCGTCCACTCTGTGGAATTTCTTCTACTCTCTGGAATAATATTTTCCTAATCTCTACTATATGGAGAAAACCACTTATAGGATACTTATATTAATATTAGTGATTACTACATTACATACGCAGTACATATTAATAATAATAAAGTAAATTACAGTTGGAGAACTTATAGAACAACTACTAGCTACTTCTTGTTTTTCTTGCGCCCTGCTTCCGCGCAATCCTCGTCCTTCTCACGGCCTCGCTTATTGGGGGCCATTGGAGGTGGTGGCGGCGGCAGCATATCGGAGGCGGTGGCGGCGGCTTTCTTCTCCGTCGCCGGGGCTCCCTTCTTCGGGACCGGCGCCTCCGCCTCGTCCTCCTCGTCGTCCTCCTCCTCCCCCTCCTTCTCCTCTTCGGTTGACTCGTCATCAGAATCAACCTTCGGCGGGCCCAGCATCAAGGTGGGATCATGGAAGTTGGCGTATTCGTCGTCGCTCGTCTCCGGCGTCGGTCCTTCAACGGACTCGCCGCTGACGGGGGGACTGTCCCGCGGCGACTCAGTGTGCTCCTGTGTGTCGTTGCTGCGAGGCATCTTCGCTAATCAGTAGGAGGGAGCGAGCGAGCGAGAGAGAGAGAGAGAGAGAGCAGATTCCGTGGCGTCTTGAGCTAGCAAGGATTGGGGTTTTCAAGGAGTAGTGTGCGGTGCCACTACGCCATGGCATTTACTCGCCTCGTTTCGAATTCTAAGAAGATGGAACGTGTCCACATTGGAAACGGACACCCAAAAGTCTCCGTTGCTATAGAGGCACATATCGGACACGGAGCCAGAACTAAGACCGTTGCCAATACTATGGGTAACGGAGTTTATACTTTCTCCGTTACCTATGTTGACGGGCCAGCCGTGGCCCAGGTCAGGTTTGTACGCACTGGCCGCGTGGAAAGCGCGATTCTCCGTCGCCTAACGCCTGCCGTTTCCATAGAGGGGTATCCGATGTGTCGTTCTGTACTAGTGTCTTATATTAGAAAACAGAGGGAGTAGCTAACTAGAGGATAGACATGAGATGGCATAGAGTACAAGTGCCAGAGAACGATCATTTGCCTGACAAACATTCGTCCTCGGCCTCGGGTCAACTGGAATAAACATGTCGCCCCCGAAAGGTCATGGTGTGACTTGGCAACTTTTTTCTTTTTGCGGGGGTTGGCAAAACCACTTCAGATTTGAATTGGCGCGCGCCATAGTAATGCCACAGTGACAGTGAGTCTGTCGCTGTTATGTACTAAGCTAATCCGGAGACTTTCGAAAGACCACCATCGAAGGAGGTAAAGCGGATGACCCCTAGGAGGCCTCACAGAGCTCAGCGCACGTCGGCCGTCGGATCGAGCTGCTACCGCGTGATCTGGACCGTCCGTTTGCGGTAGCATTTCACTTCTTTCCTGCGCCGTCGTGGTGTGTGTTTGAGGGGTAGTATCGGGATTTCGGCGCAGAGTGGACCGAGCCTCTCGCCGTCCTCCCTCGCTGTCGATACCCTAGCCGCCCGCGCGCGTCTCCTCCCCAATCCGCTGCACGTCTCCGCTCCTCCCCAAATCCAAATCGCGCCGCCACCGTGCTTCTCTTCGCCCCTCCCGGCCTCTCTCTCCCGTTCCCCGAGCTGGTGTTGCTGCGCGGCGGCCTGGAGGAGCACGCGGGGAAGCAACGGAACAAGGCAGGAATCGGCCGTCTGATCTCCGTCGCGCTCGCCCGCCCCTTCCTCTCTCCAAGCTCGCTCCACTCCACCACGGTACCGCGCGAGACTGGAGACCAGGGGGAGCACACGGGAAAGAGGTAGATGGATGCGGGGAATCGGCCTCCGTCGCCTCTTCCATCTCCGGTACGTCTTCATCTAGCTCATCTGCTGGCCGAGCTCCGTCTCCGCCACCGCTGCTCGTCCTCTTGCGCCGTATAAAAAGCCCACCCGCGGTGGAAACCCTAGGCCGCGTGAGAGGGCCACCCATTCCCGCCCTCAGCCGCCGCCTTCTTCGTCTTCCCACGCTTTTCTCCCCTTGCGAGCTTCGCCTCCTCCACCCAAGACTTTCTTCGTCGTGCGCGGCGGCCGGCCCGGGCCGTGCCTCTCCGACCACAGCAGTGCTCGAAAAGGAGGTGCACGTCGAGTTGCTCAGCCACCGGGACGTCGAGCCGAGCTGAGTCGCCACCGATTTGGATCTGCCAGCCCTGCCGTTCTCCGCCCGCCGTTCATCCCGACGACCAGCTCGAGCTGCACCACTGGTGAGGCTTACAGTGTGAGCTTTTCCTTTTCCGATTGGAATTTTTGGGCACAGTTTTACCTAGATTTTGAGGCTATTTTATGTTATGTGTTCAGTTGTTGTTTGGGTGATTTGCGCCTGCCAGTGAGAGAGGGGGATGGAGAAAAAAGGAGGCGTAGATGGAGATGGAAAGGGGAAAATTGTGCCAACGGAAGATGCAAGATTCCAGGTAGTCGACTGGACCCAACTGCGTATCTCAGATACAGAGCTCCTCCATGCCCGAGCGTTGTTGAAGCAGGTTATCCTTTTGGAATTACTCTCCCTTGAGTCAAGAGTTATCTCACCATCTTTATTTTTCCC
The DNA here is from genome assembly GCA_947311845.1 of Poa pratensis. Taxonomy (NCBI): domain Eukaryota; kingdom Viridiplantae; phylum Streptophyta; class Magnoliopsida; order Poales; family Poaceae; genus Poa; species Poa pratensis. The sequence goes on along the minus strand of CAMZMU010000063.1, from coordinate 59,716,875 downwards.
CAGGCCTTCTTCCGATTGATTTTTATATTTGGATTCTGCAGCTAGACACGTACCATGGATGAGGTATGAAAATAATTTCTTACTTTTTGTGCACAGACACACTCAGTACATCCATCTTACTACTGATTAACTAAGGCATGTTGAGCCAAGAAGTACATGTTTTTGTTTCTTCTAACGTTCTTTTCTCATATTAATGCAGCCCTAACATCACAAAATTCTGCTACGCTTCCACTGACAACGAGGGTAAGTAAATAAGGGCTTTCTTTAATCTTCTAATTATTTTGAGAAATACCATCCAAACATTATTTGTAAGCATTGTGGTTTGAGTTTTTAATCGTGCAAAACTTCCTGCGTGCCTCCTGCTCCCCACCACTGCTTCCTTCCCAACGCTCAACAGGAGGTCCATGGCTTCATGCGCTGCCTTTCGGACTGCTGCTGCCTCCTCCTCGGCGCTGATCAGGAGGAGCACGAGGTGAAACAGAACTGCTCAAGATGTCGAGAGCGAGCCTACAGCAAACTACACCGGAAGGTATATTTTGTCTTCACAATTTAATTTAGCTTCACCACAAGTTAAAACTGGAGTTGTAATAGTATTGTAAGGTAAATTTTGAATGTATAGCAGCACTCTTTACTTCCACGTGTGGCCGATTCATAAATCACCAATATTATACATAATTCCATTTGTTTGGGGTCCTTCCATTTGACCATTGTATGCATGCTTAAAATTAAATTGTGACCTTGCCGTGTTCTTGCTGCAGGTGTTGCTCTGTCCGTTGGTTATTATTCGAGTGCCGGTGTATCATTGACAAGGAGATGGTCCGCAATCTGTCGTTAATGGTAGATGGCTTGAAAGGAGGGAGGTGGAGCAGCATCAATGGCCACCTTATATCTTGCTCTGGTATATCATTGTTAACACATGATTTTGTTTCTTCCTTTCTCAACTTCACGTTTTTTAGCAGTATAAATAAAGAGAAGGATACATTGTTGTTATGTTTAGTTGAGGGAAATCCATTCTACACAATATATTTCATATGGAGACATTTGCTTTGATTACCTTTGGTGCTTCAGTTGAGGCTTATTTTGTCCTCCTAATGATATATGAAGCATTCAAATTCCATCCCCTGTTTGGCTGTTTAATTATGCTAATTGTAGAACCTATTATGATTCACACCTTAAGAACTGCATATATGGCTTCAGTAAAAAATTATGCTCTACTTGAGTTGTGTGTTTCATATTTTAGGTGGATCAGTTTGTACTTTAGCCAGGTAAATCGCAAAATTGTAGGATCTTTTTTATGCCTCAGTTTGTACTTTAACCAGGTGGAGAATTTCTCACTGTGTTCTGCCTCTAAAGCCTGATATTGGAATTTCATGCTCTCTTTTTGTGCTTTAGCAGCAAAGTAATTTTGAACTTGAAAGACTGATCATTGACTCATTAATTCGTGTGATGTTCTGCAGCTTTGAGGTATCGTTTGTAGGATGAAAGAGTGCCTTTTTATCAAAAAATTGTTGGATCTACCAAAGATGTATTCTCTGGAGAGTGGTCCGCAATCTGTCGCAAATGGTATGAGGTTACTTTTTTTGCTGAACCAATGTGTATTTTTTTACCCGGTAGTTCCGAGTAGAATTTTTGTCCTTCACTGTTCTGAAATGAGTGTGTGACTTGCCTGGCTGATGTGCAGATGCTATGGAGCGTGCCTTCAGTACCAGGTCAGCAACTGCATGGCCTCCTCTGCCCTCTTCTCCCCTCGCCACCACAAGATGCTACACAGCAGCGTCGAGCGTATTGCCGTAGGTGAGCTTCTTTACATTTCTTTGTTTTCTCTCTATTCTGACTTTCTATCATTGGTTTGCATATGGGGTCAGCAACATTTGGTACTGTTGAAACTTCCAGGGGCTATTTTGACTGCGGGTTGTGATTACTTAAAACTGTTACACTTCTATTTTCAGGCACGACATACTGATGAGACAACATTGATCAGGGAGTATGGAGAGAGCGGTGCGGAAAATCGGCAGTGAGGTCACAAGGCTTGATGGATGGAGTGTCGCTGTTGTGGTGATGAAGAGCCTTCATGGAAGAGGAGAAGAAGGCAGCGATGATCTCATATTTATTTATCTTCAGGTCAAGGTCATGAGTCATTTCCCTTCTACCCCCACCGAAATCATCATTATGCAGGGTGATGGAAAGTAATATGCATTCTTATTCTTATTTATGCCTTTTTGGTGATCAATTACTAATCTGAAATATATATTCTGGATAATATATGATAAAGCTCCAACCAGTCATGATATGTCTACAACCTAATGCAATGGCTATGCTGTTTTTATATTGGGATATTGGAACTTCATGCCAATTTGTAGAGCCCTAGGTCAACAGACATATGGAAGCAGAATAAATTTATCATATTTTCATTTTCCAGTTCTCAGTGCACATAGATAAGAGCATCCACCTTAGGTATCTTTTGACACTGCCATGCTCTAAGGTATTTAATATTTTGCATGTTAAAAGATTGGGTTCATTATTCATACTATATTAGGGAATTTAGCTTTTTTTGTTTATTAATGGGCGGCCCTATAGTAAATTATAAGTTATGAGTAGAATGTTTATGTTCTTCCTTTTGGAATTGTTTCTTTGCAGATCTTATCATTATATGAACTGCCTATTACTTGGTACTTTACTGCTTTGTATTATATACTTTTAATATTAGTTACCTGAGAGATATCTAGAATGAAGTTATAAGTATGGTAGAATAAGTAAGTTTTCCAAGTTACAATTATAAGTTCTGAGTTAGCATGTTTACATTCTTATTTTTTGGATTTACTTCTTTGCAGATCTCAGTTTTATTATTCCAGCCTCTCTCTACCATGATATACTGAAGGTGAAGTACTACCTTCCTAATTTTATGGTGCAAGGAGAGGTGATCGCTCGACAAGACCTAAGTATGAACTGCCTTTTGTTACTTTGCTGCTTTGTGTTACATACTTTTGAATAATAGTTTCCTGAGCGATATCTATAATGAAGTTATAGTTCGTGTGGCAGAATAAGTACTTTCCAAATTTTCATGCTTCAACCTCTTTCAGTTTTAGATCACCGACCATTACTGGTTCCCAATGAGATTTACCTAATATCAAACATCATAAGTTAACGATTCAGGTCAAAAGGTCAGTGCCATGATAGAGAAATCTCTCCTTGGTCTATACGAATGATCATATGTCTTTAGGATTTCACCTGTTTGTGTAATTATAGAAGAAATGTTTCTTTATCTTTGACATCCATTTTGTGTTTTTTCTCTTGACCGGTTGGATCGCTACAGAGATAAGGGCTCTGTATTCGGAGGGGGAGCAAATTATCCTAGGTGGATGCAGTAAAAAAAATTGTTGTTTATATTTTGTATTCTAAATGCTATGTATGTGTTTCATATGATCTTAAGATGCCCTTTGTGTCTGTACGGACCGAACCTGGTCTCTATGGATAGCAACTATTCTCTTAAAACTATATACAATGTTGTCAGCTCAGAAAAGAAACAGATTTGTCTCTTGGTCATACATATTTGCTTGGATGACGAGTTTACTTTGAACAATGCACCCACTATTTCAGATCAAATGGCTGTGATTGGTATTTTAAAACTATCAGTTGATTCAGTTCTTTAGTTGTATGGTATTTAAAAACTATCAGCTGATTCCGTTCTTTGGTTGTATATGTTTGATGCTAGACGTTGCAGTCTGATTCAATTTGTTATTTAGTATGCTCACATCTTAGTTTTTGCAGGGTGATAGCTGTTGTGGTTGGCTCAGATTCAAGGGGGAGGGTGACGGCCAGAAGAACAAGTACCTGGCCTCCTCGACTTCTTTCACCCTCACGCAGCAGCATCGAGCGTTTTGGCTCGGGTGAGCTTCTTTTTCTCTTGAGTTCTTTCTTCCAATCTCTTTTTATTCTGATTTCCGATAGTTGTTTGCATATGGGATCTCAAGGAGGATGCATAGCAGCGTGCTGTGGAGTGATGGGTTTGCTGGGTTGGGATCATTGGCAGCAGAGCCGTGCGAGGCTGCTAGCAAGTCGTCTCCGGCCGAGCGACCTACACTATAGGTCTGTTCTCTCTCTTCCTCTCTCCCTTTGATGCGACAGCAGGGAATTGCAGGACCGACACTAGCTCATTATGCACCTCCTCTTTGTGACACAGATTGATAGTATGCTGATATCTGATCTTCCCAAGCTTGTGGAAGGTTTGAAACATCTGGCGTTATCAGATCCAATGGTATTTTGATCCATGGAAGTATCTGTTTAGGATATTATTGCTGGAGCTAGCTGCAGCTTGAAAAATATTTGAAGGATATGCAGGAATAATTCATGGGTGGTGATGAAATTATTGTTTCCCCTCTTAGAATAATGAATTAATGGTGATATCTCAATATGAATTTTCCATAAATCTAAGAAAAATATATAACAAAACAAGGTTTAGTAAGGTCAATTGAAATGATTTCCTCTATTTTGTTCTTCGTTAGCTCTCATGTATGTGAGATATTAGGCTTTGGTACTCCATGTCTTCAGATCATATACTATGAGCAATACATATTGTAGGGAAGTCTTTAGTAAGCTGTTTTATTGTTCCTTTTAAGTTAGAGCACTCATCTTTAGACCATGTTCCTTGATATGTCTGTGTACATTGTTTTGTACAATGCCTTTGCCTTTCCGAAACATGGAATTATCCATATTTTCTTATATTTATCATATACTAGAGTTTCATTTTCTTTACAACAGAGCACGGTTTAAGCATGTTTAATTTCTTAACTCAACATGTTCCTTTGAACTTTCATATTAATGAGAAGATCTTGCTACTTGCTGATTTTGTAGTTAAGCTGAAGATCTACCTACTTTATAATGATGATCACCTATGGAAATGTCGACAATTAAGATAGTCCTTTTTCACTAAGAAAAATATTCACTTGCTTTTTCAATCCTGAATGCTCTTCTCCTGTTATTAAGAACATGTAGTCACAGTTTCTGCTGAAATTCTGGACTGCAATGCTTTTAGCTAATAAGATGATTGTTCAATTTTGTAGCTTCGATGAGGGACAATTTTACCATATGTGGTTTCTCCCAAGTGGTAAGTAAGGTTATTCTCCATTATATTTTTATCAGAATGCTACATATATATGCCATGTATTCGTACATTCCAGTATCTTTTCATATTTTGTAGCTTCGATGAGGGACGAGCTTGATTCATTTCCCTGCATTTTAGAAATTTCAAACTCATTTTTTTCTGTTGAATTTCAGGATGTAGACTTACCTGGAGCTTTACAGTCACCACTGTGTAACAATGTATGGATAAAAGCTCAAGTGTTCCCAATCATGTATGAAGGTGATTATTTTTACATTCATATTATTTTGTTTCAATCTTTTTTTTGGCATCAAGTTTCACTTTGCAGTCAGTTAATATGGAATTACATGTGAATAGATTAGTGTCCCAAAATGTAAGACATGTTGCAGCAGGAACATTGTTAATAGTGTTTATCATACCGTTTTTCACACTGAATACCAGTGTCGTCGGCGGGTGGCGCGCGGCGAAGCCGCGCCGGGGGATCTAGTATGTATGATTGGGCGGGACTTTTCTTCTGCGGAAAACGAACTAGCCGCGGTATATCCTATATAGTACTGGTACTGTTTCTATAGCTTAGCAAAGGACAAACTGACAAGTAACTGGTGAAGTTAAGTATTAGTGCATTCCTCCCAACTGATTACTGACTCTGTTAGTAAAATGCATGCATGCCAATTATATACTCTAGCACGACTAGGCGTCATGCAATACTTAAAAGTTCGACGAATATATACGCTTGTCAAACGGTTTGCAGCCGATGGTGGCTTAATTTATTAGATGACTCCAACGGGGCGACGCAAACGGACGCGCGTTTGGTCCGCGTTTGGTCCGTTTGCGTCACCAAAAGGACCCATGTCCGGCCCACGTCCGCCCCTTTCCGGCCACTGCCCCCAACGGGCCGACGCATTGAGTCCGCCCGGCCAGGGTTTTTGATCATTTTGATCATTTTCGGGCATGGTGGCCATAGTTTCCACGCCCCCAAAACATTACAAGTTGCGGCCATCGGCCATGTCCCCAGGTGTGCCCAAAATATTACAAATTTCGGCCACCGGCCATGTTTTTCCGGCCATGTTGGCCATAGTTCAACACAAATATGTAGAAGGGACCGAGAATAGATCAAACCTGATCCATGTACTGCCTTTGCTTCTTCTCGTAGTAGGCCTTCTTCCTAGGGGTGAAGGTGGAGATGTCCATGTCCATGATCCTGGCCTCCTCGGCGCGTAGGGCGAGTTCAAGGTCTTTGGCCTTGAGCTCCACCTCCCTGGCCTTCACGTCGGCCTCCTTGGTCCTTGCCTCGGCCTCCTTGCCCCTGATCTCGACCTCCGCCGCCCGGGTCCGAGCGTTCTCCTCCTCTATGTCAAGCCTCTTCTTTTGCAATTCGAAGTAGAGCTTCGAAGCCGCCTCTCTCTCGAGGCGTTCCTTTTCTCTCCTCTCTTCCCTCTTGTCACAGGTCTTATCCTTTTGGGATAGGAACCCGCTCAAAGTCTCTTGCAACGCAAGGGTCGTTGCATCGCGCTTCTGCTCGGCCTTGGAGTTGTTCTTCCCCTTGGCCTCCCGTCCTTCTCCTTCTCCGTTGTGCCCTCTCCTTTGTCAACACCAAGATGTCCCGCTTGTCCCGCCTTCTTGAGAGAGGCGTATAGCTCCTTCCACTTCTCCTGGTCCTTGAGCTCCCGGTAGCAATGGGTCAAGGTGAAGACCTTGCCATATTGAGCCTTGAAGAGATCCAAAGCTTGCAACATTTGCTCCTTGATTCCATAGCCACTTTGCGGCGGCCGGCTTTCGATGTGCTCAACGGCGCCGCAAAACTTGCTCATTTGCTCTTGAATGTGGTTCCACCTCTTAGAGATTGAACACTCGGTCCGGTGCGTCAGAATGTTCCGGGGCGGAAGGATTCGGCCCTCGTTGTAGCGCTTGGTGAACCGGCCCCAAAATGCCGACCCTTTTTGCTCGGCCCCGACGATTTGGTTGGTTCCAACCTCGATCCACGACTCGCAAATGAGAATGTCTTCAGCGGTGGTGAACGAGGCGCCTCTTTGGCTGACCTTCTTCCTCATGGCCGTGGCGGCGGCATCGAGCTCGTTGAAGACCGGCTCATTATCGATGTTGATCACATCGGGGCCGGTCGGTAGAGTCTCATCATCCCCGGCATTGTAGTCGTCGCCGTCGTACTGGGTGTTGTCGCAGACCATGTCCTGGAGGACGTCCTCCCCGTAGTAGGGGTCATCGTCCTCCTCGTAGTACCTGGGGTCACCCGGCGATGGCGTGGGCACAGTGCCGAACAGGTTACGCGCGGGGGCGACCACTGGCGGGGCAGCTGCACGCGCCTCCACAGTCTGCGGCGCGGGCGACTGTGCGACCAATGGTGTCGCAGGCGGGTTGAGAACAAGGGCAGGTACCTCGCCCGACTCGTCGGAGGTAGGAGAAACCCGCAGCGGCATGGTTCCAGGGACGAACCCGTGCGCAGGAGATGGCGCGGTCGCGAGCGGTTTCGACCTTGGAGGTCGGGCCGTGGAAGCGTTGGAGCTGGCCGCGATAGAGGAAACCCCGACCGCCGCCGCAGTCGCTACCCCAACCGCCGCCGCGGACGGGGTAAGTCCAATGAGGAGGAGGGCAGCTGTCGCGGTCTTGGTCACGAGGTCGGCGTTGTCGTCGTCGCCCTTTTCCTCGGCGGCGGCCCTGGCGGCGGCGTCGAGCCTGTCCTGCTTCAGCCTCCTCCTCCGTTGGCCCCGCTTGGCCGTCTCCTTGGCCCTCTGCTCCTCCGTGAGCTCCTTCTTCACTTTCTTCAGCCGGGGAGCAAGCCCGGCGGCGTCGTCGGCCAGCTCTAGGCTCTCGGCGGCGGCGGCGGTCTTGGCGGCGGCCTTGGCGATCCTGGAGGCGGCGGCGGCCATGGGGTAGGTCTGGACTGTGGATTTTGCCTCCAAAAGCGGACCAGGGGAGGACACAAAAGAGCTCCGTTTCGCGTCCGGGGCCGACGCATCGGTGGCCCAAATTTGGGCCAGGGATGCGTGCCGGCGGACCAAAAAACGGACCGCGGTCCGTTTGCGTCGCCCCGTTGGACCGTGTTTTTTGCCCTCGCGGACACGAACAGATGCGCGCGGACTCGATGCGTCGCCCCGTTGGAGTCATCCTTAGCATCACCAACTTCCAAATCCAAACAAAACAAACGGCCGGAACCAGCACCAACGTTGAGGACAAGAAGAAACCAGTCCAATGGCTGAGGGATGCGTGTTGTGATTGCTGACGATTTTTTTTTTTTTTGAAACAAGATTGCTGACGATATTCCCCCATGTTGTTTTGTAACGATGATGGGGATGTATGTGTTACGTGTTTTTTTCGCGGCGAGGTCGTGATCTCACTAGCCACGCGACGGCCGGAGTGCATGCACCGTTCGTGGTCCGGCCGGAGGCATGGCGCCTCCCCAGCGCTGGCTCACTGTCTGCTTGGGCCATAATGTGCATATTTGTTGTCTTATCATGTGAAAATGTTAGATGAGGTAAGTATGAACCTGTATTTAAAACTTAGGAAAATCGTGTTTATAAATGCTACAGTACAAGATTATCGGAAACAATTCTACAGAAGCTTTTCTTCGCAATTTTTATCACATAAATCTATATCAACGATATGTGTTGTAAATTACCCGCTAAAAAAGATTTGGTACTTTAACTTTGTGCACGGTAACATAATTTTGTGATTTTGCTATCTGCAAATGGTTTTCTAGCAGATGATTTGACGTTAGTTATCGATTAAACAAGAAATTTCAAATGTAACGACAAGAACCGTGAGAAAACTAAAAGATACATCAGGTTCTCATAAGTCATCTGTTTCGGGTTTTGCATCGGAGTGCTCTACCATGACTCGTGTAAATAAGCTAGAGAAGACCAAACATGCAATGCTGAACTGACCTCGAAGGTTTGAAGAGCCGCATGAATTTCTCTGCTGCAGGAAGGGATAACCAATGATTGCTGAACCCGTTGTGGCTAGGGATACACCCCCATTCAAAGCAAGTTGTCAAAACACTGCTTCGTCGTAGTATTATCAAGGAACAAAAATTGGAGCGTCCTGGACTCTTATTATGTACTCCCTCCGTTCACAAAAGGATGTCTCAACCTATCTCAAATATGTATGTATCTACACACTAAATCATGTCTACATACATGCAAATTTGAGAATGATTGAGACATCCTTCTGTGAACGGAGGGAGTATGACATTGCCTTCACCGTTGAGTCATTGCCTCCATTAACACAACTGTAAAATATTTAAGCCTCAATATTTTTTTGTAAAATATAAAATTGACTTCACTGGAGGAACAAATGACATAGGTGATAACGGCTTTTCCTATAGTGATAGAGGTTGTCTCCTCAGCCCCTAGGGTTACTTCTCCCACAAATCGACATATATTTTACCTAAGTAAACGAAAGTAAGTCCTTATCCAATCCCATGGAACCAAATAGGCCCGAGCCGAGGGCTTGACAAGGGCTTTGTGGGTTGAGCCTTTTTAGCTCGTAAATTCTCAATTTCCTTCTAACAAACCTACGCTTTTGGTCCAAGGGCTAGGGCGCTGCAGTCCTGTTAGCTCAGAGCCTGCTACCTGATTTTTTTCGTGAAACTTTTGGAGCCTACAAAAAGAGATTTTTGGTAAGTTTCAACAAAACAAGTTCACGTGCCTGGCTTTTAAAAGTTTGTTTGAACTGTTTCGCAAATAAAAAAGTTTGTTTGAACTACTTATTTACCTTCATGACTTCATCGATGTCTTGCACTCTTCATTGGACTAATTTATTTATTTTGCTCAATGCAGTGCATGTTTACTAAATTCAACTCCGTGGTGCATTGGTGTCTCAACTTTTTTGTTTTCATGCACTTGAGACATTGTTTTATCTGTGCAGTTGAGACGCTTCTTATATAGTCGAGACTATTTTTGTGCAGTTGAGTATTCGGTGCACACGGCAGGACGTTATTGTTCTATAGAGATGCAGCGTCTCCGGCAGGCAAAATGAGCTAGTTCATACACGCTATCCTATTTTTTACTTTTTTTTGGTAAACCATAGGCTATCCTATTCACTACTGCACTAATCAAATAACAGCTGTACCCTTGCTCGATCGCGGGGAAAGTTCACAGGAGAGTTGATCAGTTCTTGACCTGCACAATCAGCATATAGGTCGTTAAGTTTACGAGATGATAGTACATTGGTGGAGCTTGTGAGTGACCAAATCAACCTTGAGCATTCTATAGCTCTCGGCTACCAGCGGATTAAAGAAGTGAACAAAACAAATGAAAAGGATCAACGTACTAACAACCGTTCATTTCATAACAGTATGATGCTGCTACTGTTCGGCATGGTAAGGTTTTTAAGAAGGTCGATCTGCATGATTAGTTGTCAGCCAGCTCTGTTGACCAAATACTATAAGCATAGCTCAGCCGGCCACCTTAGCATGCGGCATTCAGTTAGAAGTAGAATACGGACCGATGCTGATACCAAAACGCGGAGCTACAGTCCAAGAGTGTGGCGGCTGGCGAGTGGCGACTAAACACGCGGCAACATTGCGTGGTGAGTGACAGCAAACAGAGAATTATTATTGGTTCAGTTGATCAAGCATAGTAACTGAGATCCTCCCGGCTAGCTGAACCATATTACTATTGCATAATGCCTATACAACTCCTTGCGTATGTCTTTTGCGGGGGAGTTTCTTTCCACCCATGATGAGTCAGCATGAAAATTAGTTTATCATACTGTTTGTATGTTTCGGAACCTTTAGGAGTCATCTTGTTTTTTTAATAAAGTGCGCTTTATTAAACTCATAAATTAGCAACATGCTACTACAATTCATAATAGCTCGCAGTGGCCTCTGCATAGTAAGGATGCACAACCGCATAACAAATAAAATGAACATGCAATAAGAGTATGAACTCATAGCAACGTCTAATGTGATGGGTGGTCAATCCGTAGATTACGTTACCGTCCATGTGGGATAAAAATATATCCCTCGCCGGTTTCTCTAACCGCATACAGTTAAAGTGGTCTCTATTCTCCATAGTCTTCAGGAATAACCATAAATGGAGCAAATGTGTACACCGGCTAATGACTACACAGGAGAATAATCTTACCATTAAAAAACCAAGGCGAAGTATCCGGTGAAAATGAGCAACTAGTGAAAATCTGAAAACTTGCCCTGTCAGCCATCAGATCGTGAAAGAACGGCATAGATGCAAGTGGGATTGTAAGCAACCAAATAGTTCGGTAGCGACTGCGTCTTGAAATCCTCGAAACAAAATTTACTCTTATGGAAATTAATTGTAGACGTATTTGGTTAGTTAGCACACATACAAGGAGTAGTTAGGTGTGTTTGGTTCATAGTTGAAAGTTTCTCCATTCTTAATTTTTGTCTTTTTTTTAAGGAACATATGCCTTGACATCAACACGAGTCGATACACGCAGATATATGTAATTAATTATTCGACTACTCTAAGCAACGCCAAACATAGATACACAATAAATTAGCTTACAAAAAGTTAAGAAAAAAACCCAGGCCATTCAAATTGGACTGTGCCTTGGCAGACGAGGATTCCCTCGGGTGGCCCTAGCCTTATGGTACATATTGAAGTAGACTCAGTTTTTTGCGGATGTTCGCTATTTTTATGGTCGCCATTTTATTTGCAGCAATTTAGAGGACCAGGTTTATTTAGTGGCCTAAAAGGCTAATACCTTTTGTATGTGGAATTAGATAGAGTAGAAGATAGAACAGTCACACAGCATGTCTATGAATGATGACTGCACAGGTCTTATACTACAAGAAGTTACTCCTCGACTTTATTTTACGACATCGACAGCAACATCTCGTAGTTAATCTGATTAATCTGGTGGGCTGCAGAGCAGAGGACAGGACTAAAAGGCGGCAGTCCAATCGTCGAATAGTACTGCCTTAGAAATGAGCAACCGACAGTAGTGTTACTTCCCAAAAAATTCCTACCAAACTCTTTGTCAGATACTCCCGAGATATGATAGAATTTTAAACCGATGGCTTTGTCCCTGACAGGTGTATCAGTTATCACTTTCACAACAAGTCACATTCCGAAGGAGAAAAGGTATCCTGTCAGTTAAAATAACATAGCAGATTAAGTATCCAAAACTTGTATATGTGTCCTGTCGGTATCTGTTGATCATGCAAGTCCACGACCACCGTTTTAAATATGAATGCTGCCAGTTCCAAGCAAATTGATGACGAAATTTTCGTGTCCACTTGCTAGAAGTACTCTTTTCTACAGTTCACTAATTGCACCAACCACGGGATTAACGATGGCTTCACCATTTGCCCGTGGGATGAACTATCGGCAGCCCCTGCCTTGGCAGTTTCTCGAAGGCAGCTCCCCTGTGCTTCCTAGAAAGCCCACCAATATACCATTTTTTTTCTTCGTTTCTTTTGCCTCGAAAGAACGATTAAAGGGAGTGTAATATTTTCTCTAGTGGATGCCTTTGTAGTTCCTTTCGACTACTAACCCTTACTGAAAATTATCATCTCATAAAGCTAATACAAACACAGAAGAGTTCAATTCGGTCTGTCTTGAAGCTTCTTGGAGTAGATGTACAAGCAAGTCCTTGTTCACAATTAATTTAGATCTCAAAATATCTAGCCTTGGCCGGTTGCCCTATTTATAATTGCTAACCTAAGAATTATTGAGATGTGCCATAGAAAGAGTTTAGGGCCTGTTTGGTTCGCGGGATTCTAAAAACGCAGGAATGGGAAAAAAAAAGGAAAATGATAGGAATGCAAGTGCAAAAAAGAGGATTCAAAAACACGAGAATTTGTAAACTTGGTTGTTTGGTTCAGAGGAATAGGAAAATATAGGATGACTAATAAACATGGTCAAATCAAAGTCAAACCATTTGAAAAGGTATAATAATTACCATTTTATTATGCCAAGAGAGACCTTGGTCTTGTTCTTCGTGCATAGGATTTTGAAAAAGAGATCCAGGTGGATTGTAAAATTACCGCGTTTTTCCTTTGCATGAAACACACATCAAAGGAAGATTTCCTGCGTTTTTCCTTTACTCAATTCCTTTGAAACAAATGGATGAATAGTGTCCCATAGGAATATTTCCTATTTCTACATTATTCCTCCACTTTTACCTTGAACCAAACAAGCCAAAGAGAAGGAAGTTGCCATTAAAATATCTCCACGAAAAGGATGTTCTCTATTATTTATTCGTGAACCAATTGTATCATGTTCCACGAAAAGATGACAGCATCGCAGACCTTAAAACACCCAGGGTGGGCCAAAGCACAACCACTTGGTTTCCCTTACAATAAACTAAAATTTAGTGGCGGAGCTTTTCTGTTGAAATCTCGCATTTGTTATATGTGTAATCATTTAATTATCCATAGACAGCTTCACATCACAAAAAGTGTAAGAATTTTGCTTATGTTTTCTCTAATATCACTACCCCATAATAATCTATAAAAACAAAATATATGATTTGCAACAGGAAAGGCTCCTACTGTCCATAATCTATACATATATTCCATAGATTTTTTTTCTTTTCCTTCATGTTGAGGAAAACTAGATGGCTGTAATCCATCTAATAACTAACTTTTGAACGGTAACCAATTTTAGAGTAACGGATAAGTGTGTACCTTCAAGTGGTTATGACTGTATTGGTGGCACATGACTTGTCTAGTTTTGTTAATGTGGCATATGACATTGGCGTCGGTGGTGAGGAATAATCTAGGCAAACGAAGAAAAATAACAACTTGAAAATGCATAAATTTCAAAATCAAACATGATTTTTTCATATTAATCATTTATCTGAACAAATGTTAAGATTAATATCTATTTTACCAACATAACTTTCATCTAAAAGTTAAAGGTGGAAAATAACATCATATTTGATTCTTAAAAATATTAATTATGTCCTCAAAATTCTTAATATTTTTATGTGGTTCCATATTTTGATAAGCTATGCAAATTATAGGGCTACATCAAGTCCGGAATACAAATCCTGATTTTTTTTTGTCAACCACGTCACGTGCGACATATCCCATGTCCGGAATGGCGGGATGGATGTGAGATATTTTGGTTATTTATTAGGAAACAAATGGCCGCGTGAATGATTTGAGATTTGACAATTCAGCATGCAGTGAACTGGCAGCAACGCGACGTCTTACTACTGTTCCGTTTACATAATGAAATGATAGTGGATAGAGTTTGATCATTCAGTGATATTTTAGCACTTGTGCTGATCTACACATAGGTGCAACCGACGACATAAGCGTATGGACTAGCACTAGTCCTTGATAGGAACAGTAATGATGAGAAGAAAGTAGGCTATGCATGCCCCATGATCCACAGGACCCAAAGAAAATTAGAGGCGGTGCACTGTGACATGACCACTATTCTGTACTGCGGAATTATCAAATCAACATGCATGATATCGATGGGAGATATACTTTTGAGGGATCGTGACTAGATATATCCCTTAACAAGTATATAAGCTAATATAAAAGTGGGGTAACTTCATCAAAAGTATGTCCCATGAACAATTAGAATAGTATTATAAGATCCCATAGCAATCTTTAGATGGGAAAACCTGATGGATAAAGTTAGCTAAAGGTGAAAAGATGTATCATTATGTCGTTGGCATGGAGATTGAATATGAATAGACAATAATCTTCGAAAGTTGTGGTAATAATCCTAGAATCATTATGTAGTTGTGATAATAATCCTATGGAGTTACAATATATCACAAAGTGGTTCATACAAAGTTGTGGTTGCCTGGCTGGAGGGGAATTCCTAGAGCTCATTTCTAATTTTTAATTGGCATGGTTCCTCTCTCCAATTGCTTGACTACTTGCAATTAACTCTATGCGGTTGCCATTTGATACTCATAGACCAATTTATTTTTACCAAATCTAGCCCCTAAGCCGAAATAATCTCACCCCTGCACCCCCACCCCCCCCCCCCCCCCCCCCCCCCCCCCCCCCCCCCCCCCCCCCACACACAAATTTTTTTATCTATCCAGCTCGGAGCCAAGTAATACGGCGCCGAAGCAAAGTCGGCGCCTAGGATAGACGCCTAGCCGAGGAGCTAGATATGAAAATAGTTTTGCCATGGGTGAGAGATTAGGGGCCATATTTGGCAAAAAAACTCAACAAGTAGAATAACTCATTGTTTTTTGTGCACAAATGTCACTTCGGCGGACAGAATTCCGTCAGTCAGACGGTAGTCACAGTATGAGCTTGGATGACCTTTTCCGATCATCTTTCCACCCCTTCAAATTTCCATCCATGCAAAACAAAAGAGTTTCCTATAAACTATCGTTTAATCAATTTTTATCCAACAATACATAAACAGGAAAATTTTATCAAAACGAAACGGTATGATGACCAGGGGTCACGTCAATGGAAGCCAACAAACGTGCGGCCAGGACGCCAGGACCTCATGTCCATGCACGATGACAATGCATCTGTCCACATGTTTTTTTTTCCGAAACACAGTACAACGCAAACGCTCATATACACGCGCATACACTAACCCATATGAACGCACACATGCACACCCTACCCCTATGAGCACCTCCGAGAGGCTGAGCCGGCAGACCAGGTCTTGAGATTATCGAAGTCACCACGTGCGCCTCGCTGTCGACTGGAATGTCGCCTCCCAGTGAAGAATATTTCGCCTAAACGATAAACACCAGCGTCAAACCTGGGTTTGAACTCTGGTGGGCTGGGAATATAACCACCCTTCTAACCATGCAACCACAGTTTGATTCTCCGTCTGTCCACACGCTCGCCATGCACGAGCTATCACCAAACAATATTACGATGCACGAGATTAACGATAGTTCAGCTACTGCCACGCCACAGTAGTATATTCCATTTCCTACTGGAAAACTACCACAACAGCACTAGTTCGCTGTATATACAGTACGGATACACAGTAAACGGTCTTCAGGACTTTGTCTCCACAAAAACAAATCACCTCATTTTCCATGAGCTCGATCATGGATCTGTTCACGCCGGCCGTCATGCATGGTTACATCACGGTGCAGTTCCCGCACGTATAGCAGGGAGACCATTACCAGGCCGGGGGTTGCATGCTCGCCAAGGAACCCGAGGAATTAACAACGCGCACGCCGGCCGTGCGCACGGAGGCCAGCCCCCGAAGGTCAGGCCACCGACGGCGATCCGCCGGCCATTTGACCCCGCTTCCGCGGGCGCGTCGGCGCCCACGAGGCTACGCACCGCGGCCTCGACAGCCGGAGACTGTCATCGATCGCCGTATCTTGGCCGCACGCGCGTCAGAACATACGCCGGCAGACATATCGTTCGAACCCTTAAACAAAACGATCCACCGGAGGGGCGTTCCGTATACAAAATGTGGCATCAATTGCCTAATCGCAAAAAAGAAATATATCTCGAGAAGCTTCGAAAGTAAACGGAGTGATCGAACGAGAGCTAGACAGCGGGGCAGCGTTGAAAACCCTAGCTTGGAGATCGATATCGGTGGCATCGATCGGACAGGGCAGCGTGTGGAACAACGCCTGTCGTTCTTCGGCCGGGCTGGGAGGCCTTGAATTATCACGAGCAGCATGCTCCTCGAGGACTAATTGTAATTATAATGACGGGTTGGTTTTGTCGTTTGTGTTGTTGTTACCTTGATGTTGAAGAATTAAGAACACAAGTTAGTCCTTTTCAGACACGCAAAACTTGACCATCTTTAATTGCTTATAAGAGCTCAAAAACTCCGTGTGTGCCAGAAGGGATTTTGACTCTCCCGTGTGGCGTCAAGAAGTCTTGGGAGCAGTTGTAGCTCGGCAGGCACTACCTAATACTCCTCCTAGATCGATCATCGATGTGTTGTTCGATTTGGCTTAGTGCCAGAACACATTAACAAGAATAAAATGGAATAACGTACCGCGTCTTGCGGTCGGATTATCGACGCGAGTGTATGCACTAATTAAGCAAATGATTGTGCATTTCTCCCGCATTTGATATGCCTACTTGTCAGTAGAAGACATGTGTACACAAAGCTTCTTAATTTATACCGTCAGAAGAAAATTTCTCTCAGCCAAATGCACAAACAATTTCGTGTGTACTCATACAAAGTACAAACTGGTAATTTATTTGAGGGGATCACTGTTCCTAAAATTTATATTTGAAATGGCAAGCTTCGTATAATATATACAATTGCCATAGAGTACATACCTATGTTTGTAGAGTCTAGCTAGGTGTCTGTACTTTAAAGCTTAATTTTTTTTATGTATGCCGCATAATGGAAGTAAAGAAAAGTTGAATGTGTCCTGTTTTGATACTAAAATTGCAGGTCTGACTCTATAGAATTATTCAAAATCCTTATTTCAACTTTAGACTTTTGGAACCAAATTAACTAAGTCAAATATACCAACCCTTCTCCCTCAAGACATCACAAGAAATTGTTCCAGAAATGTTCCTCCATTTACGGTTGAGTATGGACACGCACAAGGTGGCAATGAATCAGCAACTCCTACATGTGTCAACGTGTCTTGGTGACACCAGTGTGTACAGTGGCGGCAGAATTCCAAGCCGCTGGACCCGGGAGCAATTGCATGACTACGTGAGCACCAATGCAAACCCAATTTTACCCGCTCCATTGCCTCTCTCTTTTTTCAACGATATGCCGCCAAGCGGCCAAAATTACAACACGGCCTGGCACAGACGGCACGCGAGTACTGATACGTCTCCAACGTATCTATAATTTTTTATGTTTCATGCTAGTTTTATATCAATAACTACATGTTTTATTCACACTTCATAGCATTTTTATGCATTTTCTAGAACTAACCTATTAACAAGATGACACAGTGTCAGTTCCTGTTTTCTGCTGTTTTTGGTTTCAGAAAAGCTGTTCTGAAAATATTCTCGGAATCGGACGAAACAAAATCCCAGATGCCTATTTTTTCCGACTCGTTCCAGAAGTCCGAAGAGGAGACGAAGGGGGGCAGCAGGGCGCCCTCACCCTATGGCGGCGCGGGTGGGCCCCCTGCCGCGCCACCCTATGGGGAGCGGGCCCCGCGCCTCCACCGACGTCGCCCCTTCGCCTATTTATTCCTCCAGACGCGAAAACCCTAAAAGACCGAGCCATATTTCCAGAAAACATCCGCTGCCGCCGCCGTCAACCCTAACTCGGGGGGTTCAGAAGTTCTCCTCCGGCATCTTCCCGGAGAGGGGAATCATCACCGGAGGGCTCTACATCGCCATGCCTGCCTCCGGAGTGATGCGTGAGTAGTTCATCCTTGGACTACGGGTCCATACAGTAGCTAGATGGTTGTCTTCTCCTTTTGTGCCATCATGTTTAGATCTTGTGAGCTGCCTATCATGATCAAGATCATCTTATTGTAATGCTACATGTTGTGTTTGTTGGGATCCGATGGATATTGAATACTATGTCAAGTTGATTATTGATCTATCATATATGTGTTGTTTATGATCTTGCATGCTCTCCGTTATTAGTGTAGGCTTTGGCCAAGTTTATGCTTGTAACTCCAAGAGGGAGTATTTATGCTAGATAGTAGGTTCATGCCTCCATTTAATCTGGGACAGTGACAGAAAGTTCTAAGGTTGTGGATGTGCTGTTGCTACTAGGGGTAAAACAGCAATGCTTTGTCTAAGGATATTAGTGTTGTTTACATTATGCACCATACTTAATGCAATTGTCTGTTGCTTGCAACTTAATACTGGAAGGGGTGCGGATGCTAACCTGAAGGTGGACTATTTAGACACAGATGCATGCTGGATGGCGGTCTGTGTACTTTGTCGTAATGCCCAAATAAATCTCATAGTGATCATCATGATATGTATGTGCATTGTTATGCCCTCTCTATTTGTCAATTGCCCAACTGTAATTTGTTCACCCAACATGTTTAGTATTTTATTATGGAGAGACACCACTAGTGAACTGTGGACCCCGGTCCATTCTTTTACATCTGAAATACAACCTACTGCAATCATTGTTCTTTTACATTCTCTGCAAACAAATATCATTTTCCACACTATACGCCTAATCCTTTGTTTTCAGCAAGCCGGTGAGATTGACAACCTCACTGTTTCGTTGGGACAAAGTAGTTTGATTGTGTTGTGCAGGTTCCACGTTGGCACCGGAATCTCTGGTGTTGCGCCGCACTACATTCCTCCACCAACACCTTCGGAGCAACGTTGACTTCCTACTGGATTGATAACCTTGGTTTCATACTGAGGGAAAACTTGCTGCTGCACTCATCATACCTTCCTCTTGGGGTTTCCAACGGACGTGTGACTTTACACGCATCAAGCATATTTTCTGGCGCCGTTGCCGGGGAAGTCGAGTTGCTTTGGATTCAGAAGATTTCTGCCTCCACTAGGCACCAGTATTTTCTGGCGTTCTTGCAAGGGGAGTCTCTCACACCCAATCTCTTTACTTTGTTTTTTGTCTTGCTTTATTTTTATATTGTCTTGTTTGCTTTCTTTATATCAAAAACACAAAAAAATTAGTTACTTGTTTTTATCTTGTTATTTCGGTTTTGTTTTTATTTTTGCTATAATGAGTACTCCTGAGAACACCAAGTTGTGTGACTTCACTAGCACAAATAATAATGACTTCATATGCACTCCTATTGCTCCACCTGCTTCTAAAGCAGACTTTTATGAAATTAAACCTGCTCTATTAAATCTTGTTATGAAAGAGCAATTTTCTGGTGTTAGTACTGATGATGCTGCTGCCCATCTTAATAATTTTGTTGAACTTTGTGAGATGCAAAAGTATAAGGATATAGATGGGGATATTGTAAAACTGAAACTATTTCCTTTCTCCTTAAGAGGAAGAGCTAAAGAATGGTTGCTATCTTTGCCTAGAAATAGTATTGATTCATGGACAAAATGCAAAGATGCTTTCATTGGAAAATATTATCCTCCTGCTAAAATTATATCTTTGAGAAGTAGCATTATGAATTTCAAGCAATTTGATAATGAACATGTTGCTCAAGCATGGGAGAGAATGAAATCTATGATAAAGAATTGCCCTACCCATGGACTGACTGCTTGGATGATCATCCAAACCTTTTATGCAGGATTAAATTTTTCCTCAAGGAACCTGCTGGATTCAGCTGCTGGAGGAACCTTTATGTCCATCACTTTAGGTGCAGCAACAAAACTTCTTGATGATATGATGATCAACTACTCCGAATGGCACGCTGAAAGGACTCCTCAAGGTAAGAAGGTAAATTCTGTTGAAGAAACCTCTTCCTTGAATGAAAAGATTGATATCATTATGTCTATGCTTGTGAGTGGTAAATCTCATATTGATCCTAATAATGTTCCTTTAGCTTCATTGGTTGCTCAAGAAGAGCATGTTGATGTGAACTTCATTAAAAATAATAATTTCAACAACAATGCCTATAGGAATAATTTTGGTAATAACAACTATAAGCCATATCCTTCTAATAATGGTAGTGGTTATGGTAATTTTTATGGTAATTCTTACAACAATAGTAGGAGTGTACCCTCTGATCTTGAAGTCATGCTTAAAGAATTTATTAATACACAAACTGCTTTTAACAAATCTGTTGAGGAAAAGTTTGGTAAAATTGATGTTCTTGCTTCTAAGGTTGATAGTCTTGCTCTAGATGTTGATCTTTTGAAACTGAAAGTTATGCCTAATGAGGTTAAAGATACTAAGTCTTTTGCTACAGCAAATGCCATCCAAGTTAAAATTGACAACAATATTAGGATGTTAGCTGAGTTGCATGCTAGGTGGGAAAGAGAAGCTGAAATTGATAGAAAGAATAGTATAGCTCGAGTTTGTACTATTACCACCACTAGTAATGCTGAAGCTTCACATGTTGATAAACCTCCTATTATCAATGGTAATGTTATTGATGTTGGCAATGTTTCTACTTCTACTATAAAGCATGCAAAATTGCCTAAAACTGCTGAAACTGTTTCTGATAAAGGTGCTGAAATTTTTCGAAGTATTGGAGGCAATGGTCCCATTACTTTTGATCATAATGATTTTGACTTTGATAGTTGTAACATCTCTGAAGTTATTAAGTTCTTGCAAAAGCTAGCTAGAAGTCCTAATGCTAGTGCTATGAACATGGCTTTTACAAAACATATTACAAATGCCCTCATAAAAGCTAGGGAAGAGAAATTAAAACTTGAAGCTTCTATCCCTAGGAAGTTGGAAGATGGTTGGGAACCCATCATTAAAATGAAGGTGAATGATTTTGATTGTAATGCTTTATGTGACCTTGGTGCAAGTATTTCTGTTATGCCTAAGAAACTTTATGATATGCTTGACTTGCCACCTTTGGAATGCTGTTATTTGGATGTTCATCTTGCTGATAACTCTATGAAGAAACCTTTGGGGAGAATTGATAATGTTCATATTACGGTTAACAATAACCTTGTCCCCGTTGACTTTGTTGTTTTGGATATTGAATGCAATGCATCTTGTCCTATTGTTTTGGAAGACCCTTTCTTCGAACTGTTGGTGCTGTTATTGATATGAAAGAGGGGAATATTAAGTATCAATTTCCTCTTAAGAAAGGTATGGAACACTTCCCTAGAAAGAGAATGAAGATGCCTTTTGATTCTATTATTAGAACAAATTATGATGTTGATGCATCTTCTCTTGATAACACTTGATTTTCACTTTCTGCGCCTAGCTGAAAGGCGTTAAAGAAAAGCGCTTGTGGGAGACAACCCATCTTTTTATTTTCTGTCATTTTATTTTATTTTGAGTCAAGGTGCTGTTTACTTCTGTAGCAACTCCTTTGTATCTTTATTTTATTGCATTGTTGTGCCAAGTAAAGTCTCTAGTTGAAAGTTGTTGCTAAAATTGGATTTCTGCGCAGTGACAGATTTTTGCTGTCCACCATTTTGAGCTGTATGCGCTACAGAAAATTCGAAAAATTCTGAAAAAATCACGCATGATCCTTATATATGTACGCAACTTTCATTAGTTTGGGCTTCTTCCATCTGAGCAAGTTAAGTGCCTCGAAAAAATTCGTCTTTCCAGACTGTTCTGTTTTTGACAGATTCTGCCTTTCGTTTTGCATTGCCTCTTTTACTATGTTTGATTGGATTTCTTTGCTCCATTAAACATCAGTGGCTGTAAGTAATGTCCAGAAGCTTTGGTAATGATTGTGTCACAGTAGAATATGAGAATTTTTGATTATGCACTAACCCTCTAACGAGTTACCTGAGTTTGGTGTGGCGGAAGTTTTCAAGGAGCAAGAGAGAAGGATGATATGATGTGATCAAGAAGAGTGAAAAGCCTAAGCTTGGGGATGCCCCCGTGGGTCATCCCTGCAATATTCAAGAAGACTCAAGCGTCTAAGCTTGGGGATGCCTCCCCTTCTTCATCAACAATTTATCAGGTCATCTCTAGTGAAACTATATTTTAATTCTTCCACATTTTATGTATTTTACTTGGAGCGTCTGTTTGCTTTTATTTTTGTTTGTTGTTTTTATTTTTCTGAATAAAGTCGGATCCTAGCATTCTTGTGTGGGAGAGAGACACGCTCCGCTTTTTCATGTGAATACTCATATTCTTCACTTATATCTTTTGAGTATTCTTATCTAGCTACTGCTATGCTTTTAGCTCCTGTTTTTCATGCATCTCTTTTAGAGCTGTTAATTCTTGTGGAAAGTACTCTCTTGTTTCTTTTGTAAATTACTTGGAGAGTTGCTTGGTTGATGTGTTGGTTCAGAAAATGCTGCATGTGGTAGATGGTATATCGAAAAGACACTCATATAGATCATTGTCTTGTTTTATTTGACACTTGGCAATTGTTTTGAGCTCTCAAGTATTTCATGTTTAAGCTCTTGCATCATGTAGTTAAAAGTCTATTAGTAAAGAACTACCGTAGAGCTTGTTGAAATTTGGTTTGCATGATTGGTATCTCTAAGGTCTAGATATTTTCTGGTAAAAGTGTTTGAGCAACAAGGAAAGACAGTGTAGAGTCTTATAATGCTTGCAATATGTTTTCATGTGAGTCTTGCTGTACCGGTTTATACTTGTGTTTGCTTCAAACAACCTTGCTAGCCTAAACTCTGTACTGAGAGGGAATGCTTCTCGTGCATCCAAAACCTTGAGCCAAAACCCATGCCAATTGTGTCCACCATATCTACCTATTATGTGGTATTTCCTGCCATTCCAAGTAAATACTTCATGTGCTACCTTTAAACTATTCAAAACTTTATTACTCCTTATTTGTGTCAATGTTTTATAGCTCATGAGGAAGTATGTGGCGTTTACTCTATCACCTTGTCATTTATTCATGACAGACTTTCACCAATGGACTAGTGGCATATACATCCGCTTATCCAATAACTTGCAAAAAGAGCTGGCAAATGGGGTGCCCAGTCCCAATTAATTATAACTTTAACCATTTGATTCTCTTCACATGTTTGCCAATGATTTATCAAAAGCAAATTCCAAAATGTTAAACTTTATCAAATAGGCACTCCTCCATGGTATGTGATTGTTGGAAGGCACCCGAGGATTCGGTTAGCCATGGCTTGTGTAAGCAAAGGTTGGGAGGAGTGTCATACCAATTTATAAATATGCATGTGTAAACAAAAGAGAAGAGGGATGATCTACCCTTGGGTAGAAATAACGTCCTTCATGGGAGCCGCTCTTGAAAGTTTGGGTGACAAGGGGGATAGAGTGCCCACTGCCATTCGTTGACAACAACAAACACCTCTCAAACACTTACTTTATGCTCTCTATATGTTTTCAAAACTTAAAAAGCTCTAGCACATGATTTAATCCCTGCTTCCCTCTGCGAAGGGCCTATCTTTTACTTTATTGTTGAGTCAGTTTACCTACTCCTTTCTATCCCTGAAGCAAACACTTGTGTCAACTTTGTGTGCAACAATTCTTATATGTTTACTTATTGCACTTATTATATTGCTTTGTGTTGACAATTATCCATGAGATATACAAGTTACAAGTTGAAAGCAATTGCTGAAACTTAATCTTCCTTTGTGTTGCTTCAATGCCTTTTACTTAGAATCTATTGCTTTATGAGTTAGCTCTTATGCAAAACTTTTTGATGCTTGTCTTGAAAGTACTATTTATGAAAAGCTTTTGCTTATATGATTCAGTGTTTACTCATTATCTATTTGTTAGCAAACTATAGACCATTGCCTTGAGTCACTTCATTCATGACATATGCTTTACAATATTATTTGATCAAGATTATGTTGGTAGCATGTCACTTCAGAAATTATTGTTGTTATCGTTTACCTACTCGAGGACGAGTAGAACTAAGCTTGGGGATGCTTGATACGTCTCCAACGTATCTATAATTTCTTATGTTCCATGCTAGTTTTATACCAATAGCTACATGTTTTATTCACACTTCATAGCATTTTTATGCATTTTCTGGAACTAACCTATTAACAAGATGCCACAGTGCCAGTTCCTGTTTTCTGCTGTTTTTGGTTTCAGAAAAGCTGTTCTGGAAATATTCTCGGAATCGGACGAAACAAAATCCCAGATGCCTATTTTTCCGACACGTTCCAGAAGTCCGAAGAGGAGACGAAGGGGGGCAGCAGGGCGCCCTCACCCTATGGCGGCGCGGGTGGGCCCCCTGCCGCGCCACCCTATGGGGCGGGCCCGCGCCTCCACCGACGTCGCCCCTTCGCCTATTTATTCCTCCAGACGCGAAAACCCTAAAAACCGAGCCATATTTCCAGAAAACATCCGCTGCCGCCGCCGCCGTCAACCCTAACTCGGGGGGTTCAGAAGTTCTCCTCCGGCACCCTGCCGGAGAGGGGAATCATCACCGGAGGGCTCTACATCGCCATGCCTGCCTCCGGAGTGATGCGTGAGTAGTTCATCCTTGGACTACGGGTCCATACAGTAGCTAGATGGTTGTCTTCTCCTTTTGTGCCATCATGTTTAGATCTTGTGAGCTGCCTATCATGATCAAGATCATCTTATTGTAATGCTACATGTTGTGTTTGTTGGGATCCGATGGATATTGAATACTATGTCAAGTTGATTATTGATCTATCATATATGTGTTGTTTATGATCTTGCATGCTCTCCGTTATTAGTGTAGGCTTTGGCCAAGTTTATGCTTGTAACTCCAAGAGGGAGTATTTATGCTAGATAGTAGGTTCATGCCTCCATTTAATCTGGGACAGTGACAGAAAGTTCTAAGGTTGTGGATGTGCTGTTGCTACTAGGGGTAAAACAGCAATGCTTTGTCTAAGGATATTAGTGTTGTTTACATTATGCACCATACTTAATGCAATTGTCTGTTGCTTGCAACTTAATACTGGAAGGGGTGCGGATGCTAACCTGAAGGTGGACTATTTAGACACAGATGCATGCTGGATGGCGGTCTGTGTACTTTGTCGTAATGCCCAAATAAATCTCATAGTGATCATCATGATATGTATGTGCATTGTTATGCCCTCTCTATTTGTCAATTGCCCAACTGTAATTTGTTCACCCAACATGTTTAGTATTTTATTATGGAGAGACACCACTAGTGAACTGTGGACCCCGGTCCATTCTTTTACATCTGAAATACAACCTACTGCAATCATTGTTCTTTTACATTCTCTGCAAACAAACATCATTTTCCACACTATACGCCTAATCCTTTGTTTTCAGCAAGCCGGTGAGATTGACAACCTCACTGTTTCGTTGGGACAAAGTAGTTTGATTGTGTTGTGCAGGTTCCACGTTGGCACCGGAATCTCTGGTGTTGCGCCGCACTACATTCCTCCACCAACACCTTCGGAGCAACGTTGACTTCCTACTGGATTGATAACCTTGGTTTCATACTGAGGGAAAACTTGCTGCTGCACTCATCATACCTTCCTCTTGGGGTTTCCAACAGACGTGTGACTTTACACGCATCAAGCACCCACACTGAAAATCAGCTATCAATCATCTTGTCGTCGAGATGATTGGTCGGTCAAAGGAGCAATTGCCTCTTTTTTCACCTACCGAGATCATCTCATTGTCAATTTCCATTAAAAAGGCAAGTAAATTAAAAGTTCTACAAAGGTAAAACAAATAAAAGAGACCAGGTGTAATGCTTAAACTCTTTTAAGTAATAAAACTCCATTTATCGAAAAAAAATAAAAGAGACCAACACATAGTTCTAAGGGTACTGATCAAGCAGCAAAATTAACTATCGCAGCCTAACTTATTACACACCACCACGAGCAAAAGGAAAACATATCATGAAACCACATATGCAAAAACTCACACTTCTTGATCATCTACCTAATAGTTGAACAAATGTTCACATGTTAATCTTGTGACAGTAGGCGCCCATCCATGTCTTCTTGTGTGTCCTTCCTTATCGCCATCTTGATCTTTTATGCACCCTCTTAAAGAGACCTGCTCCATTGGTTATTGACGAGGTTTTCACCGTTGATTCATGCTTGAAAACTTATGTCGTGTATGAAACATTGTTGCTTTAAAATCAGTGTCACATAAATTGTGAAACTTTCCGTGTATATATGACATGAAATAACTCCGATACCAGGTCCAAAAGCCGGTAAAAATACATTCCCCACGTCGATGGCCATGTGGGCATCTGTTTGGGTGGGTAAGATATTTTTCAAATCCCCCATCCAAGTTATCAGAAATATATTTCTCTTTCAAAAATAGTTTCATTTTGTTGTGGGTATTTATGCACTTGCCATGATTTAAAGTTGTGAACCCACGTATTCCACTTTGAATTACCGAACTATAATTTTCCCAATCGATCCCAGCAACTTGTGCTGGAAAACATAAGATTTTTTTGAATCAAATAATTATCGGGAGGCAAACACTAGAAAGCATATGACTTGGGGTTAGGTATGGCGACATAACAAGAAAGTGCCTTCAAAAGTTTTCTGCCCGGTGGATCAACTATTCGCTACCCTTAACAAAGTAGACCCAAATATATGTGTCGTGTTGATGCCTACAAGTGCGCAAGGCTGTTCTAGATATTTTAAAATAAGTGTATAAACCTTGAAGAGATCATGAAATGTTTGTTTGCCAGTAGAGGTTTATCAAAGAGTGTCCACATGTTATCTTTAGATTCGAAGCAAAAAGAATCGTGATTGCGAATACTGTAAGGGTGTTTGAGAGAAATACTTAAGTGCGTTAATTGTAAAAACTAAGAGAAGATTAATGGAAATGATGCAAATTATAATAGGGCTAAAGACTGTTATCAGAGGTTCCGGATTCACCACTAGTAGAGATAATATAATCATGAATAATAAATATTCTATCTCTATAATTGTGTACGTGACAACGAGCTTATAAAGAGATACATATTAATGCATTAGTTCTGTAGCACGCACACCACCATCACTCTTCCAAAGGCTGCTATCAGAATACAATAACGATTAAGTGTCTCCCCGTGGATGCAGCGCAAACTACATGGGTCTCCGTTATTCTCTTACCAATGGTACGCCAAAGAGAGAGGTAGATTCTATCACCATTGTACGTCTAACTTTCTCCGTCCCACGACCTTTTTCACCCCTCATGTGAATCCGCCACATCGAGTCATGATTTCGCTGCCCTGAGCCCTCCTATGCCCTACGACCGTCGGAGGGGCTACCTTGTGGGTGGGGGGGGGGGGGATAGGGGACAAGCGGCAGTCTATAATAGAAATAACAGATGGGAGAACAGACATGGACAACCATCGAAGATGCCCTAAGAGAGATGTAGCGGCCAACTCAACATGCTAGCTACACCACAATGACAGAAAGATATGAGCAAGTTCGGGCCCCGGGAAATATCGCCAGTAAAGACCCTAGTCCTGTGGTGTGGGTGGATTTTGCATACGGTATCCGCTCGGAAAAGGAAGAAAAAGTGTCCGATATACGAGGTGCCACCCACATGTCCACCGTTCTTGGAACAGCTACCCCAGTAGGCACCCCCAAATGGTCGAACCAATTCATTTTTTTGCCTATTTTCATCCAATATATTTTATATTTTTAGCTAAATGACACATACAACTATATTGCGTAGTTCAACAATAATTAAAACTTGCTATGTTTCATTTAGATAAAAATGTAGAGGTAGAAGTGAAATACCAACACTCTCTTATTTGAGACAAAGTGAGATATTTCTGACCAGCAGGGTTGCTGATTATCAGCACAAATGTCAACCAACAAGGATAGATGCCATCGGCTAGATAATACTCCTTGTTATTGGTGTTTATTGATCTCATAGTTGCACTCCGAAGTTTGGCCTTCAGCAAGTCTCGAAAACACCAGAGAGCACAACAACACATTGATGTCACTGTGACATCCAGCCATTGATGTGAGTGCATTTTATAGCATGTTTTGCCTAGTGTTTTTCATATGTAGAGGTAGAAATTTGGTATTTTACAACGCTAGCGTGCAACTTTTTCTGCTCGTTGCGCAACAAGTCAAAATAAAGGTAATAAAATTTGGCTATGTTTGGACACAAATATATTGATTAGGAGCATTAAAAGCCTTCTATAGGAGTTGCCAGGTCACTGGAAGCCAAGAGGAAAAGAAATTCGCGAAAGTGAAGTTCCGGCAGGCTTAATGACAACCGATACGGTCGCGCACAACCATACCGGGTGACTGTACGCCCTCCAATCAGAGCGCCTCGTCAAGTATTTTTACCCCATTCCCTCGGATTTGCGAGAAGATGAATAAAAGCCGCACAACAAAAACAATACAGAAACCTAGCGTCTGGAAAGGACCAAGACAAAAAAATCCACGGGAGGGTTTCCATCCCCACCACCGCTGCGATCGTGAATGCCACTTCATCGATCTCCGTCATCATCACTTTTGTCTCCATCAACGAATTTCTCATCATCTCGTTATAATTTTGAACCCAAGTTGTGAATTTGCATGTGTACTCACCATTTATACAATTATTATAATAATGTTTTGTGTCTTCATGTGTGAGTAATTCCATTAGTTTTTTGGAGCGTTGGACAAACCGTACCACTATCATGAACTGAAATAAATATTGTTTTAGTTATTGTTGTATGAAGTATAGTAATGTTCTTCATTATATTGTGTGAGGGTCGACTGCATAATATTTTCCTAAGGCCCACATAAAACTCATAAGCATTGGTGCAAGACTGCGGTGTCTGTCAGCATAGTTGTGACAAAATTTGCCCTTCTCCTTTGTTGACCATCAATGAGGGAGTAACGGAGATCCAAATTTTTACTCCACATCCATGGGGAGACCCTTAATTACTAGTGTACTCCGGCGATCTGCTATTAGGAGGACTAGTTGAAAGGATCGGTATGACACCTAGAGGGGGGGGGGGGTGAATAGGTGCTACTTCAATTTTAGTACTTTTTCAAATTAGGCTTGACACAAAAGGTAAATTCTCTAGATATGCAACTACGGTGAATTTACCTATATGACAAGCGAGCAACTAAACAAGATACACGAAGTAAAGACAATAAACAAGGATAGAAGTAACCGAAAGTGAAAGCACACGGAGACACGGATGTAATCCCGAGTTCCTCCTTTTTAGGGGAGTACGTCTCGTTGGAGAGGTGTGAGCTACCACAAAGGTCAAAACTCAACCGCCACAAAGGCGGGTGCACCTCTTCTCCGATGAACCGCACCACAAAGGTTTGGTTCACCTTCCACTATCGGAATCCTTCAAGGCGGAATCCGGAGCCCTTACAACAACGATCCGGGGCACAACCCACAAGAGGATTGGGGGCTCCCGAACAGCTACAATCTGTCACAAAGACAACAAGTGAGTACAATAAGAAGCTAGGTTTTCCTAATGGAAATCCTAGCCAAGGGGCCCTCAAGTGAATGAGGGGGAAATGAAGAACGGCTTGGTGAAGATGTAGATCCGGGCCTTCTCCTTCAATCCTCCAAGTATCAACGAGTTTGGGTGGAGGGATTGGGAGATCTAGTGATTCTTGAGCTTGCAATAATGGAGACTTCAAGTTTGGGCGAGCTGGCTGGCTGGAGGTGGTGGAGGGGTATAAATACCCCTCCAGAAAAACTAGCCGTTTTCTGTCCACTTGGGCCGGAGACTCCGGGGGTACTCCGGGGTTACTCCGGACCTGATACCGAGCTGCCGTCGCTTTAACACTTCGCTTCAAAACTCTGTCTGGGGCCGGAGACTCCGGACTGGAGGTGCGGAGACTCCGGTCGGGGCGGAGACTCCGGGGTACTCCGGGGTAACTCCGGACCCTATACCGAAGCTGCCGTCGAAAGCGTCAACGCCTGAGAGACCGGAGACTCCGGCCCTGAAGACCGGAGACTCCGGTCTGGGCAGCAAAATGCAGACTTCTTTTTCCTGTCAAGTGTTTCGATGCAACGTGCAAATATTTCTTTTGACTCCTGCACCACTTAACATCACTTAGATAAATCCTAGTGTTGTTGCCTAACACACAAAAACTAAGGGATATAAAATATGCCCTTTCAATCTCCCCCTTTTTGGTGTTAGATGACAACACTCGGATTTGCAATAAAACACACAACAAATATCGACATGTTCCACAAAGGATTCAAGAGACTCCCCCTACATGTGTGCATACAAGTAGTTTGCATTTGAATACAAATGCTCAACATGTAGAGGAGAGATAACTCACAAGAAATATTGAACATGATAAATTTCATCAACACAAGGACATATCAAGATAATGGTTTGAGAGGAAGGGTAACATACCTTGTGCATAATGTTGTAGAATATAACCAATGCACAAAAAATATATCATCACAAAGATAGATACCATCTCAACCATAGATAGAGTGAAATATCCATAAGTTCCACACGACGGAATAAAACATAGTCTCATACGAATAAAAAGCAAATAGGTTCAACAACAAAGATAAAAGGACACAAGCTTCAAAGAAATGATAAACGAGCATGCTTGTGTCCGACCCATGCAAATCCCCAGAGAGAGAACCTAGTAGAACTACTTCTCCCCCTTTGGCATCGAAACGCCAAAAAGGGAAAAGAGCGATGCTAACGAAACCCAAGCGATCACTCTTCGTCTTCATCAAAGTCCTCATCATCATCCCCCTTTCAGCATCACGATCATCTCCACTTGCTTCACCACTTGCTTCTTCACTATCGTCTTCCTCATCACTTTCTTCTTCATCGCATAGGAGCCTTTCCGGTGTTGCGAGACGAGGTAGGCATGGAGGTCACATCATCATAATCATTCCATGGAAAGATATCCACATTCCACTCTCAGAGAAATAGTTGCTTCGGATGGCGGAGTTTCGGGTTCATCTTCTTTGCGAGGAGGAGTGAGACCACCATTGTTGGCTTTGCGCATTTCCTTTATCATGGTGGCTTGATTGGACAAGATCCTCTTGTTAGTAACATATTGTTGATGATTTTCCTTGTGGGTCGCAACACCCATGCACATCATAGCCTTTTTCCACCAAGAAACCTTCTTGAACTCATCATTGACTCTTTGCTTGCCACCAACATCCCAAGAGGGTGGAGTGGCATTTTTCCTTCTTGCCCTAGGCGCTTCTCGCGCCTCTACCTCTTCATAAGTGTCTTGAGCAAGATGATGGCCGAGCACTTGAAGGTAACCATAAGTGTGTTTCTTGAAACGGGATTGATCGAGTTTGGGAATCTTTTTGAGGATGAGCTTCATGACATATGGAGCATACATAGGATTCTTCCTCTCATAGATAGCAATGTTGATCTCACACCGGATATAGTCCATGACATCAATCTCAACCCTTGGCAATCCGGTCCGGCAAGGTATGTCGTGTGGCAATGATGCATGAGGTTCACAAGAGCTCCACGGATAGCATCCGTATTCCCGCTTGAGGTGCAATGCTCCAACGAAACATACGAATCAAAATGTTGTAGAGGGCTTGAGACCTTTGGTGGTAGCAATGGCACCATTTTTGCAGCAAGAGGAGCGAGGAGCTTCTTATCATAGGCCACTCCTTCAACATGCATTCTTCGACCAACTGAAATGTTCACACCTTTGAACTCATATCCCAAAGCTTCTCCGAATTCTGAAAATTTTGCACTAACTTTGAGAGGCCCCGTCATCCAAGTCATTTGGGTGTCCTCCTCATCTCCAAGCACAAGAGTGGCAAAGAACTGTTGCACCATCTCAATATCATAATCTTGTTGGAGGGAAATGAGGTGCTCAAGACCAATCTTTCTAGCAACCCAAATTGCTTCCTTAAAGTAATCCTTCTTGGCCAACACTTCAAATTGCAAGGGTTTTTGAGGACACACAAGGGCTTTTGGGTCCAAATTGGCATATAGTTCCTTCATAATGAGCTCTTGCTCCCTTCTCCAAAAATGACCATCGTTTGAATTGTTGGGCATGTCATAGAAATTTGTGCCCTCATGGAGCGGAACTCCTCCTTGTTCAAGTCCTTCAAAGTGGTGATGTTGTCAAACTTAGCCTTCTTGGCCCTTTCTTCTCGAAGGAGGGTAGCCTCTTGCCTAGCCCGAGCAGTCTCAGCAGCCTTTTGCTTCTTTAGGGCACCACTCTGCACATGCTTGTCTTGCTCTGCATCATAGACCAAGTAGTCTCGACCTTGAAGCTTCTTCTTCTTCTTGATATTCGAGGATGAGGATGAAGCACCGGGGTACCTTTTGTTAGCTGTGAAACAGGAGTAGATAGGTAGCATTGAGATAAGCATACATGTCCATGGAATCAAAAGAAGGAAACAATTGGAGAGAAATTTTCTTCAGAGATGATCTGGGCCGGAGTCTCCGGTCTCAGGGGGCGGAGTCTCCGGCCACACCGGAGTCTCCGGTCAGGGGGACCGGAATCTCCGGCCTGAGACAGGAACTTCCAACCTAGGTCAAATCTGAGCGAAAAATCGACACCAACCAATTCCTAGAGAGTACATTGCCATCCTAAAGGTTCTACACCACGAATTTCAACAAGAACTACTCTCAAAACTAGATCTAGGAAGAATCCTAGAGGAAAGAGAGAGAGGTACCCGTGTCCTTCATGGTGAGATCCAAACGGAGGGGAGGAAGATCCCCGACGCTTGGGAGGTGGAGGAGCCGGTGGCACGGCGGATTCCGGCGGCGGGAGCGGCCGGAGGCGAGCCCGGAGACGGCGGCGAACTGGGAGAGGTTGGGGACGGGGGTAAGTGAGGAGTGTGAACACATCTCTTCACCCCGTGCCCTAAAAGGAACCCAGTGAATCGACCGGGTCCGGAGTCTCCGGCCTAAACACCGGAGTCTCCGGCCTGAGCCGGAGTTTTCCAGGTTTAGGGCGGAGACTCTGGACAGACCGGAGTCTCCGGTGTTGCACACCGGAGTCTCCGGACCCAAACACTCCAAAACTGCCAGATTTTTGTGGGAGACATGTATGTTGCAAGAGGAGCATGTTTTTAGGTAGGAAAGGCTTAGGATGAGAACAAGGTCACTGATGGTGGGATACGCACTTGGAAGTTGCAAGATCAAATAAAAGCCAATTTCCAAGTGTTTCTCCCAAAGACAAATAAAAGGTCTAGAAAACCTAAATAAAACCAATAAGCCCAAATAAGATCCAACTCCTCACAAAGAGGAGGGCGGTGGCCTAGGCCACCATGTATGAGTGTGTGGTGTGACACCGCGAAGATGTATCTTGGGTTCACGGCCACTACTCGTCATTTAAGCTCACAATTCATAGAACGAATATAGAGATGCAAATGAATTCTTACTATCGGCATAATGGGGGGAGGGATAGTCCAATGGATTAGGACCGCACTCCCCCTATGTCCATGCCTACACCTAAACCAAATAGATAGTCAAGAAATAGGTGTGTATGCAAGATGGTCAAGTCAAGCTCCTAGAATCCACGATATTTAGCTCATGCCTCAAGAAGGTGAATCTTGCTTCATCAAGTGGCTTCGTGAAAATGTCGGCAAGTTGATCTTTGGTTGGAATATAGCCAAGCTCAATATCACCACGAGCAATATGATCCCGAATAAATGATGACGAATCTCAATATGCTTCGTTCTTGAGTGTTGCACCGGATTGTGGCCAATCTTGATAGCACTTTCATTGTCACATAAAAGAGGCACTTTGTCACAATTGACACCGTATTCCTTTAAAGTTTGCCTCATCCATAACAATTGAGTGCATGCACTTGCGGCCGCCACATACTCGGCTTCGGCGGAAGATAGAGATATACAATTTTGCTTCTTAGAAGACCAACTCACCAAGGCCCTACCAAGAAATTGGCATGCCCCGGAAGTTGATTTCCTATCATCCTTGCAACCGGCCCAATCCGAATCCGTGTACCCGGCAAGAGAGAAATTAGTGCCCTTTGGGTACCACAAACCAAACCTTGGGGTATCAACCAAATATCGAAAGATTCTAGTGACCGCCACCATGTGGCTTTCTTTAGGAGCGGCTTGATACCTTGCACACACCCCTACACTCAACACAATATCGGGTCTAGATGCACAAAGATAAAGCAAAGAACCAATCATAGAGCGATAAAGTTTTTGGCAAACATCGATACCGTCGGGGTTAAGTTCAAGATGGCATTTGGTGTCCATGGGAAACCGCTTGCCCTTGCATTGTGCATTTTGAACCTCTTGAGCATGTCTTGGGTATATTTGGTTTGAGAGATGAAAGTCCCTTCATTCAATTGCTTGATCTCAAAACCGAGAAAGAACTTCAACTCGCCCATCATAGACATCTCGAACCTATCGGTCATAAGCTTTGAAAATTCATCATTGAAAGCTTTGTTAGATGAGCCAAATATAATATCATCAACATAAAGTTGGCATATGAAAAGCTCCCCTTTGACCCTCTTAGTAAAGAGAGTGGGATCGATTTGCCCCAATTCAAATCCACGGTCTAGCAATAGCTCTCTTAGGTGCTCATACCAAGCACGAGGTGCTTGTTTGAGACCATAGAGCGCCTTATCAAGCTTGTAGACATGGTTAGGGAATTTAGGGTCCTCGAAACCCGGTGGTTGCTTAACATATACCAACTCCTTTAAAGGACCATTAAGAAAGCACTTTTCACATCCATTTGTTGCAATTTAAAGTTATGATGTGATGCATATGCAAGAAGGATACGGATGGACTCAAGGCGAGCCACGGGTGCATAAGTCTCTCCAAAATCAATGCCTTCAACTTGAGAGTACCCTTGTGCAACCAATCTTGCCTTGTTCCTCACAACCATTCCATGCTCATCTTGCTTGTTCTTGAAAATCCACTTTGTGCCTATAACATTGCGGCAATCTTTTGGCTTCTCAACTAGATTCCACACTTTATTGCGCTTGAAGTTATTGAGTTCATCATGCATAGCTTCTAACCAATCCGGATCTTCAAGAGCTTCAAACACTTTCTTTGGTTCCACCATGGAAATATGAGCTTGATGTTCACTAAAGTTTGCCAATTGCCTTCTTGTGGTAACACCCTTCTTGTGGTCACCAATGATGTTATCTAGATGGTGAGCCTTTAATTCAAAGTCTCTTACAATTCTTGCTTTACGACGGGCTTCGATATCTCCATTGCATCTTGGAGGTATCTCTTGATCATTTGAGTCCCCGTCTTGACCGGAATGTTGACCTTGATCATCTTGAAGCACATCTTCAACAATGAAGGAGAGGGTTGATCTTGGTCATGACCTTGGCTAGCATCAACAATAGGAGAACTTGGTTCTTGCATAGCAACTTGGTCAACATGAGGAGGGTCTTGAACTTGTTCTTGGGTGGTGCATCATTTGCTTCCATGATAGGCGCCGTTTCAACTTGTGATGAAGAGGCCTCCACTTGAATGGAGCTTGGACTTGCTTGAGGAGACTCGTAATGAATCTCAACGGGGCGATGGAAACCAATGCCCATTCTTCTTATAGCATCTTGAGGCTCTTCATTATCTACATCACAAACATGAAATTGCGCCACTTGGGAGCCGTCATTCTCATCGAACCTCACATCACAAGATTCTATGACTTTCCCAACGGTCTTGTCATAGACTCTATAGGTGTGAGATTCGGCACCGTACCCAACAAAAACACCCTCTAAAGCTTTAGATTCAAATTTAGACAAACGAACACTTTTGTTCTTATAGAAACACTTACAACCAAATACTCGGTAGTAGGAGACATTGGGCTTGTTGCCGGTGAGCATCTCATAAGATGTAAACTTCTTGCCAACTCGAAAGAATAGCCGGTTAGATGAGTGACACGCCGTGGAGATAGCCTCGGCCCATAAGAATAGTGGAGACTTAAACTCCGCCAACATAGACCTTGCCATATCCATGAGAGTCCGGTTCTTCCTTTCGGCTACACCATTTTGTTGAGGGGTATATGCAGCGGAATATTGATGACGAATCCCCTCTTCACTAAGAAACTCATTTAAGGTGTAGTTCTTGAACTCGGAGCCATTATCACTCCTAATGACCAAAATAGGGACATTGTATTGGCGTTGAACAATATTGGAAAAGTCGATGACGGCTTGTTGGGTCTCATCCTTCGTCTTGAAGAAATAAACCCAAGTAAATCTTGAATAGTCATCAACAATCACCAAACAATATTTCTTCCCACCAAGACTAGGTTGAGGCACGGCACCAAAGAGATCAACATGAAGAAGTTCCAATATCCTCTTTGATGAAATGATGGTCTTGCTTGGATGGGGAGAATCATGCATCTTTCCTTCAACACAAGCCCTACAAAGACGATCTCTAGAAAAAGAAACATTGTCTTTTAGTCCAAGAATGTGGCCACCCTTGTGAAGACTTTGCAAAGTTCTCATGTTGACATGGGACAAGCGGCGATGCCACAACCATCCCACGTCGGCCTTTCCGAATAGCATATTGCTTGAGTGTTGGTAGACCCCGAAAAGTCCACCACGAACAACTCATTTTCAACATACCCAACGAACATGACCTTTAGAGTCTTGCTCCTCAAGAGTACCACCATATCAATAGTAAAATGGACATCAAAATTCATCTTATTAAGTGCACGAACGGACATAAGATTGTAACCGAGGGACTCGACAAGCATGACATTTACAAGG
This sequence comes from Poa pratensis, assembly GCA_947311845.1. Classification (NCBI taxonomy): domain Eukaryota; kingdom Viridiplantae; phylum Streptophyta; class Magnoliopsida; order Poales; family Poaceae; genus Poa; species Poa pratensis. The sequence goes on along the minus strand of CAMZMU010000063.1, from coordinate 59,679,829 downwards.
GTGATATCCTTTGCAACTACCACCTTGCCGAGACCCGTTACCTCCGCTTTTGATTTATCACCATAGGAGACGGATGCTTGATTTATATTTGGTCCCAACTCCGTCATGATCTCTTTGCTTCCGGTCATATGACTAGTGCATCCACTATCAACCACCCATTTAGACCCACCGGAAGCATAGTCCTACAAGAAATCATTGCTTGGTTTTAGGTACCCATTTCTCAATGGGTCCTCTTTTGTTAGCAACAAGGGTCTTAGGAACCCAAATAGAGTAAGCAATGTAACCATCATAAGGACCAACATATTTTGCATAAACATCCCCATAGTAATCAACATAAAGAAAGTAGTTGGGATTGTTATGCCCCGCAAAGTCACTACGAGTGGTCTTGCCCCTAGTGGCATTACCATCCGCAATGGGAGTCTTGGCTTGTGCGGGCTTGGCATTGGTGTTGCTCTTCTTCTTCTTTGCCTTGGCCACATAACCGAGGCCCTCCTTCCCTTTGTGTGGCTTTTGCTCAAAAATTTGAGCAACACCTTTTCATTACCTTTAGGAATGAGGTCTTGGCACTAGTGGCCTTGGCAAGCTCAACCTTCAACCTAGCATTTTCCTCAATAACATTTGCATGATCACAAGAGGGAGTAGAGGTGCTAGGTGAGTTAGGAAAGTTGAGTTTGAAGTTGCTCATGAGACTTGACTAGAAGAGAGTGGTACTTTCCAAGGCCTTATGAGCCTTGTTAAGTTTCTCCACATCCTCAAGGAGTCTAGCATTAGCAACCACAAACTCGGCTTTCTCCTTTTTAACCACTTTATATTTAGCAAAGACATGATCTCTATCCTTAATGATTTTAGCAATTATTTCATCATTTTTATCATCAAGAGACTCAATTCTTTCCTCAAGAGAGGTTCTATATTCACTCTCTTCTTCAAGAGAAGCATTCAAGGATTCTATGGAAGCATTCAAGGATGCTATGGTGAGAGAATCCTCTCTCTCAATTTTTCCCTTGTCATCAAGGATTTCTTCGGCCGCATCAAGTTGTCTCAAGAGAGACTCAACATAAGCCTTAGCTTCACCTTGCAAGTTAGCCATAATAGTATCGGAAGCAACAAGTTCTTTCTTAATCACAAGACTAGTTTTATCATCTATTTCATGCATAGTCTTGGGAGTAGAAGATGATACCTCGGTGACGGAAGCCATGAGGCAACGAGCGGTGTTGACGGAGAGGTTCTCATTGGGGGATTCGAAGAGAGAAGGAGGTGGAGTTGATACAATGGCCAAAGCGGCCACCTCACGAGTGGGTTCTTCTTCTTCTTCGGAATCCTCGGAAGGATACTCTTCTTGAGTCATCAACAACACAATTCTTGGTGCTTTCTTGAAGAATGGCTTCCTCTTGACAAAAGGCTTCTTTTGTATCATGTTTGATGCCTTGAGGACAAGCCTTCCACCGTTTTGCTCTCTATTCTCATAAGGACAATCTTGATGAAGTGATGCTTGTTATGACAATTGTAGCAAGTCTTTATCCTATTAGCAAACTCCTTCTTCCCACTTGGATTGTTTGATCGATCAAGTTGAGCCTTTGCCTTGGCCGGGTCATTCCAAAATGTCCTTGTTGCAAGAGCTATGTGACCATGGAGGGTTGGTTCAAGTTCATCGGGAGGAAGGTTCGGGCATGCTTCAACTTCATCATGTTCATCAAGGCACACAACCTTGGCCTTCAAAGCAAGAGAGGGACCTTGCTTCATTCCCATGGCCCTAGCACGGTTATCTTCGGCATTCTTGGTGGCAACCTTGGAGGCTTGCACTTCTTGCATAACTTCATTGGATGTCATTTCGTTGTAGTTGTGTCTTCCTTGAATGGACTTCAACTCGATGGGCTCGAAGGCAAGAGAGCATTCACATACTTCCTCTTGACCCAAGCATCATCCACATAGGTTGCCCCCACATCAAGAAGGCCTTTGCAAGAGTCTTGAGTCTTCCATACATGTCTTCATGATTCTCATTGTCAAACATGTAGAAGCCTTCGGCATCATTGCTCAAAGAATCATATCGGTTTCTCTTCATGCTTTCATTCCCAAGAAATGCAACCTCAAGACACTTCCAAGCTTCTTTGGCGGTGGTGGCATTGAGAACATAATGCTTGTCATTTTCACTCAATGAAAGTTCAATCATATGGAGTGCGGAGGCATTGAGTTGCTTTTCGGCAAACTCTCTTCTTGTCACATTGCTTGGATCCGCAACCTTGTAACCATCTTCAATGATCCTCCAAAGCTCGATAGAGGCACTGTTAATATGAGATTTCATTGAGCGTTGCCAACTAGCAAAAGCTAATGCATTAAGCTTAGGTGGAGGACCAATGGGGTTTAAGCGGGTGGTGATAGGTGGGTCGATAGGGTACCATCCCGGAACGGCATGGTACTCTTCCTTCCCATCTTCATGCTTGGTAGAAGGTGGAGGAGATGGTTTAGATCCGGAGGTGGATTCCACCCCCTTCTTATTTTTCCCTTTACCCTCCTCGGTATCACCTTCATCGGAGTTAGAGATACCCTCTAGTGGGATGAGTTCCGAAACCTTGGCATTTGTGAATTTCATGAGCATGTCACGCAACTCACCAAATTTGACATTCATGTCATTCATGGACGATGTCAATGTTGTTTCCAACTTTTTGATATCGGCCATGGATGCCATGGTCTCTTTGGCCTTGGCAAGATCGGCCTCATCCTCACTTTGTGTCATACTTCTCTTAGGCGGTTAAGCCCAAAACAAGAGAGCCTAGCTCTGATACCAATTGAAAGGATCGTATGACACCTAGAGGGGGGGGGGGAGAATAGGTGCTACTTCAATTTTAGTACTTTTTCAAATTAGGCTTGACACAAAAGGTAAATTCTCTAGATATGCAACTACGGTGAATTTACCTATATGACAAGCGAGCAACTAAACAAGATACACGAAGTAAAGACAATAAACAAGGATAGAAGTAACCGAAAGTGAAAGCACACGGAGACACGGATGTAATCTCGAGTTCCTCTTTTTTAGGGAGTACGTCTCGTTGGAGAGGTGTGAGCTACCACAAAGGTCAAAACTCAACCGCCACAAAGGCGGGTGCACCCTCTTCTCCGATGAACCGCACCACAAAGGTTTGGTTCACCTTCCACTATCGGAATCCTTCAAGGCGGAATCCGGAGCCCTTACAACAACGATCCGGGGCTCAACCCACAAGAGGACTGGGGGCTCCCGAACAGCTACAATCTGTCACAAAGACAACAAGTGAGTACAATAAGAAGCTAGGTTTTCCTAATGGAAATCCTAGCCAAGGGGCCCTCAAGTGAATGAGGGCGAAATGAAGAACGGCTTGGTGAAGATGTAGATCCGGGCCTTCTCCTTCAATCCTCCAAGTATCAACGAGTTTGGGTGGAGGGATTGGGAGATCTAGTGATTCTTGAGGTTGCAATAATGGAGACTTCAAGTTTGGGCGAGCTGGCTGGCTGGAGGTTGGTGGAGGGGTATAAATACCCCTCCAGAAAAACTAGCCGTTTTCTGTCCACTTGGGCCGGAGACTCCGGCCTAGAAGTCCGGAGACTCCGGGCAGGCCGGAGACTCCGGGGTACTCCGGGGTTACTCCGGACCTGATACCGCAGCTGCCGTCTCTTTAACACTTCGCTTCAAAGCTCTGTCAGGGGCCGGAGACTCCGGACTGGAGGTGCGGAGACTCCGGTCGGGCGGAGACTCCGGGGGTACTCCGGGGTTACTCCGGACCCTATACCGAAGCTGCCGTCGAAAGCGTCAACGCCTGAGAGACCGGAGACTCCGGCCCTGAAGACCGGAGACTCCGGTCTGGGCAGGCAGAATGCAGACTTCTTTTCATGTCAAGTGTTTCGATGCAACATGCAAATATTTCTTTTGACTCCTGCACCACTTAACATCAATTAGATCAATCCTAGTGTTGTTGCCTAACACACAAAAATTAAGGGATATAAAATATGCCCTTTCACTAGTACTGGTTGTGTGGGGTGTGTGACTGAGATTTTAGGGCACACCTTTATGTGCTTTATGTGGGATTCCACCCGTACACATGATACATCGTAATGGACAATATATACCTACTAAATTATGTCATATTCTAGTGGTAAAACTAACACTCACTCGGGACACCTTTAGTACTATTGCAGTTTTCAATTACTTTCACTTATGTTCACTTTTAATAGCTTATTTTTAATACTATTTTGATCTCAACACAAACTTCCACGCACACTTAATTGCTTCGTATTTATATAACTTGTAGGTTCATTATGATAAATGTATAATGAGAAAAAAGACATTTTCTTAGCTCCTTTGTGGTTCGATACTCTTACTTCGAAAACAGCTACAACCACCCTTGCAATTGCAGGCATCAGCCATACCGAGAAGTGACCAATCCACAAGCCATAATCCTAACAACTTCAAGTATGACACTAAACTCTCCAACATTACCTCATTTATAGATCCCTTGCCAAGAAAATGGATAATTCTTCCATTTTCAATACATGCAACCGATGATTCCAAACATCTAAGAAAATTCTCTCGCTGCACGTGGTGCCATGAGTGGAGCTGTGTCTATTGCGAGAATACATATAATTACTATTAATTAAAATATAATTTGCAAAGCTTATAATTGGATATCTCCGGCGAATTTTCTTTCTACGCCTTTTGCGTGGAGTAAACCCGCATTGCGGACATTAGTGGATATGCTATCTCGCAGGTTGGTTTTTTTAGAACATCTCGCAGAGTTCATTCTAAATTTTTTACAACATCTCGCCGAGTTCATTCTGATTAGAAATGAACAATTGGGGACTAATCTTTGTTTAGTCCCAAGCCCGCGAACTCATGATTGGGTCTATCCGTCTATAAAGTCCTACGCGCGGCAGACGCTGAGACCGACACAATAGTGCAGCACAGCAATCGCAGCCCTCTCTCCCAAAGCTGATTTAATTAGCTTTACTTCCTTCTTTCCACCCTGCACAACACAACATCGACGGCCTGCCTTGCCCTTTCGGCGAGCCGGCATTTCTGATTATTTCTCCTTCCGAAGTCTGAACTGATGGGGTGCAAGTCGTGCCAGAAGCCCAAGGCGCAGGACCGGAAGGGCCTGTGGTCGCCGGAGGAGGACCAGAAGCTCCGCGACTTCATCATCCGCTACGGCCACAGCTGCTGGAGCACCGTCCCCGTCAAGGCCGGTAAGAACCCCCAACCCAAGCTGCCGCTGCATTGGGACGCCACTCCCCGGAGAATTTCGATGGGGAATTGGACAGAATTTCCCGTCTACTTGCATTGCCGCGAGCCTTCCAGTTCTCGCAGCAAAAAACTTAATTTCCAATTTCCCCCGGTTGCGCTCTTGTTTCTGGAAATGTACCTTAGCTTGAGAGAAGAGAAATTATGAGAATTGTTGTCAGAGAACAGTTGACGATGCTCTGTAGCTTCGCCTGCTTGTTGATTGAATTCAGAATTTCAGATATTTTTTCTGGGTTAAATGTACCTTGGATTTGTGGGCTAAAATTTCCTGTGAACTGCAGGTCTTCAGCGGAACGGCAAGAGCTGCAGGCTGCGGTGGATCAACTACCTGAGGCCAGGGCTGAAGCACGGCATGTTCTCCGGGGAGGAAGAAGACACCGTCATGCGCCTTCACGCCACACTCGGCAACAAGTAAGCACACATCAGGCTTCTCACCTTTTCCACTACCTCACCTTCAGTTCAGGCTTCAGAGATGGAACAGAGATTGCTGACGAGCAAAACGTCACCCCTGATTAATTAGCAGGCGTCACTGAACAATTCATTTCCTCAAAAAAAAAAGTCTTCTACTTAGATTTGGTAATTTAAGAAAAAAGGTTAAATTTTGAGGATGCCAGATGCTACCTGCCTACTGCTGCTGCTGTTTCTCCCATTTTGCTAGTGTCAGCATGGCAAACTGAGCTAAAATAAAAATGGTTTTGCTGGAGAAAACAAAAGGAAATGCTGATGTCTGCCATGAAGACCGCTTTACGTGGTGGAGTGATGCTGACATCTGCGTTCCATATCGAGGCACTCGATTGTTTCTTTTTGGAGTGCTCGTTTGGTGATCGTGAACAACCACCTCGCTTTCATTAAAACCTGTACTGAGAAAAGTTTCACGGTTAACATCTTTTTGGACAAAAGAGAAAGAACTCAATCGCAAAAACTCGTGTCTAATGCCTGCGTTTTCTAATTAAAGAGGCTTTGCAGTTGCTTGTCGGTGCAAGCAATCTAATTTCATACTTCAACGCTCATATATAATACCGTCCTTGTTTTTTTTTTCCGAGTAACCTATACTGTTCTGAGTTTTGATAATAAACGATTATCATGTATGAACACGCTTGTGCTACAGTGTCAACTGTTCAGACCAATCATAGTGAAACAGGTGCTTTGACAATCCCAACGAAGAAGAAATGTAGGACTGCTACAACAATCATATGTTCTTTTATTTGAGTGGATGTTCAATAATAATAACCCAAAGATAAAGAACCATAAGATCACTAGTTTGTGGCCCGTACAAACCGGCCCCATGCTAGTATAAGATATGCTAAGAGGAACGAGGCCAGTGGACTTGCCAATTCAAAAAGACAAAGCATACAGTTTTGTAATACACTCCTGAAGAAAAAAACTTTATCCGGCTGTAAATTCAGAGTCCAAATTTTAATTACCTCGTGACTTTGCTTCTCTAACATGGCGAGGTTTCTTCTTGGCGCAGGTGGTCACAGATAGCGCAGCACCTGCCGGGTCGGACCGACAACGAGGTGAAGAACTACTGGAACTCGTACCTCAAGAAGCGCGTGGAGGGCGCGCGGGCACCAGCCAAGTCCGCCGGCTCGGACTCGCCCCGGAGCCCGGTTTCCAGCGAGAACGGCCAAGAGGGCAGCAGCACCGTTAGCCGGCCGGCGAACTCCGGCTCGTCCGGGCCGCCGCTGCTGGAGTCTTCGTCCTCGGCCGACGACTCGAGCTGCTTCACCGGCGCCCTCATCCGGCCGCACGCGCCGGTGCTCCCCAAGGTCATGTTCGCGGACTGGCTCGACATGGACTACGGCACCGCGCTGCTGGCGCCGAGCGCCCTGGACGAGGCCTTCGCGACGCAGGGCTTGAGCCACCAGGGGTCCGTGCAGGTCGACGGCCCGTGCAGCGGCAGCGGCGCCGTGGACTCGTTTCACGGGCTCGGTGACTGCTGGGAATTCTGCGACCTGCTCTCCGTCAGCGAGTTCCTCGGGATCAACTAGCTTTGGCGGGAACCCGTCATGATCTAGCGGCGAGGTGCTTCTGCGGCTCATTGGCGGAGTGTTTGGTCCCTTGTCCGGTGATGTAAATATGATCGTCGTGCCCTGTTTGTGCAGCTTCAAAATTAGCGTGTTAGCGTAGGGTGTGCGGAGCGTTGGTTCTTCGTAAGAGTTCGTAGCCCGCTCTGGTTCCGGACAATGTACAGAAATAATATCGGGAGCAGAGCGCAAGGATTTCATTCCCGGTTTTCCCACAACTAGGAGCATACCCACCTACTATCATGACCGTTGATTTTGCATCCAACGAATCATATTATTCCAACTATTTTATGTGTTAAAAAAATAAAAAATATGTTAATACGTGGTTTTAAATTTTTTGTTGTCAATGCATGCACAGAAAATTCATGTTAGTACATGAATCTAAAATTTAAATTACACAAATCCATCAATTGTTGATAAAGCATTGACATTTAAAAATTCGTTGATAAATTTGTTACACAGATCTTGATGAAATGAAGGGTGTGGATAGTATGTGGATATCTCTTGATTGTGGTATTGCATTTTTGGATTTCATGGCTCGTTTGTGAAGGGGATGGGGTGGGCGGGCGTGGCCGGCCGTGTCTCGGTTTTTCGTAAGAAGTTCCGGCTACTTTGTCAACGGTGACTCTGTGACTGTGAGCAAGGTTCAGAAAAACAAAGGAGATTGAAAAAACTGGATCATTATTGTCTTAGCATATCGATTAAAAAAAAATACTCTGATTAACTTGTCAAACCGAAACTGAAAGGAATAATCATCGCCTCCTCGGTACACTTGTACTGCTGCCAAACCTGATCAGCGTACCGAAGCACCACGCTTTTCCCCCGCCAACTGCTCAAGGCGAAAAATCAGTTGGGACTAAATTATCAGACAGAAAACGTGCTTTCTATTGCACCCAAAAAATGTGATATAATCTTGTTTTGCAGAGGACCTATGTGAAGTCTTTGCAATGGTACGACTCGGAGCTCCCAGGCGCGTACGGGCGATTAGGTTTCTCAGCCTCCTGTCGCCGTCGCCGCTGATCTCCCCCGCCTCTGTGCCCTTCGGGCCATGGAGGTGCGGTGGATCTCGGCCCTCGTCGACTGGAGGGCTTCGTTTTTCTGATTTTCGTGTCAAGGTTTGTTGGGGCGACGCTCTGATGGCGGCGGCGGCGGCGTCTCTTTCAATAAGGTCTCCTCGGCTTCAGTCTCATCTCAGTGGTGACGTCAAGAAGCTTGTGGGAGTGGTGTGTTTTTCAAGGGCTTTTTTTGACGGTGACGATCTCCGGATCGTCATGCAGCTTAATCGGCGGTTCATCCTTGTTCTTTGACACCGGGACGGATGTGGTCTTCTTGACCCGTTCGGCGACTTCCCGTCTCAAACAACAACGTCAGGCCAGCTCAGGGAGGAGCGGCAGCGGCGGCGCGCCGTCGACACGGTCTGGAGGTTAAAGACGAAGGGCATCTCAAGGATCTCTTTACAATTTTTGTTTTCATTGAGGTGTTTTGTACGGTTCGGTGTTTCTTTTAATACCAGGGTCCTTTTCGCAAAAAAAAGTCTTTGCGTATTGCCATGATACAACGTTTTCAGCCCATAAGAACTTGTGGAAAATACTGGTGGAAGCTACTAGCTCACTCCGTTTGAAATTATAAGATGTTTTAGTTTTTTTAGAATCAGATGTATATATACGTATTTTAATGTGTAGCATGTAGGTTTACTCATTTTGCTCCATCTGAAGTCCACATTGATACATTTAAAATATTTTATATTATGAAACAGAGGGAGTATAAAGGATACAGCTAGAACGGTGATGCTCTCTATTCGAAGTGTACACATGTGGTGTGGCTTATGAAGCGGTAGTTTCAACTAGTTTCATTGTTACGTGAGAAAAGCAAAACGTGCGCTCCGTACAAAAGGGTGCCGTATCCCGCGCGGTACCGTGAGTCCGTGAAACAGGTTTAAGGGTTTACCTTATAACGGTTTTACGGTACCGTGTTTTAAGGATCTGCTAAAAATGCTCGATTAGCGACACATAATATTTGTGCGACTTGATGATACTTTGCATTAACATGTTGTACGACCTGATGATACTTTGCATTAACATGTTGTACGCACCAATCGGCAATCGGTGCATACTTTCCCTCATGGAAAAAGAATATGTAAATAAAAGGCGAAGTTATAAGATGTAACGAAAGTCAAGATAAATGATGAAATGTGAGGTTAGGACGACCAGTCTCGTGATTTTAGCTCCCCGTCAATGCCACATGCGATTGGTAGGTCAAGGACTCCCAGCCCATGGTGATGTCTCTGCTTGCTCACGGACAAGGCCATGGGCTTGGTGACTCTATCGACCGGACCGTGGGCACTATTTGGCGTTTATGTCGTCCTCAAGCCGGCGTCGTCGCTTGTTGTTTGAAGCAGGCCTAGGAAACACGGAGCCCCGCTCGACGCACCGTCCCGCCGCCGGCCACCCTCCATCCCCGCCCGACGCGCCCGACCGGCGGTTCCCGACGACCGCGCGCGACGCCTGCCCGACCGGCGCTGCCAGAGACGACCGTGCGTGACGCGCCGCTGGCCGGACTCCATCCCCGCCTGCCCGACACCCCCGCCTGCCGCCAGCCGCGTCGGCCCGACGCCGCTGCCGCGCGCAAATCAAGCGCCCACCGGCTAGGACGAAGAGAACGCTGCCGGCGGCGAGCTCGCTCGGCTCCATCAAGCGCCCACCGGCTAGGACGAAGAGAACGCTGCCGACGGCGAGCTCGCTCGGCTCCACTGTTTCCCGTTCTAGCAGAATCGCCATGGGCAACCTCCTCACCTGCAATCCCATGGCCGACCTCCATTCAAAACCACATAGCTGACCTCCTCAACTGCAGCAAACCCTCTCTTTCTTTCAAAAAACGACGATCCAAATCGATGGGTAACCCCGAATCAGCACGGGAGATTGAAGAAGAAGACTCCATGAGGGAGTTCATTGAGGCTGACCAGGCGTCCTGCCGCAGTACGCACGCCGGCGCGCATGCCCGTCGACGGCCGGAAGATCTCATGATCTCATCCTCAGTGTCTCAGGTCACCGCTGTCCTGCGGCCTCCGCCCCTGATTTGTTCAATTCAACTTGCCATATCCTCTTAGTCGCATCGGGAGGCACGAGGGCAGATCGCAGGACTAGAGCTGGATTCGTGAGATTCACAGACGAAGGATTTGGGGATTGTTTTGAGCAGTGTGCCGTGTGCATGACATCCGTGTTGTGCTCCCACCAGCCGGATATGCGTGCGTGGCATGCGTGCTTGATGTGCGTCGGCCAAATCTGCACACGTGTTGTTTTGCTGTGCAAGAGAGTAAAGGCAACCGGGGCAGTAGGCTTCACGACAAAACATTTTTTTCTTTGATTTTCACCCTAAATCTGAAACTGTTGCCCTAAAGAAAGTGTCGTCCTAACCATCGCAGATATATTCCGGGCAACGTCAAACTTCAGTGAGAAGAACATGAACAGACATGAAGCGATAGCATAATTTCAGGGTACTTCTAAAATGCGTTCCTTTAGCAATTTAAGATGCACAAAGTATGATGATTATCTTGACAACCTGAACGATGGAAAATTCATCCAACTGTATTGAAGCTGTACAACCCTGGTTCATGGAAACTAGCGTTTGCTCCATGGCAAAGCACGTGCGTTGTTAAAAATAATTAATGATTAAGACGACAGCCCGAACTGACGTTAGGGTTATAGTGTTATACTGGTCGATCAAAACCGTTCGTGCCGACCTATTCTACCAAAAGTTTTTTTTTTCACCCCGTTGAAATGAACGGGCATGTTAGTTTGAGGATCTTTGTTCGTTGGTCATTCCTTGATACTCTTTTTGGTTTCTCTGTCTACGATAACATTAGCTCGTGTTGTATAACAGTGTTTATTTTATCTTAATTGCTATTCATCTCATGCGCAATTTGCTCCACTGTGATGTGAAACATTAGCTTAATGCACACTCGATGGGTGTTGCCATAAGTTTCTTGCAGATGATGACTTATGGTACCACATTGTTCAGCTATATGCGTGGTGCTATTGATTTGCACCAAAAGAAGTAATCCGCATTCATATATGTAAATTGTACCTTTTAATTATTAAGACGTGCGATTGCACGTACATGCCAACTAGTGTAAATAAAAGGCGAAGTTATAAGATGTAACGAAAGTCAAGATAAATGACGAAATGTGAGGTTAGGACGACCAGTCTCGTGATTTTAGCTCCCCGTCAATGCCACATGCGATTGGAAGGTCAAGGACTCCCAGCCCATGGTGATGTCTCTGCTTGCTCACGGACAAGGCCATGGGCTTGGTGACTCTATCGACCGGACCGTGGGCACTATTTGGCGTCCATGTCGTCCTCAAGCCCGGCGTCGTCGCTTGTTGTTTGAAGCAGGCCTAGGAAACACGGAGCCCCGCTTTCCTCATCACCACCCGGCAGGTCGACCACGATTGCCATGGTGCAGGCTGAGTCGGTACGTCATGGTCGAAGCTGGTTACCTATGGCCCGGCGCCTCTCGGGATGCCAAGATCTTCCATGAAGCCTACCTATTCTGGTGTGGTTATCGTTGGGTCGCCGACGCTCTAGAGGGTTGCAAGCTTGTGAGAATTGGCGACCCTCGACTTTGTGTACATCAATATCGACACCTCCATAGCACAGATGACCAAGGTGTTGACATGAGGATTCAAGGCATTCATGTTGGAAGAAGAATAGGCTCTGAAGTTATCATCTCGCATTTAATTTATGCTCGTTTTGAGTCGAGACCGCTATTTCAGGGAGTTCAAGCAGGATATGTGGTGAAGATGGTGATTCACTGTTCGTTGTGCGTGTGCGGTTTGGGGCGTCCACATCAAAATCATGCACGTGATGATGTTGAGCCAGACGATTTGGCGATGCAACAGTGTTCCTGACAAGTGGGGGCGGCGACACAGGGTGACTTCTGGTGGTGTTGTGTGAGCACCGTATCTCAGTTTCCGGGTGAAAACCCTACATCTGACCTTAATTAGTTGTATCTTGCAATGACGACTCTCCTTGTTGAAGGCATTGTTAGGTAAACTGGACATTCCTCCTTGGCGTAAGCCTGGTCCTTGTAATTTGGTATTGCCAAGTTTGGCTATAGCACGTTGGGTTTCTCTCTTCCGCCCATTCAGCTCACGATAGACATCTCTGTTCCCCAGATTACCAGAGTAGACGAGCTCACACTGTTCCATGAGAAGAGGAGAGGAGTTCAATCTTGGCCTGAAATCAATGCAGCCAAACGGCGTGAATCTTTCCATACAAAACGGCGAATGGAGCGTTCTTCGAGAGTGAAGCTCTGGTAGCTGCACCGCGGTGAAAAGACAAGAGCTCACGCGTAAAATCGGCCGCCTGCGACTGCATCGCCAAACTCGCGGATCACGAAACCGGCACACGGCGCCCGACGCGGACAGGACAAAACGGGAACGCGGATAGGACTTGCTCCACGGATCCCTCCGCCAGCTCGTCCCGTTCAATAAAACTAGATCCCGGCGCGGCTCGCCACGCGCCACCCGCCGTTGACAGTGGTTTTCGGTCTAGAATAACTTATGACAAACATTCTTAATACGATACAATAGTTAGGTTTAGAGGAAAGCACAATGCTCTTACATAGACATAGTCTAAATCTACAGGATAAGTAGGTACTTAATTACAACACCTCGACCATCACATAGATCATTGTTCTTAGGTAGCGGTAGTACATAATTATAGTAGGTAGTTTAATTAGCAACATCAATACGTATGATAAGTAGGCAGGGACATAGCCTGGATATTCAGTAAAGATTCGACATAGAAATTACAGATCAGGACACGAAGTTTGTTCATCAGCACCACAATGTAAATTTTATCATGCATACCATGGTTCTTATACAATGAAGGACAAAAATACTACCGGGAACTACCGGGTAAAAACAAATATACATACATTCATTCAGCAACGAAATTAAATGCCTCATACCATGCGACAGACTGCGGTCCAACAACTTTTGACTATGGTATTAACACTTTCATCCTACAAACGATACCTCAAAGCTACAGAACATCACGCGAAATAGTGAGTCAATGATCAGTCATCTAATTTCAACATTATTTTGCTGCTAAAGCACAAAAAGAGAATATGAACTGATAAATTCTCCACCTGGTTATCGTACAAACTGAGGCATCAAAAAAGCCTACAATTTTGCGATTTACGGTTGAAGTACAGACTGATCCACCTAAAATATGAAACCAACAACTCAAGTAGAGCACATTTTTTGACTGAAACCGTGTATGCAGTTCTTAAGTTGTGAATCTTAATAGGTTCTACAATTAGCATAATGAAACAGGGGATGGAATTTGAATGCTCCATATATCATTAGGAGGACAAAATAAGCCTCAAGTAATCAAAGCAAAAGTCTCCATATGAAATATATCATGTGCAGAATCGATTTCCCTCCAACTAACAATGGATCCTTCTCTTTATTTATACTGTAAACAACGTGAAGTTGAGAAATGAAGAAACAAATGCATGTGTTAAAAGTCACGGAAGTACAATTTCAGAGCAAAGCGTCAATCCTCTCTCATACATGAAGTTATAGCCATAAGAGACTTCAGGATAGATAGGTCTTTTAACATCTGCAAACTATTACAGGCCTTTCAAGCAGCTTGTAACATCTTTAATTTCGACATGTCTTACAGTATAAACGTTTAAAATAACACTCATCAGCTAATCTTAATATACGCCAATGTGTGCTATGCCCACATAGACCGGAACTCAAGAAAACTAATGTCCGAAGTGATATCATTTTTCTCAATATATCTGAAGGCACAAAGTGTAATGTATTTTTCAGAAAATGACAGCACAAAGGCATAACTAAAGAACTAACAACACTGCATTTGGCAAGGATAAGTAAAACCATGTCTACATCATAATGACAGTGAAAGAGTCCAACCATGTGAGAACTGATTTTCAGGACGAAGGAAAAGACAACTATGTATGGCGAGCATGGCAGAATAGTAGAAGCAACATCCACATAAGATATACAGGAGCATCGTACCAATGGACAATTAGTTCATATTTACAGGACATTATGAATGGGAGCAACAATATCTTCAGAGTGATACGCAAACAACATAGAAAGAACATTCACTTGTAACAACAAAAGCTTTCACTCCTAGAAAACCAAAGTAGGATTCAGCCAGGGCACTGGGTAATGAAGAATGAAATGGAGAAACACAATTGAAGAGCAGAAGCTCATAGTAAATAATCAACACCAGGAGATGGACTAATTAAGAAGAGCATAAGCTTACTTGAAGCATAGTGAATAATCAACACAGTGAAATATCAAGTACGTAACTGGTTTGTACTCAAAACCCAAGTATTAAACTTTTAAAGCTATGAAAACCATATAACCAATTGTGTGTAGATGTAGGTGCTCCTAGCTGGGCTGGGACAGCAGATAAAATTAGGAAAATATGTAAGCTAAGGACAACAGTAAGGAAACGCAGAGCGACGACAGGCATATACCTGACTGAAAGATCGATGTAGCACGGGACCACAACAACAGTACACCTGAAAGAAACAAAAGAAAACTTGATTATATGACCCATACCAAGAACTATCATCACGCAGAGGTAAACAGAAATCCCGAGTACACACGGAGCTACTCGTATGATGGAAAAAGATAACAGACAAATAACTACACAACTACACAGCAAACAATCCTAACTCACATAAAGCACCTGAAAAGCTAGCCTCATGAGCTGCAAGAACAGAAGGAGACAGACAAAGCTGATGGAATGACTGTTAGGATAATGATAACAAAGGTACTCTATTTTCGTAATTAAACATTATCAAGAAGACACCAATGTCCACATAATCCAAAACTGGAAAAAGCAAAACAAACAATTTCATTTCAATGTCTGCACTACTCAGTCCTAATTTCGACCATGAGGCACTAAAACCAATTTTGTTGACTAATTATAACTGTCCCTAAAAGCCAACAGCAGTGACCATATCATCAGAGCATAAAAGGCAATTTATTTGACTAATTATTGGTGTTCTTAAAAGCCATCAGAACATAAAAACCAATTTAGTTGACTAACTATCAGCCGACCAAGCAAGAGAGGCAAATAGCTAGTCAGTTATTCAGCCATAACGTCCACTAAGAAATACCTACCGCCACCATAGCTAATTTCTATTAATATGTAAAGCACATATAGATCAGCCCCACATCTATTAACACGCAAAGCACACACAGATCAGACCCACATCTATCAATATGTAAAGCACACGTAACTCATCCCCACATCTGTTTGTATCATAAACACAACCCATAGCGTATTCGTACTTCAGGCCTTGAGCTTACCAGCAAGAAAACAGATCACAAATCAAGCAGCAGCAGCAATCTTCAGGCAGCAATCACCAACCACGCGACGACCTGCAAAAAGAGCAAAGAACACCACAAGCGTGTTAGGCAAAAACAAAGAAAACGCAACACCACAGACTGCAAGATCATAGAGTTGAAAAGGAAAAATTATAAAAACAAAGCACGGAGCACAACCAAGCCCTGAGGGCATATAAAATAAAGAAGAAAAGAGGAAGAACGAAAATAAACAACAGAAACGAACAGAGAATGTAGCAAACCCAACCATAGGAACCCAAAGGAAAACCAAGGCAGCAACAGAGTAGAGAGAGAATAAAAAGAACCATGAGAGCAAAGAAGAAAGAGAAATAAAAACAAAGAAAGAAGATCCAAATCGAAAGAAGGAACCAAATTAGGAAAGACTAAAATCGAAAAAAAGAGCACCATAAAATCAAGAAGAGACAAAACGAAAAGATACAAACAAAAAGAATGAAGAGCCAAACTAAGAAAAGGCAAGACACAGGAAATTCCAAAAGCGAACAACAAAAGAATTTCACAGCAAGAAGAAGATGCAGATCTGAGACAGAAACAAAGGGGAAAGAAGCCAAACGCCCAAACCACAGGAGATGGCTGCTGCTGTGAGGGGATGCAAGAAGTGGAGGAGGCCAGGAAGTTGCGCTTCTGGCCGTCGTCCTCCATGACGAATCTGAGCCACGCGAAGCTCCTCACAGGCACCACACATCTCCACCAGCCACTCCTTCCGGCGAGAGAAGGCACGAGGGTGGTGTGGCGAGCTGCGGCTGTATCCAAATAGATGGAAAACGAATCGAATCCCCACAGAAACGACGGCGGATCGAAAGATCGATCTGAAACTCCATCAACGGAACAGTAGGTCGGAGGACGGAGCAGAGGAGGCGAAACCGAGGAGGCCGGGGGAGCGGCGGCGGGGTGAGAGAGAAAGGGGAAAGTGAGGCGAGTTGAACTCATCCCCGATGGACGCGAGGGATAGGACGTGAAATGTCGATACTACCCCACGGGGCAGCAACTTCTACACCGTCCGCCGAGCAAACCACAGCCGCTGACAGGCGGGCCACCTCGAGGACAGGCCCACACGACGCGAGCAAACGGTCCAGAGCAGCACCGACGACGCCACACGCCCTGCCACTGCCAAGCGGGACCGGCAGCACCTGGACCCAGCGTCAGTGAGACATGTACCCAGCAAAAAAAAAGTAAGAAAAGGCAAGAAACAGACACCACGACGGCGCAGGAGAGAAGACAGCTTCTACCGCAAACGGACGGCCGAGATGCCGCGGTGACTGCTCGATCCGACGGTCGAAATGCGCTAATCGCTGTGGTGAGGCCTTGGGGGCACCCCATTTACCTCCTTCGATAAAACGCCGCGTCGTGCCGTGCCGTGCCGCTGCCGCTGCCGCTCCTCCTCCTGCCGCGGCAGCCAAATGCTCGTCGTCCTGCCCAGACTCCTCCACCTCGATCGCAGCTCACGCATTTATTGCTCCCCGCCCTCTGCGATGCTCGTCCCAGCAGGCAGGCACAGGACCTCTGCCTGCCATGGCCAGATTTCTTTTGGAGCACCCCTCGTCCGGCCTGCGCCAGAATCCGAGCCACGCCCGTGTTGGCAGAGCACCCTCATTAATGGCCCGAGCTTACGTATCTTCATCAACTACCAGTCCTGCCCATCACTGACGCTCCTGTGCCCGCCTTGTTCTTGGTGGCGCCACTGTGCTGCTCACTCGCACGCAAGATCGCTCGGCAGGGGAGCGCGGCGGGGCGACGTAACCAGTCTTGGTCCGGCCATTCTGGCTTACTGTTCATCCCTACGATCCCTTCTTCGGAGGCTGCATTGGTACGAATGTTTTGCGTTTAACCCGCTCCCTTTCTTGTTTCAAGAAGTAAAATCATCAGACAGGTCAAGCGGAAAGACCACCACAAGTTTAATACACCGGGGAGTTGAGTAAGTCACCCTGCCCGATCTGGTTTCAGTGCATTTTATTTACGATTTGCTTATTTAGGGTTTGCGGTTCCTTAGTGTTAGCTAAATTTGATTGCCTTTTACACCGTTGTAATTTGGATGAAGACATTTGGGATGTTAGATTAAATTCTGAGGGCACGGATAATATGGAAAGAAAAATAGGCCGTTCCGACATTACTTATCTTAATTTATTAGCACTGATAGAGAAAGAGGGGTATGTGATGAAAGAAATAATTTATGTGTGAAAGAGGAGGGCAAAGGCTTGGCTGGCATGGCATTGATTGATTATATGTCTAAGGTGAAGGAAATGTTGGACAAATATGAGGATAAGTAGTGCATATACCTCACTGTTATCAGAGCTGGAAGAACAAGGATGTCGCGCCTAGGGGGGTGAATAGATGAAAAATAATTAAGGTTAAAATTTGGATAAATACAGAATAAAATTAGCGTTTAATTTATCAAGCACAAAATCTTAATCTATTAGACTCAACTATGTGCATCAACAACTTATTCTAAACAAGATGAACACCTATGCGATATCAAGATATATAACTTCAAACTTGGTGGTTATCACAAAATAAATCGAAAATCCATATCGGCTCATAGGTCTAGATGCACAAGTAAAGAGATCAGGATAGAAATAACCAATGTACGTGGGGACGATGATTTATCCTGATGGCTCACCTGATAGTAGGACTAAAAGATATTTTTCCTTTTGCTGGAATGACAAAGAGCACAGTGAAAAGGGTTTTACACTGCTGCAACCATTGTCACAAATCGGAAAACTAAATCAAACTTAGTGTTTTATATATGGTGGCATAGTGAGATGGAAGTTCTTCTCTGCTGGTTTCGGCTGAGTTCCAAAGTTTAAGACTGACGGATTCTATAACGAAGACCCTTGTATATCGCCAGTTTAGAATCAGTAGGATGTTTGGATTAAAACTTCGTAACGGAACTTGAATGCATGGGAGCGTTGTTTGGTTCTTGCTTTCCTTGCACGTTTTGGGGCATAGGATAGGGCATCCCATCGGTGATGTATATTTGCATCACCAAAGTTTAAAAATTAGAACATGCCTAAGAATATACATCACCGTTTAGGGATAGGTCACCTCTTGGAGCTACGTTTTTACCGTTTTGTGATGTAAAAACAGTTTTTTTGACATGTGCCCAATTTTACGTCAGCTATTGGAGATGCTCTAACATCTACTCCCTCCGTTCCAAATTAATTGACTTTCATTTGTCCACACATGGATGTATCTAGACATGTTACACGTATAGATACATCCACATGTGAACAAATGGAAGTCAATTAATTTAGAACGGAGGGAGTAAGTGGTAATTTTTGGATAAATGACAGAAGGAGAGCATGCTACCTTCTCAAATGACTGGACACTTGCAAAAGGTCTTCCGGTTTTAAACTACTGCTCCCTCCGTTTCTTAATATAAGATGTTTTTTCGTTTTTCTGATTCGTACGTATCTAGACGTATTTTAGTGTGTTGATTCACCCATTCCAGTTTATATTTAGCCTATAAAAAAGCCAAAACATGTCATAATTTGGTTAGGATGGAGTACTATATTTAATCACACGGGCAGTGTAAAAGTTTGAATGATCAAAAGTGAGTGACCGGCAGTTAAAATTTGCACTGGTCGCTGAGTTGAAAATGCTGCCGACCCCTGCAGTGGTACATTGCGCAACAGCAGACAACCGGTCGTCCCCTACCTACGCATTCAAGTCGCCATGGCCCCTCGTCGTACTTGCGAGAAAGCACATCGCGCGTCTTAAATGCGCTGGCCCTCTGCCCGTCGTCGGCTCGACCACTTGCTATCATCATCGATCTCTTCTTCCTTCCCACTCTCGTCGTCCCGTTGTTGCAGCAGCAGCAGGTGAAAATCCGGGAGCATTAATGGCCCTCCAGTGTCCTCCTCGGCTTATAAATCCATCTCCGCATTGATTGCCCACGTCCCGTCTCCTTGTCTGTGTAGCCAACCGCCCAAGCTCGCTGCCTCACTCTCACTAGATAAGAACTAGAGGATACATAGATCGATCTAGTGTAGTCGGCGGCGAGGAGGGCATTCGTTTCGTGTCGTCGGCGGTGGTGGTGCGTCGGCCGGCGCCATGGGCAGGACTCCCTGCTGCGAGAGCAAGGGGCTGAAGAAAGGGCCGTGGACGCCGGAGGAGGACAAGCTCCTCGTCGACTACGTCCAGGCCAACGCCCCCGGCAACTGGCGCATGCTCCCCAAGCTCGCCGGTACGTCCCGGCAAGAACTAACTATGCATGCATGATGCATCATGGTTTCCTTCTTTGGATTTTTTCTTTCAATCTGCTCTAGTTGCGCGATTCGTTGAGCTGAAGGGAGTGCTGTGTGACTTTGCGTGCAGGGCTGAACCGGTGCGGCAAGAGCTGCCGGCTGCGGTGGACGAACTACCTCCGGCCGGACATCAAGCGCGGGCCCTTCACCCCCGAGGAGCACAAGTCCATCCTCCAGCTCCACGCCATCGTCGGCAACAAGTGAGTGCTAATTCAGTACTCCGCACTACAGTCTACAGGACGTTTGCACTTATGTGTTGAATTGAATGAGGATGCTCATTGAATGATCAAAGATCGACGTCATTTATGAACTCATCTGTGTTCATTGACCATATGCATCCAAATTCCAAAACCGTCCCTCGATCTGACGATGTTTCTGTCGTCGTGATCTTCTCATCTCAGGTGGTCCATGATCGCCGCGCAGCTGCCGGCCGGACGGACAACGAGATCAAGAACTACTGGAACACCAACCTGAAGAAGCAGCTCCGCCAGCAGGCGGCGCTGGGCGGCGACCACCCGGTCCTGGCCCTGGCCGGCGCCACCACCACCTGCCTCGCCGCGCGCCACACGGCCCAGTGGGAGACCGCCCGCCTCGAGGCCGAGGCGCGCCTCTCCATGCTCTCCACCTCCGCCGCGACCACCAGCGTGACCGCCTCGTCGTCGTCCTCCACCGCCGAGCACGGGGCCGCCGACACGCCGGCCGACGTCTTCCTGCGCCTCTGGAACTCCGAGGTCGGGGAAACCTTCCGGCGCAAGTCGTCGGCGGTGTGCGAAGAGGCGGTGGCAAAGCGTGAAGGAGGAGCGCCAGCTGCTGCGGCGGTGCCGGTGTTGCCGCCGTCCGGGGATGATCACTCGTCGGCAGCGTCCAATGTGACCACGGCCGTGACGGCGGAGGCCTACCAGGCGTTCCTGGACCTGGCGGCCGAGGAGTTCGGCTTCTTCCACGGCGGCTTCTCGCTGTTCCCGCGGCCGACGGGCTCGCCCAGTCCTCCATGTTCGCCGAGTTCTAGCTAGGAGTTGCTGACGTACGTAGCGCACTATGCATGCGTACGCGTACGTACATACGTGTGTAAACATGGCAAGCGTGTGCATGTGAGCATGTCGTGTGTTGCCGTGGCGTGTGTACGTGTATGTACCGTGCAGTGTAGCAAATGTGCGCGTCAGTGCACGACTCTACTGTAGTACGTGTGTGATGGCAGGGTTATCTTCCTCTCTAGGGCAAGCGTTTTTTATCCCACTGCTCTAGCTGGGAGTCTAGGACAGGACAGGACATCGATCTGGTGATGCTTGCCGTGGACTTTAGGTGTTTTTTCCGTTTATTATGTTGTGCAAACAGATAAGCATGTGTGTACTTTTGATTTACTAGATCCGTGTAATCGATCGATGCTCAGCTTCGTGCGTGACAACTGAGTTGGTTTGGATCCTAGGATTTTTATAATTTTTCTTTAGAGGATTTGGCTGCTAAAGACTTTTTTTTGAAACCTTTTGGATCATCTGGCTATCAAATTCCTATACCCCACCCCGTAGTACACGAGATCAAACATCTTTCAATTTCTTCTATACCCATTCATTCTATCTATTCAGACTTCTTCGTCAATCATCTAAAATTTCAATGTTTGTTTCATGTGCAGGCATCTCAAACTCCTTTTTACGTTCCTATGTTTTCATGATCCTGCAATCCTAATGAGCCCTTAAAGTTTCAAAACATCTATCATCTATGGAACGAAGTCGGATCGCTTGTCTAGGGTCAAACAATCGGTTTATGTCAGATAGAGAACATCACGTGAAAAACACTAGGCAAACTTTAAAAAATATTCACAAAACAAACTATCATACGATATTTCAAAGAATTATCTATTTTGTTCCAAAGAGAAACATGACAATCTCAATCGAAATGATCTGTCAAATTTGAACAAGTCTACAATGTTTCCACTTTTGAGAAAATGTATCCACTTACCGCTAGAAATTATGTTTTAATGTAGCGGTGTAGCATCGATAAACCAATACTACTCCCTCCGTTCTGAAATTAGTGATGTGATTTTAGTTCAAATTTAAACTAAAATCACGACACTAGGGCAAACCTCAGTGGGGATTTGTGACAAAGAACAATGAATATTTTTTCTATGCGTCCACTTTCTAAAACCTACTGGAAATTGTAAAGTTTGTACATTTTTGGAAAAATTACATATATTAAGTTGAAAATTACAAATGATTTTTCATATAATAATATGAAATTAATTTTTCTAAATTTTATGGAAATGAGAAAATAAGAATGCCATAGTGCAATCTTCAAAACTTGCGCTCCAACACTCAATTTTTATGTTTTTGTGTCACGTTCTAAAAAGTTGGTTCTTGGGTACAGGGGCGTATCCAATGGGGGTGCCATGTGCCAGCCATGGCACCCCCTCCAAACATGTAAAAATCTTTTACCTACTAGTATTTGATTTAATCTAGGCTAAATGCTAAGCTCAATAGGGAATTTCTAAGCTTGGCACCCCCACTAATTTCATCCTAGATCCGCCACTGCTTGGGTACCTCCTTCCAAAAATCCTCTAAATTGAAGCGTGAAGTGGTGCAATGACAAAGTTTATGAGAAAATGAGTGATTAAATTATGTTGGATTTTATAATTTAATCGTGAAAGTGCATTCACGTGTTACCTATCAAAATAGCCCAACCGGTACGTATCACTCTCGACAATTGTTCACTAGATGGGTAATTGACGTCGCAAAGGCACATGTTGATAGGTAACACGTGAAATTTATTCTACAACCAAATACGGAGTATAAAACACTAGGGACTCCTCCAATGTGTGGTACTGTACTATAGTCGCAAGCAGTGCAATCCAACCACAAAGGTCGGTCCAGTCCACGACTCGTTGCGTGCGTGCATGCAAGCATTGTCGGTCCCGGTCCGCCGTCCACGCACTGTCAAGGAAATGCGGTCGAGAGGATGGTATGTATATATGTATAGACAACGCGTATAGCGTAGCTTGGACCATCTACGGATCCGGTCTTTTTTTTTTGCAAAACACAATATAACGCAGGCACTCACATACACGCGCACACACTCATCTCTATGAACGCACGCACGCACACTCTACCCCTACGAGCACTTCTGAGAGACTGAGCCGGCGGGAGTCTTGAGATTGACAAAGTCACCACAGACGTCTCGCTGTCGACGGGAACGTCGCCTCCCACTGAATAATATTCCGCCTTAAATGAGAAACACCAGCGTCAAACTTGGGGTTTGAACTCTGGTGGGCTGGGGATACAACCATCCATCTAACCATCATGCCACAAGCAGGTTCTCATCTACGGATCAGGTCTGGTCATGTCGGAGACCACGTGTGGCTCGCACGTCGTCGATCAATCGAACACGGTGACGAAGTTGTTGCTTCAAGTAGCTGCTCCCACAAACAAGACATGTTAATTTATAACCTTACCAAATAAGACAATTTTTTTGGTTTGGTCCGGAGGGCCTGTTAAACACATGTCAAGTTTGTAATACCTCAGTTTGAGTAATACAAGTTATTTTTGTAAAAAAAACAAGACATGTATATATACTTGCATGTTTTTTTTCAGATTTTTTGAAAACCTAAAGATGAACTTTTTGATTTTTTAAAAAGCAGGCTCACGGGATCTCGAGAGTTACAAATGATTTCCAGACAAACCAAAACAAAAGATCGAGAGATCGAACATTTCGGTTTAGCGAGTGAGTGATACCCGATGACGTAGTTACCTGCGTCAAAAGAATATGGGTTAGGTTGAGACTCCAAGTGCAGAGTGTGTAGTAAGTGGAAGATGTGTTTTCCCCACGAGGGGTGACTCGAGAGTTTAATATCGAACTCTCGGGAAATCAGTAGTGAAGATTTATCTTTCCTATCCTTCTTTTGGTTACCTACAAAACAAAGTAAATGTTTTGGTCCTCAACCTCACCTAGTGGTTGTCAAACAGAAGGTGTGAGAATGATATCAAGATAATATGTAATGCAAACAAGAAATAAATATGCAATGGTGGTAAATAAATATGCAAGGATGGTGGTAGCAATGATAAATGATATTTTTGGGTTTTATATGATGAATACAAGATGTAAAAGTGTTTTTGTATTTTCGAATTTTTAAATGGCAGAAAATGGTAAAGTGGTAAAAGTTGTTGGAAAGGTGTTTCTTATGATTAAAAATGGATCGGGGTTCATGGTTTCACAAATGCACTCTCTGTTTAATAAAGTGGTAGACAATGGAACACTAGAGTTGACATATGAGATTGCAACACAACAATTTAATGACAAGTTATAATTATATGGGCATCACGTCCTAACATAGAGACCTTTTAGTTTATTATTAGTCTCACTTATACTCCACCAAGATGCGAACTAAATCATAACAGCTCAATAATTAAGATAACTTAGAGTATAGCAATAAGTATCATGACATGAAGTTAAAATAAGAACATGCTAGATCTAGTCATGGAGGAAGTGGCAATGGTCACACCCACATCTCCGGTAGCATGGTATTTCTTTTTATCCCTAGTGAGGCAACAAAATAAGGTAGAGATACCCAAGTGGATCGCAGAACTTTCTCTCACGTTCACTGCACTAGCCACCCCCGTTACTCCAACTAATACACACGTTCCCCCTCACACGCTCTCATAAACATGCTTGATCATGACAAGTAAATAAGAACGGGGTACATAATATGCATCTATTTTCATAACTGAAACAAAACCATTGCAATCTCAAACATATATTAACTCATAAAAAGATCCACCACAAAGGTATTACATAGATGACCGTAATCATGTTCAACAGCTCATACGGTACTAATTAGTGAAGCTCAAGAGAGAGAGAGAGAGATACATAAGTTACTTCCACAAACCCATAGTCTAGAGGTGGACTACTCCCTCTTCATCATGGAGACGGTGGAGAAGTCGTTGGAGAAGATGGAGACCACGCCGGCAGCGCCCCGCCGGAGTTTTCCTCCTCCAATCTGCAACTTCAGGTCTCTATTTCGGTGTTTCTGTGTTTCTGCGGCGCTCCTTCCAGAGAACGTCGGGAGGCTATTTTTATAGTCGGTTTTAGGTCAAAACGGAGTCGGTGGAGGAAAGATCGACGGCAACGGAGCTCCGAGGCCCAAAAGAGGGGGTCCCACGTGGCCCAGGTACCTGGCCACGTGGGTCCACTCAACTTCGGCCTCCGAATTCCTTTCATGCACTTCCTTGGCTCCTACGCTTTGTTCCTTCCAAAAACTGATGCCCGTAAAATATTAGGTCATTTGGACGTCGTTTGGGTCCCTGAAACATTAAAATATAGAAAACAGGGTTTTCTGACTGTGCAGTGTTAATTCCATAAAAATAGGAAACATACCAAATATTTCCAAAATCATTATAAAACAGTGATATAACCCTTATATGATGCAAATATGACTGAAATATAAGTAAAATAATGCAAAGTTCATGTATACATTTTACATGCATCAGTGAGCATTTTACTTTTTGAAAGTGGAGTAGTATATTTGCTTCCTCTAGTCTTGGCTTGCCGCAGCTGCATTCACCAGTCACGAACTCACGATAGAGTAAAAGGATTAAAGGAATCGGACTCTAAAGGAAATAAGGAATACTATAAGCAGACAGGATCTACAAGTAAATAATTTGGGCGGTGCATGTACTGGTCCAGCATAACATGCCTATGCCGATCTATATGCACATACGATGTGAGATGGAGATGCCCAATGATTAAGGATCTATGCCGTGCAAGAATTTCTACTTACTTCTACCATGGTACGGTAATTCCACATACCTACAAGCTTTTAGCTGTGAGTT
Organism: Poa pratensis; assembly: GCA_947311845.1. Taxonomy (NCBI): domain Eukaryota; kingdom Viridiplantae; phylum Streptophyta; class Magnoliopsida; order Poales; family Poaceae; genus Poa; species Poa pratensis. Next base: position 59,654,066 of record CAMZMU010000063.1, on the reverse strand, counting down.
ACACTTGCACCGAAGAGTGTTCAATCAGCCCGTAGTTATCTCTCCTTTCGGGATTCGCTGTTCTGTCAATACCTGAATTTCAGAGAAAATGCAAGACAAGATTTTAATTTAGTAATAGTGTAATTTAAGTGAGGACAAATTATTCCGTAACCATGTAAGAGCTCAAGTTCAAAACACATCTACATGAAGCTCAGACTTTCCACTCCGTGAATGTGGATAGGTGGGACCCTCACAACGAGGAAAATAACATTTATTGCCGTCGACTGACTCAAAGGGCAACTTTTCATTGCCAGTCTCAGCCTGTGTCTGTGTGGTTTCAGCATCACTGCTTCACTCTGCAATCGTCTACGCCTAATCATTCTCTTACTCGCACATATTAAATGCCCTGTCAGGCCAGCAGTTGCCTGGATCGATCACCTAAAGACTGTTCCTCTGAGTTAACTTTTCGAGAGTACTCCTCTGAGTTAACTGAATATGCAACTGTTGAGCATGAAGTATCTTGTAGACTTGTATACTGTTACATCCTCTTTAGTCATTTTTAGTGCTTTTGATTTGAAAAAAGGTCGCATAATTCAGTTTCTAAAAAATTTGGACGCCCTGCATTGATTAGAAGCTACTCCCTCCGGTACCGAAAATGTGTCGCCAAAATAGAACTGCATACTACAATTTTTTGGTACCACTCCTGACACATTTTTAGGATCAGACGTAGTACTATATATTTGGTTGGTAACATCGTGAGGTTTATATTAGATGAATCAGTTGCAAGCAACACGAGGAAGGAGATGGCGTGCACCAACCGACGGAAGAAAAGGGACAACTTGAATTGAATCAGTAACGGGAGTGGTATTTTGACTCCCGGGTGCATCTGCACCCTTTATTTTAAATGCATTTTGGACATATATTGAATTTTTAAAAATTGAAAAAAACGTTCGCACATATATATTAACATGCTTTGTGTTCACAAAGTCGTTTTACGAAAAACTGACATATTTTGTGGCTTGTGTAAAATAGATAAAATTTGGTGCTAAAATAAGGCTTTTCACGAGACTATTTTTTGTCTTTTTGCACAGGGCACAAAAAAATATGGTTTTCAGTGAAACGACTTTGTGAAGACATATAATGTGAAGATGTATCCGTGAAATTTTATTTCAGATTTTTTTGACATTTTAAAATATGTTTGTCAAATATCGGGTGCATATGCACCTGGGTGCCAAAGTAAATTTCACATTAGTAACATCCTTTTTTATAAAGTGCGCTTTATAACTTTGAATGTTACTATTGTCATTCTGATATATTGTACCCGGTCTTTTCATAGTTATAGGATGCAAATAATCGCATACACAAAAGAAAAGAAAAATCATAATCCAACCATATGGAACTCGTAAAACGCCTAAGACGTTGAAGAGCCGATTCGTAGACTACATTGTCAATCATGTAGGGAAAAAAATATCTTTCACCACCTCCTCCAACCGTTTATATATTATTTTCAATAAACGGAATATATTGATATCGTGAATATACTAGTTACACCCAGCCTCTGCTGTAACCAGATGTGTGAAGACATCAAGCATGCACACAACTAAAAAAGAAAAGAAAATGAGAAAAAAGACCTCGCTACAGTGATTAATCAGTCGCAACAACGAACTCTAACCACCACCAAACAATGCACAGACGTTATCGTTGCCCGATAAAAAATCTCAGATTCTCACTCTGGAGAAAGTCCGAGTTCTCAAAAGAATGTCTTCAAAAAGACCATTACCAGGTGCTACCAATAAAGACAAGACAAGGTCTTTGTTCTCCTGACTTTGTAGAGACAACTACAAACAGAGCAAATTAATACATCGATTTTGTGCATGCCTTCTCATGGGTTGTATCAGTTTGACGTTTAACTTTGAGTACAATAAAACGGACCTGGTAAATTCCTACAAACAGAGCAAATGTTCACACGGTGATGCCGAAATCGCCTCAAAAGAGAAATGTCTCGTCACACACTGATGCTGAAATCGCCTCCCAAACCGTTGTTGAAATTAGGGTTGACACGGTGTCATGGAACTGATGCCATAGTGGGTGAGTATTCCCTATCCCCCTCCTCGCGCATTCATGTGGCAGCCCAACGCCCATCGTGGCCGAACTAGATGGATTGGGCCGCCGAATTTGATTCTCCTCCTCTTCTATCCATAGCCGAGCTCAAGATCTCGGCATTGGCCGCTGGAGGTGGAACGCGAGACTGTTGCGGCCGCTCCCGCCATTGCCAATTGCCATGAGCCCTGACTGAAGTTGCTCCTCCATACGAGCTGATTCTCAAGATTAACCCGGTGATATATACAGCCACCAAGCACCAATTTCTCGCGCAGTCGCGCTCGCCACCCAACATCCAATCCTCGTTAACGAGAATATTTCGCGCTAGCCATCTCCGTGGTGCTCAACCAACTTTCAGTCTAGAGCCATTGTCCTACAGCAACGACAATAAAACAATGACGGGATTGCGCACCTAAACCCACCACCAAATCTAGTGGCGTGGGAGGATCCCACTAAGACACAGTGGACCTCCTGCCGGAAAGAAAAAGGACTCACCCTCCTGCACGCCCAACCTCTCTCCCCGTCTCGTAGTATTGGCCTCCTTGACGCCCAACCTCTATCCTCGTCTCCTAGCATGCACATGCGCTTGGAATATAGCCCCGTCATAGCATTAGCTTTTCCTTGTGATCCATTGTTCAAAAGATTGTTCTGTCATTGTGTGCTCGTCAGGTCGAGTGCTCGACACCATAGAGTCAAATGAAAATGTTTTTGATGAAATGAAAAGATTGTTCGTGACCATTCCAATCTTTTGAGAAGATTTTTACCCTGCTGAAAGAGCATGCTAGGCTCTTCCTCTGTTTTGGAGTTAATAACAACACACCCACTGAACTAATCGTGTTCTTAAGTTTGATCAGGGATGAAAAGATCAACACGAGAAGTTCTCATATGGAAGAGAGAGGGGCTCGAAAATCTGCCCAGGCTGAATTTGTCCTGACGGTAGTACCGCCAGTGGGCAGCGGTAGTACCGCTCCTTCTGGAGTAGTACTGCTGCAGCACGCAGGCAGTCCTCTCCTGCGGTACTACCTCTGGAAGTACCGTTGCTGATGGTAACGGTACTACCGCTGGAAGTACCGCTGGGGATACCGTTCAGACGTTTTAAGCCACTGTCTCCAACGGTATCTCTCCGGTACCCCCCACGTACTACCGATGGAATACCACGAATTTATTCGAGGCATAACAGCGGTAGTACCGGTGGGTTCTGGCGGTAGTACCGGTGCCTGGTAACTACGGTAGCACTCTGTGCTACCGCTGCAACTGAGCATCGGAACCACTGAGGTACTGTGTGAAGATCAGTAGCGGTAGTACCGCTGTTCGCCAGCGGTAGTACCGTTGTGCACATTTTGTGCATAACGGTTGGATTTTCAGGGGCCCCTATATAAAGACCCTTTCTTCCCCAATGAAAGGCTGCGATTTACATTCTCTCTCCTCCATTGTTGCCGAGCTTCAAACTACTAGATCTCCCACTCCAACCACTCAATCGACTTGATACTTTGAGGAGTGTCATAGGAGGTCTAGATCTACATCTCCACCGAAGGAATTTCAAATCCCCCCACACGGATAGTGTGGAACTTGCATCTTGGGTTGCTTGTAACTCGAGGTGCCTTTGTGAGTCTCGGAGGAAGTCCGAGACATTGTTGGGAGGCTTCAACTCATTGTGGAGTTCCCCGACCTTTGTGTACCGGCTTGGTCAACGCCATCAAGGTGACCTCATAGTGAATGAGCCGAACCCCCACGGGTAAAGCTCACGGAGAATAGAGTGAGCACATCCGTGCTATTGGAGCGCCTAGGTGGCTCCACACTCCTCCAACGTAGACGTACTTCCCTTGGGAAGGAACTACGGGAAACATCTCCGTGTCTCACTTTGCGGTTACTTCTATCCTTTACTTGTTGCTTCCGCTACGTTGCTTACCTTGCTTGTATCACATAGGTTGCTCACTTAGTGCACATCTAGTCAACCTTGTTATACTTTGCTCAAGCCTAATTAATCGAAAAAGAATTAAAATTTGGTAGTCGCCTAATCACCCCCCCCTCTAGTCGACATATCGATCTTTCAATTGGTATCAGAGCCTCGTCTCTTATCTAAGGCTTCACCGCCTAAGAGAATATGTCGGACGTCGTGGACCCTCTCGCATCGGTTACTAATGAACGCTTTGGTGAGGTTGTTAGTGAACTCAAGAGTGAGATATCGAATCTCAATACCGAGATCACTACCAACCTCAACATAAGCATGAAGGAATCGATGCGAGAAATGTTCAAGGAGTTCCTAGGGAAACCGGATCCTCCTAAGGTTGATTTACCCTCCTTGGAAAATGTCCCGGGAAGGTAGATACTCTTCCTTCTACGGGTATTGTCAATGCGGACGGAAAGGCGCAAGCCAATCCCGAAACAAAGAACTCCGAGGATGGTAACTCAACCCCAAGGAAGCCGCCGGGGGTGTATGCTAATGTTCCACCGGAACAAGTGTATAACACAATCCACCAACACGTCTCTCCGCCACACATCGCCAATATGGGCGCACCTCCTAAGCTTGATCCAAAAGACTTTCCTAATTGGCAATTCTCTATGCGTTCACACATGTCTAGTTGTTGTGTTTTCTTGATTGACATTTTAGAGCAAGGCTTCCATCCTCAAGACCCACACAACATGACTCCAACGGAGAAGGCCAATCATCAACTCAACGCCACCGCCATGCACATGATACAAACGGCCGCAAGCCCAACTTATCGCACGCATATCCGTATGTGCACGACGGCAAAGCAATGTTGGGAGAATCTTCATAACTTGTTCTTGGGGAACAAAAGCATTCAACTTTCCAAGTATGAAGCGGTTCAAGATGAAGCCGATGAGTTTGTGATGAATGAAGATGAGACCCCCGAAGATCTCTATCGAAGACTCTCCGCTCTTGCCATCACCTTGAATGATTTCGGTTTTGAGAAGATTAGTGATAATTGGATCAAGCGCAAATTTCTCAAGGCCATCACTCCCTCAAATCAAGGCTTAGCTCAAACCATTCGATCAAGACCGGACTTCTCAACACTTGACTCCAACACCGTGCTCAACGAGTTTGTATCCATTGGGATGGTTGTCAAGAGCTCTATTCATGCTCAAGCTCGGCAAAGGGGACTTGCGGGACAATCTCCAAATGTCGCTTTGAAGTCCACCACCATCACTAGTGAAGAAGAGTTTGAACATGGAGGTGAAGAGGAGGATACGGAGGAGATCAAGAAAGACTATTGTGAGCACATGGCCTTGCTTCAAGAGCCTATTGGGGCAACCGTTCCAAGAGATCTTCAAGACCTTTTGCTAAGAAGAACTTCGTTGCAAGACCAAGAGGAGACCGTCCAAAGACTTGCTATAATTGTAGTAATCTCAATCACTACATTGCCGATTGTCCTTGGGAGAATCGAGAGGACCACAATGGCAAGCTTGTGAGAAAAGACAAGTCCAAGGGCAACGGCAACAAGAACTACGTGAAGAAGAGGGTTACCAATGCCTTGTGTGTTCAAGATAGAAAAGTTTTGGAAGAATACACGTCCGGTGATGAAGATGAAGATGAAGTTGTAGCTACCGCTCGCATTGCCATAGCTACACCTTCCTCTACACCGTCATCCCTATTTGAATCCCCCAATGAAAATGAGTCCATTCCCTACACATGTCTCATGGCAAAAGCCACCTCGGTAACTCCTTCTCCTAAACCTATTGCCTCTACACCTCCTTCCTTATTGGATTGTGTAGAGAATGTTGTGAAGGAGCCCCAAAGTCCAAATGAGGTGGACGTGTGGCTAGCGAATCTTAAAGGAGAAGACAAAGTGAATGTTGATGCTCTTTTGGAGCAACTTGAGGAAACTAACTCTCTTGTAGATCAAAAGGAGGAGATCATTTCGGGCATGGCAAACCGTGAGGTTGACTATGCTAATGAGATAGCGGATTTCGCTATTGCTCTTGAAAAGGAGCAAACTCGTAGAAGGTCCCTTGAGGAGGCCCTATCTAATTCCGAGGAATCCTATGCTATTGACATGTCTAGAGTTAAAAAGGATCATGAACATGCTCTTGCTACTTCTAAAGTCTATAAGAATGAGAAGCTTGAGCTAGGCATTGAACATGCTAGACTTGAGAAGGAAAACAAGAGACTTGATGAGGAACTCAAAACCCTCAAAGAGTCTTTTGCCAAACTTGAGAAGTCTCATGATCAATTCCTAGGTCAACAAGTGAAAGAAGTTATTGCTTCCACATCAAATGAAATTATTGCTAAATCTATTATTTGTTGTGAGCATGCTAACCTTGTTGAAGAGAATGCTAAGTTGAAATCTCAACTTGAGAAGGGCATTATGGCTTGTGCCCAAGGAGAAAAGAACCTCAATGACCTTTTGAGCAATCAAAAGGATCAAATTGGAAAAGAAGGACTTGGTTTCTCTACCAAGTCAAAGAAGAAGAACAAGAAGAAGAAGAAGTCTTCTCCCTCTTCAAAAGCTATTATCTTTGTGAAGGAGGGGGAGTTGGCTAAAGAGAAGGAGACCAACACCATTGTGGGTGGTGAGGTCACAAGGGACCTTCCTACCCATAATGACTTTGCCGGCAAATATAACCCATCTTATGTTCTTATGAAATCTAGAGATGGTCATGTTTATGCTAAATATGTTGGCTCTTCTTATGGTGATGATTATCATTGGGCTATTTGGGTTCCTAAGACCCTTGTGACTAACAAGAAAGGACCCATCGAAAAATGGGTACCTAAATCAAAGACTTGATTCCTTGTAGGGTGTGGCGTCCGGTGCGGGTCGATGGACGGTGGATAGTGGCGCATCCCAACACATGACCGGACGCATTGACTTGGTGGATGATATTGAACCTCCTCTACCTCAATATTCACGAGTCAAAATTGGTGACAACCGCGAGCTTAAGGTATTGGGACGAGGCAAGGTCGTTGTTGCTAGAGAAGTCTCTATCAAGAATGTACTTGTCGTTGAGTCCCTTGGTTACAACTTACTCTCCGTCTATCAACTTACTAAAAGTGGTTATGGGTGTTATTTTGATGACGAGAGTGTGATCATCACCGTGAAGGGATCTCTTAAAGTAGTCTTTGTTGGACATGTCGAGTACGGCATGTATGTGCTTGATTTCTCGAAAGAGAGCATGTCGGCCGCGACTTGTCTAATGGCTAAAGTTGATGTGGGTTGGCTTTGGCACCGCCGACTAGCCCACACCAATATGAGAACACTCCATGATCTTCAAAGTGGTAATCACATTCTTGGACTAACCGATATTAAGTTTTCCAAAGATCGTGTGTGTAGATCATGCGTTCTAGGAAAGCAACATGGAGAAGCCCATCCACCAAAGACGAAGATTACCACCAACAAGATTCTGAGCTCATTCATTTGGACCTTTTTGGTCCATTATCTTATGATAGTCTTGGTGGGAAGAAGTATTGCTTGGTGATTGTTGATGACTATTCAAGATACACATGGGTCTATTTCTTCAAGAAAAAGAGTGAGACTCAACAAAGAGTCATTGACTTCATCAACATGTCTCAACGCCAATATCAAGAGAAGATCATGACAATTCGAAGTGACAATGGGTCCGATTCAAGAACTATACCGTGGAGGGGTTTCTTAGTGAAGAGGGATTGCTCATCAATATTCCACTCCATACACCCCTCAACAAAATGGTGTTGCGGAGAGGAAGAACCGGACTCTTATGGATGCGGCTAGGACCATGATTGCGGAGTATGCTTCTCCGTTAACTTTTGGGCCGAAGCCATCTCCACCGCTTGTCATGCAACAAATCGGTTATTTCTCCGCAAGCTATTGAACAAGACCCCATATGAGATTCTTCTTGGGAAGAAACCGGATCTTTCTTATTTTCGTGTCTTTGGATGCAAGTGCTTCATTCGCAAGAAAGGTAACCGGTTATCTAAGTTTGAAACTAGATCTATTGAGGGTATCTTTGTTGGTTACTCCACAAACTCTCACGGCTATAGAGTCTACAACAAGACCACCGGTCAAGTTGAAGAATCTAGTGACGTGAAGTTTGATGAGGATAATGGCTCCCAAGTGGGGCAAGTTGATCCTAATGTTGTAGGTGATGTACCTATGGAGCTCGCTCTAAGAAGGATGGCAATTGGGGACATCGTCCCATTGAAGAGGATCCTCCTCAAGTTCAAGATCCTCCTCGAGCTCCTCCTCAAGTCATACCATCACCAACTCAAGATCCTCCCCGTAACCAAGAACAAACTCCGAGCCCTCAAACAAGTGAGCAAGGTCAAGAACAAGATCAACCTAGTGGTTCCTCTCCACAACTTGATGTTCAAGACCAAGCTCTAGATGGTGCACACGACAATGATCAAGAACAAGATCAAGGTGGTCCTCATCAAGATCAAGCTCAAGATCAAAACAATGCACATGACTCCGATGATGAAGGAAATGATCAAGTCATCTCTCAAGAAACTTCGGAGGAGACCAAGAAGAGAAGAGAATTGCGAAGAGAGCAAAAATTAACTCGCTTAGAGCATACATTGGACAAAGTTCTTGGAGGTGTCCAAAGCAAGGTCGTCACAAGAAAACAATTGGCAAGCTTTAGCACCAACCATGCTTTTGTGTCCTTCATCGAGCCCAAGAAGGTGTATGAAGCTCTTGAAGATCATGATTGGATTGATGCCATGCATGAAGAACTCAATAACTTCAAGCGCAACAAGGTGTGGAAGTTGGTGCCAAGGCCAAATGGGTGCAAGAACGTCATCGGCACCAAGTGGGTCTTCAAGAACAAGCAAGATTCGAACGGCATTGTCATTCGAAACAAGGCAAGATTGGTGGCACAAGGCTACTCTCAAGTCGAAGGTGTTGACTTCGGTGAAACCTATGCCCCCGTTGCTCGTCTTGAATCTATTCGCATCTTGCTTGCATATGCATCTCATCATAACTTTAAATTGCAACAAATGGATGTTAAAAGTGCTTTCCTTAATGGTCCTATTAATGAGTTGGTATATGTTAAGCAACCTCCCGGGTTTGAGGATCCCAACCATCCGGACCATGTTTACAAGCTCGACAAGGCACTCTATGGCCTTAAACAAGCCCCACGTGCGTGGTATGAGCACCTTCGAGAGTTTCTTGTAGACCGTGGATTCCAAGTTGGTGTTATTGACCCCACCCTCTTTACCAAGAAGGTGGGTGGCAATCTTTTCATATGCCAACTCTATGTAGATGACATCATTTTTGGTTCTACTAACAATGCTTTCAATGATGAGTTTGCAAAGCTAATGACAAGCAAATTTGAGATGTCCATGATGGGGGAGTTGAAGTACTTCCTAGGATTTGAAGTGAAGCAATATAGGGAAGGTACCTTCATCAATCAAGCCAAATATACCCAAGACATGCTCAAGAGGTTCACGATGACGGAGCTCAAATCTTACAAGACACCCATGTCCACCTCCGTCGACCTCCACACCGACACCGAGGGTAACGATGTCGATCAAAAACTCTATCGCTCTATGATTGGCTCTTTGCTTTATCTTTGTGCATCTAGACCGGATATTATGTTTAGTGTGGGTAAGTGTGCAAGGTATCAAGCGGCTCCCAAAGAGAGCCACTTAGTGGCGGTTAAGCGCATCTTTCGATATTTGCTTCATACCCCAAACTTTGGTCTTTGGTATCCCAAGGGTTCAAGCTTTCATCTCATGGGTTACTCGGATGCGGATTATGCCGGAGAGAAGAAGGATAGGAAGTCTACATCCGGGAGTTGTCAATTTCTTGGCCGCTCCTTGGTGTGTTGGTCTTCCAAGAAGCAAAATTGTGTTGCTCTCTCCACCACCGAAGCCGAGTACATCTCCGCCGCAAGTTGTTGTGCTCAACTCTTATGGATGGTGCAAACTATGAAGGATTATGGTATTATCTTCTCCAAGGTGCCCCTCATGTGCGATAATGAAAGTGCTATCAAGATCGCCCACAACCCCGTGCAACATGCCAAGACGAAGCATATTGAAGTTCGTCATCATTTCATCCGGGAGCATGTGGAGAGGGGCAACATTGACCTTTCTTTTGTAGGAACCAAGGATCAACTTGCGGATATATTCACCAAGGCCCTTGATGAACCAAGATTTCGAGAGTTGAGGAATGAACTAAATGTCATTGATGCGAGCAACTTTGCTTGACCGCCTTGCACAAATACCCTAGTAGACATCGTAACTAGTTTAGATGCATGCATGGACATAGGGGGAGTGTAGCTCAACTCATGAGTCAACACTACTTCTATTATGCGCACATTGACAATTCGTGCTTCATTTGGTCACTTCGGTGACAAATTGTGCTTAAACGATGAGTATTGGCCTTGAACCCAAGATATATCTTCGCGGTTTTGGGTTGATAATTGCTCATACATGGTGGCCTAGGCCACCGCCCTCCTCCTTATGAGGAGTTGATCTTCATTTGATCTTATTCGGGTTTTTTAGACCTCTTTTTGTGGAGAGCATTTGAGTTTGGCCTTTCACTCTTGCTTCTTGCAAACTCGGATTGTTTCTCCTCCCCCAGTTCCAAACTCCATCCTAAGCCAACCTCCTATCCCATAAGATCTCTCCTTTCCAAAATTGCAAAAACTTTTATGATCTTCTCGGCGGAAATGCGCGTTTCAGGCGCCCGGTACTACCGGTGTTTGGAAACGGTACTACCGTTGCCTGGGATCTGTCCCAGGCACAGTACTACCACTCTAAATACCGTAGTCATCAGGTACCGGTACTACCGGCAGTTTGGCGGTACTACCGCTCTGGCTGAGGATGCTCTCGCACCTCCCAGATGCGGTTTTATCACTAGACCTTCCAGTAGCACCAGTAGCGGTACTACCGCTAGAAACTCCGGTAACACCGCCAGGACAACGTGGTTGCCAGGCGCGGTTTCACCGTTTTTTCTACCGATAGTGCCAGCGGGCGGTACTACCGCTGGGCCAGCGGTAGTACCGCTGAGGGTTTTTTGACAGTGGGGTTAAGTGGGGCGTGGGGGGTAGTTTTTCCCATTCTACCTCCCCACACCCGACCCCCACGTTCGTCTCTCTCACCGCAGCCGCCGCCGTCGCACATTGCCGCCGGGAGAGCTTCTCCCCGGCCACGACAGCCCCTCTCCGGCCGTGGGGTGGCTCGAGGACCTTCTCCTCCCTCTTCCTCTCCACAATGAGTTCCGGTAAAACTCCTCTCTCTCTCTCAACCTAGTTGATTCGTTGAGATTCGATAGAGATTGTTTTCTTGCAACTCCTGTGGTAGAAGTAGTAGGGAATAGTTGGTACTCAGTTTAGAATCGTATTTGCAAAGTTTCATTGGACGATCCCATAGATCGGGTCAGTTTCGTCGGTCAAACCGCTAGATCTGGAGCTGGCGGTACTACCGCTCCTAGGAGCGGTACTACCGCTGCACCGGTACTACCGGTCTGTCAAACGGTACTACCGTTGATCTGGTGTTTTCCAGAAACTGGGCAATTTCGATTCTTCTCTTTTTGATCATGTTTGTTTTTGCAATACTTATCCCCTGTGCTATCTGTCTCTGCTTTCTTAGGACCTAGCAAGGGCCGTGGGGGCAGTTCAGCTCGGGCTCCCAAGAGATCTCGCAAGGACAAGGACCTTAGTGATGAACCTGAAATCATTCCAGAGAAGCTCACTCGCCGTCAGCAGTCTGCTCAAGCCAAAGCTGCTGCCAAGAAGACTGCCTCTCTCATGAGGATGTCACCTCAAGCTTTTGTCAAGGAAAGAAGGAAAAATCCCTATGTTGTGACCAAGGATCCCCGCTACCAGAATCCCCTATTCCACTCTCAGTTTCAAGAGAAGATTTTCAATGAGGTGCTTCCCCGTTTCAAGACCAAAGTGGTGAAGCAGTTTTGCATCAACACAGACCATATGAGAGCACATCTTGACTACTTTGGTGAGTCCCTGGACATTTGTGAAGAGTTTGGGATCCTGAACTATATCAACTTACATGAAGACTTTGATGAGCACCTCGTTCTCCAGTTCTATGCTACTGTTCACTTCCACACCGACAAGAGAGCTGTCACATGGATGACCAAGGACAAGGTGCTCACCTCCTCTTGGGCAGATTTTGCTACCCTCCTTGAGCTGCGGGACTACGGTGACCTTATGACAGTGGATGACGATGCTCAAGTATTCCGTATCTCCTACATGAACAAGCCAATGAAGCCCTCTGCTCTCTCTCATCTGTTGATTCAGGGTCGTGGGGTTTGTGGAGAATCCAAGCACCTGCAGAAAACATGGCACATTATGCACCGCATTTTCCGCAACACGGTGTTGCCTCGAGTGGGCAACTTTGACCAGATCCATGGGCGTCTCATTGACCTTATGGTTATCTCTTCTGAGATGGTGGGCCAAGGCAAGAAGCTGGATATTATGGATATCCTTTGGAATGAGATTCATGAAGTGATTATGAAAAGGCATGTTCCTATCTTTGGCTCCCTTATTATGAAGCTCATTGTTCATGCATGGGTCAAAAAGAAGTTTCCCTTAGAGCTGCTGGACAATGACACCCTCTCATTGCTCACTCTGTCAAAGATTTGAACCGCAACAAGCATCTCAGCCTCTCATCCCAATGATGAAGCTTACAACACCGAAGATGAAGAAAATGACCCAGCTTTTGAGTTGCCCAAGAAGAAAGAGAATACCTTCAAGAAATGGGTTGCCAATGCTATGCACTCCATCTTTTGCCGCCAGGATGATAGCAATGTGAGGGCTTGGAGAGAACATGAAAGGGCCAAGCTAGAACGCCAACGCACTCGCCAGCGCTTTGCGGTTTTGGGTGCACCTATCCCTGCGGGCTCCGAGGACAGAATCACCACTTACTCCAAGTGGATTGGGAAGCACCGCTACAACACTTGGGTTGATCCCGATCTTCAGGATGATGCCTCCACTTCTCATGCCGGTGACCCCTGGGTTCGTGAAGGAGAAGAACATGGCAGGGCTGATCGTGATGAGGATGATGGCAGTGATGGGTCTGCTAGTGATGAGGGCAATGATGCTGATCCCGAGGCTGCTGATGGGGACGAGGATGATGAGGAGGAGGACGATGACTGAACCCCCTTGGGACGCTAGCATCGCCTCTCCCTTTTTGGTGTCTTGATGCCAAAGGGGGAGAGAGTTCTACTAGGTTATCCGGGGATTTGCATGGGTGGAAGCACAAGCTCTTGTTGTCTCTCTCTTTGATCTTTATGCTTGTGCTTCACTTTTTATCTTATTCGAACTTGGTTTAGGTGAACTTTCTCGTTGCATGGTGTAAGACATGTGGAACCTTTTATTCCGTTCAACTGTGGTGTAATAACTCTTGTCTTTATGTCTTACCATGCTGTGCAAGTTATGCTTTCTTGTTTCATTCATATACTTGCTTGGTTTACAAAATGTAGGGGGAGCTTTGATCCTATCATGTATGCATCGTGTATTCAAATGCAAAATTATTGATGCATACTGATAGGGGGAGCCTGTCTATATTTTGCAAATCATTTGTGTGAGTGTGTTGTCATCAAACTCCAAAAAGGGGGAGATTGAAAGAGCATGCTAGGCTCTTCCTCTGTTTTGGAGTTAATAACAACACACCCACTGAACTAATCGTGTTCTTAAGTTTGATCAGGGATGAAAAGATCAACACGAGAAGTTCTCATATGGAAGAGAGAGGGGCTCGAAAATCTGCCCAGGCTGAATTTGTCCTGACGGTAGTACCGCCAGTGGGCAGCGGTAGTACCGCTCCTTCTGGAGTAGTACTGCTGCAGCACGCAGGCAGTCCTCTCCTGCGGTACTACCCTGGAAGTACCGTTGCTGATGGTAACGGTACTACCGCTGGAAGTACCGCTGGGGATACCGTTCAGACGTTTTAAGCCACTGTCTCCAACGGTATCTCTCCGGTACCCCCCACGTACTACCGATGGAATACCACGAATTTATTCGAGGCATAACAGCGGTAGTACCGGTGGGTTCTGGCGGTAGTACCGGTGCCTGGTAACTACGGTAGCACTCTGTGCTACCGCTGCAACTGAGCATCGGAACCACTGAGGTACTGTGTGAAGATCAGTAGCGGTAGTACCGCTGTTCGCCAGCGGTAGTACCGTTGTGCACATTTTTGTGCATAACGGTTGGATTTTCAGGGGCCCCTATATAAAGACCCTTTCTTCCCCAATGAAAGGCTGCGATTTACATTCTCTCTCCTCCATTGTTGCCGAGCTTCAAACTACTAGATCTCCCACTCCAACCACTCAATCGACTTGATACTTTGAGGAGTGTCATAGGAGGTCTAGATCTACATCTCCACCGAAGGAATTTCAAATCCCCCCACACGGATAGTGTGGAACTTGCATCTTGGGTTGCTTGTAACTCGAGGTGCCTTTGTGAGTCTCGGAGGAAGTCCGAGACATTGTTGGGAGGCTTCAACTCATTGTGGAGTTCCCCGACCTTTGTGTACCGGCTTGGTCAACGCCATCAAGGTGACCTCATAGTGAATGAGCCGAACCCCCACGGGTAAAGCTCACGGAGAATAGAGTGAGCACATCCGTGCTATTGGAGCGCCTAGGTGGCTCCACACTCCTCCAACGTAGACGTACTTCCCTTGGGAAGGAACTACGGGAAACATCTCCGTGTCTTCACTTTGCGGTTACTTCTATCCTTTACTTGTTGCTTCCGCTACGTTGCTTACCTTGCTTGTATCACATAGGTTGCTCACTTAGTGCACATCTAGTCAACCTTGTTATACTTTGCTCAAGCCTAATTAATCGAAAAAGAATTAAAATTTGGTAGTCGCCTAATCCCCCCTCTAGTCGACATATCGATCTTTCACCTGCTTTATAAATAAAGTCACATCTAGCGCTCAGGACATTGGGATTTAATTAAATCTCAGTCGATTCACTTCATCAAATAATCTCAGTTGCAACCCAATTATAACTCATAAGTCACACAAATCGCGATGCCAATCTAATAGCTAGTGAGTTGTAACCAATCTGTAACTGGTAAAAATAGTTGATGCAAATCGATAGTTGCAACCCATGTGCTACTAAAAAATCTCAGATGCACTCACTTGCAACTCATAAATCACACGAATCACGATGCAATTCTAATGACTAGCGAGGTGATTGAGATTTAGTTAACTTTTAGGCGTACGAGAACTAGCAATTCCATATAAATAAAGGCACAAGATCGAACAAATACAAAGTGATGCAGTAACCTATTATAAAGCATATAAAAAGAAAGAAAATTCAGGAGTAGGCACATTCGAAAAGAACCCAAAACTACTAACTAGACGTGCCACCACGCCTACTTATGCCACCGGACATCATCACACCGCACCCATCAAGTTGTTGCCGGAAAGGGCCGTCTGTCCTCTCGCTCCAGACCATGAAGCACTGATACTGCCAGAGGACAACGAGGACAGAAAATAGTGATAACTAAATTAATCACATGTAGCTCCTAATAGGCCATAGAGAACGTCCCATGCCAGCGCTGAAAGTGTACAAGAGCTGAACTCGCCCACCGTTGAGAACGGAGCGATACCAAGAATTATTGGGGTTCCACGTGGAAGCCCCCGGGAAGGTGACGACACAACGCACCGCCGTGATTGAGACCGAGACAATCAAGGGTTTTCACCGGAGCCCTGACGCAGGAAAGGTGACCACAACGACGTCTGCAATAATAGGGTCATGACACCTGCAGGCATCGCTGCCGCTGGCGTCGGAGCGCTGAACTTTCACCCGTAGAAACCTTCGCACCACATCTCAATCCCCCTGACCGCCCGCTATCACAAAGCAAGTTCTCTAGAGCACGATTTAGGAGACACAATTGCCGAAACACTGTCAACACTAAGATCGCTCGCCACCCGCATGGCCAAAGAGAGAAGGCACCTTCACCGCAACGCCTTGCCCTAGAGCTGACCGTGCAGTCCACCTTCTAGAGCCACCTCCCTAGTATCCATCTCGCACTCGGAATGCGAGAGACCACCACCATAGCGAGCCGAGCATCACAGAAGTTTGAGACCGGTGCCAGATCTCGGTCCACCTGGCCCAAATCCAGCCAACACGCATGTAGCGGAGGGTGCAACAAGACTGGTGGACACAACGCCACCCTGTCACCCGCGAGTCACGCCACGCAGACCCGGAACAAATCTGATGGTTGGCTGGAAAAGTTAATTAGACCCTTCCGGCCTAGATCTGGAACTCGCGGAATGGGACGTGCATAGCCACTTGCCGAATGAGGACAAGCCGGAGAAAGAATACTCTGGCCAGGGTCCGCCTGATTTGGCACTGCAAGACCAAGCCGCTGGAGCTCTGCTTGCCCGCATCACCGCCCGTCGCCGCCCCTTGCGGGCCCGCGTTATTGCCATCGCGTCATGCCGACATCCCACGCCGAGAATGCATCGTCACCACACCGTCGCCTGGCCGGAAGAGTCCCACGGTTCTCACTAAGACGCGCGGGTAGAGGAGTGCCCGTCGTCGCCAACACGCGTGGGCTTTGCATGACCGCGCTCACCGGTGGCGGGGAAAGGTGCGACGAATGTAGGGTTTGCCTCGCGGGGGAGCGACGCGGGACCTGTTTTCTTTCTTTCCTTTCATCACCATCCAAATTACAAGAAAGTATTTGATGAAAACTAATTTTTAGTGAAAACCACGAAAAAATCATGTTTAACAGTTTTCAAAAAATCGCAAAAAATTGAATTAAGTTGGGAAGGTAGAGTTTTATAAGCATGCAAATTTGCAAGTTGAAACTCAGAAGTTGTTTAGGAGGTATAAAAATGAAAATTTAGAAATGAATAATTTTAAATTTTTGCTATTCATTTTTCTAACGTATACAACTATTCATTTTCTACTATTCATCGTTGAATTTGTCATATTATAACTCATAAATAATTTTAAATTTCTGGAAAAAAGAAAAAATAAGTTTCAATTTTTTTTGTTGATAATTTCTTACAACTCCTAAAAATAATTTTCATGAGAAGTTGATTTCCACGATATTTTCCTCCAAATCACTCTTCCGCTTTCCTCAGACCTCATCATTGGCACGGCGACGCGTGTAAACAAATTTGATGCGCATAAATCACCGGGGAAGGACCATATCCGCACCGACCACCTTCTCGCACAGTTTACACATGTCGCGCATCTCCTCCCTGCTGCTGCTCCCCCTCTTCCTGTTCCACGACCTCCTCTTGCCACCCGCCACCTCCGTTACGCCGCCGCCGCCGACGACCGTCCTCCTCTCCTTCCTCGCCTCCCTGCCCGAGGCCTCCCAGCGCATCCTCCTCCCGTCGTGGCACAGCAACACCACCGCCGACGGCAGCTCCCCGCACTGCGCATTCCGTGGCGTCACGTGCTCCGCGGCCGGCGCAGTCACCGCGCTCAACCTCTCCGGACTGGGCCTCTCGGGCGCGCTCGCCGCCTCCGCGCCGCGTCTCTGCGCGCTCCCGCCGGCGCTCTCCGCTCTCGACCTCAGCGGGAACGGCTTCGCCGGCGTCGTCCCCGCCGCGCTCGCGGAATGCTCCGGCGTCGCCACCCTCCTCCTGGCCCGCAACAACCTCACCGGGTCCGTGCCCCCGGAGCTCCTCACCTCGCGCCAGCTCCGGAAGGTCGACCTCGGCAGCAACGCGCTCGCCGGAGAGATCCCTGACGACCTCGCCGCCTCCTCGGTTCTCGAGTACCTAGACCTCAGCAACAACTCTCTCTCCGGCGCCATCCCGCCTGAGCTGGCCGCGCTCCCGGAGATCAGGCTGCTCAACCTGAGCACAAACCAGCTCTCCGGACCGATGCCCCAGTTCCCTGCACACTGCCGACTCAACTACCTTGCCGTCGACAGCAACAAGATCACCTGGGAGCTCCCCCGAAGCCTCCGCAACTGCGGCAACCTCACCGACTTGGTCTTATCCTACAATAAAATCGGTGGCAACGTACCGGATTTCTTCGCATCCCTCACCAGGCTGCAACAGCTGTTCCTGGACGACAACAGCTTCGTCGGGGAGTTGCCGGCGAGCATTGGTGAGCTTGTCAACTTGGAAAGCCTGGTGGTGTCGAAAAATGGGATAACTGGACCTGTCACTGAGGCAATCGGGAACTGTCAGTCTTTGACAATGCTATACTTGAATGGCAACCGGTTCAATGGCTCAATTCCGTTGTTTGTCGGAAATTTGAGCAAACTGCAGAAGTTTTCCATGGCAGATAATGGCATATCTGGAACAATTCCACCGGAAATCGGGAAATGCCGGGAGTTGGTTGAGCTCCAGCTCCAGAACAACAGCCTCTCCGGGACGATACCACCGGAGTTCAGTGAGCTCAGTCGTCTAAAGAAGCTGGCCCTGTTCAAGAACACGCTCCATGGGACAGTACCTGCGGCACTGTGGCATATGCCTGACATGGAGGAGTTGCTACTCTACAACAATAGCCTAAGTGGAGAGGTTCCTGCAGAGATTACTCAAGTCAGGAAGCTTAGAGAGCTCATCGTGGCATACAACAACTTCACTGGTGAGATCCCCAGAGCACTGGGGTTGAACACAACACATGGACTTGTTCGTGTCGACTTGACTGGCAACCGCTTCCACGGTGCAATTCCACCTGGTCTCTGCACAGGAGGTCAGCTCGCGGTTCTTTCTCTCGGACACAACCAGTTAAGTGGGACAATTCCCAGCGAGATAGCTAAATGTGATTCTCTCTGGAGGGTTAGGCTGAACAATAACATGTTCAGTGGGAGCTTGCCGGCAGACTTGGGCACAAACACTGGGTGGTCATTTGTGGACTTGAGTGGCAATCAGTTTCAGGGAAGGATACCGAGTGTGCTTGGTTCATGGCGCAATCTCACGGTGCTTGACCTATCTGGCAACAACTTCTCTGGTCCAATTCCGTGTGAGCTCGGAGATCTAAGCATTCTTGGAACTCTGCGCTTGTCGTCTAACAGGCTGACGGGACCAATACCACGAGAATTAGGAAACTGCAAGAGACTTTTGTGTTTGGATCTCAGAAGCAACCTCCTAAATGGGAGTATACCTGCAGAGGTTACAACACTTGGTAGTCTGCAAAATCTTCTGCTCAGTGAAAACAAGCTCACTGGAACAATTCCAGATTCCTTCACTGCAACACAGAGCCTTCTTGAGTTGCAGCTTGGTGGCAATTCTTTGGAAGGAGAAATTCCTCCGAGCTTAGGCAACCTTCAATACATATCCCAAAATCTGAACCTTAGCAACAACAGATTAAGCAGCCAAATTCCAGGTAGCCTTGGCAACCTTCGGAACCTGGAAGTGCTCGACTTATCGGCAAACTCATTGTCTGGTTTGATCCCATCGCAGCTCAGCGACATGATCTCACTTTCAGAAGTGAATGTTTCATTCAATGAGCTCTCTGGTCAACTCCCTGCTGGCAACTGGGCTAAGCTCGCTGAAAAGTCACCCGATTCTTTTCATGGGAACACTCAGTTGTGCATACAGAGTGCAAATGCACCTTGCTCCAATCAGTCTCAGAGAAACCGAAGGAGGAACACACACATTATTTTGGCATTGCTATTGTCAACATTCGTTGTCATGATAGCTGGGTTGTGTGTTATTCATTACATTGTGAAGAGGTCAAGGAGACTGTCAGCGAAAAGCGGCTCAGTACGTAACTTAGACTCAACAGAGAAACTGCCAGAAGATCTGACATATGAAGACATCCTCCGGGCCACTGACAACTGGAGTGAGAAGTATGTTATTGGAAAAGGCCGGCATGGCACTGTCTATAGGACTCAGTTTGCAGTTGGAAAGCAGTGGGCAGTCAAAACGGTTGATCTGTCCCAGTGCAAATTTCCCATTGAGGTGAAGATATTGAACATAGTGAAGCACCGGAATATCGTCAAGATGGCTGGATACTGCATCCGGCGCAACGTTTGCCTAATTCTCTACGAGTACATGCCAGAGGGGACACTCTTTGAGCTATTGCATGAAAGGACGCCGCAAGTGGCTCTTGACTGGACGGTCCGGCATCAGATCGCCCTAGGTGTTGCAGAAGGCCTCTCCTATCTTCACCATGATTGTGTGCCCATGATTGTGCATAGGGATGTCAAGTCGAGTAATATCCTGATGGATGTCGAGTTAGTGCCAAAGATTGCAGACTTCGGAATGGGGAAAATTGTCGATGATGAGGATGAAGATGCAACAGTGTCTGTCATAGTTGGCACCCTTGGCTACATTGCTCCAGGTAAATTCACTAATATATGGATATTTTTTTTGAGACAACGGACAAATTTTATTGCTCCCGGACTTTGCATCAAGGATGCACACAGTCCAATCTTTGGATACATGTTTCTATTGTACGTTTATCTTAAGCTTAAGGGTTAATATGTGTGGTCATTTGTGTTCAGAGCAAGGTTACTCTACAAGATTAACTGAGAAGAGTGACGTCTACAGCTACGGAGTGGTGCTTCTCGAGCTCCTAACTAGGAGGATGCCTGTGGATCCTGCATTTGGAGATGGTGTCGACATTGTAACATGGATGAGATCCAAGCTGACGCAATCAGATCATGGGAGCATCATGAGCTGCCTGGATGAGGAGATCATGTACTGGCCTGAATATGATCAGGCAAAAGCACTGGAGTTGTTGGATCTGGCGATTTCATGCACGCAAGTGTCATGCCAGTCGAGGCCTTCGATGAGGGAGGTTGCAAACATCTTGATGAGGATGGAGAAGAATATCATTCTAGAACATCACAAGTGAGACGTGATATTCGGTCTGTAACCATTCCAACATTCTACACAGCTTGCAGAAGCCGGGGTAATCACCTTTTCTCAAAATAAGCAGGCTACAAGCAAAACATAAATTCAGGTACTCTGAATGTAGTTTGGAACTTGGAATTGTGTTGCTAGTTGCGCTCACCCTCAGCAAATGCCACACCCCAGGCAGCTGTTTCGGTCGCCATCACCTCCGCCGCCAGCAGACATAACCACCTCCGTCAAGAGAAGTAACTTCTCTTGAGCTACGGCGGCTAGGGCAAGGCTTGCCTGCACAATGCCCCTTCCATAGGTCTAGGTTTTTTTTTGAGAATTTTCATAGGTCTCAGGTAGCACACTGGCTGGGCGCCTGGGCCACATGGGCCAATTAGATAAGGCACATACATACCCATTAACTATTCTACACTAATTTTCTGTTAAGGTGATTATGTTGCTTTTCACAATTCGGGCTATGTAACCGTTCCAATAATAGGTTGGTTCTGCATGATAAATTAATGTATTTTGTTCAACTTGTGTTGCTAGTTCATCGTGCTAAGTGTCGTTTTCCGTTCTAATTATATATCCCATGACATATACACGGGTTAAACTTGAAGTTCATTTTATCAGATCATTACAAAATCAACCACACATGAGTAAGCCCGCACTGCAAGTAGAGGCCCAACCTTTGTAAAAGTCTCGTGTTCTTTATTGGAGGCTTTATGGTGTGTTGATCATTAATTTGTTAAACCTTTAGTTTTCTCCATAAAAAAGGATTCAGTTCTATATGCAAAATAAATAATCTTAGTGTAGACATCTTTTTGCAAAGAGGATAAGAACAAATAGGCCAGATTGCCACACACAATTTATTACTGTACTGCAACTTTCGTGTTTGTTATTGGAGTAGTAGTCATGCCATTTCGTGTTTGTTTGATTGTTGTACTGCAACTTTATAAACAGGTTATTGAGAAAAAAATATCATTAGAGGTACCTAAAAATAATTCGTAATTATTCTACGCCATTCTTAGCAACATAATAATGTATAAAATTGTCAAAGCTACACATTTAGGAATATATCCATGTCTAAAACATCTTGTATTTCACAGTAAAGTAGGTAAATGTGAGAAAAATGTTTGTATAAAATAAGAAAACAAACCTTATATTTTTGACATAATAAGGATTATGCTCTCACAACTCAGCAACCATGCTAGTTAACTCAAAGAACATCAACTCTAGGATGAGACCAAAACTTAGACTGTTTAAATGTCAACAGCAATAACAGTGTGACTTCGTAACTACACATAAGAATGTTGATTGTCAAGCATCAAAGATGTACAGCACCAGCAACCTGTCTTGGGAAGCAATATGTATATACAGCAACAGAAGACTTTACACACAAGGCACACTACACACTTGGAAGGGTGAAACAAAAAGAAGCAAGCAACCACGGATGAACACTTCACTCTTGCCCCTATTGTGACCAGGGAACGTTTTTGGTTTGTTTTTTAGGCTCCAAAGCATCCCATGGCTTTCTTGGGAGGGTTGCCGGTTGCACGGTACTTGGCGGCGGTCTCCTCGGCTTTGAGAAGTTCCTCACCGCGCTTTGCCTCAACCATCGCTCTCTTCTCTTCCGCTTCCTTGTGGATGAGTGCAACCTTGTTCTTCATCTTCTCGGCATATTCGGCCTTCTTCTTTTCTAATTGCTCCTGAAGATGTGCACATATGTTAGCTTTAGTTTGCAGGATATATGAATACAGTGCCGTAGTGGGAATTGCAGGTAGATATTGATAAGTCTACAGAATCACCCAAGCATGGGCCTCATCCTTCGATGGAATACAGAAACAATGAAATTTTACCTCCATCTTCTTCAGTTGAGCTTCAATGTTTGCTTTCTTGGTGTTCTCCCATGAAAGAATAGCCGATGCCTTTTTAGCAGCCCTGAGACATTCATGTGACTCAAGGTTAGGACATTTCATTTCATATCATCTACTTAATGAATGTGTTCCACAACATTTTTAGTTATAAGTATATAAACTTCTTCATTTGCTTCATAATGACATTACTTGTTCACATGATATCCAGAGTAAGTTTAATGTGAGTAAGGCTAGTTGCTCTTAGGCGACGGAATTCGGATATCCTCCACCGTCTTGGGAGCAAGATTAGATATATATATATTAACATGAAGCTGTATAGAGGTTCTGTTTCCTAGTTGAAACCATTAAAATGGTTGAAGATCTCTGCTGAGATACGCAAATCCAGTATAACAGATTGGTGATAACTCTAACATAAGAAAAGGCATACTGATTTCTGAATGGATAGAAGTACTATACTTGTTCTCAGCCTTTGTCTTCTCATTCTCCTCCCATGCCTTAATTAGAGAGTTCCTCTTCTCTGTTTCCACCCTTGTGAGAGCAATATCTGGTAAGAGTTTTTTTTCATATTTTGTCAGCATATTTTTACTCCAAGACAAGGATAAATTTCAAAATATTCAAAAATTACCTCTGTCATTTGAGCCCCCATGTGCAGGCTTCTCATCGGCGGGTTTCTCAGCAGCAGGTTCATCTGCAACTTCTGGTATACAGAAAGCAGAGAGATATTTAATGAGCAAGAGTTATCACAACATTATTTTATATCATCATTATTTTATATAAGATTAACTGTGCAGTAAGAGCTAGGAGCTGTCTGCAAGATGTCAAACGTTCTTCACCAACCAATTAACATCTAGTTTCATGCAAATGAAATTGGAAGCAGGGAACTCCTCAATTCCAAAAATAAACTAGCATTGCAAGTTTATATGCTACGACATTAACATTATCTTCCACAAAGCCTATAGACTTCACTTTTGAGAACGGCAAAACATTCAGAACGCCAAATGTGACGTTTGTGTAGAGGTTCTTTGTGCAGTGGTGCTCAGAAAGCTTATCTTTCAAGTGCCAAGAGCAAAGACTTCAAGAATTTATTTGCACCGCCTGGTCATCTACGCTATTATTATGATGTCTTGTTTAGGACTTATCTTATTCTCTGAACTTCTCCAACCACATAGGCAAACATGGTAAGAGGGAAAAAGGCTAACCCAGTCCTTCTGGATAAGGGAATGGCCGACAGTGACATCATACACTAAACTTTCAGCATCAAATACATAGTGTTTTGAATATCCTTGACTCAGTCTCCAGCACGGTCATAATCCTTAGAGCTACTAGGTGAATTTTTTTATGTTTGAAAGCTTGTAGCTAAGTAGTTTTCTCCAAGGTTGCTATTTATTCATGTAGTGATTGGCTTTTTGTGGGAAGAGGATTACTATGTCGTAGAGTGTCAAACCAGAAGACAAAACTTTCATATAAAACCACTAGTTGCACCGCAAAATTATTTTTCCTTTTCATACGGTAATACTTACTTCATGTTTATCCATTTTAAAACAGGAATTCGGCCATACCATATGTTGAAATTCGATGAGGTTCACCAGGAACCTTGAACGCTTTGTATGCACGATTTTCCCAACTATGCAAGGAACTGAACTACTGGACACTTATGTCATAGAGGTACATCTATGATGACTTAGAACAACAATAGAAAGCAACTGCATGCCTATCCCAAAATACAATATGTCATTTATATTAATATATATGATGGCTTTATTCCTTTCAAAAGAAATAGGACAGTTATCGTGATTTCTTTGTTGTTTGTAGCATGATTTCTCGGTTAGCAACTGCACCAGTACATAACTTTGTCTGTTCCAAACCCAAACATTAACTACTTTTACCTATACATGGTTTGACGAAATATGCAGAGAACATGCAGGTGATCCAGAAAACAGAGCCGAAGCTGGGCAAAGGTTGTTCTTCATGTGCCTTTGGTTTCTGTTTAGCTATTTTTCTCCTAGCATAAACACTTTGGACACTTTCTAGGGTGTTAAAGGGATACTGAGATTCCCCCAAAAAAGGAAAATTGGATGGATAAGAGGGAGAGGGAGAGAGAGAAAGGAGATAAGAGGCAGAGATAATGGGTAAAAGGATGGGAAGTGAAGAATTCAGGAAAGTTCCAAAAACTGTCTTTTCTAAATTCCAACCTGAAATATTTTTTGGAAAGATAGATTCGAGTCATCGAGTGAAGCTATACATGCCTAGCATCAACCAGCTGCCTATAAGTGTTATCCTAAGATGTTTGCAAAATGGAATCTTTTAGAAGTAGGAAAATTTACATGAATAGTTGAGATATTTACTAGAGCGGTTTGCAAAACCACAGAAGTAGTGAAATTTTCACAAGAAAACAGGTGAGAAAAATCAATCACATAAGAACAAGGGGATCAAAGCGGTGAAACTACAAATCAATTGGTGACCGCAGCCTACACGAACAATTCCTACGAACACATACGTTCTCTTCTCTAACGGAAATCACCAATTTAATCATGCTCCAGGCGGCCTGTCACGGCAAGAGCGAAAATCATCCCAGAGAAGCACAGAGAGGAGCCAAAAAGGCGTGGCAAGCATCCAAGGATCATGAGTACCTGGTACTACCACAATTGTCTATACAGCTACCGTAAAGCACAGGAATAGCAAGCACGTACACGAGAGGAATAAAAAGTTGGCTGCTCCCAGATCCTAGCACAATCATCCCCTTCCCAAACAGGTCTTGACCAAACAGGCAAGTAACAAACAGGAGAAGCAAGCATGGCGGCGTCAGAGTTGGTTACTCACTCTCGACGGGGACGAGGGCCTTGGAGTCATCGACGGCGGGCTTTTCCTCCTCGGCGGGGATGACGGCCTTCTCCTCGGTGACGTCCTTGGCGGGGGCCTCCGGCTCGGCGGCCGGTGGGGCGGCCTCGGGCTCGGGCGCCGCCTCCACCTCCACCTTCTTGGGCTCCTCCGCGGCCATGGCGATCGCTGGAGGTTTGGTCGGCGAGCTGTTGCTGTTGGCGCAGCTGTTCGTGTCGTGCGGCTCGGGAAGGAGGCGTGTGGGGGCTTACCGGAGTGGTGGTGGCGCGCGTACTAATACAACAGCGGCCGGCTGGCAGGACGATTGGATTGTGTCTGGACAAAGCTGGAGCTGGCCGAGTGGCAGAGTATTTTTTTAGGAGCGTGTTTCTGACAAAAGAGCGCCTTGGATTCCACCGAACTGGGCAACTGGGTTCCAGCTCCCTCGGTCCAGGCCCGGTTCTATGCCGCGGATGGCACGATTGTGTAGGTAGGTTGGTGGTACGGGTCCGTTTCTGTCCCAACTTGTCCCGTTTGGGGAAAAAATCATGCCTTAACACGGCGATGTAAACGGATTTAGTTCCCTTTTTTTTTACCCACATGGATTTATTTTTGTTCTAAATTTGAGCTGGATTTACGTTGGAGCCGGACACTCGTGTCTATCCCGTGTCCTCCCCATGGCTCCCCTGGCCCAACTGTCAGACTCACCGAATGGCCAACCACTATCTTAAATGCGGTGGGCGACGTCTTTATGTGGCCGCCGGCGGGTAATCCGAAACCACAAACCCTATCGCCGTCGTCAACCTTCCCAGCCACCACAACACCTTCTAGACCAGATCGAGCGAGCCTGCTGGAGCGCGCTCGGGCGCTACCGTGGCAGCCTCTCTCGCCGCATGCCCACGAGCTCGGCGTGGATAGGCGTGCCGAGCGCACGGCCTCCGGTCCCGTTGCCGGAGCAGGTGAGGAGGACCATGGAGGAGGTATGGTCCGACGTCCCCAGGCTTCGCCTGGAGCAGCGAGGAGGAGGAGGAGCATGTGGAGGGCCGCGGCGACCCGCAGTTTGCAGCAGGCCATGCATGCCTCGTTCGAGTCCCTCCGCACCGACCGAGCCCAGCGAGCCACGCTTGTCCGCGAGCTCCAGGAGGAGGCTGCCCAGATGGTGCAGGCGGCCCACGAGTCACTGACCGCGGGTCGTGCCCTCTGCTCCCGCCGCTCCCCCTGAAGGCTGCCGAACGCCGGCAGTGCTGCTTACTACGTGCGGCCAATTTTGTTAAAAATGTCGGTGCCACTATCTAAACCATAACACTAAACATGGAGGGCTGGAGGAGCCAGAAAAGTCCGCCCGTGCAGACAATCCTGCCACCGGAAGTGCCAGCAAGTCCATCCCGGCAAGATGGGAGTAAGCCTAGCGCCGCCCACACGCGGGCAATTCTGATAAATTGTTGGGATCTCCATCGCTCGTAACCAGAAAAGGACCTACTGTTTAAACTAAGATTAGTTTAAATATCTTTATGATAGAATGTTTGCTATAAATTATGTATGGTTCTATGTAATCTATGAGCAAAAGAAATGAAATCTATGTCCATCACATTTGGGAAAGAAAATGTACATGACGCGTTGGGTACATTGGTCAGAAAAGTCCGAACATGAGCTGGAGGCTGTCCGTTTGGCGATCGAAACGGACAAAAATAGAAAACAATCGTGCCCATTTCAGTCGCTGCGTTGGAGTTGCTCTTACAATAACCTTAACAGATCTCGAATAAATCCAACTCGGATAACTCGTATCGGGTGCACCGAAACTGGTTTTACGAGCTGTAAATGTGTCTGGCTGACCAAAAATCATTCTTCAGGGAGATCAGGGGCAGTTCATCACAAAACCTTCACGCATAGAAACGACCAAGCACCATATTTTTGTACATAAGGATACAAACGGGAAACCCTAACCCTAGTTACATGGTGGATCGAGTTCCATCGGATGCGGGGTGTCGTCCCTGTCAAGGTAGTAGGCCACGGCGGAGGTACGCTCCGTCCACGCAACCACGTGCTCCTCTCGGGCTTCCTCCAAGGGCATTGCATGTCCGACGCCGTCACCTTGGCCTCCACGAGGGCGCGCTTGGTCTCGCGGGTCCGCACTACGTGCGGAGTGACGTGCTTGGCGAGCACGTCCCAGCCGCCGCAGCCCCCGCCTTAGCTCCGGAAGATCGAGGCGGCCACGGTCCCGCCCTTGCCTTCGACCTCCACAGCTCGACCACCAAGGAGGAGGTGTTGGATGTATGCCCAAAAGGCAATGTATTTATACATCTGATTCATTAATTATGATTTGTATTCTCTATACTATAACTACGGTGGTTTCTGAATACGTGATTCAGGGGAAAGCTCACTCGTACGTGTAGGGAATATGAACACGTAAAATGTACCCTAGTTCTTTCACGGACTAATTTGTTGATTGCTAGATCACACTGCTTTCCTAGTCATGGATATTGTTTATGTCATTATCAATGAGTGGCATATTATTGGATAATAATATGGCCGGATAGACCCAAGTTCTGATATGCTAAGAGATTCCGTTAAATTGTCTTTTTGTCCTTAGCTTTATCACAGTAAGGTTATTATATAACATGTCTTGCAACCATGAGGTTATTAGGGTTATGCATACCGGAAGAGTTACTTTGGTACTGTCAACACCATGGCCGTAACTGGGTGGTAAAACGGCAGTCACTCGGTGACTTCAAGGTGTGTATATCCTAATGTTCTGAGATGGGAAATTACTCCTCGGTGATTAGAGAGATACGCCCTGGGCCCTCTCGGTATTATAAGGTATCCAATATGTTCTGCAGACAATGCATGGTGAAGTTGCACCGTGTGGAATATCATAATACGGAAACGAGTAAAGGGAACTTACCGGTTAACGAGATAGACAAAGATGTCCAATAATTTTGTCAGCGGACACTGCGTGTCCCGGATCATGTAAAAGTGTTTTATATGATAAGTAATTAATTCCGGGAATTTTCTGTAAAAGGAAAATGTTTATTTGGAATTAATTAGACAAAAGAATAGATTAATTAATTAATTAATTATTGGAAAAATATAAATAAAATTGGAGCCCACCATGGGGCTACCAAGATGGGCCCTAGGGCCCACCAAGGTAGCCGCACCACCAAGTGGTGGTGGTGGGCCAAGGCGCCGAAGGGGGGAAGCTCCCCCAGCCGAAACTCTAATGGGCCGTGCGGCCCATGGGGGAGGCGGCGGCGGTGGTGGCCAAGGACGGCCGGCCTAGGTGGGCCCCACCCCCTAGGTCGGTGCGGCCTAGGGTGGGCCCCACCCGGCGGCGGTAGTAGATGCGGTGGAGGGGGAGGGGAGTTGGAGTCCCACTCCAACTCCTCCTCCCAAACCGAATTGGGCATGTGGGCTTTCCCCTTGCCCAAACCGACTTGGACTAGGGAAAGCTTTCCCTTCCCAAGTCTCTCCACCCCTTGGGCCATCTATATAAACCCCACCCCCTCCTATTTGGAGGACACACAATTAGCTCTCAAGTTTAGATCCCTTCTAGTTGGATTAGAGGAATCTCTAATTAGAGGCAACCTATTCGATTAGACTAGATCTAATCTCTCTCTCTCCTTCTCATGTGTTCAGATCTCCACCTTCATATTCACCAGTAGTGCTTCAAGCTTGGACGGCGAAGCCCTGCTGAACCTTTCCCGGCGTACGCGTGCAAGCTCTTGGAGGGATGATCTGTCGAATCTCGACGGTTGACCCTCACTCTGCTGGATTAAGGTGACAAGGCAAGGAGGACAAGGCGCCGAAATCTCTCTACCAGGCTTGGTTGAGAGAGACGGCGACGAGCTACATCAACTACGTCATCAACACTTCTTCCGCAACTTCGGTGTTTGGTAACGTATTCAATCTAGATCTTTGGATCTTCATATTCGCATGTATCTTCATAGTAGATCTTGGCAGTTGTTGCGTAGCTATATGAAAAAAAATTAATTTACTGTACACGCAACCCAACAGGAGGGCCTCGCATCCGCGTGGTGCGAGTGGGCGGGCGGCGCGTCGAGCACGATCAACGTGGAGGAGCCCCCGCCTACGCGTCTTGCGAGAAGGCGGGCGATGTGGTTGTCGTCGATGAAGGGTTGTCACAACGCGCGCAGGCCATCCCACCCCCTCCCTCGATGGCCGCAGCGCTTGCTCGCGGCAGCCGAGAGGCGGTGGATGCGCTCCTCCTCGTCGTCGCCGCTCCTACCGCGATCGCGCATGGAAGAGTCGACCATCCTTTCGTCGATTTCGCGGGCTAATATACTCGCTGGACTTTTTAACCCTAGCGGCGGAGGAACCTAAATCGCGGCTGAGGGATGAGGGTGCGAACCCTAAACCCCCCCCCCCCCCCCACCCCACCTCCGGGAAATCTTGATATAGTGGTGCCACATGTGCTTATTCGGTGGTCTGGAAAAATCTTTTTCAGACACCGATATGCGGCGATTTTCGAGCCGCAAAAAAGGTGAAACCCGCATATCAGCCGGTATTTTCCGGGCCAGGGGCATCATTCGGGATTTGCTAGAGTTGCTCTTACCCATGCCACTTGGTTGATGCATAAACTTTGGAGGGCCGTCCAACTTCACTCGCGACAAAATTTGTTCTCTCTCGAAATCAAAAACATTATCGCGACTAGATTTCAAAAAAAAAAAAAAACACTATCACGACTCGCGTGTACTACAGTTTTTCTTTTGTGAGACAAAATTAGCAATAAATTATTCCTGACAAGATATCTAGCATAGGAGTACCTAGGCAATGAGCCAAATAGCGGAGCTTGGAAGGTCAGATGAATAAATAAAAACGGACGTTCATCTCTATCCGGATGGAGTGGCTGAGATCAGGGTGGTGGGTGTCGAAGCCCGGCACGGAAGCCATGAGCGATACGTGACGGCGACATGGCGCAGCCCAGGGGCCCTCGACCGGGGTACACAAGCAAGCAGGCACAGAGTGCGTCCCAGCGCGATGGCGCTGTGCGTTTGCGCGCGGTGGCCCACCGGGCACCGGCCCGTCCCGTGAGCGCGGCGAGCACGACGGCCGTTGCGCGTCCTCCGCACATCGGCGCCACCCAACCCAACACGCCGCCGACGTTTACAGCCAGTCGGCCGGCTCCCTGGCCTCCACGTCGATGCAAATTAACCTGGTAACAGCGCACGTGCTGCCGGGCGGCGTCAATTTGGACGGCGACATGGGTGACATTTTCTCAGCCTGCTTTTAGCATCGGTGATGGCAATAAAGGCAATCGCCGCCCGTCCTCTCGCTCGCTGCTGCCGACTGGGCGTGGACGGCAAGGAGGAACCGACCAAACATGGCCGTTACGGCCGTTTTCCCTCGGAACGGGGCACGAGTGGGCCCACCTAGCCGTATGCAACGAGCGATCGACAAGTGTACCATACCAGCACTTTTGGCACGGGAAATGCACAATCGGCTAGTACGCGGAAATGGTGTACCCCTTCTCTCCGGTGTAAAGCAGCTTAGGTTGAATTTTACGGGAGTGGTGTCCTGGTGCATATATGCACCTTTTATTTAAAATGTATTTTGCACATATTTTAAAATGTCATAATTTTTTTTTTAAATGTTTGCTCATAGATCTTAACATGTTATGTGTTCACAAAGTCGTTTAATGAAAAACCGATATTTTTTGTGACTTGTATAAAAAAGAAAAAAATTGGTGCTAAAATAAGGCTTTTCACGACACTTTTTTTTTGTCTTTTTTACACAAGGCATAAAACATATCGGCTTTTTGGTGAAACGACTTTGTGAACACATATAATATGAAAATGTATCCGTGAAATTTTAGTTTGATTTTTTTTGACATTTTAGAATATGTTTTTCAAATACCGGGTACATATGCACCCGTCCCGGAGTCCGAAATTTTACTCCCTTCATATCAAAATATAAAATATTCCAGTACAAAATATATACAGACGAAAATAAGTGAAGCTACAAACTAATACATGTTTAGATACATCTGTATCAGAAAAATACTAAAACATATTATATTTTAGTACGAAGGTAGTAGATCTTACCACATCCTCGTGTATGATTTCCGGTTTAGACCCTCGACCGGAGTGCATTTTCTCTAGAACGGTATGGACATGCATCTAGGTTGTGGTAATTTCTACAAGCATAACCCTTCCGTAAGACTTCAGTCTAAAATAAACTTTTTCAAACTTTTATTTGATTTGACCATTTTTTTCGTAACGCTAAATGCTCTAATGGTAGCCTTATACGTGGAACCGCCGGATCTTCCGGCGGTAGCCTAGTACGTGGTACCGTCCTGGTGGGAGGGTTAGACGTGGTACGTCAATATCATATGGCCGTACCGTCCCGATGGTAGGGTTAAACGTGGTGCCGTCAATATCATCTTGGCCGTACCACGTCTTACCATACCACCGTAATGTTTGGCGATTAAAAAAGATTAGATTTGGCTAAAACTTTGAGAAGAGTTCATCTTGGGATCAAGTTTTATAAAAGGGTTCGATTTGCCCGATTGGCCTAGTTAGGTTTTGGTTCTAAACCATGCTATTTATTTTATTTTTGTGTAGCCTAAATATGAATTATTTTGAACTGAGATTCTACACACTGATTGAATGCATCATTATCTAAATCCAGGATTTTTTGAATTTTTTGAAACTTGAAAATATGATTTTGAAATGGTCAAAATAAAGAGCTCCTTGGAGCTCGGACTCCACTGTAGCTTCCTCACATATATAGCATTTATTGGGTGTGTTCTAACTAATTTTGTACGCATTTGTTGGCAGTGTTCCAACAATGTTTTTTACCCGGCACAAAAACTCCCTCCATCCTTAAAAACACCCACAAAAACTCCAACAAGCCAAACCGTTGCTCAAAACTAAAATAGGTTGTGGCAGCAACCAAACGAAAACCAAAGCCTATAGTAGGTGAGCAAGCAACTAACTCTTCTCGTTATTATTAAAGAAGAAGCTTGTGCAACTGTCCAATGCATTGGGTCGATCGGACGATCGTTTATGGCAGACAAATGGACAAGAACAGAAGATGCTTTGCTGGTGATGACAGGCAGCCACAGCTATGCCATTCAATTATTGGCAACAGGCAGCAGCTAAACATAGTAACGCGTTACAAGCAAGTGAATCTTACCGCTTGGACACTCTACGTTATGTCGTCAAAGACTTTCCTTTTGTGTTACGGAGATAGATATCAGAGTCCTCTCATGTCATTTTCACACCGTTTAATCAGACTGCAGGTAGCTGGGCGTGCAAAAACAGCCACATCTCATCAGCAAGTTTACAAGTTACACCACATAAAAACAAGTGAGAAGTATAACACAATACTCTCAAGAGTCTTAAGACATGTTCAGCTTTAAGATTCTACTGCTGCTGAATCAGTCTAATCCACAGAAGCAGACGATCGAAACAAGGAAGTTGTGTGCAGGCTAGTTTTAAAAATCTTGCGTCGACATCGTCGGCGGGTCCCCGGACGTGTTGGATGCATCGCAGGATATCGAGCTCGAAAGCGATGCCTGTCGGAAACCCACCAATTGCAATATCGACCTCTTTTTCTCGATTGCTTCACACCCATATATCTGCATATATCTATATATGTTTACAGTTATCTTCCATTCAGATTAAGGGGAAGATCATGCTGATACGCTGCAAACGTTGCAGCCACAAGCTGCTCGTCGTCTGGATTAGCCTTCTAGTAGCTAGTTCATGCACCCAAACCCCTGCAAGCTTGTACATGGCCTTGGTTGATGGAGTTCTTGGAGGCTAGTGGTGGTTGTTTTCAGCTGCGCACCACCTGGACCAACCTGTCCTGGTGGTACCTTCCTGAGATTTTTCTTCTCGAGCTCTCAGCTGTTCCATCATTGTTTTTGTGACTTGGCAATGTTTAGAAAATGTATAGTTCTATATACGTGTGGGCGAAATCGTATCTGTGCCTTGCTTTTCCTTGATAAAGATGTATGCATTCTTTATCTTCAGACAAGCAGCTAGGGTTTATAAAATGGAAGAATGATCTGTAAGTTTAGCGCTGATGCGGTACGAGCTCTGTCATCTAAAAATGCATATAATTATCGGTGCCAGCTCATTGTATTTTTTGTGTTGCTGGAGATTCTGCCAACCTGAAAACATAACGTACAGAATCTTGTGGTTGGATGAAACAGTGGACGTATGAAGAACAGAAGAAGCATGTGTTCTGAAATATTTCTAAGTGGACCTGCGTGTGCATAAGTAGACAGATCAGTGTCTAATGGTCTGTGTTGGGTGCAACAGTGCGTCAATCAAACGACTGTTCGTCGATCATGAACATTTGCACGGATAGATCTTGGCGTCTATTGCCAACCACAGTGCTTCCAAGTTAACATCTCTCAACAAGTGTCTGCTCAATCAGACGGTGTTTTCAGATTCACTGTGCCGTCTGTCGCGTGAGGTTAACTCAACTTGCGGTCGAGGAACGCCTGGTTTTCCTGGTGGTGTTTCTGGCACAGGTCACTGTAATTAGATGGAGAGTGTCTTTTTTTTTTTTTGAATTTTGAGAGTGTCTTCTCTGCTTTATGTTGCCTTCATTTTCTTCACGAGATTGGGATAAGCTTTTTGTTAAGTCAAAGGATCAAGATCACGCTCACGGTCTCGGCGAGTCCTAATCGAACGAGTGTTCCATGCCTGCAAGATTTCCACCTTTTTCTTCTACAGGAGCTGCCGACGTGGTTCAGTTCAGTCAAAAGGTGTATGAAAAGTACCTAGCTTATGCTCTCGAACAGGAGATTTACGTTGCAACGCGATTTTTCCACAACTGATAGGATCTTCACCTACTATCATGACCGTTGATTATGCATCCAACGAACCATAGTATTCCTACTATTTTATGTGTTAAAAAAAACTAAAAAATATGTTAACGCGTGGTTTTTAATTTTTTTTTCAATGCATGCACAGAAAATTCATGTTAGTACATGAATCTAAAATTCATGTTACATAAATCCATCAATTATTGATAATGCGTTGACATTTGAAGATTCGTTGATGAATTTGTTGCATGAATCTTGATAAAATGAAGGGTGTGGATAGTTGGTGGATATCATGTTAGTTGTGGTGTTGCATTTTCGTTTACATTGTGGTTTTGTTCGCCAGAAACTACGACGTTGTTGAGTGCTGCAAGTTTCCAAGGCACAACACACATCAAGTGCACAAACCACAAATGAAAGATGGATATTATGATTTACGGGGCCCATTAGTCCAAAGCACAAAAGGAAATAAAAAGGCAGCTTAACCGAGTCCTTTCATGAGTGCAGATTCAAAGGGCAGGTCCATTATGTGAACGCTTTATTCCCTGTTTCATCTCGATTGGTTACACCAAAAGATGTAGGCAGACAAAATAAACTGGATTAACCATTGAATTTGTACATCCTAGCCGCAACACCAGTCTAGTGATGTAAATAAAGAAAGAAAAGCATGATCGTGAAACAATCGGGGAACCATTTTCATATGCACTCCCACTCAATTGGCAGGTCTTTGTCTCGGTCACAAGGTGCATTGCACGATATTTCATACTCCCTCCGTTCACAAAAGGATGTCTCAACCTAGCCAAAATGTGTATTTATCTACACATTAAATCATGTCTAGGTACATACAAATTTGAGCTAGGTTGAGACATCCACATTTTGGCTAGGTTGAGACATCCTTTTGTGAACGGAGGGAGTAGTTATTTCTTCTGGTCCCAACTTCCTTTAGATAATATAAGAAACCGAACAAAGATCACAATGACATCATTGCAGGTTTGAGTTTATCACAAATGTTGAAAATATCTTGTCTTCGCTTTCCAGTTTCTTGATAGAGAGTGTTTTTATGTTCGCAACAAGGTGAGACATCCAAACGAGTTACACTTGTACTCGACATTACGAAGATACACACAACCAAAAAAATATGAAAAATGTTTAACATAGAGTCTTAACATGCGACATGATAAAAAAAGGCCGCCATTCATGTTCGTTGAAAACATTCTTGGAGCTTGCTTCACTTGATAACATGTCGCCTTGAGTTTCTTATGCTCAGATTGCTGCAAATGGTTACAAGTGCATAGCCAGCGTGTGTACGAGTAGATAACTTGCAACATAGAGGTGTGTCTATTTTTATCAAAAACAACACCATTCGTGCAGAGCCACGATCACAATCATAAATTTGTCGCTCTCACGAGTATATGTTTTTTATAATACGGAAGAATTATCATAGCCAATTGCCAAACATAATTGCAACATACCACAGTTGATATATGCTCGACACATACGATAAAAAAAATGTTTGGTTGTTTTATCTTGATGGCAAAAAACATATCTTGTACAACCATGCGAATTCCACTTTGATAGATTTTCCTTTATTAAGATGATGCCCGTTTTACATACCAAATAAAGATATCAGTCTGTAATGCGACTTTCATCTTCCAAATTTTCTTATTACTCATCGGTGCTTCCACTTGGACTAGCTTCTGGTAGACCGAAAATATGCCATGATTTGCAAATTCCATTATAACACATTGTGTCCAGACGCACCACCAAATTAAGACACACCATTAATTAGTACATTCCAGTCTAACAAGGGATTCCGGATTAAATCACGATTAAGGAGACGTTTGGGGTGAGACCCCAACACCTTCGTAACTGTGACAAATTTATGCCTACGATGTTGTAAAGTCTAAATATTAAGAGATTTGTGGAGAATTACGCAACCAGATATCCTCCCGGAACATACTTGATCCATCTCCAATGGTGAAGGTCCCAAACCTTAAAAGGGAATCCTTCACTTTTGTTAGACATGCCGGGTCCCATGATTTACAATGGACTTGACAGATAGATTTGCAACCAATATATATTTATTTCGTAACACCTCCTGCCACACCCCGTCCTTAGTAGGAAGTTTGAACGATCATTTGGTGAGTAAAGCAGTGTTTTTAGCTTCCAAGTCATGGATTCCTAATCCCCACCTTGATATTTGGAGCGACATAAGATGCTCCATTGCTTAACAATATTTCTTCTTCCATTGACCAGTTTGCCAATAAAATCTATATTGATAATAATCTATCCTTTGTAAAACACCTTTAAGTGCAAAGAAAAATAAAAGCTTATAAAGTATCATATTTTTGATAACAAAGTTGATTAATACCCAGACTGGGGATAGCCAATACAACTCTCTCACACACCCAAATATAACATCATATTCAGCTTCATCCGTTTGGGTTTCACCGAAACAGAAAAGTTCACTCTTCAGAAAGTTAATTTTCAGCACTGAAAGTTCCTCAAACATGCATAGTACTAATTTGAAATCTTGGCCTTTTACAAATCACGATCCATGAAAATAATGGCGTACGTAGTACAAAACGACAATATGGACACAACTCAATAACCCTTTCGCCAGCGGAGAATGGCTACGTGTCCCAAGCCCTGTCACTGATGTGAAGGCCCTAACTAGCAACAGAGGCAACAACCGTCACCGATGAGGCCATTTATTTATTTTTCGATAAAGGGGTCTTTATTACTTAAGAGTTTTAAGTATAACACCTAGCCTCTGCATAGCTAGGATGCACACAGCCCCAACAAGTTCACAAGTCTCCGGACAATAAAAAATAAAAAGGTGAACTACATATCATAATGAGAAATTGTAAAGACACCTATTGTGATGGAGGGCAGATCCAAAGATTATGTTGCCATCCATGGTGGGAAAACAACTCCCTCGCCACAGCCTCCAACCGCGAAGACACCTCCGAAAACAGGTCACGATGCTCCACACACTGTAGGGACGACCATGATCGGAGCGTTGTTCTGCACCGGTAGATAACCTGCATAACCGAAGAATTTTTATCATTAAAAACCTTATCATTTCTACATAGCCATAACGACCAAATAACGTCAATCGCTACCACCCTCATAACAAGATTGAACCTAGGATCCACACCGTTTATTGGCAACGGTCAACCAAGTTTCTCAGTTTGTTTTGTTGGTTTACTCGTTTGCACTGTTTGCTTTTTTTTCATATGACTATAGCAGGATTATATATTAATTTAGTTTGCCTGGAATATATAATCCGCATCGCATTTAAATATGTCACACAACACAATCACTACAAAGGTAACAAATTTCATTAATACCATAAACTAATGTCACGAGTACATTTCCATCACAATGTCACACAACACAAGCAATAACACGGGAACATATTTAATTCATAGCCTATCATGTAAAAAGTCGGAAAGAACTAACGATTTCTTCCTACATCTTTTTCGCCAATCCTCGCAGGTGCCAATCAAACAATCTCATCTCAGCTCAGCTTTCTGAGAGAAGGATGTAGAAACTCTCGACCATATACAATAATTAAAATTGCAATTGTAAATAAACATGCTAAATTTTTGAACAAACTGAAATTATAACTTAACTACGCATTTTTATGTGATTCACCGAATTCTAATCTAATACTAAACGATGTGACATTTCGGTCACACAGCATAAACCGCTTACTTAAAGTATTTTACGTAGTGCACCAAAACGTTAGAATAGCGGCAGGTGGATATGTATGTTGGGATTTGAAAGAAAATAGCTTGACATCACTATCTAAATGTAAATAAGGAATGAAGATCGACACTACTCGAACGAACAATCAAACACAATAAAATTACTAGTTGTCAATAGTGTTTACTCACCTAAGCCTGTAGAGTTGAACCTCGATGTACGAAAAATAACAAACACTACTCATCATTTGAGTAGTGTTTATTGTTTTATCTATTGGTATGCCACTTTTATGCAGTGTCACCAAAATACTCTAGTTTTCAAATAGGTTACAACTTAGTCACTTGATATAGACAGAACAACCCATGCTAAAACAGTCGCAACTCAATTATGCTAAAACTAGTGGAATGTTAAATAGTATAAACAAATTAGCTAAAATAAAACAGTAGCGGCTAAGTAAACAATGGCAAGTTAACTATATTCATTCAATGGGAAGTTAACTATGTTAAAAATAGTGGCCGACTATACTGAAATGCTAAAAAGTATAAACACGAAGAGTAAGGTCATGAATTTCATGATGTGTTTGAAGGTATGATTCAAAATCTACAGGTACATGCTCGGGCTCAATCATAGGACCCTAAAAGTACTGCCCCCTAGATCATAGATACCATCATCACACTCATCATGCACAATCATGTTATGCATGACCACACAAACAATCATCACCTCTGACATTGCGTTGACATTGCATATCAAGGGGTTGGAGATTGTCTTCAAAAATATATACCAATAAGGATAGCTACCTGATACGTCCATTTTGCATCACATTTTATACCATAATTTACTGTTATTCATTGATATATTTCATATTAAGATGTGTTACTTATGTTATTTTGTCTTATTTTGCATGTTTGATGATTATTGGAGAATTAACTGCCGGAGTCAGATTTCAGCTAGAAAAAGCACCGTCAAGACACTATATTTCTGGAGTTCTACAAATCGCGTCAAATATACAGAAGCTCCTATTTTATCAGAAGACGGAGGCAGCCAAAAGGGAGGATGAGATGGGCCACGAGGGGCCCACACAACCCTAGGGCGCGGCCACCATGGGGCCCGCACCGAGCCCTTGTGTGGGGCCCCTGGCCCACCTCTGGCGTCGCCCCTTCGCGTACATCATCCCCTCAACCCTAATCTTCCAGGGGAGAGCCCAAGAAAATATTCCGCCGCCTCCACGAGACGGAAACAATAGAGAGAGAGAAAAAGCTCTTCGCAGGGAGAAATCTGCCGGGAAATTCCCTCCCGGAGGGGGGAAATCATCACCATCATCATCGTCATCACGCTGGACTTCATCAGGGGGGAAAACTTTTATTGTAAGTGCTGTTTTTATTTCTGCTTGCTACTTTATTTTATCATGGAGAGATCTCCATTTGAATCCCTGTTGGAATGCTACTACCACTGCTACGGTAGTAGACAAGGCCACCTGATCAAGTAATTCCATTTAAAATACCTATGAAAATTTTGAACGTGTTACGAATAACGCTATGTAGGAGATGGAACTGTCCCTCCTGGAGATCATTTGCTATTTATTCATGAATTATGCGAGTTGTTCAAGTGTGCAGGTATTTCAATGGAAGAGTCAAGAAGAAATTTTCTCTATATCTGACGGTAAGCTGCGAAATGGTATAGATGCTGAAGAATGGCGTTCTATTGGCTGGGAGGAGATTGTGCCTCTCTTTTACTCTAAATTTTATCCTCCTAGTGAAATTCATCAAGATCGGAATCATATATATAATTTTTGGCCTCATGATGGAGAAAGTATTGCCCAAGCGTGGGGGAGATTGAAATCATTAATGCTCAAATGCCCCATTCATGAGCTTCCTGGTAATGTCGTTATTGATAACTTCTATGCAAGGCTTTCTCTTCAAGATAAAACTCTATTGGATACCTCTTGTGCTGGATCATTTACACGTAATAAAGAGAAGTTAAATGGGACCTTCTTGATCGGATTGAGGAAAATACTGAAGGATGGGAGAACGACAAAGGTAGAGAATCAGGTATAAAGTATGATTACGAATGCATTAAAACTTTTATGAATACTGATAATTTTCGTAATCTCTATGATATGTATGGTCTTGATTCTCAAGTTATTGCAAACTGTTACAAGGCTTTTGCCTCTTATCTTGATGTTCCTAAAGAAAGTTGCAATAAGTATCACGCCTTACAAAGATAATACTAATTCTGCCAATATTAAAAACATTGAAGTTCATACTGTTGATCGTATCTTGCCAGAACCTTATATTGAGAAACCCTTTTCCTGTTAAAATTAAGGAACATTCTATATAGCTAGTGTGGTTAATAAAAGTGCAAAGAAAGCTTTAGAACCTGCTGAACAAATAGCGTTGAACCACAATAGCAATAGTAAAGGATTTGGTAACTGAAAATGTAGAAGGAGGACATATTATCTTTTGTGAAGATGCCTCTAATATTGTTTCACATCCCAGTAGAGCTAGGAAAACAAGTGTTCCTGTGCTTTCAGTCAAAATAGGAGAACATTGCTATTATGGTTTATGTGATATTGGTGCAAGTTCTAGTGCTATTCCTTTTGATCTTTATAAAGAAATTATGCATGAAATTGGTCCTTGCGAACTTGAGGAGATTGATGTGGTTATTCAGCTTGCTAATAGAGAAACTATCTCCAATTGGTATTGTGAGAGATGTTGAAGTTTTATGTGGTAAGACTAAATACCCTGCTGATTTTCTAGTACTTGGTTCTGTTGCTAGTAAAACTGTCCCATTATTTTTGGTAGGCCTTTCTTGAATACATGTGGTGCATTATAGATTGTAAGAAAGAGAAAATTTACTAAATTTAATGGAGAATCTTATGAGTTTAATTTTCTAAGTTTGGTAAAAACTTTATGAAACTGAATTACCTAATGAGATTTAAAATTGAACAACTTGCTTCTGTTGCTATTGCTCCTAACAATGCCTTGCAGCAATTCATGGAGGAACACGAAAGTGAAGTATTTATGGAAGAGAATGAGATTGACAATGCCTTTCTTCGTCAACCACCAATACTTAAGCATAATTTGCCTGTGGAAGATTTGGGTACCTCAGCGCCTCCTAAGGAAGATCCTGTTTCGATTTAAAACCTTTCCTGATAATCTTAAGTATGTTTATCTTGATGAAAGAAAATATATCCTGTTATTATTAGTTCTAAACTTTCAGGTAATGAAGAAGCAAGGTTATTAGAAGTATAAAGAAACATCGAGGAGCTATGGGATACACTTTGGATGATTTAAAGGGGATTTCTCCTACTATATGTCAACATGCCATCAACATTGAACCCGATGCAAAACCGTTGTTGAGCATCAGCGTCGTTTGATCCCTAAGATGAAAGAAGTGGTAAGAAATGAGGTATTAAAACTTCTTGATGCTGGTATAATTTATCCTATTGCTGATAGTAGATGGGTAAGTCCTGTGCATTGTGTCCCTAAGAAAGGAGGAGTTACTGTTGTACCAAATGAAAATGATGAACTTATTCCTCAAAGAGTAGTAGTTGGATATAGGATGTGCATTGATTTTAGAAAGGTCAATAAAGTAACTAAGAAAGATCATTATCCTTTGCCTTTTATTGATCAAATGTTAGAAAGGTTGTCTAAGAAAACTCATTTTTTTTCCTTGATGGTTATTCTGGATTTCACAAATTGCTGTTAAAGCAAGATCAAGAGAAAACTACTTTTACTTGTCCTTATGGAACTTATGCTTATAGACGTATGCCTTTTGGTTTGTGTAATGCTCCTGCTACGTTCCAAAGATGCATGTCTGCTATTTTTCATGGTTTTTGTGAAGAAATTGTGGAAGTATTCATGGACGATTTTTCCGTCTACGGAACTTCCTTTGATAATTGCTTGCACAATCTTGATAAAGTTTTGCAGAGATGTGAGGAACTAATCTTGTTCTTAATTGGGAGAAATGTCATTTCATGGTTAATGAAGGAATTGTCCTAGGGCACAAAATTTCTGAAAGAGGTATTGAAGTGGACAGAGCTAAAGTTGAAGCAATCGAGAAAATGCCCTGTCCAAGGGATGTGAAAGGTATCCGTAGTATTCTTGGTCATGCCGGTTTTATAGGAGGTTTATTAAAGATTTCTCTAAAATTTCAAAACCCCTCACTAATCTTCTTCAAAAAGATGTACCTTTTGTTTTTGATGATGATTGCAAGGAAGCTTTTGAAACTCTAAAAAAGGCTTTAATCACAGCTCCTGTTGTTCAACCTCCTGATTGGACTTTACCTTTTGAAATAATGTGTGATGCTAGTGATTTTGCTGTAGGAGCTGTTCTTGGACAGCGGGTAGACAAGAAGTTAAATGTTATTCATTATGCTAGTAAAACACTTGATGCCGCTCAAAAGAATTATGCTACTACTGAAAAGGAATTTTTAGCAGTTGTTTTTGCTTGTGATAAATTTAGACCTTATATTGTTGATTCAAAAGTTACTATTCACACTGATCATGCTGCTATTAGATACCTTATGGAAAAGAAAGATGCTAAGCCTAGGCTCATAAGATGGGTACTTTTACTGCAAGAATTTGATTTACATATTGTAGATAGGAAAGGTGCTGAAAATCCTGTTGCTGATAATTTGTCTAGATTAGAAAATATTTCAGATGATCCTATACCTGTTAATGATAGTTTTCCAAATGAACAATTGGCTGCGATAAAGGTAAGCTCACGCGAAAGTCCTTGGTATGCTGATTATGCTAACTTTATTGTTGCCAAGTATTTGCCTCCGACCTTTACAGCTCAGCAAAGAAGAAAGTTCTTTTATGATTTGAGGCATTATTTTTGGGATGACCCACATTTGTATAAAGAAGGAGTAGATGGCATTATGCGAAGATGTGTTCCTGAGTATGAACAGAAAGAAATATTGAGCAAATGCCATGGAAGTGCTTATGGAGGACATCACGCTGGAGATAGAACTGCACAAAAGGTTCTACAATCAGGTTTTTATTGGCCTACCCTTTTTAGAGATGCAAGAAAATTTGTTTTATCATGTGATGAATGTCAAAGAGTAGGTAACATTAGTAGACGTAATGAAATGCCTATGAATTATTCTCTTGTTATTGAACCTTTTGACTGTTGGGGATTTGACTTTATGGGTCCTTTTCCTCCTCAAATGGTTATACTCATATACTTGTTGCTGTTGATTATGTTACTAAATGGGTAGAAGCTATACCAACTTCTAGTGCTGATGGTGAGACATCATTAAAAATGCTTAAAGATATTATCTTCCAAGGTTTGGTGTGCCTAGATATCTCATGACTGATGGTGGTTCTCATTTTATCATGGTGCTTTTAGAAAAACTCTAGCTAAGTATGATGTTAATCATAGAATTGCTTCACCATATCATCCCAAACAAGTGGTCAAGTAGAATATCAAATAGAGAGATTAATCTATTTTGCAAAAGACTGTTAATAAATCTAGAAAAAATTGGTCTAAAAAGCTTAACGATGCTTTGTGGGCTTATAGAACTGCTTATAAAAATCCTATGGGAATGTCTCCTTACAAAATGGTTTATGGAAAAGCTTGTCATTTGCCTCTAGAATTAGAACATAAAGCCTATTGGGCGGTAAAGAACTTAATAGAGATTTTAAACTTGCCGGTAAAAAGAGATTGCTTAATTTGAATTCTTTAGATGAATGGAGAAATGCAGCTTATGAAAATGCTAGGCTCTTTAAAGAGAAAGTTAAGCAATGGCATGATAGAAGAATTCTTAAGAGAGAATTTAACGTAGGTGAAAAAGTTTTATTGTATAGGTCTCGTCTCAGATTTTTTGCAGGAAAATTACTTTCAAAATGGGAAGGACCTTATTATTGAGGAGGTCTATCGCTCAGGTGCGATTAAAATCAATTCACTAGATGGGGACAGACCACAAGTGGTTAATGGTCAAAGACTCAAGCATTACATTTCTGGAGATTCTTATAATGAAGATGTTGATTTATCAAGTGGTAACTCCAGAGATTTTATAAAAAGTCAAATTCAGACAACTGCAAAGCTGATTTGGAATAGGTAACAGTTTCGGTAAGAAAAAGTTCGCGTTTACTTTCCAACTTAAATATTTGTTGTTTTTACATAATATGGAAAATTTGAGTCGGAAAAGGGTAGGAAACGGTGCCCGAGGGCACCACACACCCCTGGGCGCGGGCCCCACCCTGGCCGCGCCGAGGGTGCGTGTGGGCTCCTCGGAGCCCGTCTCCGACCCCGCTTCGACCTGTACCTTCCTTTTGCTGTTAAACTTTTTGCTATATATTCACCCGGATCTCCCGAGGTCCGTATATCGTGCTTTCGTCGTGTTTTGTTTTCGAGCTGTTTTTGCCAGGGTTAGCTCCAAGATTTAGAACACCATGGTCTCCTCCAACGACAACGAGAACAAGGAGGCCCTGAAGGACATCATGGACCGAAGATCGAGGAGGAGGTCAAGAGCGAAACTGATAATGAAGTAGAGGAAGACTCAACTCCACGTCCTCGTGCAACTATTGCAAGCATCGGAGTGATTGCCAATCCGTTCAATCCTAAGAAG
The DNA here is from genome assembly GCA_947311845.1 of Poa pratensis. Classification (NCBI taxonomy): domain Eukaryota; kingdom Viridiplantae; phylum Streptophyta; class Magnoliopsida; order Poales; family Poaceae; genus Poa; species Poa pratensis. The sequence goes on along the minus strand of CAMZMU010000063.1, from coordinate 59,609,548 downwards.
AACGCAAGGATGAGCACAGGTGGTAAGGCACCACGTCATGTCTTGCCCCCAGGACACTCTCCTCAAACACCAGTAACCCTTTTCATACTCTCATCCACAAGTATCAATTTGAGAGAGTTCCAGAGGAGAGTTGCCTACTCGTTGGAATATAGATCGATCTAACAATGCAGGAGAAGAAAGCTCTAAGTCTAGTGAGAAGTGGGGAAACAATTCCAAGAGCTGGGATTCACCTTCTGACAAGTTCATGAACCGCATCGAACACAATACGGAGATGATTCGCATCCTCACATACAAGATAGATTAATTGAAGGATTTGGTTGAGAAGCTTATTAAGGAGTTCTCCTCAAGGGATCAAGTTTAAATCGTCAAGGGGTAATGGCACTCCTTTGGCTTGTTCCAAGCTTGGGGGAGTGCCCAGTATCATCTTTATCTTTTTGTTTTTATAATTCTGTGGTCATATCATGAGTAGAGAAGTTATCTTATAAGATGGTTTGCAATGTGGAGTGTCACTCTTTTAGTTATCTATGTATCCGTTGGGGTGAGTGTGTCTTTGTTTAGAATATTAATGAGAAGTTTCACCTTTACTTTCGGTACACTTTATTTTAGCCTGCAATCCTCTTTATGTGATGATCTTGTCATTGGTATTGACGTCACTTTTGGGTACATCAAGTAAATTAGATTGGTTGTGGCAAACTTAGTATTGGTCAGTAGCAACAATATTTTCAAAACTTGAGTAGAATGAGGGAATTACATGCAAAAATATTATTCCTTTATCTTTCTTTCTTGTTAGCCAATGAGATTAGCATTCTTGAGTTAAAATATTTGTGCTTACAAGGAGGATTGCATGATTGCTCTTATTACATGTATATTTGTGTGTATCCCTCAACTCTTGTGCTTGCCACCCGACCATGCTAGCCTTAACCCCTATACTGAGAGGGAATGCTTCTCGTGCATTCAAATCCTTGAGCCAAAACCCATGCCATCTGTGTCCACAATAACTACCTATATGTGGTATTTAACCGCCACTCCAAGTAAATTTGTCATGTGCTACCTTTAAACTATTCAAAACTGTTATTACTCCTCTTTATGTCAATGTTTACCAAGCTCACGAGGACATGGTAGATGTCTTTATTTCACTTGTTGTGACACCCCTCCCTGGCACATATCACCAGAGAGGCGGTCGTCCCGTGCGCCAGCCCAAGATATCTGGCCGCACGTCACGACAGTGCAACATAATGAAAATCATTACACAATCAGGCACCAGAAGTGCTACAAATGGTTTACAAGGCCATCAAGGCATGACAGAAATATCAAGCCAAGCATGGCTCAGAACAGAGTCTAACTGGCAGCGGAAGACGGCTAAGGCAACGGCTTGGAGCGGCTCCACTCCACAGGCATCTGGCCGGGCTACTGATCCTAGCACGCTCTTGCTCCAAATCCTTGCTAAGGTAGAAGATGATTCCTCGCCAATATTTGGCCACAATCACAAGGCCCGTAAGTACATTTGTATGCACTCAGCAAGAATCGCCACTCACTACAAATAATCCAACAATCATGCAACAAGATATACATTGGGAATAAAATCCTACAACATGGCAAGTGTCTACTCTAGGTAGATCAATATAATAACATAAAGGTAGCATGGCATCACCAGCAAATCATAGCATAGCAAACAAAGGGGTACTACCAGTGTAGAGTCCAAGCCAGGTGGGGTTGGATCGTATACTGGCAATCATACAAAGAAATTACCTGTGACGAGTATAATCGAGTGTACCAGTTGGTACCAAGTAACATAACCACTCATATCAACACAGCTAGGCCCACTGGCCTCTAGCCTCACAAGGCTCATTACACCTGTCAGCACTGCTAGGCCCACTGGCCTTATCACATTTTTCATCTCAAGTAACATTCCCTGCATCATCTTATTGTGTATTACGTGAGATCAGGTCGTTCATTAATTCTTTCAAACAAATCTTAAGTTTAACCTCCGGACACGACAAAGACACACAGTGTGACCGACACTGAACTGTTGTTCCATATCCCAGGAACGAGGCTAGCTTGCTAGGTTGACACTCTCGAGAGGTTGCATTTCCAACTATCAAAATGCACCTTACTTAGCCGCACTTTAGGTTGTCACGCCAAAGTCGTACTTAGCAAAATACACTTACATGACGTCCACTTGCTAAGACACTCTCCTGCACCACCCTATACGCATGGTACAACGGGCAAGTAAATCCGGCACATCCCCCGGCGCTACCGGGTATGCCTAGGTCCGGACTCCCTATCATAGACGAACCCGTGCCTGTCGACCACTACCCTCGGACAGCACAACCGAACGACTGTGCCCAATGGATGGCACAAAAGGGGCTTAACAACCTACTAGGTCACGGTCCTCCATGAGACTACGATGCTCCTGCTTTTCAAAGTTTAGATTGGCGACACTATGGACTGACCCTATCGTTGTTTGGAGGGGTGTTTCATTTAATCAAGTTTCATCATTCACAAGTCCAAACAACCGAGGATTAGTCCAACACAACAACCACAATATCATAATAATATATCCTCAAACGACAAGATATTAGCAACACAATATTACAATAAATAGTCAAAAAGCGTCAATCGGACGACTGTGGCGGAGCTACCTCTGACCAGCGCCATCTCGTCTGACTATAAAAGAAAATAGCGTCAATCAGACGACTGTGGCGGAGCTACCTCCGACCAGCGCCATCTCGTCTGACTAAAAAGAAAATAGCGTCAATCGGACGACTGTGACGGAGCTACCTCCGACCAGCGCCATCTCGGATCAACTACAAGATATAGCACAGTTGGTTTGCGTCGATCGGGTGACTACGGCAGAGATACCTCCGACCAGCGCCACCACAGATCAACGTTAATGTTTTAGAGAGACGGCGGCGGTTTCCCCAGTCCATTGTCTCAGGAATGATGTGTGTTTGATAAATATTATCAATACATAATATAACCAAGCAGGTACGATAAATAAATATGCAACATGATATGCAACCTGGCAGGAGCAATATTACAAGTTTCATATTAAACACGATCAACAAACATACATGCATAGATATAACAGTACACCGACGAAAATATAAAGCACACGTCATGGCAATAAGCAAATAAACAAGCAAACACTGCTGAACTGCTCATAGCAAGGGGTTAGCTTGCCTTAGGAGACGGGTTCCAAAATGATCCGGGAGGTCTCGGTGTCGTCGCGCGTCGGAAACTCGAAAAACGATTAAACCCGGAACGGTAAACATCGTGTTAAATAAAGTCAACGAAATAAAAAAATTCAAAAATAACCAAACCAGTACCAACGGATGGATATCATCGAGACGAAGATTTAGAAATTTGAATCACCGAAAACGGAGCTACGGTGTAAAAGATATTGACGTTTGAAAATCTGTCCAGCAGGAAAAGAAAAAGTTCCGCGAGAAAAAAAACAGCGCGGGCCGTCGGCCGCGCGAACTGGGCCACATATGGGCCGTCGTGCGCCTCGCGCGCGCGCTGGGCCTGGCTGGGCCGCTGGCAGGCCTGCTTGCTACTGCACAGGGCTAGGCCAGAAAACGGTTCGCTAGAAAAATAAGAAGAAACAGAGGGGATGGCCAAGGAGGGCGGCGGGAGGCCGGCCGGCGGCGGGGACGGGCCCGGGGCGGCGTGCCGCGGCCAGGGGAGGTGGAACCGAAGGCGGGGGAGGCCTCCCACGAGCTTGCCCGAGCTCCGGCCATACTGGCCATGGTGGGCAAGATTTTGTGGAGGATTTTGTGTGGCTCTTCCTCAGTCTTGGGAACTGAATGGAGAGTGGATGAGGAGAGGAGAGGAGAGGATTGTGAATGGCTAGGGTTGGCTGGGCTGCTCGGAGGTGGCCTTATATAGAGGGAGAGGAGGAGAAGTAGGTGGTGGCCATTGATGGCGTTGAGGTCATGGGTGACGTCTCCTTGCCACAGGGAGGAGATAAGAAGGAGGGGGAGGATAGGAGGGTCGAGCTGGACGCACAGGGGCGCACGTGGTCTACTGCAGCAAGGGATAAGGCAGGGGGGCTGGGGTTGCACAGGGTCATGCCGATACCGTCATGTCCAGAGCGCGACGCAAGCGGCATCATCGCGTTCCCGATGATTTAGGGCACGAAAAAGAAAAAGAAAGGTACCCAAGGGTTGCTAAGGACGAGGCTTATGCTAATACAAAGTTCACCCGCAAAGACTCCACACTTGGCAACACAAAGTTTTTCGAAATTCAAACGCACACAAGGTGTTCGATGAAAGGAAAAAGGACTTCCACTATCCCAATGGAGCTAGGATTTTGACTGGTGATGTTGTGCTGGTAGCTGAGCAATGTGGTCAAGTTTCATGCCATTTGGAGAAGATTTTATGTGTAAACATTTTCGGGTTTCGAAGATGGCAGAAGGTGTTCGATGGATGTTCTGCAAGAAAAAGTTGGTCCAAATGATCCCAAATTTTCACCACTGGGTTTATTTGGTACAAGGGGTGTGTCCAAGAAGTTTGAGATCATTTGGCTACTGGAAAATTGGGTTTCGACAAGATGTCCAAAAATGGACACAATGGCAAGGTCATGGCCAAGTGATTTCTCACACTTCACCATGGGGTGATTTTCTGGATATATGTGTCTATGGACCATGTGGTCAATGTGACCAAGTCTCCTGGTCATAGGATTTGTCTAGGTATAGGTTTGCTTGAAGATCCCAAAAGGGCACCATTTCGGACTTACAAAGGAAGTGGTAAATAGGTTGACCAAATAATTTTGGTCCCAAAAGGAGAAGTGTTGGGAATAGAAAATTATTCATCCCCTGAATTTATCAGAATTTATGGAGGTGCCTAGCTTGAATCAAACATCTCTGGATCAGAAATGGCACTTTGGAAAATAAAGCCCAACTTGGAAGTATTGCATTGAAGTATGCAATATTTCTGCATGGATTGTCTTTATATGGATATGAGAATCCTCTTGTATTTTCAGTGGAATTTCTTTAGCGAGGGAAATAGGCTTCCCTTTGGTAGGTGGAGAAAAGGGTCTAAAAGGTTTAATAATTAGGGCTAGGGTTTTTCAGGAGAAAACCTAAGCATCAAAATTATCACGGGTGTTGGAGTGGTTCGTGGATCACTGGGAAATTCTTGAGAGAGCAATTCCCAAGTCAACTCATCCCCAGAGAATTTGAAGAAATATCTAGGAAAAGGGAAAAGTTTTTCAGGTGTCATAAAACACCACTAAAATTAGGTTTGAATTTTCGGGGTGTTACAGACCTGCCCCCCTTAAAAGAATCTCGTCCTCGAGATTAAGGGGGTTATACAAGATAATTCTTGAACGATCCATTTATACCCCAATTAAAACTTTTTCTACAAAATAACAGGATTTGACATCCAAACAGATCGGCACACAACATGATTTTTTATTAAAATCATACATTTTAAAAGTATGATATTTCTACCATATTCAATGCATTTAAAGATGTCATGGCAGGGGCTCACACAATCAATCAACATAGGATCTACTAGCATGTTTATTAAAAATTAAATCTACAGTTTTGCTCAAGCAGACATAAACATGGCAAGATCAAACAAGGTCTACAACCAAACTATCAACCAACAACCAAGGATTTATTTTGGGCAAATTATTACCACAAGTTTGGGAAAACAAAAGTTTACGGTTTTATTTTAGAAAAGTTGTATATTCATTTTCATGCATACACAGGTTTTGAAAAAAAATAACAGGGTTTCTTTTTAAAATAAAATTATCTGTGTCACCAATAATTGGCTCACAGACACTGTGGAATAGGGTTATTCCAAAAATCATTTTGCAAGGGTTTTTCCCTAAAAGATACTGGAAAGTCGAGATATACGGTCTCGAATAAAGGATAGACGCACACGAAGGCTATCGGCTTACTCACTGACATGTGGGACCGGGGTCCACCTGGCAGTCTCCTTCTTCCTTTCTCTCTTCTTCTTCCTCGCTCTCTCTCGCTCTGCACACGGCGGTTTCTCAGTGCGCAGAGCACTCCAATGCGGCTCTGCTGCGCGTGCGGTCCGTCGATGCAGCGGCCATCACGGCTTTGGGGAACAAAGCCTCGACGGTTTCGCGCCATCGGGCGAGCACTGCTAGCGATTCTTTCCCTTTTCCCGCGCAATGCGGTGCCGAGGCGTGGCATCCGAGCTCCGGCTATAAATCAGAAATCTCCGAAATTCTTCTCATCATCATCCCAACCATGAGCTTTATTCACGATTTCTTCAAAGCCTACCACGAGATGCTGGAGGGGGCGGGCTTCATCGAGCATGTTATCATCGTCGTGCTCTTCGGAATCTCGTCTTCGGTGGTGACCGCGCTGCTACTAGCGGCGGTGGTCGTCTTGATCCTTGGCCTGTTCAATTGGTGGTCGGGCACTGGTGGTGGTGTTGCGGCGGAGGAGCAGGCTGCGGTGGAGGGGCAAGCTGCGCCGCCGGTGGCTGTTCTTCCGGCTGGAGGTGAGCAGGCCGCTCGAGCCGTTCGTCGCCGTCGCGCGGTTCGCGACACGACATCGGGTGAGCCTGGCTCGTGTTCTAGTGACGCCGTGGAGCGTGAGAGGGAGTAGAATTTCCGGGCTGCCTTGCATCCGCACTGAGTAGTTTTAGTGTTCTACGTTGGGGTAGAACTTGTATCCTTTGATTCTGAAATTTCCCTTCTGTACTGATCTTAGTGGATGTATCAAATTTGTCTCTTCTGACGAACTGGAACAAGATTTGCATTTCTGAACTTTTTCTCAGCTGCCACAAATCTGGTCTTGCAGCATAGAAAGAATTGCAGAGGTACTAGCATACAGATAGGAGAACTGGCTACACTGAGAAAATATATTTTTAGAAAATAACCCTGCATTTTATGGCACAGAACATTTGCAGTGGTATGGCATAATCATTTCAACCATACCGGTTAACAAGAGAATAAGAACACCAAGTTCTATTCTGGGCTGCTTCGACATCAACCAGAAAGCATACAACAAACCTTACATTACAAGCCAACACAAGCACTAGTAGGAAAAGCCAATTCTATGGAAGCTTATTCTGTGGCGCACCTTATAGCCGTGCGCCACAGAATAAGCTTCTGTGGCGCACCTATAAAGATGCGCCACAGAATAAGGTGGAGGGCAAGGACTAAACCGCGTAAAGTGCAGTCGGTGGACAATGTCACGGACGTGATCACGGAGGTCAGTCCAAGTGGCATGCCGTTGGAGCCTAAGCACGTTGCACGAGGGTACAGCATGCAACTAGGGTGCATCCTCCGAGAAGGCGTGTCGATCAACACGTCTGACATTAGAAGCGAAGAGAATGCGGCTTTGCTCGAACACCTGCTCAGGAGGGTTCACCGACGATACACCTTCCCGAACCCTAAACCCAAAAATGTGGATAATTACGCCACCACGAAGATGAGCACCGCCTTGAGCAGCTGGAAATGCCGGGTGAAGGCGAAGATTCATAAGAAGAAGAGCTGGGAGGAGATTAGTACAGGCGAGCCTCACATCACCTTAGAAGAGTTCGAGGTATTTAAGGACTTTTTAAATTCTGAGGAGTGTACAATATGGTCGTCGGTGAACACCCCGCGGATCTGTTCTTAGTAGCATACGAGGACGTGTTCAATCTATTTAACCAGCAGCGGCTCAACTATAACTTGGTCCGCCTATACGCGCTCAATGAGGCCATGACTATCCACAGAGATAATCTCTCGCATGTCGCGGTAGCGGATCCCTACTACATGCGTGACAGCCAGCTGGTGCAAGGATCTGTGACACGGACCAGCGCAGTTGAGTACCTCGAGAGGTTCATGTTGCAAAACCAGCAAAAGAATTGCCTTCTTGTGCCTTTCTTTCCCGAGTAAGTACACATCCGCTCGCCGCCGTATCTTGTGCCTTTCCGAGTTCAATGCATGCATGTTTCTGATCATCATCTCATTTAAATTGTGTTGAGCAGGGACAAGTACTGCGTCCTCATCATCCTACACCCGAGCCATTACCATGCCACTTATTTTGACTCAGGTAGTAGTACTACGAAAAGGTATGCCAACATAATTGCTGTCCTCAATCAGCTCTTCACGGCTACCACCAAAAGGGAGGCGTCTTCGAAAGCACCGCGCAACCACAATTAATTGATAATAAGTTGCGCCGGTTCAAGCATATCACCGAGTTCTCTTGCCTCAAGGAGCAGTCGGGCAGCGAGATGGATGCCTTCTACGCCCTCCGTCATATTAACATGATTATCCGAGATGGAGCGCAATGTGGTTTGCCATCTGCTTTACAAACATGGGTCGAATATGACAGACGCAAGTCCGATATGGATCTTAGAAAAGATTTCCAATGCATCAAGACCAAGTTATCGGAAGTCATCGTCGGAAATGTTATCACAACAGGGGGACCTTCCATTGCTCCCGACGAGGTAGATAGGATGTATTATAAAAGAAAACCTTACACATGCACACATACATACTCTATTTTATCCACTTATATCTATCTCCATCTACAGGGTTGCATCAGAGAGAAATCGAAGAACGCCTAAAGTTGCAGAAGGACAACAGGGCGTGGATGACGAAGAAAGACGGCAAACCATTCCCGGCGCCGCTCGCACCGCTCGCTACATGAGATCGTCGTGCTCCCGCTTTTGCTCACCGTCAACGCCGAGATGTAATCTATTCGATCCTAGTGTAGGCGGTGAACACTTCATTTGTAACGTGTGCAACGATCGATTAACTTTTGTATATATCTCAACACTTGTGTAAAACTTCGGCACTTTTGTATCAACTTGTGATGAGACATATATTAGTAATGTGTTTGTATATATCTGTGTAAATATGAAATATACATGTATTCTGGTATTATACTGGTATTTGTATTCTGGTTACTGGTATTTGTATTCTGGTAGTATACGGGTACAATACGGCACAGTAATTCTGTGGCGCACCCAGAACTATTCTGTGGCGCACCCTATTCTGTGGCGCATGGTGAATGGGGTGCGCCACAGAATAGCCACTATTCTGTGGCGCACCGGGTGGTGCGCCACAGAATAGCTTATTTAGTGGCGACTATTCTGTGGCGCACCACCCATGCGCCACAGAATAGAAAAATGGTGCGCCACAGAATAGCTTTTCTGTACTAGTGAAGAAAAACAAACAACCTCACTGATTCTCACCTACCACATACAAGCGCCACTCAGGCTAACTAACCATGGGTTCTACTCCGCTTGACGGCCTCTGGTAGTCGGTGGAGCGCGGCCGAGACGAAGAGTGGTGTCCACATCTCCATCTCCCGCGGGTGGGGAATTGCAGGCACGCCTTCGGGTACCGCACCCCGTGCTTCGATGAACTGGCGAACTGTAGTTTCTGCTTCTGTCGGGACGGCATGGAGATGGGGTCCTGGCGCATTGCCCGGGATTGGGAGCTCCTGACTCCGATCTTGTAGGAGGGAGGAAAGGTTCCTCGATTCCTTAAGACGTAGGCTAACGTGGCTAAGGTTGCGCCTAGTGGCCATGAGTTCTTCCAACAGGGAATCGCAGAGCGTCGACATTGCAACTCCGTAGGCGACGGTGCTGATCATGGCGGGGTCGGCTTCTTCGTTGGTTGAGGTTTGGATCAACTCTGCACCAGGCAGGGGCCTAGCTGGGGAAAAAGCGGAACGCTCGACTTTGCGCTATTGCCGGTTCCGAGTGTCGGAGACGAGCGAGGCCTTCCCAGGCTGCTTTCTGGATGGTTTGACTCAGAGTAGGCATGTTCCTACCACGGATCACGTAGGGCTGCTTCGGGCCTGAAGGGTATGGACAGATGTGTACGTCTGCTCGAAATTCACCCCCAGGAAATGGGACTGAACTTCTGAACACAACATAACGAGGGCGAGCATGGCAACCGAGGAGATCACAGACTTTTCTAAGGATCAGTGGAAAGCCGAGGTGATCATCGACAGTGGTTTCTAGGAGGAAAGAGAGGATCACCGGCGGTTCACTCGGAGCTTTGGGACTGGGGCAATACATGAGGGCAAGGTTTCTCAGCGGAATTCTACTTCGATAGAGTTGGGTTGCCCAGGATAGCAGGCGAGGGTGGGGATAAATGGCAGCTAGGACTGGGGTCTCATATAAGCTGGGTTGTGTCGGCTCCTTCTCTTGGAAGAAACCGGCGAGTCTCTCTCAGGGAATGGGACACGTCCTACTGCACCTTACTGTGGACCAACACCAGCCATGCCGGTTAGGCGGAGATGGGTTAAATCCATCGGGCTCACTATCGGGCAAAAGTAAGGCGGGGTTTTCCATGCTAGGGTAGTCTACAGCCAGCCTGGTGCTCTGATACCACGTCTGTGGCACCCCTCCCTGGCACATATCACCAGAGAGGCGGTCGTCCCGTGTGCCAGCCCAAGATATCTGGCCGCACGTCACGACAGTGCAACATAATGGAAATCATTACACAATCAGGCACCAGAAGTGCAACAAATGGTTTACAAGGCCATCAAGGCATGACAGAAATATCAAGCCAAGCATTGCTTAGGACAGAGTTTAACTGGCAGCGGAAGACGGCTAAGGCAACGGCTTGGAGCAGCTCCACTCCACAAGCATCTGGCTGGGTTACTGATCCTAGCACGCTCTTGCTCCAAATCCTTGCTAAGGTAGAAGATGATTCCTCGCCAATATCTGGCCACAATCACAAGGCCCGTGAGTACATTTGTATGCACTCAGCAAGAATCGCCACTCACTACAAATAATTCAACAATCATGCAACAAGATATACATTGGGAATAAAATCCTACAACATGGCAAGTGTCTACTCTAGGTAGATCAATATAATAACATAAAGGTAGCATGGCATCACCAGCAAATCATAGCATAGCAAACAAAGGGGTACCACCAGTGCAGAGTCCAAGCCAGGTGGGGTTGGATCGTATACTGGCGATCATACAAAGAAATTACCTGTGACGAGTATAATCGAGTGTACCAGTTGGTACCAAGTAACACAACCACTCATATCAACACAGCTAGGCCCACTGGCCTCTAGCCTCACAAGGCTCATTACACCTGTCAGCACTGCTAGGCCCACTGGCCTTATCACATTTGTCATCTCAAGTAACATTCCCTGCATCATCTTATTGTTTATTACGTGAGGTCAGGTCGTTCATTAATTCTTTCAAACAAATCTTAAGTTTAAACTCCGAACACGACAAAGACACACAGTGTGACCGACACTGAACTGTTGTTCCATATCCCAGGAACGAGGCTAGCTTGCTAGGTTGACACTCTCGAGAGGTTGCATTTCCAACTATCAAAATGCACCTTACTTAGCCGGCACTTTAGGTTGTCACGCCAAAGTCGTACTAAGCAAAATACACTTACATTACGGTCCACTTGCTTAGACACTCTCCTGCACCACCCTATACGCATGGTACAACGGGCAAGTAAATTCGGCACATCCCCGGCGCTACCGGGTATGCCTAGCTCCGGACTCCCTATCACAGTCGAACCCGTGCCTGTCGACCACTACCCTCGAACAGCACAACCGAATGACTGCACCCAATGGATGGCACAAAAGGGGCTTAACAACCTACTAGGTCACGGTCCTCCATGAGACGATGATGGTCCTACTTTTCAAAGTTCAGATTGGCGGCACTATGGACTGACCCTATCGTTGTTTGGAGGGGTGTTTCATTTAATCAAGTTTCATCATTTACAAGTCCAAACAACCGAAGATTAGTCCAACACAACAACCACAATATCATGATAATATATCCTCAAACGACAAGATATTAGCAACACAATATTACAATAAATAGTCAAAAAGCGTCAATCGGACGACTGTGGCGGAGCTACCTCTGACCAGCGCCATCTCGTCTGACTATAAAAGAAAATAGCGTCAATCGGACGACTGTGGCGGAGCTACCTCCGACCAGCGCCATCTCGTCTGACTATAAAAGAAAATAGCGTCAATCGGACGACTGTCGCGGAGCTACCTCCGACCAGCGCCATCTCGGATCAACTACAAGATATAGCACAGTTGGTTTGCGTCGATCGGGTGACTACGGCAGAGATACCTCCGACCAGCGCCACCACAGATCAATGTTAATGTTTTAGAGAGACGGCGGCGGTTTCCCTAGTCCATTGTCTCAGGAATGATGTGTGTTTGATAAATATTATCAATACATAATATAACCAAGCAGGTACGATAAATAAATATGCAACATGATATGCAACCTGGCAGCAGCAATATTACAAGTTTCATATTAAACACGAACAACAAACAGACATGCATAGATATAACAGTACACCGACGAAAATATAAAGCACACGGCATGGCAATAAGCAAATAAACAAACACACACTGCTGAACTGCTCATAGCAAGGGGTTATCTTGCCTTAGCAGACGGGTTCCAAAATGATCCGGGAGGTCTTGGTGTCGTCGCGCGTCAGAAACTCAAAAAACGATTAAACCCGGAACGGTAAACATCGTGTTAAATAAAGTCAACGAAATAAAAATATTTTAAAAAATAACCAAACCAGTACCAACGGATGGATCTCGTCGAGACGAAGAATTAGAAATTTGAATCACCGAAAACGGAGCTACGGTTTAAAAGATATTGACGTTTGAAAATCGGTCCAGCAGGAAAAGAAAAAGTTTCTCGAGAACTGGGCCGCAGATGGGCCGTCGCGCGCCGCGCGCGCTGTGCCTAGCTGGGCCACTGCAGGCCGGCCTGCTACTGCACTGGGCTGGGCCAGAAAACGGTTCGCTGGAAAAAAAACAAGAAACTGCGGGGATCGACTGGGGTCTTCTTCCTCCGCTGCTCCACGCACTAGAGCGGCCATGGATCGGCCAGGGATAGCCAAGGAGGGCGCCGGGAGGCCGGCCGGCGGCGGGGACAGGCCCGGGGCGGCGTGCCGTGGCCAGGGGAGGTGGAACCGGAGGCGGGGGAGGCCTCCCACGAGCTTGCCCGAGCTCCGGCCATGGTGGCCATGGTGGGCAAGATTTTGTGGAGGATTTTGTGTGGCTCTTCCTCAGTCTTGGGAACTGAATGGAGAGTGGATGAGGAGAGGAGAGGATTGTGAATGGCTAGAGTTGGCTGGGCTGCTCGGAGGTGGCCTTATATAGAGGGAGAGGAGGAGAAGTAGGTGGTGGCCATTGATGGCGTTGAGGTCATGGGTGACGTCTCCTTGCCACAGGGAGGAGATAAGAAGGAGGGGGAGGATAGGAGGGTCGAGCTGGACGCATAGGGGCGCACGTGGTCTACTGCAGCAAGGGATAAGGCAGGGGCTGGGGTTGCACAGGGTCATGCTGATACCGGCATGTCCAGAGCGCGACGCAAGCGGGATCGTCGCGTTCCCGATGATTTAGGGCACGAAAAAGAAAAGGAAGGTACCCACGGGTTGCTAAGGACGAGGCCTATGCTAATACAAAGTTCACCCGCAAAGACTCCACACTTGGCAACACAAAGTTTTTCGAAATTCAAACGCACACAAGGTGTTCGATGAAAGGAACAAGGACTTCCACTATCCCAATGGAGTTAGGATTTTTACTGGTGATGTTGTGCTGGTAGCTGAGCAATGTGGTGAAGTTTCATGCCATTTGGAGAAGATTTTATGTGTAAACATTTTCAGGTTTCGAAGATGGCAAAAGGTGTTCGATGGATGTTCAGCAAGAAAAAGTTGGTCCAAAGGATCCCAAATTTTCACCACTGGGTTTATTTGGTACAAGGGGTGTGTCCAAGAAGTTTGAGCTCATTTGGCTACTGGAAAATTGGGTTTCGACAAGATGTCCAAAATGGACACAATGGCAAGGTCATGGCCAAGTGATTTCTCACACTTCACCATGGGGTGATTTTCTGGATATATGTGTCTATGAACCATGTGGTCAATGTGACCAAGTCTCATGGTCATAGGATTTGTCTAGGTATAGGTTTGCTTGAAGATCCCAAAAGGGCACCATTTCGGGCTTACAAAGGAAGTGGTAGATAGGTTGACCAAATAATTTTCGTCCCAAAAGGAGAAGTGTTGGGAATGGAAAATTATTCATCCCTGAATTTATTAGAATTTATGGAGGTGCCTAGCTTGACTCAAACATCTCTGGATCAGAAATGGCACTTTGGAAAATAACGCCCAACTTGGAAGTATTGCATTGAAGTATGCAATATTTCTGCATGGATTGTCTTTATATGGATATGGGAGTCCTCTGGTATTTTCAGTGGAATTTCTCCAGCGAGGGAAATAGGCTTCCCTTTGGTAGGTGGAGAAAAGGGTCTAAAAGGTTTAATAATTAGGGCTAGGGTTTTTCAGGAGAAAACCTAAGCATCAAAATTATCACGGGTGTTGGAGTGGTACGTGGATCACTGGGAAATTCTTGAGAGAGCAATTCCCAAGTCAACTCATCCCCAGAGAATTTGAAGAAATATCTAGGAAAAGAGAAAAGTTTTTCAGGTGTCATAAAACACCACTAAAATTAGGTTTGAATTTTCGGGGTGTTACACTTGTCAAACATACTTTACCATCAGACTAGCGGCATATACATCCGCTTACCTATTAATTTTGCAAAAAAGAGCTGGCAACGGGGTGCCCAGTCCCAATTAATTACAACTTTAACCGCTTAATTCTCTTCACATTTTTGCCCTGATTTATCAGTCAAGCAATAATACCAGTGAAACATCTGCATGTGTAAACAAAAGAGAAAAGAGGGATGATCTGCCTTGCTGGTAGAAATAACGTCCTTCATGGGAGCCGCTCTTAAAAAGTCTGGTTTGCAAGGGTAATATCGTACTGTCTGCTACTGATTCGTTGAAAATTAACAAACACCTCTCAAAACTTAATTTTTACTCTCGATGTGATTTCAAAAAACTAAAAAGCTCTAGCACATGACTTAATCCCTGCTTCCCTCTGCGAAGGACCCTTCTTTTAGTTTTCATGTTGAGTCAGTACACCTATTTCCTTCCTCCTTGAGCAAGCATTTGAGTTGTTGTTGTGATTCAACCATATATATCATTAATATCTTCAATCATGTATTTTATCCTTCCTTGTCTTAGAAGAAAGACCTTTGCCTCTAAGAATATAACTTTGAAAGTTATCAATGACTGTAAGGAGGGTGTGATAATTGAGTATGTAAGTTCTGCAATATAAGCTCTAATATAAAGACTCCTTTCGAAAGATAAGTTTGAATTGTTTATTGTTCTATGACTAAAAATGAAGTGTGCCATCACTAATTTATAATTTCCTTCGTGCACTTTTATTGTGGTTGTTTCATTACTCATGTTCAAGTTAAGTTATATGAAGAGTAGTTGCTGTTTAAAATGATTTGCGTTGTTAAGTACATACTGATGCTTCTTATCCGTATTCTTTATTATCGACGCTTCACTCCATAAACCTGTGGTCTAGTTTACTGAGCTCAGCTTTCGCTTGGGGACAAGCGAGGTCTAAGCTTGGGGGGGAGTTGATACGTCCATTTTGCATCACTATTTTATACCATAATTTACTGTTATTCATTGATATATTTCATATTAAGATGTGTTACTTATGTTATTTTGTCTTATTTTGCATGTTTGATGATTATTGGAGAATTAACTGCCGGAGTCAGATTTCAGCTGGAAAAAGCACTGATGACGTGAAACACACGTTCGTTGGGAGACCCCAAGAGGAAGGTATGATGTAGTCTAGCAGCAAGTTTTCCCTCAGTATGAAACCAAGGTTATCGAATCCAGGAGGAGCAGGAGCACTTCAGAAGGTTGTCAACGGCGCCAGAAAAAGTGGTGTTGAAGGGGATCTGGACTGTTGACGTGGAACCTGCACACAACACAATCAAGCTACTTTGTCCCAACGAAACAGGAAGGTTGTCAATCTCCCGGCTTGCTAAAAACAAAGGATTAAACGTATGGTGTGGAAAACAGTATTTAATTGCAGAAAGTAAAAGAGAACAATGATTGCAGTTGGTGGTTTATCAGTGTAAAAGAATGGACCGGGGTCCACAGTTCACTAGTGGTGTCTCTCCATAAAGATAAACAACATGTTGGGTAAACAAATTACAGCTGGGCAATTGATAAAATATTGAGCGCATGACAATGCATACATATATACAAGATGGCTACCATGATATTTAATTGGGCATTACGACAAAATACATAGACCGTTATCCAACCGCATCTATGACTAATAATCCACCTTCAGGTTGACTTCCGTGTTCCCCGTTGGTATTAAGTTGCAAGCAACGGATAATCGCATTAAGCAATGTGCGTAAAGTAAACAAGTACATATGACCGTGGACATAGCATTGTTATGTTACCCTAGTGCAACAACACATCCACAACCTTAGGCGTTGCTGTCACTCGCCCAGATTACTGGAGACTGAACCCACTATCTAGCATAAATACTCCTCTTGGAGTTACAAGCATCTACTTGGCCAAAGCATCTACTAGTAACGGAAAGCATGCAAGATCATAAATAACATGTATCATAGATTAATAATCAACTTGATCATAGTATTCAATATTCATCGGATCCCAGCAAACACAACATGTAGCATTACAATAAGATGATCTTGATCATGTTAGGCAGCTCACAAGATCTAAACATGATGGCACAAAGTGGAGAGACAACCATCTAGCTACTGCTATGGACCCGTAGTCCAAGGATGAACTACTCACGCATCACTCCGGAGGCAGGCATGGTGATGTAGAGCCCTCCGGTGATGATTCCCCTCTCCGGCAGAGTGCCGGGAAGAGGTTCTGGACCCTCCCGAGCTAGGGTTGACGACGGCGGCGCCTCTGGAACTTTTCGTGGAATATGACTCGGGTATCTAGGGTTTTTGCATGGGGGGAATAAGTAGGCGAAAGGGCGGCGGCTGGAGAGCCCCGAGGGGCCCACACCACCCTAGGGCGCGGCCCACCTCTGGCCGCGCCGAGGGGGCGTGTGGGCCTCTCTGGCTCTTCTCCGTCTCCCCTTTGGACTCCATGTGTGTCTCGATGAAATAGGGACCTCCGTAAATTTTCGTCCAATTCCGAGAATATTTCCAGACTAGCTTTTCTGGAATACAAAAACAGCAGAAAACAGGAACTGGCACTGTGGCATCTTGTTAATAGGTTAGTCCCAAAAAATGTATAAAAGTGACATAAAGTGGATGCAAAACATGTAACAATTGGTATAATATCAACATGGAACATCAAAAATTATAGATACGTTTGAGACGTATCAGCATCCCCAAGCTTAGTTCCTACTCGTCCTCGAGTAGGTAAACGATAAAACAATATAATTTTTGAAGTGACATGCTACCATCATAATCTTGATCATATATATTGTAAGGCACATGTAAATGAATGAAGTGATCCAAGTCAATGGTCTATAGTTTGCTCAAATAGATAATGAGTAAACAATGAATCACACAAGCTAAACTTTTCATGAATAGTACTTTGGAGACAATGCATCCACAGGTTCACATAAGAGTTAACTCATAAAGCAATAGATTCTAACAAAAGGTATTTAACCAACACAAAGGAAGATTTAAGTTTCAGCATTTGCTTCAACTTTCAACATATTTATCTCATGGATATTGTCAACACAAAGCAATATAATAAGTCCAATATGTAGCATATAACAAATGTTGTACAAAGTTGACACTAGTGTTTGCTTGTGGAAGATAGAAAGAATAGGAAAACTGACTCAACATAAAAGTAAAAGAAAGGCCCTTCGCAGAGGGAAGCAGGGATTAAATCATGTGCTAGAGCTTTTTAGTTTTTGAAATCATATAGAGAGTAAAAATTAAGTTTTGAGAGGTGTTTGTTAATTGTCAACGAATGGCAGCGGATGAAAACATATTCTCCCTATCAAACAGACTTTTAAGAGCGGCTCCCATGAAGGACGTTATTTCTACCAGCAAGGCAGATCATCCCTCTTTCTCTTTTGTTTACACATGCAGATGTTTCACTGAGTATTCAGTTGACAAAATGTGAAGAGAATTAAGCGGTTAAAGTTGTAATTAATTGGGACTGGGCACCCCGTTGCCAGCTCTTTTTGCAAAATTAATAGATAAGCGGATGTATATGCCGCTAGTCTGGTGGTAAAGTCTGTTTGACAAGTTGAATAAAGAATAACCCACTACTTCCTCATGAGCTAGTAAACATTGACACAAAAAGGAATAATAACAGTTTTGAATAATTTAAAGGTAGCACATGAAAAATTTACTTGGAGTGGCAAGGAAATACCACATATAGGTAGTTATGGTGGACACAAATGGCATGGATTTTGGCTCAAGGATTTGGATGCACGAGAAGCATTCCCTCTCAGTACAGAGTTTAGGCTAGCAAGGTTATGTAAGCAAACAAGAATATCAACCGTACACCAAGTTTTATATGACCAACATATTGCAAACATTATAAGACTTCACACCGTCTTCCTTGTTAACCAAACCCTTTTATTAGAAAATATCTAGACCTTAGAGATACCACTCATGCAAACCAAATTTCAACAAGCTTTACGGTAGTTCTTCACTAATGGGCTTAACTTACATGATGCAAAAGTTTAATCATGATCTACTTGTTAACTCAAAACAATTGACAAGTATCAAATTATCCAAATTAGTGATCTACAAGAATATGCAAGTCTTTTCCATTATACCATTTACCACATGCAACATTTTCTGTTCCAACCAAACACCAATCAATTTATTTCAATAACTCTCCAAACAAGTATAAGTGAAGCAAGAGAGTACTTTCTTTAAAAGAACTAATAGCTCTGACAAGAGATACATGAAAACAAGAGCTAAAAGCTGAACAGCGCTAGATATGAATACTCAACAAAATAAGTGAAGAATAGGAGTATTCTCATGAAAAAGCGGAGCGTGTCTCTCTCCCAATCAAGAATGCTAGGATCCAATCAAGTTGATCACAAAATAAAAATAAATACTGAAAATAAAAGCACACAGACGCTCCAAGAACAGCACATATGATGTGAAAGAATAAAATATAGTTTCACTAGAGATGACCTGATAATTTTGACGATGAAGAAGGGGATGCCTTGGGCATCCCCAAGCTTAGACGCTTGAGTCTTCTTGAAATATGCTGGGGAGATCCATGGGAGCCTCCCCAAGCTTAAGCTCTTCACTCTTCTTGATCCTATTATATCACTCTTCTCTCTTGACCCTTGAAAACTTCCGTCACACCAAACTCAAAGTAAATCTCATTAGAGGGTTAGTGCATAATCAAAAACTCACATGTTCTATAAGGACGCAATATGACTTGTTACTTTAAACATTAGCTACTGCCACTGATGTTATGTGAAGCTCTTCCACCCAAAAAAAATTTCACTCAACACTAGTAAAAGAGAGAATGCAAAATAAAAGACATAATCTGTCTAAAACAGAACAGTCCGCAAAGACGAATTTTTTCGAGGCACTTACGACGCTCAGATCGAAAAACTTTGAACTAACAAAAGATGCAGACATATATAAAGATTACGCACAAAAATTTCAGATTTAATCACATTCTGGTGATTTTAGAGAATTAATACGGTGAACAGCAGAAATCTGTTTCTGCGCAGCAATCAAAATTTAGCATCATCTTATCATTAGAGACTACTCTTGGCACAACAATGCGAAAAAGTAAAGATACAAAGGAGTTGCTACAGAAGTAAACAACACCTTGACTAAAACTGAACAAAAATAATGGGTTGCCTCCCAAAAGCGTTTTCTTTAATGCCTTTTAGCTAGGCTAGATTTTAATGATGCTCTCATAAGAATAAGAGTTGAAAAACAAAAGAGAGCATCAAGAGGCAAATATCAAACACATTTAAGTCTAACCCACTTCCTATGCAAAGGAATCTTGTAATAAATAAATTATTGAAGCATAAAGCAACTAGCATAGAAAGACGAAACAAATGCAACTTCAAAACTTTCAACATAAAGAGAGGTGTTTTAGTAACTTGAAAACTTTTACAACCATATTTTCCTCTCTCATAATAACTTTCAGTAGCATCATGAACAAACTCAACAATATAACTATCACATAAAGCATGCTTTTCATGATCTACAAACACATAATTTTTATTAAGCTAAAAAACAGTGGGGTTATTAAACCCACTTTTGACAATAGTAGTATAATTAATATCATTAACAACATAGGACCATCATCAAGAGAATTATCATATATAAGATTAGGGAGCACATTTTTACTTTCTGCAATTTCCTCTTTTACTGAGTCAAGGAGGGTGTTTACTTCAAATTTATCAAAAGGAGATATTTCAATAGAATCATGACATTCAACAATATAGCACTCTTCCTCCTTAGGTAGGCATGGAGGGCAATCAAATAATGTAAGAGTTAAAGAGTTACTATCTTGTTCTTCACTCTCCTCCTCTTTTTCATCCAATGAGATCACAGTTTCAGCAATTTCTTCTTCCATAGGTCCCTGAAAGGAAGCAAGTTGTTCTGGAGAATAAGTTTTCTCAAGAAATTTAGTGATATAAGGATTATCATTGTAATATTCAAGGCAGTAACCAAGTATCTCGGAATTCTCAGACTTATAAGGGGCATCATCACCCTGAAGCACACAAGCAATTTCATAAGCACCCTTAAAAACAACAAATTCTTCAATTTTTTCAAGATTAACAAAGTCATAGTTTCCTTTAGCATAAGAAGCCAAAGTCTCATCATCATTATAATCACATTGGAAAGGGAGGTGTTTATGCCTCCTACAGCAAAAACATTCATTAAAGCACCAGGATTCATCATAAGTAGAGCACAAGTTTCTAGCAAAACAATTCAATTTATATATTTGTACCCATAAGTGTTCCCCTTTTCGAGACAAGCGGTATTCCTTATAATAATTTTGTTGTTCCTCCGTGAACCCACTTAGCCAACAAGATTTTGTTTCAAAGATAAGCCATTGATAGTAAAAACAACTAGACATAATAACAAACCGAAATAAACTAGATGCAGGAAATTTTTTTTTGTGTTTTTGATAATTAAAAGCAAACAAGATAAAATAAAATAAACTAAGCAAGACAAAAACAAAGTAAAGAGATTGGAAGCGTGAGACTCCCCTTGCAGAAGTCTGCTGACTCCCCGGCAACGGCGCCAGAAAAAGTTGCTTGATGACGTGAAACACACGTTCGTTGGGAGACCCCAAGAGGAAGGTATGATGTAGTCCAGCAGCAAGTTTTCCCTCAGTATGAAACCAAGGTTATCGAATCCAGGAGGAGCAGAGCACTTCAGAAGGTTGTCAATGGCGCCAAAAAGTGGTGTTGAAGGGATCTGGACTGTTGACGTGGAACCTGCACACAACACAATCAAACTACTTTGCCCCAACGAAACAGGAAGGTTGTCAATCTCCCGGCTTGCTGAAAACAAAGGATTAAACGTATGGTGTGGAAAACAGTATTTAATTGCAGAAAGTAAAAGAGAACAATGATTGCAGTTGGTGGTTTAATCAGTGTAAAAGAATGGACCGGGGTCCACAGTTCACTAGTGGTGTCTCTCCATAAAGATAAACAACATGTTGGGTAAACAAATTACAGCTGGGCAATTGATAAAATATTGAGCGCATGACAATGCATATATATACAAGATGGCTACCATGATATTTAATTGGGCATTACGACAAAATACATAGACCGTTATCCAACCGCATCTATGACTAATAATCCACCTTCAGGTTGACTTCCGTGTTCCCCGTTGGTATTAAGTTGCAAGCAACGGATAATCGCATTAAGCAATGTGCGTAAAGTAAACAAGTACATATGACCGTGGACATAGCATTGTTATGTTACCCCTAGTAGCAACAACACATCCACAACCTTAGGCGTTGCTGTCACTCGCCCAGATTACTGGAGACTGAACCCACTATCTAGCATAAATACTCCCTCTTGGAGTTACAAGCATCTACTTGGCCAAAGCATCTACTAGTAACGGAAAGCATGCAAGATCATAAATAACATGTATCATAGATTAATAATCAACTTGATCATAGTATTCAATATTCATCGGATCCCAGCAAACACAACATGTAGCATTACAATAAGATGATCTTGATCATGTTAGGCAGCTCACAAGATCTAAACATGATGGCACAAAGTGGAGAGACAACCATCTAGCTACTGCTATGGACCCGTAGTCCAAGGATGAACTACTCACGCATCACTCCAGAGGCGGCATGGTGATGTAGAGCCCTCCGGTGACGATTCCCCTCTCCGGCAGAGTGCCGGGAAGAGGTTCTGGACCCTCCCGAGCTAGGGTTGACGACGGCGGCGCCTCTGAAACTTTTCATTGAATATGACTCGGGTATCTAGGGTTTTTGCATCGGGGGGAATAAGTAGGTGAAAGGGCGGCGGCTGGAGAGCCCGAGGGGCCCACACCACCCTAGGGCGCGGCCCCACCTCTGGCCGCGCCGAGGGGGCGTGTGGAGCCTCTCTGGCTCTTCTCCGTCTCCCCTTTGGACTCCATGTGTGTGTCTCGATGAAATAGGGACCTCCGTAAATTTTCGTCCAATTCCGAGAATATTTCCAGACTAGCTTTTCTAGAATACAAAAACAGCAGAAAACAGGAACTGGCACTGTGGCATCTTGTTAATAGGTTAGTCCCAAAAAATATATAAAAGTGACATAAAGTGGATGCAAAACATGTAACAATTGGTATAATATCAACATGGAACATCAAAAATTATAGATACGTTTGAGACGTATCAAGCACCGTCAAGATATTTAATTCATAGCCTATCATGTAAAAAGTCGGAAAGAACTAACGATTTCTTCCTACATCTTTTTCGCCAATCCTCGCAGGTGCCAATCAAACAATCTCATCTCAGCTCAGCTTTCTGAGAGAAGGATGTAGAAACTCTCGACCATATACAATAATTAAAATTGCAATTGTAAATAAACATGCTAAAATTTTGAACAAACTGAAATTATAACTTAACTACGCATTTTTATGTGATTCACCGAATTCTAATCTAATACGTAACCGATGTGACATTTTGGTCACACAGCATAAACCGCTTACTTAAAGTATTTTACGTAGTGCACCAAAACGTTAGAATAGCGACAGGTGGATATGTATGATGGGATTTGAAAGAAAATAGCTTGATATCACTATCTAAATGTAAATAAGGAATGAAGATCGCACTACTCGAACGAACAATCAAACACAATAAAATTACTAGTTGTCAATAGTGTTTACTCACCTAAGCCTATGTAGAGTTGAAGCTCGATGTACGAAAAATAACAAACACTACTCATCATTTGAGTAGTGTTTATTGTTTTATCTATTGGTATGCCACTTTTATGCAGTGTCACCAAAATACTCTAGTTTTCAAATAGGTTACAACTTAGTCACTTGATATAGACAAAACAACCCATGCTAAAACAGTCGCAACTCAATTATGCTAAAACTAGTGGAATGTTAAATAGTATTAACAAATTAGCTAAAATAAAACAGTAGCGGGCTAAGTAAACAATGGCAAGTTAACTATATTCATTCAATGGGAAGTTAACTATGTTAAAAATAGTGGCCGACTATACTGAAATGCTAAAAAGTATAAACACGAAGAGTAAGGTCATGAATTTCATGATGTGTTTGAAGGTATGATTCAAAATCTACGGGTACATGCTCGGGCTCAATCATAGGACCCTAAAAGTACTGCCCCCTAGATCATAGATACCATCATCACACTCATCATGCACAATCATGTTATGCATGACCACACAAACAATCATCACCTCTGACATTGCGTTGACATTGCATATCAAGGGGTTGGAGATTGTCTTCAAAAATATATACCAATAAGGATAGCTACCTGATACGTCCATTTTGCATCACTATTTTATACCATAATTTACTGTTATTCATTGATATATTTCATATTAAGATGTGTTACTTATGTTATTTTGTCTTATTTTGCATGTTTGATGATTATTGGAGAATTAACTGCCGGAGTCAGATTTCAGCTGGAAAAAGCACCGTCAAGACACTATATTTCTGGAGTTCTACAAATCGCGTCAAATATACAGAAGCTCCTATTTTATCAGAAGACGGAGGCAGCCAAAAGGGGAGGATGAGATGGGCCACGAGGGGCCCACACAACCCTAGGGCGCGGCCACCATGGGGCCCGCGCCGAGCCCTTGTGTGGGGCCCCTGGCCCACCTCTGACGTCGCCCCTTCGCGTACATCATCCCCTCAACCCTAATCTTCCAGGGGAGAGCCTGAGAAAATATTCCACCGCCTCCACGGACGGAAACAACAGAGAGAGAAAATGCTCTCCGGCAGGGAGAAATCTGCCGGGAAATTCCCTCCCGGAGGGGGGAAATCATCAACATCATCATCATCATCACGCTGGACTTCATCGGGATCATCATCATCATCATCTCCACCGCCATCACCATCATCACCGCTGCTCCACCTCGTTCCGCTGTAACATCTAGGGCTATACTTTGTCTAGTTCATATGAGGAACTCTCCCGGTGTTAATTACTCCTTGTGGTTGATGCTATTGAGTTTTATCGGTGAATTCAAGTTTATGTCCAAATTGTTATTCATCATTATATCACCTCTGATCATGATCCAAATGATGTCTTGTGAGTAGTTCGTTAAGTTCTTGAGGACATGGGAAAGTCTTGTCGCTAGTAGTGAATTATGTTGAGCAATATTTAATGGTTTGATATTTAAGTTGTGGTGTTATTCTTCTAGTGGTGTCATGTGAACGTCGACTACATGACACTTCACCTTTATGGGCCTAGGGGAATGCATTGTGTAGTTGGTTGCTAATTGTGGGGTTGCCGGAGTGACAGAAACCTAAACCCCTGTTAGTAAACCGGTGCACGAGGGAGCGTAGGATCTCAGAGTTTAAGGCTGTGGTTAGATTTATCTTAATTACTTTCTTGTAACTGCGGATGCTTATAAAGGGTATAATCACAAGTATGTATTAGTCCAAGTAAGGGCGGTGCATTAGTATAGGTTCACCCACACAACACTTATCAAAACATAAAGATTAATCAACTATATGAAGCGAAAGCACTTGACTGAATTCCCGTGTGTCCTCAAGAACATTTTGTCATCATAAATAAACCAACCGGCTTGTCCTTTGCTCTAAAGGGATTGCGCCACTCGCTGCAATTATTATTACTGTCTTTTATGTACTTGTATTTTATTTATCTGCTATATCAAAAACTCCTAAAAACTTGTCTGCTAGTGTTTACAGTGAAACCTTGACCGAAACTACTTGTCAACACCTTCTGCTCCTCGTTGGGTTCGACACTCTTATTTATCGAAAGTACTACGATACACCCCCTATACTTGTGGGTCATCACTAGCATCGGCTTGATAATACCCCTTATTATATTCATGGCCACTTATCTCATAGTTGCATTCTGGTGCATTGCCTTCTCCAAGACTTGAGAACATCGAAGAGTGTTGAAGCACGTTTATACCACATGTGATGCCACGACTTCAGGTATGATTGTTCACTCACCAACATACCCTTTATATTGCTCCTCCTAAGTAAATTGACAATTCTTACATTTCCAATGCATGCAATCGATGCATCCTAGCATCCCAGGAAACCCTCTTCCATTTTCAATACCCATGAGCCGGATTATGTCAGCAACATTTTGGTTGTGTAAAATGTTCCAGGTCAAAGACGACCACCAAATCTTTGCAAATACTATACATGGCTTCAAATATTTTGACTCGCTCATGGAAGATACACATATACGAGATCTATAACTCCATATGCAAACATCCGAGTAGAAGCAATGGATTTCTCAAGGTAAGAAAAGCAAAACTTAACAGTGGCGTCTTTCTTCAGTTTAAAGTAGAGATCATGTGCCCTCACTCCCATCAGAAGATGCACGGACACATGTCTAGATATCCAGAAGCGACATAGAAACTTGTCCGATGGATAAGTTGGCTTGATCAGGTTGGAAGTCATCATAGAGAAAAATATGACCGACGACCCGCTCATGTCCTGGTATTATACCCGGCCATGGGCCGGTCCGGGCCTTAAAAAGCCCACGAGCAAAATCCATGCCCAGGCCCAGGCCCATCCGACCTTCGGGCCTATATTTCAGGCCCATGCCCTCCCATGAGTGCAAAATCCCATCGGGCTTTTGGGCCTCGGGCCGGGCTTCTTCCTTAAAATGTCAATATGCAAACCCCAGGCCCATGCGACATTCGGGCCTAAATCTCAGGCCCAGGCCCACCCATGGACAAGCCCATGGCGGCCCAGGCCCTAGAATTTCGGGCCAGGCCGGGCCGGGCCTGTCGGGCTAGGCTTCCCATGGCCAGGTATACCTGGTATCAATCCCCTGAAAGCAGTAATGCATTCATTTTCTCTTCATGAAGGATGAGGATTGCGGTCCAGGATTTCATCATTGTCGTCGGATGAATCACGGGCCATGCTGTCATGAATTCATAGAAAAAGTTGTATGCAATTTCGTTGAAATTTTTCGCAGTTTCCTTGAAAACATTTTTTTTTTAAACACAGTACAAAGGACTGCAGCACATACACACACTCACCCCTGTTGACGTGGCGTTACCATGGCAAATCCCATCGGTACCCTAGAGAGAGAATTTGGCGCGCTGATAGTTCCGGACGGCTGACAAGTAAGGATTTACCCAGGTTCGGCCCCTCACTGTGAGGTAAAGACCTACATCCTGCTTGTCTGATCTGTATTGATGATAATGTTACATGGTGGCCGTAATGGCGATGGTGTGAGGCGTGGTCTCGCTATGGCTATGTGTGTCTATCTGTTGTGTCCTGTGTGAGCCTGTCCCTAAAGGGTGCCCCTACCTGGCTTTATATATGCAGACATGTAGGGTTTACATGAGTTTTTGTATTGTACTCCAAGCTGTGACTTCTTGGGCTTCGTTGGGCCACCATAGACTGGATCGCATCGGGTACGCCAATGGTGGGGGCCCGGAGGGTATACCCACGTCACCTATAAACACACGCACACACCTTACTCCTGTTAGCACCTCTAAATACAAAGGGCTGCAGTACATACACACACTCACCTATAAATACTCAGCCAGCATGTCGGGTCGAGTCTTGAGATTTACGAAGTCATCACAGGCGTCTCTCTGTCGACAATAACGTTGTCTCTCACTGAAAAGATATTTCGCCTTTATGCGACAGAACAATGACACATCCGCG
The DNA here is from genome assembly GCA_947311845.1 of Poa pratensis. Classification (NCBI taxonomy): domain Eukaryota; kingdom Viridiplantae; phylum Streptophyta; class Magnoliopsida; order Poales; family Poaceae; genus Poa; species Poa pratensis. The sequence goes on along the minus strand of CAMZMU010000063.1, from coordinate 59,582,428 downwards.
GTTTAAATTTTGGTGGGCTAGGGATATCCACCCTCCCAAGATTGGTTTATAGCTTGAGATGTACCAGAACAATGACAAATCTGTGGTTTGAATTTTGGTGGGCTAGGGATATCCACCCTCCCAAGATTGGTTTATAGCTTGAGATGTACCGGAAAGTTTTTCTTGCACATGGGCACCAGTGCTCTCGCTTTTCAAAATCGTATTTCTAGATATCCAAAAAATTAATGGAAACATATAAAATACGTGTACAAATTACAACAGATGTATTTCGTAAGAAAATACGTAGTTTTTTGGGCCACCGAAAAATACAAATTTTGCCCAAAAAAGAGTTTTTTATGCCCACATATTTGTTTTTTCTATAGCCCCAAATAGAACGCTTTTTTACCGAAACTTTGCAAAATATTAAAATTTATATGTACGTATCCACGGAAGCAAAATTGTGATTTTTTTAAACAAAAAAGCAAATTTTAAACTTTTCAAAAATCTGGGAGCACTGTTGGCCGGGTGCACCAAAATCCTCACTCTGTTTTTCCTAGGGAGGTCGGAGATGCGAAGCCCATCTTTAAACTGAGCTGAAGGCCTTTCTCTGAAATATGTGGTTTTGACCAAGCCCAGTAAAGTAGTCGAAACTCAATAGGGCCAGACACCTGATTTCTGCAAATGAGGTTAGCTTTGTTTTTTGACCGCTAACTGTGAGGCAAAAGACCCACAGTCCCAACTTTATTAAACCACCAAAAAGTTATGTACAGAGAACAAAGGAGAAAACCTACTTGTTTTCAAAAAAAGGAGAAAACCTACTTTATTAGAAATCCAAACCTTTAGCTTGTTTGCTAGGTTAGCTATTTTGAATGCTTTGCGAGCGATGAGATGCAAGGGAATTGTTGTTTCCTGAATGGTTCAACTGATACAGACACAAAAGAAACATATATTCTGTCGTTATAGGGGATCTCATGGCACAAACTGCGAATGCAATCTTTCTTTTGGACTTCCGATCGTACCAGCCGACCACCGGATCGAATCGGAGCATAAATTCTTTGATTAGCAGTTGTGCACACGAAATCTTGCGACAATGAGATGCAAGGGAATTGTTACTGCCCTGAATGGTATGGTTCAGATGATACACACACAATGGCACAAACAGAGACATAAATTCTGTGGTTGGTACAAACTGCGTATGCAATCTCTCTTTTGGACTCCCGATCGATCAGTAGCTCGCACTAGCCGCTGACCGGAATCGGAGCATAACCCTCCGGTTCATCCACCTTAGCCGCGGGAGCGACGGCGGCGACGACCACGGCGGCCCCGAAGAGCACGACGACGAGGGCCGTGAAGTTGACCAGGAGTGCCTCCGGGCCGTACTTGTCGAGGCCGGAGCTCTGGAGGAACGTCAGCTTCTCCAGGAACCCGAGCTCCGCCGTCGCCAGCGTCAGGATGTAGACGAAGAGCCCGAACAGCGCGTGCCACGGCAGAGCCCCGCGCCTCACGTCGGGCTTCGCGCCGGGGAAGAAGAACGTCACGAACCCGAATATCCACTGCAGATTAACACGCACAAGTATTAGCTGATGATATGCGACTAAAAAAACCTTGCAAACAAACGTTGTCATTGTACACGCGATCGATCGGTTTACTTGCCTGAATTCCGTACAGGGAAATGGCTCCGATCCCGAGCCATGAGTGCAGGCTGTAGAGGTTGGCGATCCCGCTTTCGTTGTGGAACTTGAAGGCACAGTAGATCCCGACGGCGCCGAGAACGATGGCGATCGCGTGGAGGATCAGGTGGATCAGCTTGGCTTTGTCGTGATTCAGTCCCGGAAAACTCTTGTAGATCATGATAGCTGCAAGGATGCATTTGAGAGAGATGAACTGATCAGCCTTCTTCATGCGTACAACAGTATCAAATATTCTTCTTACACGGTTATACTCTTACCTTCACTTCCAAGGATAATGTAACCGATTAGCATAAGAACAGGGTGAACCTGCATTATAAAGCACACAACACAAGATAATTAAGTCACTGAAACTTCCCTCAAAAAAAAAAGTCAATGAAACTGAAAGTAGTAGGAGTAGCAAGTAACTGAAAACTAAGACCATCAATCCATAGTAAAAAAACAGAATTAACCCAGTTATCCGTTTGGGACCGTCAGACAAGGGGGGCAGAGATTTTAATTAGGCCCATGTGCAACAAGTCTGAACCCTCTAGCAAAATTAAAGTCGTAGGCTTCCACAAGGATGCGAAATCTGATAACATTGTATAGAAAAATAAGAATCTTCATTGCAATTCTATCGTGTAAGAAGATGCAAATAGTTAACATCTTTCAAAAAGATAGTAATTCTGAGGAAGAACCCCGCCATTTAAAACTGGATCGCTTCCCATGCGCTGTGCCTGTTCTTATCTGATTGACAATATTTTCTTTTTCTAATTTCTGATCTAAAGTGCGAAACCATTCGTTGACTAAGAAGATGTGAGCACGAGGCCATGAGCCGCAGGCAATCAGGAGCGCTTGAGTTGCTCAATTGCAGCGTTCTAGTCTGTTCTTCCCATGCTCTTTTGATCGAGCCTATGCGTGCTAGACTAGACAGTACTATCTCGTAACACATCAAATCAACTAGACACGGCACAAGAATTCAACAGCTCGAACCTAAGGCTGAACGCTGATCGCTCCCTACAAGCTACAACCTCCAAGGCAGGTATCGAACATACACAAGGGTCCAACAGTTCTCTTTGCTCACAAAGCTGCCACAGTGATGTGACTTGCAACCGAAGCGAACGTAAGATAATACGAAGGGGCAGTTGCAAGAAGGGGGAAAAGGAAGCAGAGGAGGAGGACTCACGTTGAAGATGAGGTTCTTGTTGACCGCCTCGAAGGCGAGGCCGCCGCGGAAGCTGATGCACCAGACGAGCACCATGGCCGCCGCCGCCACCACCAGCGCGTGCGCCGCGTAGGTGAACGGCGTCGCCTTCACGCCCAAGGAGCCCGCCATCTCGCTCTGCACACGTGTATGAGTGTATCTTCTTCTTCTTCCTTCTACCTCTGGTCCCCGGTAGGCCGTTAGGTACGGGCTGATATGAGATATGTAGCTCACTCTATCGACCGATCGAGCTACGAGAGGCGGGGGAGCGAGAAGCGTGTGGCCTCCTCGCAGAGAGCAGCGAGAAGGAGAGTCAACCTCACCTGGCTATCGTTTTCTGCTCTCTGTTTCGTGTTTGTTGTGCTGTGTGGACAACTTTGGTTGGTGCTAAGCGATGATTAAGCTGCTGACAAGGCCGGGAAGTCGTCTTCGTCCATGGGAGGATCTGGAGAGGTTGAGGTGAGGTTTGACTGGAAGGTTAACCTCTACCTATATGCATTGTTATATCCTTCCATGGATGGAATGAAGTCCCAAACAAACAAACGGAGTGCCTCGACGAATAGTGGCGTGAGGTTGGCAGTGTTTTTTGTTAGACCGGGTGCAAAGACATTGATTTGATTAATCGAGAGCGCGATCATGCTGCCTACAACTACTAGGCCACGAAGGCTACAGCCTGATTAAGACAATTATCCATAGTTCTTATTTCACTGTTATATGTATCCGTATTAAGCCTGATTAAGCCAAGGGGATATTGGATGCCGTTGGCCATAGCAGAGTTGGGTAGTTGAGAACGCTGCCGCAATGAATCGTCCGCGTTATGTGGCCGTGGTGCCATGCCCAAGTGGGTGAGGACGAGTTGGATACACGGCGCGCACGAGACACACGAGACTGGGAGCGTTACCCACTGGTCACGGCTCATAATCGATTTGAATGGCAGGTGGCAGGTAAGTTAGATCAGTTATCAATAATAAGGATTGACAAGATGCATCTCAGATATCTCATCAACAGTAACTAGCCACCTTGTATCCCCCTTCACCTTTTGTACTTCCGTAGTTCTGTTTAGTTTGTGGTGTGTTTTTTTTGAAACACAATACAACGTAAACAATTACATACACGCGCATACACTCACCCCTATGAACGCGCGCATGCACACCCTATCCCTATGAGCACCTCCAGAGACTGAGCCGACGGATAAGGTCTTGAGATTTACGAAGTCACCACGGTCGCCTCACCGTCGAAGGGAACGTCGCCTCCCACAGAAGAATATTCCGCTTAAATGAGAAACACCAGCGTCAAACTTGGGTTTGAACTCTGATGGGCTGGAGGTACAACCACCCTCCTAACCATCCTACCACGGGAAGGTTCTATAGGGGCGCGTCTGATAGCCAGCATGCGATTTGCATCTCCTTGGGGGCAGGCTCCAAGGGGCCCGGCCTAAGAAAAACATACTCTGATGGAGGGGTTAATATATACCACCTCCAACATATTACAGACCACTAATCAGTTCTACTAGTTTAAGGGAATGGATCGACGGACTGGTTGCGCAGGTAGGTCCTAAGCCAGTACTCCTCTGTGGTGTAGTCATGTTGGAATACATGATTTGCTCATCTTTGTGGTCCGCAAGGAAGTTCATTGCCCGAATCAGCAATGCTGGAGTGTATAGGTTAGGAGCCTGGACATTGGATCTCATATAGATTGTCTTCATTTGAGCAAAGTTGGTTATGGGCTGGTTCAACAACTCCTCGTCCTTGGGGTGGACCTAATATTGACAAGCCAAATTGTTAGATTGTATAGACTAGTTGAAGTTGGCAATGAACAAGGAAGAGCAAAATGCGATTCCATGCGAGAGCAAACTAACCGTGAGATGTGTAAGCAACTTCACTTATCCATCATGAGAGTCGTCATGTGTTCATACCAAACTACTCCTTCCATCTGCTTCAGTTGGTTAATCCTCACCCACTTGGCTCTCCACTTCCTTAGATGGTTGTAAATTTGAGTGCTGGTAATAGTAAGGCCAGTGAAGTCAAGAACATCATCGCTAACCTTCCTCATGTACTGATCTTTGAAGCCTTTGTCAAAGTGGATCCCCTTCTGCACTAGCTCAACAACCCTGTTCAGAACAAAGAGTGACAGAGGGAGTGTCCAGTGCATTACCAGCCTATGAGGCGCTTCATCAGTCTCAGAGTACACTCTCTTCTTAGGACCCTTGGCAGGCATCTCAGATTGCACAGGTGAGTCAGTGAGTGGATCCATGGGGATTGCATTCAAAGCAACTTCATCCAGAGGCTTGGAGGGCGGTGCAATGACGTTCAGGTCAGATAGTGCATTCTCAGATAGCATTTGCAGAGAGACTCCGTTCTTACGGCGGACATGCATGATCCTACAAACACATTTATGTCGTCCTTGTCAGGCAATCTATGAAGATGAACAGATCTGGAGATCCAGGCACTACACAATCCATCTACGAAGCCTACAATAAGCAGCGGATCAACAGATCTAGAGATCCAGGCACTACACCTAAATGTTCAAGAACATGCACAGATCTACGGTATGAAGAAGGAATAAGCTCAGAAGTTCTTACAGCCACCGGATGCAGATGAAAATTGGCGTCCGCCTTTGAAGCAGAGGTCGCCATCGAGGTTGTGGTCGAGGTTCCTGTCGAGTTTGTCATCGAGGTCACCACCTTGGTGGAGGTCGTCGTCGAAGTCGCCTTCGCCTTCACACAAATCGCTCCCGCCATCTCAAGAGCTCGAACAGAAGAAATGGCGGTTTTCGATTTTGGGGGTGAGTCAAATCGAGGGGTGATTTGGGTGGGCGGTGAGCGAATTTCTCCCGCCACAATTTCGGAGCTCGCGCCAGCTCCGATGGCTGCAGCAGCTCTGCTTCACATTCGTCTAGGTCACACGCCTGCAGCCTGGCTCCAGGGAAACTGCCGATTCGGCCGTTCCCATCGGACATGGCCCGAGGCTGCTTTGAGCAGCATGCTAGCCTGGCACAGCACCCTTCGCACGCAACCAATCACCCGAGGCTTTTATCTGGCGGGCCTGGCTGGGCTGGCTGCAGCCTACCAAACGCTCCCTAGTTTGTGGTGTGTTGTTCTCTTCTCTTCTCTCTTGAAGACGTTGAGGTTCTGTAATCTCCCTGTATTCTTTCCGGCATTTGTCCGGCTTCTCTTAATGAATCGAAGCAGTGCTCGCTGCCTTCCATAAAAAACAGTAATCGAAGCAGTGCTCGCCCAGAAGCCCCGTCGGCTCGCCCACCAGCACCAGCGTCAGCCTCCCTAGCTCATCGCAATCGATCCCCGCCGCCACGAGCTATCTCCCAACCACCACGCCGCCGTCGCCAGCACGCCGACCTCGCCCAGCCACCACGCCGCCATGGCCCAGATCTGCGGGGATCATCTCCAATCCTCGACACCGCGGAGGAGCCTCCAGGCTCGTGCGTGCTGGAGGCGAACAAGCTCCGGCGGCGCCTCTAGCTTCTTCGGGCTTCTTCCTTGAGCTCGTCCCCACTCTGCCGGTTCCCCCTCGCCCCCTCACCTCACAGCTCGCCCATCGACAGCACTATGTGAGGTCGTCCCGGCCTAGCAGCAAGGCAGCGGAAGCTTGCACCGGCGTTTGTGATTTTGCATCACAGCGGCGCGGCTAGCCACTGTTGCTACAAAGAGCCGTTGTCGTTGTTGCAAAATGTCGTCACCGTTGCTACATAAAGTCTCCACCGTTGCTACAAGGAGCACGGGAGGCGTAGTGCTGCCGACGCAAAGGTGAAGTGCTACCAAAAGAGTCCGGTGCTGCTGCCAGTGGTGGACGGCGTTGCTTCCATAGTTTTTTGGATTTGCACCATAGGAGCGTGGTCTGTGCTACAAATTGATTGTAGCAATTTCTTATTCATATGATGCAATTTATTGACGTGGTGCAATTTTCTGAAAGGTTTGTAGCAGATTTTTTTTCTCTTTTGATGCAAATCCTTCATATTGTTTGTAGCAAATTTTTCTTTCGCACCGGATCATTTTTTTTTCACGAGGTTCAATGTAGCATAACATTTCTTCTGTTTGACTTAAATCCACAAAACGTTTGTAGCAGAAAATTCTGCAACAACATAACTTTTTTTGCTACGAGGTCTCCGGCGAGGTTCCTGTCGATGTCTCCAACGAGTTTTTTTTGCTACAATAGCATATTTTTTTTGCTACCACGGCACGGTGGCGGTGCTCCAAACGTTGAGGTGTGGTGCTACCGGCCGCGAGGCGTAGTGCTACCATGGCATGGCGGCGGTGCTCCCAACGGTGAGGTGTGTTGTTAGTTTTTACCGACGTTGAGGTGTGTTGTTACCGGCGGCGAGGCGTGGTGCTACCACGGCACGGTGGTGGTGCTTCAAACGTTGATGTGTGGTGCTACCGGCGGCACGGCGGCGTGCGACCACGGCACGACGGAGGTGCTACAGCCTACAGATGCATATGCTTCTGCAAAGGAAGGTGACGGAGTTGCGCGGGCTGGTATGGTTAAAGGGTGTGGTTGCTGCGTGGGGGGTGGCGGCGAGGCTGCACTCGACTGGCAGAGATGCTGCCAAGGCAAGGAAGGGTAGTGGGGCTTCAAGGGAAGGGCGGCCGAGGAGGTCGTTTTTACCAACGTTGAGTCGCGGTGCTGTCGGTGTTGAGGCTTCGTGCTACCATAGCACGACGGCGCTGCTACAACCACAAGGTGGTGCTGGCCAGTGGTGAGGCGCGGTGGCAGAGGTGTCCTGCTACAAGAGAACGGCGGCGCTTCAACGACAAGATCGGTGCTCCAGGCTCCAGCTTTGAGGCGCGGTGTCGGCATAGCACGCCAGGCTGCTGCAAGTCGGTGTCGACTCCAAGCTACAATCCTAATCTCGAAGCTGAGGGCGGCGTTGCTACAAGACGGCAAAGAGGGTCGCTGCTGCGGACCACTGGCGAGATCGCTCGTCATGTGTGGGGGCGGGCAGCGCTGACAGAGCGAAGAGTGGCGCTGCTGCGAGAATCGCCGGCTAGGTCGGTCGTCAGGTCGCGTGCGGGAGCGGATGGGAATTTTTCTGTTGTGTAGGTGCACGTGGGCTCGTTCGCTGGGCTGGTCCCAATCAGATCGGACGGTTTCGCTGGTACGATCGAAAGGCTTGGGAGGCAGGGGATGGTGCCAATCGATCCTCCGTGGGACGCTTAGCACGCTCCATTTTTTTTTTGACGAAACCAGCACAAATGTGAACCAATTAATGTTACACATGATGAGTTGGAAATTGGAATGTTGCATGCTGTAAATGGGTAAACGAACATTTGACTTGCCCATGTGCTCGAAACATTTCCAATGTTTTATGTCTCATTTTTTAACATGTGTTTTATTTCTCGGCTCCGCAGTATCAACCAACATCCATTTTGCTGACCTGTTTGAGTCCCCTGCTTCTATTGTGAAAAGCCGGGGTAAAATTCCCTCCAGTCGTTGTTGTTTACAGCATGTTAATTTGTTTGTCAACATCAATTAATCAATGGCGGGCCTTAAGCTCTGTTGTTCCAGAACCGTATCTTAAAGCTCAGATCTGGGTAAAAGTATTTTCAGAAACATGAATTACAACATAGTCGCACACGCACATGCACTACGTGTACGGTTGAACGATGTAGTGGAGCTTGAGGATTGGCGAAGTCACGAGACGTCCTGTTATTGGCAAGAACGTCGCAGCAAAATAATCTTCCACCTTAGCTCGAACCACTATCTAGTGTATTACGGGATAATGTTTTTTTATTGTTTAGGAAAAAGATCCATCTCTTTCTACGGGGCTATGGGATCATGTTTTTAGTGTTCTGAAAATAGGGGAGTTGAAGTACAAATAATGTTTTGTATTGTTTAGGAACAAGATCCATCTCTTTCTAGTCGGCTATGGATCATGTTTTTAGTGTTCAGAAAGTAGGAGAGTTGAAGTACGAACCCAACACGAGGGTTCAAAACTTACAGACACAATTTTGGTTTCATGTTTATTTTTTAGGAACGGGCTTGGTGCATAGACAAGATTAATTCTTCTCGGCTTGTCCGTTCCGAGTGGCGTTAAATTTACTCTCTTTCAGTGTTCCGTTGTTGTGCTTACTCTCTCGTCGTTGTCGTGCGACACCGCTGATCAAAACTCACGCGGCGGATGGTGGCGACATGGGCGCCGTTTTCTTCTTTGGTTTTGGACCGACTGATCCGGTGTCCTCTAGGCCAACGATTCCTTTCCAGGGTGGGATCTTCGCATCACTCCTAGGGATGTCCATGCAGTGAAAACTCTATGTAATCTTGTGATACCAGCAAATACACATGGTTATTGTAGCTGTTTACGAAATAAGACTATCGATTCCACAAAGAGCTGAGAAAATGTGCCCTTTCCTCTTGTAGAGGTTTATCGTAGAGTGCCTGCAAGTTATTCTTGATTCTAAGCAAAGAGTGTTGTGATGGTGAATGTTGCAACAGTATATGTGAGTAAGACTAAAGTGCATTAATTGTAACTAAGAACAAGAGAATAATAGAAATGATATAATCTGAAACATGGCTAAAGACGTTATTAGAAGTTCCAGTATGGGACGATATAATTATGATGAACAAATATCCTATCTATGTAGTATGTGTTAAGTGAGGACGGATCTAAAAGATCGATATGTCGACTAGAGGGGGGGTGATTAAGCGACTACTAAATTTTAATTCTTTTTCGATTAATTAGGGCTTGAGCAAAGTATAACAAGTTGACTAGATGTGCACTAAGTGATAGCAACCTATGTGATACAAGCGAGATAAATAACGTAGCGGAAGCAACAAGTAAAGGATAGAAATAACCGCAAAGTGGAGACACGGAGATGTTTCCCATAGTTCCTTCCCAAGGGAAGTACGTCTACGTTGGAGGAGTGTGGAGCCACCTAGGCGCTCCAATAGCACGGATGTGCTCACTCTATTCTCCGTGAGCTTTACCCGTAGGGGTTTGGTCATCCACTATGAGGTCACCTTGATGGCGTTGACCAAGCCGGTACACAAAGGTTGGGGAACTCCACAATGAGTTGGAGCCTCCCAACAATGCCTCGGACTTCCTCCGAGACTCACAAAGACACCTAGGTTACAAGCAACCCAAGATGCAAATTCCACACGGATGGTGTGGGGGGATTTGAAATTCCTTCGGTGGAGATGTAGATTTAGACCTCTCCTTCACTCCACAAAGTATCAAGAGGTTTGGTGGTTGGAGTGGGAGATCTTAGTAGGTTGAAGCTTTCATAAATGGAGGAGAGAGAGAGTACAAGAAGCTTAGTCTTCACGGAGGAAGAAGACCTCTTTAAATAGCCTCCTCCAAAAGTGGCCGTTGCCCAGCCGAGACTCCCGCAGCGGTAGTACCGCTGGGGGCAGCGGTACTACCGCTGGCTTCCTTTGTCTTCAATTCAAACGGCCATCTTCGCAGGGACTCACGCCTGTCTTCATGGCGGTACTACCGCTGGAGGTAGCGGTACCACCGCTGCCCAGCGGTACTGCTGCTGCGGTACCGCTGCAGCTACCGCTAGATGAAACAGAACGAGAAAACGGCGGTACCTCGGGCGGTACCGCCAGCGGTAGCTGGGTCCTTGGCAGCTCCTTTTGACGAATGAAAAAACCCACAGCGGTACCACCGCTGCACCTGGCGGTCCACCGCTGCACCTCGCGGTTACTACCGGCCCAGTACCGCTGGAGCTACGCTGATAGAAACAGAACCGAAAAAACGGCGGTACCTCCAGTGGTACCGCTAGCGGTAGCTGGGCTGAGCAGCGGTACTACCGCCCCTCCTGGCGGTACTACCGCTGCCTGGAGGAAAACTGCTAAGACCAATTTGCAAGCTCTATTCGATGATGCTTATTACAATAATTCCTGGAAGCTCAAAATACATCGTTAGATACATAATTGTGTTATCACTAACACCAAAACATCATCTAGGGAAGATGCACTTTCAATCTCCCCCTTTTTGGCGTTAGATGACAACACAATTATTGCAAGGCAAAAGATTTGTAAAAGATAGACGGAGCTCCCCTAGACATGTGCATTATTCATGAAATGCTTTTGAATGCACAAACGCACACAATCTAGGAACAATGCTTCCCCTAGCTTTGCAAACTTGCAAATAATATAAGATAAGGAGCTTGCAATAAAAGAATAATACATGAACAAAGACAAACATAAGCTAAGCATTAAGGTTCACATGTCTTACACCATGGAGAGATCCACAACTGAAAATAAAAGGTGTTCACAAGCATAAGAGAAACAATACAAATAAAGAACAAGTTGTGACACGCAACCCTTGCGAAAACCCCGTACAAGCTAATAGATATCCCTCCCCCTTTGGCATCGTGACACCAAAAAGGAAAGGACCGATGCCTAACGCCCCATGGGTCACTCGAACCGAACGGAGGCTGCTGGGAGGTGACTTCCATTCTCTTCATAATCTGCCCAAGTGATCACCTGCCCGGCACTGTCCTTAGCTTGCCACTCCTCCCATGGAGTGATGTTCTTCTCCGAACGGACTGCACTTGCTCTCCTTGAGCACGACGGTGAGCAATATCAGCTTGGCGTCCTTCATCTTTCTCATAATCATCATATTGGTGCCTCTCAACTTTCTTGTGTCAACGTGAAGATCTTCATGAGAACTAGACAATCCATTGGAAGGGCCCGTTTTTTTAGAGTGAGAGGGACCGGCTTCATCAACAACTTCTTTGCTTTCTTCTTCGGATGGGACTTGACAGGAGCTGCTTACTCTTGTGCGGAACCCAATGTCGCATCCCCCAAGCCTCGCAACATCGTTCTCTTCAACCACTTCCAAATGGATGCGCATGAAGAGGAGCAAAAGCGATGTTCTTCTTCTTGATAATGACACAAAGTGTCCCAAATGAGTCCATCACATCCAACTTCTTTCCTTTACCTTGCTTCTCCTTTGAGAGGAGCAGGAGATTCTTGAGATACCCAATGAATTTCATCAATGTTGCCCACTTTGGGTTGATGGTCTCGCGATAAATCGGTGCATGATGTCCCAGATGGGAAAGAGTCCTTTTGACTTACCAACCTTCCACTTCTCAGCGCTCTACGGGTCATATAAGGGCAATAGCTTCTCAACTTCCTCCAGCCTGCACCCCCGAATGATGTACACGGAAGTGTGTATCATCAAAGTCCTCGTAGAGGATGGGACCAAACTCTCATAGCCAAGCATCGTAGCGACTTCGGACCACTTCTCTTCAACTTCTTCTCCTTTGTCATCCATGTTATGGTGCGTTCCTGCTCATTTCCAAAGTGAACGGTGGCTAGAAACTGAGCCACAAGCTTCTCATCGAATCTTGTTCCAACTCCATCATGGGGAGAAGCCCAAACTCTTCACAAAGAGCAAGAGCTTCGCCAAAGTAACGCTCTTGTCCTCATGTGATCCATATGATGAAATGCTGCTCCACATAGTTTTCCACCGGCTTCTTCAGCAAAATCTCATTGTAGCATTGCTCTTGGAACTTGTTGTGGAAGAAAGGGTTGTTGCCCCGAACGGAGGCAACCTGATCCATCCTCTCAATCACATAGCAGTTGATGGCTCTTCTTGCTACAAACTCCTTGTCCGAATTGGCTAGCTGTCTTGGTCCTCTGGGCAAGGACTTCTCCGGTGGTGGAAACTTCCGGCGAAGTCACGGGAACCCCATCAAGCTCATCTTGAACCTCATCACCAACCTCGGTTCTTTGTTTCTTGTTCCCACAGATTTGGTACGACGACCTGTGAATAGCATTTAGGGGGACAAGCATATAGGTAAGAATGCACAATTTCATTATTTTGGAGAAAAAGAGCACATGTCTACAAAATTGTATGAAATTGAAACTAGAGGGAGAGTGCCAAATCTAGTGTTGGAGATGTTACAAGAGGTAATAGTATGGCTTAAACAAGCACTATATTACCTAGGGTTACTCCTCTTAATCTAGGAAGAGGACCTTTCAAACTAGCCACAAATTTTGCAAAAATTTATAGACAAGGTTCTAGATCCACCAAATACACATCTCTACTACTCAATCTGCCACGAATCCAAGAGAAACACCACTAATTTCATCTCTATCCATCAACTAGATGAGAGAGAGGTATAGGGCATACCGGAACTCATGGCAGAGGATCGAGGAGGAGGAGAGTGCAGGAGGCGTCCCGGGGCGTGGAGGTTGAAGATCCAGGCCTGGGGGAGCTCCTTCCCGGCGGAGGAGTGGCCGGCGGCGGCGGAGGTTGGAGGAGAAGGGGTTGGGGAAGAAACGAAATGAAGTAACCCTCAAACGAGTCGACCCCGAGCCTTATCGTGACCAAACTCCGCGAGCGGTACTCCGCTCTATCCAGCGGTAGTACGGTCCTGGTATTTACACGGGCCCGTGGCGATACCGCGCTGCACATGGTGCACCGGTAGTACCGCAGGGGACCGGTAGTACCGGCGCCTGGGGGCTAAATCAGCTAGGGCTCAAAAAAGAGCCCCGAAGCCGATTTGACTGCCGTTTCCGACCATCCAACACCATAGAGCATAAAAAGGCATTTTTTTAGAGAGAGAGGCATTTTTATGAGAGTTTTGGCTTGGGATAGACAAGTAGCTGAGAAAGGAGAAGAAACTCAAGTTTGCAAAACCAAACTTGAAAACCCAAGCTTGAGTTCTTCCCCAAAAAGAGGTCTAAAACACCTAATAGGATCCAAATAAAACCAACTCCTCATAAGGAAGAGGGCGGTGCCTAGGCCACCATGTATGAGAATATTAACCAAAAAACCGCGAAGATATTCTGGGTTCAAGGCCAATACTCATCGTTTAAGCACAATTGTCACCGGAGTGACCAAATTAAAGCACGAATTGTCTATGTGCGCATAATAGAAGTAGTGTTGACTCATGAGTTGAGCTACACTCCCCAATGTCATGCATGCATCTAACACATAGTACAGAACGACACATCGGAAACGGGCCAGAAACCCCTTCGGCAACGGAGAAAGGGTCCGTGTCCCCGCCTCTATCCTGATGTGAAGCCTCACAATGGCAACGGGATATTTGATTGTTGCAATAAGTTTAGCAACGGGCATAATATATAATCGTTGCCTTTAGTCTTTACAAGATACGGAGATTAGTTTTTGACCGTTTGTATGAGGGTGAAGGAAAAAAAAAAGCCGGTGACGCCTGCTGCGCCGTCGACGTGGTCCTGTGGTTCCTGCTTGACGGCCGCCAGTTCTTCACCTTCCTCTTCGCCCAGCTTCATTGCGTGGTCTTCTTCTACCTATTTAGTACTGCACAAAAGTCTTGCTCCTGGGAGGCGTGGCTTCAGTGGGACCGTGTGGACGGAGCCCGCTCCTACGTCTTCATGGCCGCCGCATAGTCTCCAGGTTTCCTCCTCGCTCTAAAGGAGATGAAAAAATCAAAATGTAAGCTCCTTCATCTTATACACAAGACAGATGCTTTCTTCATCGGCATTACAGAAAATATAGAACTAATTACAACTAGAACATAACCTAAACAATGCCTCATATATAGGTAGATTGGACACACAATTCCAGGGATGGAGCAAGCGAGCCAAGTAGGATGCACAAGATCGATGTGTATTTGTGTATCACAAGGATCACTAGCGCCACCCCGGATCACACGGTGTCACCTAATTTTAATCATCGGCATAACGAAACAAAGCTAAAATCAGAGCAAATGCCTACTAAAAACAGAGCAAATCTATGGATAAACAATTAGCTACTTACAACTAGAAAACAGCTAAAATTATGTGTAAACAATGCCTACTAAAAACAGAGCAAATCTATGGATAAACAATTAGCTACTTACAATAGAAAACAGCTAAAATCTATGTGTAAACAATGCCTACTAAAAACAGAGCAAAATATGGATAAACAATTAGCTACTTACAACTAGAAAACAGCTAAAAATCTATGTGTAAACAATGCCTACTAAAAACTGAGCAAATCTATGAATAAACAATTAGCTCATTACAACTAGAAACAGCTAAAATCTATGTGTAAACAATGCCTACTAAAAACAGAACAAATCTATGGATAAACAATTAGCTACTTACAACTAGAAAAGAGCTAAAATTATGTGTAAACAATGCCTACTAAAAACAGAGCAAATCTATGGATAAACAATTAGCTACTTACACTAGAAAACAGCTAAAATCTATGTGTAAACAATGCCTACTAAAACAGAGCAAATCTTATGGATAAACAATTAGCTACTTACAACTAGAAAAGCTAAAATCTATGTGTAAACAATGCCTACTAAAAAAGAGCAATCTATGGATAAACAATTAGCTACTTACAACTAGAAAACAGCTATCCTACTGAACTGGGGGTCTTACATTAGGAGAGGCGGGCTCGCTTAGCGTCGCCGCCGGCGACGGAGCTAGCGCCTGCCTCCCCTGGCGGCGCCTTCCCTCGTCGTGGACCCAAAAGGAGGGCTATGACGGCCCGGAGGTCAGACTGGTAGACCGCCTCCTCGGCGCAGTTCGACCTGGATCGAGGCCTCGGAGAGGAGGACCGCCGCCTCCAGATCGGCCTCGCCCTGATGACGCTTGGCGTCCTCGCGCTCGAAATCAGCGCGGGAGAGTTGGCAAGCGATCTCCAGATCACGATCCTCCTCCTCTTCCTCTTCCTCCTCGTCGGAGGAGAGGACGAAGGAGGAGAAGGAAGACGGATGGCAGCCGGGGTACATTGCCTGGCGGATCTCGCGGTAGCTGTCGGGGGAATACTTTCTGGATTAACCCGCGGCCCAGTGCGACTTACCTTACTCGCACGGACAAAGGCCCACTTGGGAGCAAGCCCAATATTGAACCGCCATAAGGGGAAAGATCTAGAAGACGTATCCGGAGGACGTGAAGACCAAGTAGTCTCCGAGTAGGCCTCTGTGGACGTATTCTTATGGGGAAGTTTCCTTTTGTAAACCTAGCGAGCCTCTGTGGTATATAAAGAGGACTCGCAGGACTTAGAGTGGGGGTCAAGTTTATCAAGCCCTAAACCCTGCTCATTACGGCGAGTACCAGATCGGATCGCCTCCCATTGTAACACCTCGATTATCATATCAATACCAATCTAGGGTAGGCAGGAAGTAGGTCTTTTACCTCACATTGAGGGGGCCGAACCTGGGTAAATCTGTGTTGATCTTTGTTCCTCGCGATCCCAAGCTCGGGAGATGCTTGACTCGCGTAATCCCACACCTACGAAGTCATCCATGACACCTGACGTGACAAACCCACGACAGTTGGCGCCACCGTGGGGCCTGCGGTCAAAAGCATCACGTTCCGCGCAGGATCGGAATCAGGCTTCAAGGACCATGCCATCAGCCAAGTTGAAGACATCTATGGGGTCCCTTCATCGACGACTCAGAGTGGGGACCCGAGGCAGATCGCATCGAGTTTGGATACATTGTTCCCATCGGATCAGTAAAGTTTTCGTCGGATCCGTCAGTCAGTCGCAGATCTATAGATGCGACTCAGGAAGCGAATCGGTGAAGGAACTGCGGCCGGTCAGGGTCGCGTGTTGGAGGAGCTACAAACAAGCTACGGCAAGACTGCCCATCCTCGTCCGTCAAGACTGTTTGGGGATCTCTACAAATCAGGAAGGAGACCTCAAGATTGAAGAGATTGAAGCTATCAGGACGGAATCTGTGAAGAGGCACAAAGACTCGCGGCTGAGCGCGAAAAACTCCAAGAAGAAGGTCGACGACTCCGTCGCTACCAGCCAAAACACCAGGCGGTCCGAACCAAGACGACATCTGAGCGCAAGAAACTCCAAGAAGAAGAGTGGCGACTCCGTCGTTGGCAGCAAAAACATCAGATCAAGATGGACAGAGGAGAGATGAAATCACAGTTCCACGGTGACCGGAGAGCAACATGCACGCGCGATAGGGATATTGTCAAAGATAGTACCGGTTGGAGACACACGAGCTGATAAGGAAGTCGCCATGCGATCGACCTACTGCAAACCGCTGCTTTACAACAAGCAAATATGTATGGAGTCACGCCCAATGAGCCGCAAAACGAGGTATCATGGGGAGGAGAAAGGTGCAGCGTCGAAGAAGTGGTCAACCAGCTAGCAGGTTTGCAGGTATCATCGGAAAAAGAAGAGAAGATAGAAGGCGAGTCACGGACGTCCGGAGCGACTCAGCCATCCCAGATTGAAATTGATTCAGATGAAGATTCAGCGCCAGTAAACTCTTATTCATTATTGAAGGGACCAGTTGTTTTGGAGAGGAAATACGGCTCACTCGTTTCCCCCGAACTTCGACGAGTCGCAGCGAGTCACCACCTATCGCAGTGACCAAGACCCTGCCTTATGGATAGAAGTACGAGGCAAGCATAACAGGGGCTGATGTGACTCAAGAAATACGTGCGAAATACTTCCACTTGGCAATACAGGAAGAAGCTAGGGATTGGCTGTTAAGGCTGCCATCAAAATCAATAAGCACATGGGAAGACTTGAAGGACAAGTTCATCAGCAGATTCCAAACAGAAGACATGAAAAACCTTAGACAATGCATTCAAAAAGAGGACGAATCAAGCGGCGACTGGATCAAGAGAATCGTGGAGATCCTTGGCTCCGCCAAAAAACTTAACAGTACAAGCTGCAATACAAGCTATGAGAAAGAACTGTAGATTTGAGCCGTTGGTGCACAAATTAAGTCGCGCTGAGCAAAAGATTGATAATTTCGACCAGCTTTTGGCAACAGCTGACAAGTACGCAAAGACAGATAAAGGGACAGGCGGCTTATCACAGAACCCAACAGGGAAATTGTAAGTCACGAAAACTGAACATCGCGCACACCAGATGCAGGAGCAAGGGAGTGATAAGGCCTTACTCCCTAATAACTG
The DNA here is from genome assembly GCA_947311845.1 of Poa pratensis. NCBI lineage: Eukaryota > Viridiplantae > Streptophyta > Magnoliopsida > Poales > Poaceae > Poa > Poa pratensis. The sequence continues at coordinate 59,564,747 of CAMZMU010000063.1, read as the reverse complement.
CAAGGGGATCTTCGACGTGTGATACGTCTCAAACGTATCCATAATTTCTGTTGTTTCATGCTTATATTATACCATTTGCTACATGTTTTTATACACTTCATATCACTTTTATGAATTTTCTGGACTAACCTATTAACAAGATGCCACAGTGCCAGTTCCCTGTTTTCTGCTATTTTTGGTTTCAGAAAGTTACTTCTGGAAATATTCTCGGAATTGCACGAAACAAAAGGCCACGTCCCTATTTTTCCAACACGTACACGGAGTCTGAAGGAGAGACGAAGACTCGCCACGAGGTGGCCAAACCACAGGCCGGCGCGGCAGGGGGGCCCACCGCGCCGCCTGGTGGTTTGGGCCCCTCGGGGGTCCGCCGACATCGCCCCTTCGCATTTATTCCCCGAGACGTGTGATACGTCTCAAACGTATCCATAATTTCTGTTGTTCCATGCTTATATTATACCATTTGCTACATGTTTTTATAACACTTCATATCACTTTTATGCATTTTCTGGGACTAACCTATTAACAAGATGCCACAGTGCCAGTTCCCTGTTTTCTGCTGTTTTTGGTTTCAGAAAGTTACTTCTGGAAATATTCTCGGAATTGACGAAACAAAAGGCCACGTCCCTATTTTTCCAACACGTACACGGAGTCCGAAGGAGAGACGAAGACTCGCCACGAGGTGGCCAAACCACAGGCCGGCGCGGCAGGGGAGCCCACCGCGCCGCCTGGTGGTTTGGGCCACGGGGGTCCGCCGACATCCCCCTTCGCCTATTTATTCCCCGAGACGTGAAAACCCTAAAACACCGAGCCTTTCATCCAGAACATTTCGCTGCCGCCGCCGTCGTCAACCTACTCGGGGGGTTCTGAAGCTCTTCCAGGCACCCTGCCGGAGAGGGGAATTCATCACCGGAGGGTTCTACATCGCCATGCCCGCCTCCGGAGTGATGTGTGAGTAGTTCATCCTTGGACTATGGGTCCATAGCAGTAGCTAGATGGTTGTCTTCTCCACTTGTGCCATCATGTTTAGATCTTGTGAGCTGCTATCATGATCAAGTTCATCTTATTGTAATGCTACATGTTGTGTTTGCTGGGATCTGACTTATATTGATACCTATGTGGAGCTGAATATTATATTATCATCTCTATGTCATTTGTGATCTTGCATGCTCTCCGTTACTTGTTGAAGCCGGCCAAGTGAATACTTGTGACTCCAAGAGGGGGTATTTATGCATGATAGTTGGGTTCAACCTCTATTTAACCTGGATAGTGACAGCAAGTTCTAAGGTTGTAGATGTGTTGTTGCCACTAGGGGTAAAACAGCAATGCTTTATTCAAGGATGAATGTATTGTTTACATTATGCACATTACTAATGCAATTGTCTGTTGCTTGCAACTTAATACTGGAAGGGTACGGATGTTAACCGGAAGGTGGACTATTTAGGCATATGCATGCTGGATAGTGTCTATGTACTTTGTCGTAATGCCCAAATGAATCTCATAGTAGACACCACAACTCGCACATGCATGTTTTATGCACTTATCAATTGTCAATTGCCCAGCTGTAATTGTTTACCCAGCATGTTAGTTATCTTATTGGAGAGACACACTAGTGAACTGTGGACCCCGGTCCATTCTTTTACATCTGAAATACAATCTACTACAATCATTGTTCTCTACTGTTTTATGCAAACAAACATCATCTTCCATACGATACGTTTAACCCTTTGATTTCAGCAGCCGGTGAGATTGACAACCTCACTGTTAAGTTAGGGCAAAGTAATTTGATTGTGTTGTGCAGGTTCCACGTTGGCACCGGAATCCCTGGTGTTGCGCCGCACTACACTCCTTCACCAAACACCTTCGAGCAACCTCGTTTTCCTACTGGTTCGATAAACCTTGGTTTCATACTGAGGGAAAAACTTGCTGCTGCACTCATCATACCTTCCTCTTGGGGTTCCCAACTGACGTGTGACGTTACACACATCAAGCATATTTTCTGGCGCCGTTGCCGGGGAGATAGAAGCAACACCGCAATATATTCCCTCGTCAACTTAGCGCCAGCAACATATTTTCTGGCGCCGTTGCCGGGGAAAACCGAAATTGCTTCTGCAAGGGGAGTCTCTCACACCCAATCATTTTACTTTGTTATTTGTCTTGCTTAGTTTATTTTTATTTAGTCTTGTTTGCTCTCCTTATCAAAAACAAAAAAAAATTAGTTACTTTTTATTTTTGTTATTTCGGCCTACTTGTTATCTTTGCAAAAATGAGTACTCCTGAGAACACTAAGTTGTGTGACTTCACTAGCACAAACAACAATGATTTCATATGCACTCCTATTGCTCCACCTGCTTTAAAGCAGTCTTTTATGAAATAAAACTGCTCTATTAAATCTTGTTATGAAAGACCAATTTTCTGGTGTTAGTACTGATGATGCTGCTGCCCATTTTAATAACTTTGTTGAACTTTGTGAAATGCGAAAGTATAAGGATATGGATGGGGAAATTCTAAAACTGAAAGTTATGCCTAATGAAGTTAAAGATACTAAGTCATTTGCTACAGCAAATGCCATCCAAGTTCGAATTGATAATAATATTAGGATGTTGGCTGAATTGCATGCTAGGTGGGAAAAAGAGGAAGAACTTGAAAAAGAGAATAGTATAGTTAGAGTTTGTACTATCACCACCACTAGTAATGCTAATGTTTCACATGCTAGTAAGCCTCCTACTATTGATGGTAATGTTATTGGTGTTGGTAATGTCTCTACTACTTCTGCAAAGCGTTTGAAATTGCCTAAAACTGCTGAAACTTTTTCTGATAAAAGTGCTGAAATTTTTCAAACTATTGGAGACAATGGTTCCACCACCATTGACAATAATGATTTTGATTTTGATGATTGTAACATCTCTGAAGTTATTATGTTCTTGCAAAAATTAGCTAGAAGTCCCAATGCTAGCACTATTAATTTGGCTTTTACAAAGCATATTACAAATGCTCTTTTGCAAGCTAGGGAGGAGAAGTTGAAACTTAAAGCTTCTATTCCTAGGAAATTAGAAGATGGTTGGGAACCCATCATTAAGGTAAAGGTGAATGATTTTATTGCAATGCCTTGTGTGATCTTGGTGCAAGTTTCAGTTTTGCCCAAGAAGCTTTATGATATTCTTGATTTGCCACCTTTGGAACATTGTTATTTGGATGTTTTTCTCGCTGATAATGCTATGAAGAAACCTTTGGGGCGAGTTAATGATGTTTTTATTATAGTAAAAATAACCTTGTCCCCGTTGATTTTATTGTTATGGATATTGAATGCAATGCATCTTGTCCTATTGTTTTGGGAAGACCTTTTCTTCGAACTGTTGGTGCCATCATTGATATGAAAGAAGGTAATATAAGGTACCAATTTCCTCTCAAGAAAGGTATGGAACACTTCCCTAGGAAGAGAATGAAGTTACCTTTTGACTCTATTGTTAGAGCAAGTTATGATGTTGATGCTTCTTCTCTTGATAACACTTGATTTTCACTTTCTGCGCCTAGCTGAAAGGCGTTAAAGAAAAGCGCTTATGGGAGACAACCCATCGTTTTTATTTGCTGTTATTTTTGTTTTCTTTGAGTCAAGGAGTTTTGTTACTTCTGTAGCAACTCCTTTGTATCTTTATTTTATCGCAATGTTGTGCCAAGTAAAGTTCTATATTGAAAGTTGATGCAAGATTTGGATTTCTGCGCAGTGACAGATTTTTAGCTGTCACGGATTTGAGCTTATCTCCCTGTAGAAAATTCAAAAATTCTGAAAAAATCACGCATATTCCTGAGATATGTACGCAACTTTCATTATTTTAGGCCAGATCCATCTGAGCAACTTAAGTGCCTCGAAAAAATTCGTCATTCCAGACTGTTCTGTTTTTGACAGATTCTGCCTTTTGTTTTGCATTCGCTCTTTTACTGTGTTTGTGTGGATTTCTTTGCTCCACAAAGCATTGGTGGCTGTAGCTAATGTCCAGAAGCTTTGGGATTGATTGTATCATTACAGAATATGAGAATTTTTGATTATGCACTAACCCTCTAATGAGAACTGTCTTGAGTTTGGTGTGAAGGAAGTTTTCAAGGATCAAGCGAGAAGGGTGATATTATGTGATCAAGAAGAGTGAAAAGCCTAAGCTTGGGGATGCCCCCGTGGTTCATCCCAACCATATTCAGAGAGACTCAAGCGTCTAAGCTTGGGGATGCCCAAGGCATCCCCTTCTTCATCAACAAACTTATCAGGTCATCTCTAGTGAAACTATATTTTAATTCTTTCACATCTTATGCGCTTTACTTGGAGCGTCTGTGTGTTTTATTTTTGTTTTTGTTTGAATAAATTCGGATCCTAGCAATCCTTGTGTGGGAGAGAGACACGCTCCGCTTTTTCATGTGAATACTCATGTTCTTCACTTATATTTGTTGAGTATTCTTAACTAGCTACTGCAGTGCTTTTAGCTCCTGTTTTTCATGCATCTCTTCGAGCTGTTAGCACTTGTTTATAAATACTCTCTTGCTGCATTATATTATCATTTGGAGAGTTTATGTTTAAATAAATTGATTGGTGTTTGTTTGGAAGAAAGAAAATGCTACATGTAGTAGTTGGTATTGGAAAAGACATATGCATTCTTGTAGATCATTGTCTTGTTTGATTTGATGCTTTGCAATTGTTTTGAGCTCTCAAGTAGATCATGTTTAAGCTCTTGCATCATGTAGTTAAAGCCTAGTAGTGGAGAACTACCGTAGAGCTTGTTGAGACTTGGGATGCATATTTGTTCTCTCTAAGGTCTAGATATTTTCTGGTAAAATGTTTGAGCAACAAGGAAGACAGTGTAGAGTCTTATAATACTTGCAATATGTTTTTATGTGATTCTTGCTGTACCGGTTTATACTTGTGTTTGCTTCAAACAACCTTGCTAGCCTAAACTCTGTACTGAGAGGGAATGCTTCTCGTGCATCCAAAACTTGAGCCAAAACCCATGCCATTTGTGTCCACCATACCTACCTACTATGTGGTATTTCCTGCCATTCCAAGTAAATATTTCATGTGCTACCTTTAAACTATTCAAAACTTTATTACTCCTTATTTGTGTCAATGTTTTATAGCTCATGAGGAAGTATGTGGTGTTTTATCTTTCAATCTTGTCTTCTGACAGACTTTCACCAATGGACTAGTGGCATATACATCCGCTTATCCAATAATTTGCAAAAAGAGCTGGCAACGGGGTGCCCAGCCCCAATTAATTACAACTTTCATTAATAATTCTCTTCACATGTTTTGCCCTGATTTATCAGTAAGCAACTTAATTTTGCAAATAGACACTCCTCCATGGTATGTGAATGTTGGAAGGCACCCGAGGATTCGGTTAGCCATGGCTTGTGTAAGCAAAAGGTTGGGAGGAGTGTCATCTATAAAGAAACTAAAATACATGTGTAAACAAAAGAGAAGAGGGATGATCTACCTTGCTGGTAGAGATAACGTCCTTCATGGGAGCCGCTTTGAAAGTCTGGTTGACAAGGGGGTTAGAGTGCCCACTACCATTCGTTGACAACAACAAACACCTCTCAAATACTTATTTTGTGCTCTCTATATGCTTTCGAAAACTTAAAAAGCTCTAGCACATGATTTAATCCCTGCTTCCCTCTGCGAAGGGCCTATCTTTTACTTTATGTTGAGTCAGTTTACCTACTCCTTTCTATCTTAGAAGCAAACACTTGTGTCAACTTTGTGTGCATTGATTCTTACATGTTTACTTATTGCACTTGTTATATTGCTTTATGTTGACAACTATCCATGAGATATACATGTTACAAGTTGAAAGCAAATGCTGAAACTTAATCATCCTTTGTGTTGCTTCAATGCCTTTTACTTTGAATCTATTGCTTTATGAGTTACCTCTTATGCAAAACTTTTTGATGCTTGTCTTGAAAGTACTATTCATGAAAAGTTTTTGCTTATATGATTCATTGTTTACTCTTTATCTATTTGTTAGCAAACTATAGATCATTGCTTTGAGTCACTTCATTCATGACATGAGCCTTGCAATATATTGATCAAGATTGTGTGAAAGCATGTCTCCTCAGAAATTATTTGTTGTTATCGTTTTACCTACTCGAGGACGAGTAGAACTAAGCTTGGGGATGCTTGATACGTCTCCAACGTATCCATAATTTCTGCTGTTCCATGCTTATATTATACCATTTGCTACATGTTTTATATACACTTCGTATCACTTTTATGCATTTTCTGGGACTAACCTATTAACAAGATGCCACAGTGCCAGTTCCCTGTTTTCTGCTGTTTTTGGTTTCAGAAAGTTACTTCTGGAAATATTCTCGGAATTGCACGAAACAAAAGGCCAGTCCCTATTTTTCCAGCACGTACACGGAGTCCGAAGGAGAGACGAAGAGCCACGAGGTGGCCAAACCACAGGCGGCGCGGCAGGGGCCCACCGCGCGTGGTGGTTTGGGCCCCTCGGGGGTCCGCCGACATCGCCCCTTCGCCTATTTATTCCCCGAGACGTGAAAACCCTAAAACACCGAGCCTTTCATCCAGAACATATTCGCTGCCGCCGCCGTCGTCAACCCTAACTCGGGGGGTTCTGAAGCTCTTCCCGGCACCCTGCCGGAGAGGGGAATCATCACCGGAGGGCTCTACATCGCCATGCCCGCCTCCGGAGTGATGCGTGAGTAGTTCATCCTTGGACTATGGGTCCATAGCAGTAGCTAGATGGTTGTCTTCTCCACTTGTGCCATCATGTTTAGATCTTGTGAGCTGCCTATCATGATCAAGATCATCTTATTGTAATGCTACATGTTGTGTTTGCTGGGATCTGACTTATATTGATACCTATGTGGAGCTGAATATTATATTATCATGTCTATGTCATTTGTGATCTTGCATGCTCTCCGTTACTTGTTGAAGCCTTGGCCAGTGAATACTTGTGACTCCAAGAGGGGGTATTTATGCATGATAGTTGGGTTCAACCTCTATTTAACCTGGGATAGTGACAGCAAGTTCTAAGGTTGTAGATGTGTTGTTGCCACTAGGGGTAAAACAGCAATGCTTTATTCAAGGATGAATGTATTGTTTACATTACGCACATTACTTAATGCAATTGTCTGTTGCTTGCAACTTAATACTGGAAGGGGTACGGATGTTAACCGGAAAGTGGACTATTTAGGCATAGATGCATGCTGGATAGCGGTCTATGTACTTTGTCGTAATGCCCAAATGAATCTCATAGTAGACACCACAACTCACACATGCATGTTATATGCACTTATCAATTGTCAATTGCCCAGCTGTAATTTGTTTACCCAGCATGTTAGTTATCTTATTGGAGAGACACCACTAGTGAACTGTGGACCCCGGTCCATTCTTTTACATCTGAAATACAATCTACTGCAATCATTGTTCTCTACTGTTTTATGCAAACAAACATCATCTTCCATTCGATACGTTTAACCCTTTGTTTTCAGCAAGCCGGTGAGATTGACAACCTCACTGTTAAGTTGGGGCAAAGTAATTTGATTGTGTTGTGCAGGTTCCACGTTGGCACCGGAATCCCTGGTGTTGCGCCGCACTACACTCCTTCACCAACACCTTCGAAGCAACCTCGTTTTCCTACTGGTTCGATAAACCTTGGTTTCATACTGAGGGAAAACTTGCTGCTGCACTCATCATACCTTCCTCTTGGGGTTCCCAACTGACGTGTGACGTTACACGCATCAAGCATATTTTCTGGCGCCGTTGCCGGGGAGATAGAAGCAACACCGCAATATATTCCCTCGTCAACTTAGCGCCAGCAACGTGCCTTGCGACTTACATCGCAGGAGAGATGGCAGGCCAGCGGGTCACACAAAGGCGCAATGTCATTATTACCGGAGGTGGAAAGAAGGCGACACGCCAGATACGGCTCGCAGCAAATCGATGCAGCACAAGAATAAATCTAGCTCTCGTCAAGGGCCTGACGTTTTACCTAGAAGAAACATAGGACAGTTTCATACAGTGGAAGTACAAACAACGGATGGAAGCCGGAAGAGCGGTCAGATTTCAACGCCAGAAAGGTATCGTCGCTGGACAGAGCAATCGGTTATTTGGAGTCGCGGCGATCACCCCCCAGAAGTAAGAGATCCAGGACAGCCAGCTCTGGTGGTCACGCCTGAAGTCGCGGGATACAAGTTAAGTAAGGTTCTAATGGACGGAGGAGGAAGAGTAAACATCCTATATCAAGACACGCTCCGAAGAATGAATATACCCGAGACGAGGCTGCGACCATCCAGGAAAGAAATTCAAGGCATAATCCCAGGAGCTGTTACGCGACCAATCGGAAAGATAACACTTGAAGTTAGCTTTGGAACAGAGCGGAACTTCCGCACAGAGCTCCTAGACTTTGAGGTTGTAGCAGTCAAAAGCTCATATCATGCGATCTTTGGAAGAGAAGCCTATGTCAAATTTACCGCTCGCCCCTGCTACGTCTACCTACAGTTAAAGATACCAGGACCAAACGGTGTTATTACAATATATGGAGACAGGCAGAGAGCGTTAGAATGCGAGAACGCAGGCTCAGTACTCGCAGAAGAAGCTTGCATCGCCAACTCCTCACATGGATATCAGTCGCAGATCGGTAATCGCAGCTCAAAACGAGTCGTTGGAGGTACCGCGGAAGCGGCCAACAGGATGCAGCCACCGGATGGTAAATACCCACCGAGAAGTCGCGCATCAGCAAGATAATGCCCCAGAGGTCGCTTGATACAAAAAGAAGACAAAGATGGCGCATGTGCATAGACCCAGCCTCGATCAACAACCCCAGCCAAAGGGGCTCAGTTATCGTGAGTCCTTACAAAGCAAACTCAAACATAAGTCGCAGCTCAGTGCGGCTAATCGCCTAACAAATTGCTCTCTGCTTCAACATGAGACATACATCGGAGCTATCATGCTCGACCCGAGTCGCTTTTAGCGACTCAAAATTGAACCAATCAGGTGTTCAACCCACTCCGTTAGGAGTATTAATTCGCAACTAAGTGCGATGAGTATCAAGTATGCATGGCCTGCGGGGAATAGAAAACCCGCATTAAAGGGCCTGCATCATCCTGTAACACCCTGTAAAACATCGAGTGATTATGAAATAAAGCCGGCACCCTTGACATTCAAGGGTTTGTCGTTTCGCCTCAACTATCATTGAGTCGCTGAGTCTTTTGAATTTCATATATCACTGACCCTTGAGGGCTCCTTACGAGCATCGCGAGTACCAATCGCACCTCAAATTTTGCCAAACTAGTGGCAATCCTTAAGCTAGAAGCGTCTTGCATTATGCGGCCAAAGTACTGGGGTGTGGCGTCAATCGAGCTTGATTGCCTATCATGGCCGCTCTCGACCCTGAACACACATGTTCCTAGGAAATACTGAGCCGCGCGAGCGTCTACTTAATGGAATTATCAGAAAAGAACCTGCTTATAGGTCACCAAAATACTGTTTATAATACATAATGTCTTACAGACTAACGGGCATGTCCCACATTATTTATTTTTCCTCTTCCGAGCTACAGGAGTGGGAATTGGCGCGGTTTGTCTCGCGGTTGCAGTCGCAGGTGTCCTAATAATCAGGGCGCCGCCAGACGAGGCAGAAGGGCCACCAGATACTGTTGCTGGAGTGGCAGCCCGAGATGACTCAGCTCCTGTGGACTTTTCCTTTGACACCTTGCTCCCATCAAGATTGAATTTATCGAGATAAGTGCCCAAGTCTAAGTTATCAACAAATTTTGTGGCATATCCGCGCATCCCTTTCCAGATATCGAAGTACTCGCTTATGGCAGTTCAGTATCATCCGCGCTCATCGCCAGGCCGTGGCGAGCAACCTTGCCAACATCTATCTCTGGATAATATGCTCGAGCAATGTCAAGACATGCGCGGCTCCGGCGCGAGCTGAGGATCGTTTCCAATCAGAGACGTAATGCGGAGCCTTGAGCAGTTTATTTATCCAATACTCGCAAGATTGGGCCATCAGTCGCAGGAGAGATTACCGTCATAACTTCCTTGGTAACCTTTAAGAAGCGCTGGCTGAAGTCAGACAGATATACCAGTTGATCCTTCAATTGGAGCGGGACACTGGGGCCTCAGGCCTATGTCAAGAAAGAAAAGGCAAGAAACAAGTCAGAGACTCACGTTGGTTACCCAAAATATGTATGATTAAAGGAATAAAAGACAACCAGCAAGCTGCAGGATGGCTGATTTGACCATGGAGCCAAAACCCTCAAAGGCTTTGAACAGCGAGTTATATTTTTCATCTCGCGCGGCGAGTTCCTTTGCGTGGTCTCCCTTCAGGCGATCAATCAATTCAGATTTAAGAGTCAGCCCTTCTCGCAAAGATCTAATGACTTCGTCTTTCTCCATGAGTCGCTGCTGCATATCGGCTTCAAGTTCTTTAAATTGCTCTTCACAGGAGTCGAGTTGACCTTTGAGAGATTTTATTTCCTGATCTTGGTCCCTAATGACCTCATTATGCTGCTCCAGGCGAGACTGCATCATTTCAGGATGGTCTATGGAAATGCCTTTACCCTTTATTGAGCCAGAAGCATCAAGCAAGGACAGTTCAGCTGAAAAAAACAGAGCAAAACGCATGGTAAATTATCCAGGAATTTGGGGGCTCGAGATTTGAACCAGGAAAAGAATCAACACCCCGTGCGATGCACAAGGTTTTGATCCTTGGGGGCTACGGTATATGTACCTGGCGACTTGAAGAAAATTGCTCAACTAAGCGCAGCAGAGCAGCATGCTTGTCTCCAGCAGCAATTATGGCATCTGCAATTGACTTGGAACTATTTCCTGGAGCTGGAATTCTATTTCAGTAGATACCCTACCCAGCAGGAGTTGCGGATGGAGCTGCGACTGGAGTCGCGGCAGGAGCCGCATCTGCAATACCTTCCTCCAGGGAGGGCCTTGGATGAGTCGCACCATTACTGTTTCCCACGTTTTCATCAGCAGCATCATCCTCGCTCATAGCTGCTGAGAAGAAGTGGGATGGGAATTAGACTTGGTATCCTCTTCAGACATGGCCCTGCAAAACATTGATGGGTTAATAAGCTGACCTAGCAGAGCCGCAACATTGAAAAGAAGGCGAACCATACCCAGAGGCGACACGGATACTCTTCATCAGGCAACCAGAGAAGGAGAAGATAAACCTTGCAAATCTGAACCTACAGAGTATGAAAAGAAGTAGTGATCAGCAATTCCTTGCCAGAAATACGTAAACACAAAAAGAAAAGGAGAGAGTCGCAAACAATTACCCGAGCTTATTGAGAAGCAATCCTTTGCAACAGCCTCGGAAGAAAAAGTAGCCTTGTTGGGATCAGCGAGTTTTAAAGATTTGGCAGTTCTTGTTTCTGCTAGTAACGCCAAGGCTTTGCGACGTTTCTCAGGCTGCGCGGGGTCTTCTGAGCTCTGGCATAAAATACGCTTCGAGGACCTGCGAGGCACCTCAGGAAGTTTAGGAAAGGTGTATTTGGAGTCGAGGACAGAAGAGCGTCGGCCATTTGTTGTTCCTCTTCAGAAGCGCTACCCTCGTGCATAACTGTATCTTCGCCAAAGGCTGCGGCTTGCTTTGACGACTCAGCCGCGGTTCCTTGGTTCAAGTCGACGTCCTCTGAGGGAAGAACCCAGAAATAGGGATCGATCTGAAAAGGAGCTCAGGTCAGAAATAATTAATTTTGGAGAAGGAATTTTCGAGGAAACAGGTGACAAGTAAACATTACCACAAAAGGCTTGTGCTCAGCCCAGAAGGGAGCAAGTCCGACGTTATCATACGAGTCGATATCCTCGTCCGTCACTCGGCGAATGAAATTTATCCACTCCCCTTTGTCCCAATCTTCAGGGCAAGTACGATCGACGTCATTTGCATGACAAGTGAAATCCACCATAAGCCGCGAGCGGCGACTCACAGGCTGAACTCGCCACTTAGTCCAGCAAGATATGAGATCTAATCCAGTGAGACCATGGAGTGTCAGCGCTCTCACCTTGTCTAGAAGGGATTCGATAAAGGGCAACGAAGAAGGATCAGGTTTAGAAGACAGAGCATCGGTAGCCTCGAAGGGAAGAGGAGACCAAAGAGGAAGAGGAATTTCACCCTCAGGAGAAGTGTTTTTACAATAGAAGAATGTCCTTTGCCATCCTTGATTTTCTTGGCAAGAGTTAGTTTTGGGAAAATACTACCCCTACGGCGTGGAAGGAAATGGCGCCGCATTGGAGAAAAGACCATCTGTGGTTTCCCTTTGACTATTGCAATTGAAAAGAGCAAGCCAGAAATCTATTGAAGGCGGGATACCCAGATAATCTTCGCAGAGGACGTGGAAGTTGCTCACTTGCAACATCGAATTAGGGCCAATATCATGGAAGCGGAGACCTAACCGCTGCATCAAGGAGCGAAAGAAGAGAGAGCCCGGGGGCTTGAACCCGCGCTCAACATGCTCCGCGAATATCACTACTTCTCCTGGTTGAGGGTTGGGAATTACCTCCTCACCAGCCGCCCGCCATTCGCATTGATCTTTTGGCGGAAGAAGGCCCCGTGCAGATAGGATTCCAGGAAATCTTCGTCGACCCACGAGCCTTCCCAGTTGCACTTGCGGCGAGACATTTTCTCAGATTATGGAGATCTCCACCGAAGGATTGTGAGTACGAGAAGCGAGATTGGAGGCGGCGGAAAGGAGCAGTGGATGCGTAATGCAGGACTTGATGCAGAACGCTGGGAAAACGATGAGCCAAGATAAATACCCAGATGCGGAAGACGTTTAGATCTGAAAATCAACCGTCAAGGCAGGTTAAGTCGCGTTCTTGAGCCGCCAAGAAGATTATAAGTCGCAGATTGGAAATAAGAAAATTGGAGTTCAGCTGGGATAATTCATGTGCGGCTCAGGGGTTTGTTAAGACGAAGGAGCCTTCACTCGAAATCCAAGCTAAACTTGGGGGCTAATGTCGGGGGAATACTTTCTGGATTAACCCGCGGCCCAGTGCGACTTTTACTCGCACGGACAAAGGCCCACTTGGGAGCAAGCCCAATATTGAACCGCCATAAGGGGAAAGATCTAGAAGACGTATCCCGGAGGACGTGAAGACCAAGTAGTCTCCGAGTAGGCCTCTGTGGACGTATTCCTTATGGGGAAGTTTCCTTTTGTAACCTAGCGAGCCTCTGTGTATATAAAGAGGACTCGCAGGACTTAGAGCGGGTCAAGCTATCAAGCCCTAAACCCTAGCTCATACGGCGAGTACCAGATCGGATCGCCTCCATTGTAACACCTCGATTATCATATCAATACCAATCTAGGGTAGGCAGGAAGTAGGTCTTTTACCTCACATTGAGGGGGCCGAACCTGGGTAAATCTGTGTTGATCTTTGTTCCTGCGATCCCAAGCTCGGAGATGCTTGACTCGCGTAATCCCACACCTACGAAGTCATCCATGACACCTGACGTGAAACCCACGACAGTAGCTGCAGTGGTGGCCAAATGAGCGGGTGCGGCCGGAGACTTCGCCGTGCGGACGAGCGCCAAGGGTGCGGGACCGGCCGAGGGGGCCGGATCGGCGGCGGCCTGTTCCGCAAGCTCGTCCCACAACTCCAGCTGACGCTGCTGCTGCCTGAAGGCTCGAAGGGTGGGGCGGCCACGGCCGCGGCCGCGGCCACGGCCGTGATGGACGGATCTACCAGCGCCGACGGTGGAAGCCATGCGAGAGAGTGGAGAGAGAGGAGACTGTGCGGCGGCTAGGGTTGGAAGTTAGACGGTGAGAGTGAGAGTGAAGGGCATAGTAGGTTCTTATAGGCCGGCTGTCGGGCTGCTTCTAATGGCAACGGAGATTACGAAACTGTCCGTGCGATGAGCACACATCGGTAACGGAGGTAAACTAACCTCCGTTGCCAACATATATTCCACTATTCACCCGTTGCCTTTGTTGTGGGCCTGCTTTACGGCCCAGTGCGGGCACGCGGGGGATGTCGCGATTTACCGTCGCCTAATTAACTCCTGCCGTTGCCATAGAGGGGTATCCGATGTGTCGTTCTATACTAGTGTAAACTACTTACGATGTCTACTATGGGTACTTGTGCAAGGCGGTCAAGCAAAGTTGCTCGCATCAATGACATTTAGTTCATTCCTCAACTCTCGAAATCTTGGTTCATCAAGGGCCTTGGTGAATATATCCGCAAGTTGATCCTTGGTTCCTACAAAAGAAAGGTCAATGTTGCCCCTTTCCACGTGCTCCCGGATGAAATGATGACGAACTTCAATATGCTTCGTCTTGGCATGTTGCACGGGGTTGTGGGCGATCTTGATAGCACTCTCATTGTCGCAAAGGAGGGGCACCTTGGTGAAGTTAATACCATAATCCTTCATAGTTTGCACCATCCATAAGAGTTGAGCACAACAACTTGCGGCGGAGATGTACTCGGCTTCGGTGGTGGAGAGAGCAACACAATTTTGCTTCTTGGAAGACCAACACACCAAGGAGCGGCCAAGAAATTGACAACTCCCGGATGTAGACTTCCTATCCTTCTTCTCTCCGGCATAATCCGCATCCGAGTACCCATAAGATGAAAGCTTGAACCCTTGGGATACCAAAGACCAAAGTTTGGGGTATGAAGCAAATATCGAAAGATGCGCTTAACCGCCACTAAGTGGCTCTCTTTGGGAGCCGCTTGATACCTTGCACACTTACCCACACTAAACATAATATCCGGTCTAGATGCACAAAGATAAAGCAAAGAACCAATCATAGAGCGATAGAGTTTTTGATCGACATCGTTACCCTCGGTGTCGGTGTGGAGGTCGACGGAGGTGGACATGGGTGTCTTGTAAGATTTGAGCTCCGTCATCGTGAACCTCTTGAGCATGTCTTGGGTATATTTGGCTTGATTGATGAAGGTACCTTCCCTATATTGCTTCACTTCAAATCCTAGGAAGTACTTCAACTCCCCCATCATGGACATCTCAAATTTGCTTGTCATTAGCTTTGCAAACTCATCATTGAAAGCATTGTTAGTAGAACCAAAAATGATGTCATCTACATAGAGTTGGCATATGAAAAGATTGCCACCCACCTTCTTGGTAAAGAGGGTGGGGTCAATAACACCAACTTGGAATCCACGGTCTACAAGAAACTCTCGAAGGTGCTCATACCACGCACGTGGGGCTTGTTTAAGGCCATAGAGTGCCTTGTCGAGCTTGTAAACATGGTCCGGATGGTTGGGATCCTCAAACCCGGGAGGTTGCTTAACATATACCAACTCATTAATAGGACCATTAAGGAAAGCACTTTTAACATCCATTTGTTGCAATTTAAAGTTATGATGAGATGCATATGCAAGCAAGATGCGAATAGATTCAAGACGAGCAACGGGGGCATAGGTTTCACCGAAGTCAACACCTTCGACTTGAGAGTAGCCTTGTGCCACCAATCTTGCCTTGTTTCGAATGACAATGCCGTTCGAATCTTGCTTGTTCTTGAAGACCCATTTGGTGCCGATGACGTTCTTGCACCCATTTGGCCTTGGCACCAACTTCCACACCTTGTTGCGCTTGAAGTTATTGAGTTCTTCATGCATGGCATCAATCCAATCATGATCTTCAAGAGCTTCATACACCTTCTTGGGCTCGATGAAGGACACAAAAGCATGGTTGGTGCTAAAGCTTGCCAATTGTTTTCTTGTGACGACCTTGCTTTGGACACCTCCAAGAACTTTGTCCAATGTATGCTCTAAGCGAGTTAATTTTTGCTCTCTTCGCAATCTCTTCTCTTCTTGGTCTCCTCCGAAGTTTCTTGAGAGATGACTTGATCATTTCCTTCATCATCGGAGTCATGTGCATTGTTTTGATCTTGAGCTTGATCTTGATGAGGACCTTGATCTTGTTCTTGATCATTGTCGTGTGCACCATCTAGAGCTTGGTCTTGAACATCAAGTTGTGGAGAGGAACCACTAGGTTGATCTTGTTCTTGACCTTGCTCACTTGTTTGAGGGCTCGGAGTTTGTTCTTGGTTACGGGGAGGATCTTGAGTTGGTGATGGTATGACTTGGAGGGAGGAGGAGCTCGAGGAGGATCTTGAACTTGAGGAGGATCCTCTTCAATGGGACGAATGTCCCCAATTGCCATCCTTCTTAGAGCGAGCTCCATAGGTACATCACCTACAACATTAGGATCAACTTGCCCCACTTGGGAGCCATTATCCTCATCAAACTTCACGTCACTAGATTCTTCAACTTGACCGGTGGTCTTGTTGTAGACTCTATAGCCGTGAGAGTTTGTGGAGTAACCAACAAAGATACCCTCTATAGATCTAGTCTCAAACTTAGATAACCGGTTACCTTTCTTGCGAATGAAGCACTTGCATCCAAAGACACGAAAATAAGAAAGATCCGGTTTCTTCCCAAGAAGAATCTCATATGGGGTCTTGTTCAATAGCTTGCGGAGATATAACCGATTTGTTGCATGACAAGCGGTGGAGATGGCTTCGGCCCAAAAGTTAAACGGAGAAGCATACTCCGCAATCATGGTCCTAGCCGCATCCATAAGAGTCCGGTTCTTCCTCTCCGCAACACCATTTTGTTGAGGGGTGTATGGAGTGGAATATTGATGAGCAATCCCTCTTCACTAAGAAACCCCTCCACGGTGTAGTTCTTGAATTCGGACCCATTGTCACTTCGAATTGTCATGATCTTCTCTTGATATTGGCGTTGAGACATGTTGATGAAGTCAATGACTCTTTGTTGAGTCTCACTCTTTTCTTGAAGAAATAGACCCATGTGTATCTTGAATAGTCATCAACAATCACCAAGCAATACTTCTTCCCACCAAGACTATCATAAGATAATGGACCAAATAGGTCCAAATGAATGAGCTCAAGAATCTTGTGGTGGTAATCTTCGTCTTTGGTGGATGGGCTTCTCCATGTTGCTTTCCTAGAACGCATGATCTACACACACGATCTTTGGAAAACTTAATATCGGTTAGTCCAAGAATGTGATACCACTTTGAAGATCATGGAGTGTTCTCATATTGGTGTGGGCTAGTCGGCGTGCCAAAGCCAACCCACATCAACTTTAGCCATTAGACAAGTCGCGGCCGACATGCTCTCTTTCGAGAAATCAAGCACATACATGCCGTACTCGACATGTCCAACAAAGACTACTTTAAGAGATCCCTTCACGGTGATGATCACACTCTCGTCATCAAATAACACCCATAACCACTTTTAGTAAGTTGATAGACGGAGAGTAAGTTGTAACCAAGGGACTCAACGACAAGTACATTCTTGATAGAGACTTCTCTAGCAACAACGACCTTGCCTCGTCCCAATACCTTAAGCTCGCGGTTGTCACCAATTTTGACTCGTGAATATTGAGGTAGAGGAGGTTCAATATCATCCACCAAGTCAATGCGTCCGGTCATGTGTTGGGATGCGCCACTATCCACCGTCCATCGACCCGCACCGGACGCCACACCCTACAAGGAATCAAGTCTTTGATTTAGGTACCCATTTTTCGATGGGTCCTTTCTTGTTAGTCACAAGGGTTTGGAACCCAAATAGCCCAATGATAATCATCACCATAAGAAGTGCCAACATATTTAGCATAAACATGACCATCTCTAGATTTCATAAGAACATAAGATGGGTTATATTTGCCGGCAAAGTCATTATGGGTAGGAAGGTCCCTTGTGACCTCACCACCCACAATGGTGTTGGTCTCCTTCTCTTTAGCCAACTCCCCCTCCTTCACAAAGATAATAGCTTTTGAAGAGGGAGAAGCTTCTTCTTTTGTTGTTCTTCTTCTTTGACTTGGTAGAGAAACCAAGTCCTTCTTTTCCAATTTGATCCTTTTGATTGCTCAAAAGGTCATTGAGGTTCTTTTCTCCTTGGGCACAAGCCATAATGCCCTTCTCAAGTTGAGATTTCAACTTAGCATTCTCTTCAACAAGGTTAGCATGCTCACAACAAATAATAGATTTAGCAATAATTTCATTTGATGTGGAGCAATAACTTCTTTCACTTGTTGACCTAGGAATTGATCATGAGACTTCTCAAGTTTGGCAAAAGACTCTTTGAGGGTTTTGAGTTCCTCATCAAGTCTCTTGTTTTCCTTCTCAAGTCTAGCATGTTCAATGCCTAGCTCAAGCTTCTCATTCTTATAGACTTTAGAAGTAGCAAGAGCATGTTCATGATCCTTTTTAACTCTAGACATGTCAATAGCATAGGATTCCTCGGAATTAGATAGGGCCTCCTCAAGGACCTTCTACGAGTTTGCTCCTTTTCAAGAGCAATAGCGAAATCCGCTATCTCATTAGCATAGTCAACCTCACGGTTTGCCATGCCCGAAATGATCTCCTCCTTTTGATCTACAAGAGAGTTAGTTTCCTCAAGTTGCTCCAAAAGAGCATCAACATTCACTTTGTCTTCTCCTTAAGATTAGCTAGCCACAAGTCCACCTCATTTGGACTTTGGGGCTCCTTCACAACATTCTCTACACAATCCAATAAGGAAGGAGGTGTAGAGGCAATAGGTTTAGGAGAAGGAGTTACCGAGGTGGCTTTTGCCATGAGACATGTGTAGGGAATGGACTCATTTTCATTGGGGGATTCAAATAGGGATGACGGTGTAGAGGAAGGTGTAGCTATGGCAATGCGAGCGGTAGCTACAACTTCATCTTCATCACCGGACATGTATTCTTCCAAAACTTTTCTATCTTGAACACACAAGGCATTGGAACCCTCTTCTTCACGTAGTTCTTGTTGCCGTTGCCCTTGGACTTGTCTTTTCTCACAAGCTTGCCATTGTGGTCCTCTCGATTCTCCCAAGGACAATCGGCAATGTAGTGATTGAGATTACTACAATTATAGCAAGTCTTTGGACGGTCTCCTCTTGGTCTTGCAACGAAGTTCTTCTTAGCAAAAGGTCTTGATGAGATCTCTTGGAACGGTTGCCCCAAAAGGCTCTTGAAGCAAGGCCATGTGCTCATAATAGTCTTGCTTGTGTCCTCCGTATCCTCCTCTTCACTCCATGTTCAAACTCTTCTTCACTAGTGATGGGTGGACTTCAAAGACATTTGGAGATTGTCCCGCAAGTCCCCTTTGCCGAGCTTGAGCATGAATAGAGCTCTTGACAACCATCCAATGGATACAAACTCGTTGAGCACGGTGTTGGAGTCAAGTGTTGAGAAGTCCGGTCTTGATCGAATGGTTTGAGCAAGCCTTGATTTGAGGAGTGATGGCCTTGAGAAACTTGCGCTTGATCCAATTATCACTAATCTTCTCAAAACCGAAATCATTCAAGGTGATGGCAAGAGCGGAGAGTCTTCGATAGAGATCTTCGGGGGTCTCATCTTCATTCATCACAAACTCATCGGCTTCATCTTGAACCGCTTCATACTTGGAAGTTGAATGCTTTTGTTCCCCAAGAACAAGTTATGAAGATTCTCCCAACATTGCTTTGCCGTCGTGCACATACGGATATGTGTGCGATAAGTTGGGCGGCGGCCGTTTGTATCATGTGCATGGCGGTGGCGTTGAGTTGATGATTGGCCTTCTCCGTTGGAGTCATGTTGTGTGGGTCTTGAGGATGGAAGCCTTGCTCTAAAATGTCAATCAAGAAAACACAACAACTAGACATGTGTGAACGCATAGAAATTGCCAATTAGGAAAGTCTTTTGGATCAAGCTTAGGAGGTGCGCCCATATTGGCGATGTGTGGCGGAGAGACGTGTTGGTGGATTGTGTTATACACTTGTTCCGGTGGAACATTAGCATACACCCCCGGCGGCTTCCTTGGGGTTGAGTTACCATCCTCGGAGTTCTTTGTTTCGGGATTGGCTTGCGCCTTTCCGTCCGCATTGACAATACCCGTAGAAGGAAGAGTATTAACTTCCGGGACATTTCCAAGGAGGGTAAATCAACCTTAGGAGGATCCGGTTTCCCTAGGAACTCCTTGAACATTTCTCGCATCGATTCCTTCATGCTTATGTTGAGGTTGGTAGTGATTGGTATTGAGATTCGATATCTCATTCTTGAGTTCACTAACTGACGAGGTGTGGACTCGGCAAATCCCTGGGTTGTGTACCCCGGGTTGATTGAGGGGGAGAGAGATGGCGCGCTGGTAGTTCCGTCGGCTGACAAGCAAGGATTTACCCAGGTTCGGCCCCTCATGGTGAGGTAAAGACCTACATCCTGCTTGTCTGATCTGTATAGATGTATAATGATGTTACATGGTGGCCGCGAGGGCGATGAGAGACGTGGTCTCGTGGGGATCCCCTCTATGGGGTGCCCCTGCCTGGCTTTATAAAGGGAGCCAAGTAGGGTTTACATGAGTTTCTTGTCTTGTACTCCAAGTTGTAGCTTGTTGGGCTTCATTGGGCCGGCAGGTGGGCCTTTGTTGTCATCTTCTAATAGGCCGCATGTCGGGTCCTAGTCTTGGCGTGCACCAGGTATCTTCACCGTGGGGTAGTCGAAGGGTAGCCCCACGACACTAACAACCACACCAAAGCGTTCATTAGTAACCGATGCGAGTGGGTCCACGACGTCTGACATATTCTCTTAGGCGGTGAAGCCTTTGATAAGAGACGAGGCTCTGATACCAATTGAAAGATCGATATGTTGACTAGAGGGGGGGTGATTAGGCGACTACTAAATTTTAATTCTTTTTCGATTAATTAGGACTTGAGCAAAGTATAACCAGGTTGACTAGATGTGCACTAAGTGATAGCAACCTATGTGATACAAGCGAGATAAATAACGTAGCGGAAGCAACAAGTAAAGGATAGAAATAACCTCAAAGTGGAGACACGGAGATGTTTCCCGTAGTTCCTTCCCAAGGAAAGTACGTCTACGTTGGAGGAGTGTGGAGCCACCTAGGCGGTCCAATAGTACGGATGTGCTCACTCTATTCTCCGTGAGCTTTACCCGTGGGGGTTCAGCTCATCCACTATGAGGTCACCTTGATGGCGTTGACCAAGCCAGTACACAAAGGTCGGGAAACTCCACAATAAGTTGGAGCCTCCCAACAATGCCTCGGACTTCCTCCGAGACTCACAAAGGCACCTAGGGTTACAAGCAACCCAAGATGCAAATTCCACACGGATGGTGTGGGGGGATTTGAAATTCCTTCGGTGGAGATGTAGATCTAGACCTCCTCCTTCACTCCACAAAGTATCAAGAGGTTTGGGTGGTTGGAGTGGGAGATCTTAGTAGGTTGAAGCTTTCATAAATGGAGAGAGAGAGAGTACAAGAAGCTTAGTCTTCACGGAGGAAGAAGACCTCTTTAAATAGCCTCCTCCAAAATTGGCCGTTGCCCAGCCGGGACTCCCGCAGCGGTAGTACCGCTGGGGGCAGCGGTACTACCGCTGGCTTCCTTTGTCTTCAATTCAAACGGCCATCTTCGTAGGGACTCGCGCCTGTCTTCATGGCGGTACTACCGCTGGAGGTAGCGGTACCACCGCTGCCCAGCGGTACTGCCGCTACGGTACCACTGCAGCTACCACTAGACGAAATAGAACGAGAAAAACGGCGGTACCTCGGGCGGTACCGCCAGCGGTAGCTGGGTCCTTGGCAGCTCCCTTTTGACGAACGAAAAACCCACAGCGGTACAACCGCTGCACCTGGCGGTACCGCTGGAGCTACCGCTGATAGAAACAGAACCCGAAAAACAGCGGTACCTCCAGCGGTAGCTGGGCTGAGCAGCGGTACTACCGCCCCTCCTGGCAGTACTACCGCTGCCTGGAGCAGAAAACTGCTAAGACCAATTTGCAAGCTCTATTCGATGACGCTTATTACAATAATTCATGGAAGCTCAAAATACATCGATAGATACATAATTGTGTTATCACTAACACCAAAACATCATCTAGGGAAGATGCACTTTCAGGATCCCATAAAGCTGTACATACTAACGACTTAGTTTTGTATCACACACAACCCCCATTACCCCTCGAAAGGTTGCCGCCGGAATATGATAAATGAATAATGGCGTCCCCATGAATGTCACCACATAAAGTGCATGGTCTCTGTCATTTCTTTACTATGGGAGAGTTAGTTTATGTCACTGTTGTTCCTCTAAGTCTCTAACCTCCTCTTGGCAATGAACATGGATGATCATCGGGTGGTCGAAAATACGACAACGCCTCTCGGTGCAGGGAACCTGCACTTCTTACATTTTTAGAATGGTACCTGATCCTTCAACCACACCATTGTCCGATCAGGGTACCCAGACCTGGGTCGGTGATGGCCCTTCAATGGGTTAGGTTGAGACTCCAAGTGCAGAGTTTATAGTATAGGAAAGACTTGTTTTCCCCACGAGGGGTGACTCGAGGGTTTATATCGAACTCTCGGGGAATCAGTAGTGAAAGCTTTTTCTCCTTATCCTTCCATGGGAAACCTGCAAACAAAGTAAATTGTTTTGTGCCCTCAACCTCACCAAGTGGTTGTCAAGCACAAGGTGTGAGAGTGATATGAAAACAAAACAATAAATAAATATGCAATGCTGATAAATAAATATGCAAGGATGGTGGAAACAATGATAAATGATATTTTTGGGTTTTATATTGTGAATGCAAGATGCAAAAGTATTTTTGTGTTTTCGGATTTTTAAATGGCTGAAAATGGAAAATGCTTAAAAGTTGTTGGAAAGGTGTTTCTTATGATTAAAAATGGACCGGGGTTCATGGTTTCACAAATGCACTCTCTCTTTAATAAAGTAGTAGACAATGAAACACTAGAATTAACATATGAGATTGCAACAAAAAGGTTTCATGACAAGTTATTAATCATATGGGCATGACGTCCTAAGATAGAGATCTTTTGGTTATTAATCTCTCTTATACTCCCCTAAGATGCGAACTAAATCATAACACCTTAGTATTAAGATAAATCAGAGCATAGCATTAAGTTTCATGACATGAAGTTAAAATAAGAACATGCTAGATCTAGTCATGGAGAAGTGGCAATGGTCACACCCACATCTCCGGTAGCAAGGTATTTTTGTTTATCCCTAGTGAGGTAACAAGGTAAGGTAAAGTACCCAAGTGGATCGCGGAACTTTCTCTCATTGCCCCTATCATAGCATCTTGAATGATTAAAGTTTAAACTGAAAGCAAATATGAGTAGTGTGCTTGACAAAGTATGGGTAGAAAATCTCATGCCCCGTGAATACGAGTACCTACACCAACTGGGTACTCAACTCGGGTCACAAGCAAATTTGAGTTTTAAAGTCATTGCAAGTAATAAAAGCGTCATCAAGAGCGTCAACTGGGGTACCTCTTGTCCCAGGACATGGAACAAGCCCATGTCAAAATGACAAGACAAACAAACAAGATGAACAATCTCAGCACCTCTTTTATTGTGGGGTGCATCACTGAAGGTTCACCATAGCATGTAAGTAAACTTCCATCATGAATGATGCATGGCTTAGATTAGCGGCCCATGCGTCTCTCTAGCCATTTATACTTACTCCTCAAACTTACCAAGTTTCCACACTTATTTCGCACAATGTTAGGCATCCATAGACAAAAGTATATGATATCAACTAAATATAAATAAGTGCAATGTTGAAAGCTTTCCATGTGACAGCACATATGGGCTAACTCCCAACCAAGACTATTGTCAAGCTCACAACTTCATAATTTTAATCACAATGGTTCATGTTCATTAAGTGCAATAAAAGTAAAGTGTGCATCAAGTTCGTGAGAGCTTTATAACCAACTTTTCCCATAACAATCAATAACATAAGCATTTTAATTCAGAGGTATAAATAATACAAAATAACATGATAAACATACTCGGAATAGCATAAAACTAATAGGTAGATATGGTGGACTCACTGGAAAAACTTTGGTTGAAGGTGTTGGACAACAAGTTTTTGCTTGTTGAAATTTTTGGGCTAGCAAGAGGGAGAAAGTTGACCGTCTAAATGCATGCATAAGTGTCCATAGAACTAACCAATCCATGTTAAACAAAGTAAAGTAACATTCAGCATCAAAATATGAATAAAAGATAGCTCTTAATAAAACACTTGCAAATTAATATTCATTAAAAACATATGAATCATGCAACTATATATATCTTTTTGAATCAACTCAAACATTTCCCAATCATTTTCATAGCATCCAACTTAATTCAACCTAAATTTCTAGTAGCTCTCTCATATATAAATGATAGTGGTGGTCTTAAACAAAAAATCAAACCAAAATAAAAAGCAAATAAAAGACGCTCCAAATTTATGCGATAAAGTGCATTGATCAAAAACAGAAGTTAGACGTGTGCAAACCGAGAGTGTGTTGGTCCAGTGGGGTTGTCTTCACATCCCCAAGCTTATGGTCTTCACCATCCTTGGATAGCTCTTGGTGCATCTCCTCTAATCCCTGTGAAAAAAATTCAAAACACCGTTTCTCCCATTTCTTTTCTGTAGGGTGACATTAGTAGTGATAGACAAATGCATTTCTTGCTGCATAAATCCTTAAACAAAAATTCATATGAATGTCCAGAAATTGTATAATGTTGTATGCCTACTTATAAACTCAATTGGATCAAAAAGATTAAAGTTAAAAGTTCAAAGAATGCATCAAACAAAATGGGACAGAATCTGTCCAGAAAAACAGCAGCAGCAAAACATATTTTTCTACCCAACTTAAATATGTCAAAAAATTCTGAAAAAATTCATGCTTACAGAGCATGAAAAGTTGCAACTACAGTTAAAATATCAGCTCATTCGGAGTTACAGAATAGGAATGAAAAATCATACCGTGCACAGATTCGTGCTGGAATAAAATCTCCGAATGCAAATAGCAACTTTTTCAAACCAAAATAGGTAAAACTTGGCACTTTATTAAAAATTCCAGAAACAAAACTAAAAACTAAGTCTCTTGTTACATCAAGAGGACACAAAGAAAATCAAAAATAAAAACAACCGGGTTGCCTCCCGTAAAGCGCTTTCTTTATAGCCATATGGCTAGGCTTCTTACTTGATATTTATTGTGGACGAAGCTCACGAGGGAGTTTGAACTTTGGTGTGTCTCTCTTCCTTGGGAAGTGTTCCATACATTTCTTGTGTGGAAACTGAAACTTCACATTCCCTTCTTTTAAATCAATGATAGCACCTGTGGTACGAAGAAAAGGTCTTCCCAGAATAATTGGACTAGAGGTTTTATTCCCCATATCCATGATTAGAAAATCAACAGGTACAAATGTCATATGCGACTCTATCATAACATCACTTACTCTTCGTAGGTGCAACCTCCCCAAGCTTAGGTGTTTGCACAAGTTGGTGATGAAGTTGACTTTGTTGTGAGATACCCTTGGATAAATCTGTACAGCAATGATTCCCCGGCAACGGCGCCAGAAAACTTGTTTTGATGGCCCTTCAATGGGTTAGGTTGAGACTCCAAGTGCAGAGTTTATAGTATAAGAAAGACTTGTTTTCCCCACGAGGGGTGACTGGAGGGTTTATATCGAACTCTCGGGGAATCAGTAGCGAAAACTTTATCTCCTTATCCTTCCATGGGAAACCTCCAAACAAAGTAAATTGTTTTGTGTTCTCAACCTCACCAAGTGGTTGTCAAGCACAAGGTGTGAGAATGATATGAAAACAAAACAATAAATAAATTTGCAATGATGATAAATAAATATGCAAGGATGGTGGAAACAATGATAAATGATATTTTTGGGTTTTATATTGTGAATGCAAGATGCAAAAATATTTTTGTATTTTCGGATTTTTAAATGGCTGAAAATGGAAAATGCTTAAAAGTTGTTGGAAAGGTGTTTCTTATGATTAAAAACGGACCGGGGTTCATGGTTTCACAAATGCACTCTCTCTTTAATAAAGTAGCAGACAATGAAACACTAAAATTAACATATGAGATTGCAACAAAAAGGTTTCATGATAAGTTATTAATCATATGGGCATCACGTCCTAACATAGAGATCTTTTGGTTATTAATCTCTCTTATACTCCACTAAGATGCGAACTAAATCATAACACCTTAGTATTAAGATAAATCAGAGCATAGCATTAAGTTTCATGACATGAAGTTAAAATAAGAACATGCTAGATCTAGTCATGGAGAAGTGGCAATGGTCACACCCACATCTCCGGTAGCAAGATATTTTTGTTTATCCCTAGTGAGGTAACAAAGTAAGGTAAAGTACCCAAGTGGATCGCGGAACTTTCTCTCACGTTCACCGCACTAGCCACCCCCCGTTACTCCATCTAATGCACACGTTCCCCCTCCCACGCTCTCATACACATGCTTGATCAAAACAAGTAAACAAGAACGGGTACATAATATGCATCTACTTTCATAACTGAAACAAAACAATTGCAATCTCAAACATATATTAACTCATAAAAAGATCCACCACAAAGGTATTACATAGATGACCGTAATCATGTTCGGCAGCTCATACGGTACTAATTAGTGAAGCTCAAGAGAGAGAGATACATAAGTTACTTCCACAAACCCATAGTCCAGGGGTGGACTACTCCCTCTTCATCATGGATACGGTGGAGAAGTCGTTGGAGAAGGTGGAGACCTCTCCGGCAGCGCCCCGTCGGAGTTTTCCCCCTCCAATCTGCAACTCCAGGTCTCTGTTTCGTGGTTTCTGTCTTTCTGCGGCGCTCCTTTCCGAAGGGCGTCGGGGACTATTTTTATAGTCGGTTTTAGGTCAAGACGAAGCTTCTGGAAAAAAGATCGACGGCAACGGAGCCTCGAGGGCCCAGATGAGGGGTCCCACGTGGCCAAGGAATCTGGCCGCGTGGGCCCACCTCTTTTGGTCCTCGGGCCTCCGTTTGTTCGCTTCCTTCGCTCCTACGCTTTGTTCCTTACAAAAACTGATGCTCGTAAATTTTCAGGTCATTTGGACGTCGTTTGGATCCCTGAAACATCAAAATATAGAAAATAGGGTTTTCTGCCTGTGCAGGGTTAATTCCAGAAAAATAGGGAAACATTGAAATATTCCCAAAATCAATATAAAACAATGATATAACCCTTATATGATGCAAATATGATTGAAATATAAGTAATATAATGCAAAGTTCATGTATGCATTTTACATGCATCAGTCGGGTTTCCCTCGGAGCAGCCCGGGGGATAGGAGCTGCAACAATGATGCCTTAAGCAAGGTGACGACGTAAATGCACTGCCATCGTCCGCCATGGCTGAAGCCGGCGCGGTTTTCACTAGCAGTCGCACCTTTCTGAACCCGCAGACGGCTAGATCGTCACCAACCGTGAAGTCGGTGACGCCACCGCCGCCATCGTCCGCCATGGCCAAAGCCGGCGCGGTTTTCACCAGCAGTCGCACCTTTCTGAACCCGTAGACAGCTAGATCGTCACCAACCGTGAAGTCGGTGACGCCACCATCGTTCGGAGCAGCCACTCCGGCCTCCGATCCGCCAACCCTGACGGGTTGCGGTTCTACCGCATCCAATGACGTCCACACCGGAGATAACTCTGGCTGCCACGCACCTCCTGTGATAAACCCGGTGTCGGATCCCGTGATCCGCTGCCACCAGGCACCGTCACAAGGAGCCGCCCCCTGGCTAACCATCCCCAGCGGAGGGTCGTTGCCGCCGCCTTGTGCAGAGCCTCTACTTCGGGGTTCTTACGCCATAGACCGTTCACCCCTGTTGTCGAGTCCGCCGTCCCCGCGTTGCCGATGGAGCGACGTCGCGCAACGGGAAGAACACCTGTGCACTGCCCCTCCAGACAGCCGCACCACAACTGTGAGAAGCGAGATCTCTGCTGTCCCCTTCATCGGCGGCGCACGGGCTTTCCTGGTGGCTACATCTAGGGATGATGAGGGGAGATCGGAGAGAGAAGGGAGCGGTGGCTGGCGTTAGGTTTTCTCCCCCCACGTCGTCCTTGAGGAGGCGACGCGAGAGAGTCTCGTTTCCGCACTCTTTCATTAATCGGGGGAGAATTTCACTTATGTCAAATTGGGGGAGAATTTTACTTTCCCGCCTCTGCACCAACTAGAGATGCACACAGCCATTTGAGTATGAGTACCAGGATTTTATCTTTGCTAATAACGAAGCCTATTCGTCATAATAAATTGCATAAGTATCAGGAAGGCTGGTTTCTCAAGTATAAATAGGAACCACACTTTAACATGCATAAAACCTTTCTAAAAGGTAGATACCTGAGTTTCATGGTTTAATATACTGATTATGTAACAAGTCATGCCACATACCTTCCAAACTAAGAAGTTACAACAACCACTGAGTAAACACATTTTAATATCAAGCACCTCTATAAGTAGACCCGGTGATCTATAGGTCTACGCACAATGACGAAATAGGCCGTAGCCCCGCTATATAAATATAGCAACAACACGATACAACCAACAGTCTCGCAATGCTGGGGCGGCAGCAAACATACACCCAAAGCAAGGGGAAGTGAAGAGAAGCCAAAGCAAGGGGAAGAGAAGAAAAGAAGAAAAACACAAAGGAGACATAGGCGGATCGACTAAGCGACGGTGACCCGCGACCGTTGCGCCCTCCGAAGAAGTACCACCACACTCTAGCGTCGAATCGTCGAGTACCAAGCAACACCTTCAAGAAGGGGAGCACTGCTGCCCGGACCATAGGTCCTAGGGTTTCCCCGGCACACGGATGGAAGCGGACTACGGGTAGCCACGACGCCCTTCAGGAAGGGGAGATGCCACCCACAGGTGGCACCGCGTCGGTGTCAGGCGAGCTGACAAGGATTTCTCCTGAAAAACCCCAATCCACACCCCCGGACGATCTGCTGCACAGGAGCCCACGAAGACGAAGCCTCGAAGCCACCAGGCTCTCCACCCACCAACATGCGCCACCACGGTCACGAAGCCGCCATCGTCGTCTCACCGAAGGTACCGCCACGAGGTCCACACGACAGCAGCGACGAGTAGCTCGACACAGGTCAGCGGTACCGTGGCCACGCGGGAGGGAACTGCCTCCACCGCCGAAACGGTAGCCGACCGGACGAGGCAGCAAGGCACACCAGTCCCAATCAGCTCCGGCCACCTGCCAGTTCCGAGAGGGTCCGGCCGGGCCCAGATCAGGCCCGTAAAGCCTGCTGCCACGCTGCAACAAGGGCGGCCGCCGTTGCCGCTGCACCTGCACGAGCATCATCACCACCATCCGCAGAACGGAGCACACCAGGGCAGGCCCACCCGGACCCAGATGGGGCCCAAGGGTCCAGATCTGGGCCGAGCAACCGGCGCCGCCCCACTGCTCCCCCACCGCCCCGCCACGCAGTGTCGCCCCACTGCCCCACGGGAGCGTCGCCGCGCCGCCACCAACACGGCCATCGCCGGACCGCCGCCACCTGAAGAACACCGCCGCCAGACCGGGAGCCGCCCCGTCGGACCTCCTAGCGCGCGGGGAAAAGCGGATCCACCGCCAACGGCACCGCGCAGGCCGAGCCTGCCGGCCTCCGCCGCCGGCGGCGGGAGGGGAGGGAGGGAAAGGGAGGTTCAGGGCGGGGAGAACAACGACCGCCCGGTCGCCCATGGGGGGGCGACGGGAGCGGATTTTTTCGACCACGGGAGCGGGTTTGTCAATACCTTCTTCTACACACAATGTGGCTCCTGCGAGTGATTAGTCACCTTGGCGGGATCTTCTTTTTCGTTTTTTCTTGTATTTTCTTTTTAGCTTTGTGCATACTTAATGTCGCGACTAGTTTTTAACATTATGTTGATGCTGAGTTTGGATGTAATTAATATTTTTTAATATTAATATATTTCTTTTGTCTAAACAAAGTCCCTTATCGTCCAGTGGCAACGAACTTTCAATCAAAAGGGCCGAAGCTGACAACCGTCATAGCAGTAACCACACGTATGCAATGTGTAAACAATGTGAGGTTGAATATATCTCCAATCCGAGCCGTCCGTTTTTACGCGAACGTTCGGATGATCTGAGATTCTTAAGGCGGTGCACGGCTGCACGCATAGCCCTTGCCCATCCGGTCCATAAATACTGGCCGGTGGATTCATCTTTCAATCCCTTTTCGACCGCGGCTCATGATTTAGTTTGCCTGCCCTAATCTAGAACAGAACAATACTAATCCCCGGGCGGCATGGATCAGTGCATACAGGTCGCTTTGCTCGCCGGCACTGGCGCCATCGAAAGGGAGTCCAACTTCATCTTCTCGCCCCTTTCCCTCCGGGCCGGGCTCGCTCTGCTCGCCGCCGGCACGAACGGTGAGACGCTGAGCCAGCTGCTGACCTTCCTGGGATCTAGAGAACTCCACCTGCTCAACGCGGCCAGCGCCAGTCTCATCGAGGAGATGCGCGCGTGGCCGCAGCTCTCCTTCGCCGCCGGCATCTTTGTGGACAGATCGATCTCGCTAAGGCCGGAGTTCGTGTCCATGGCTGCCTCCGCCCACGGGGCCTCGGCGAGATCATTGGACTTTCAGAATCAGGTAGTACTACTAAATTAACAATCAAGCATCTGATGGAAACCGTCGTCGTATGCATAGCTATTTCGATCTATAATCTGTAAGTAAAACACGAACATCAAACCTATGGCACAATAAGTAATACATGACGGAGAAACTATATAATGTTGTTTTACATGGACCAGCCCGCGGCAGCAGCAGCTGAGGTGAACGCTCTCGTGGCGGAAACCACGCGGGGGCGCATAAGCAACTGTTGGCCTGGGGTGATCTTTTTCCGCGAGAGAGAGAGAGAGAGAGGGGGGGAGTGTGTGCCAAAGAAATGGTTTGCCTCAATTTTCCATTTTTCTATTCATGGGGTATTTATAGGGTAAACACTATTCCTACAAATATCTGGCTAGATATTTCCAGCCAGCTTGGCGAACATATCCACACAGGGACATGTGTCACACCACTACGCGCGGGCCACACAGGTGTCCAGGACACCTGTGCTTCTAGAACCTCCTAGCAGATTCTAGACCGCCAACACCCGCGCTGATGTGTCCACGAGCAGGAGTCGACAGGCCGACTCCGTCACTCGACACTTCCTCGGGTAGGAGTCGAGAGTTCGACTCCACGTACTCGGAAACTACCTCCAGTCAGAACAACCTCCGACTGGGCTACATACTCGAGTCCTCCTGACTCGAACACTCGGGTTCTCCTGACCCGAAGTCACTCGAGTGACAAGCCACTCGAGTCAACTAGGAATACAAGCCTATTCTAACAATCACTCCCTAGGCTTGAGTTTCGGCGACACCTCCACCATGCCTATCCTTGTTCGCAGCTCCGCCGGGCGGACTCGACCAAGTGGCTTGGTCAGCATGTCTGCGAGTTGGTGTTCGGTGGGCACGAACTCCAGCTCGACTTTCTTCGCCTCCACGCAGTCTCGAATGAAGTGGTACTTCAAGTCGATGTGCTTTGATCGCTCGTGGAAGACGGGATTCTTGGCGAGCGCGATAGCCGACTTGTTGTCGACCTTGAGCACCACGTGCTCAGCTTCGCCGTTGCTGAACTCGGACAGCAACCGAGCCAGCCAGATCCCCTGGTAAGCAGCTGTGGCAGCCGCCACATACTCCGACTCGCAGCTCGACAGAGCCACGACCTTCTGCTTGAGTGACTGCCAGGTCACTCCAGCTCGACGTCGCCCGCCAGGTCGCTGTCGCTGTAGCCGACCAGGCGCGGTGCACCTTCTCTCCTCCCATACCTACACCCGAGTCGCTGAGACCCGGCGATGTAGCGTAGGATGTGCCTCACAGCCGCGAGGTGCTCCAGAGTTGGAGCCTCCATGAACCTCGATACGAACCCGACTGCGAAGGTCAGGTCCGGCCTCGTGTGCACCAAGTACTGAGGCTCCCGACGATGCTCCGATACTCGGTCGCATCTGTCGCGGGTGCTGTGCTGCACTTGGACAGCTTGAAGCGTGGCTCCATGGGTGTGTGGACGGGGTTGCACCCGCCCATCCCGCCTTCTCGAGCAGCTTCTGGGCATAGGCACCCTGCGAGATATCAATCCCGCTGGGTCCTTGTCGAACCTCGATGCCAAGGTAGTAGCTTAGCAACCCGAGATCGGACATCTGGAATAGGCTCTGCATCTCCAGCTTGAATCTGTCGATGTCGCTGGAATCCGAGCCTGTGATCACCAAGTCGTCGACGTAGACACCGACTAAGAGCCGGCTCGGAGTCGCTCCTCGCGCGTACATGCCATGCTCCGACTCGCACCTTGCGAAGCCGAGCATGACGAGGCATGCATCGAGCTTGGTGTTCCATGCCCTTGGCGCCTGCTTGAGGCCGTAGAGCGCCTTGCTGAGTCGAAGCACCAGGTGCTCCTTCCCCTTTGCAGCGAAGCCGGTTGGCTGCTGCACATACACCTCTTCCTCCAACTCGCCGTTGAGGAAGGCTGACTTGACGTCCATGTGGTGGACGTCCCACCCCGCACTCGCCGCCATGGCTAGCAGTAGCCTGACGGACTCGAGACGGGCCACGGGTGCGAAGACCTCGTCGTAGTCGACCCCGTGCGCTGCACGTAGCCCTTCGCCACCAGGCGAGCCTTGTGCTTAAGGACTGCGCCATGCGCATCCTTCTTCACCTTGTACACCCACTTCAGGCCGATCGCGCGGTGACCTGGTGGTAAGGTGGCCAGCCTCCAAGTCGAATTGGACTCGATGGCCTCCAGCTCCTCTTGCATCGCCTGCCTAGCTGGCATGCACCTTCGCCTCATCGAACGAGCCTGGCTCTTCGGAGGCGAGATAGTGGAGCTCCTCGTCCGGCTCAAGGGCCGAACCCACTTCGAGCACGTTCTGCAGAGTGCGGAACCGGTGGTCGAAGCTCATGTCGTCTTTTCCATCGAGCATACCTGAGTACCTCGAGGGTGGCGTGACGAACTCGACGCCTGAGATAGCCGGAGTGAAATCTCGGCTGTCGGGTGCTCCGGTGTTGTTGGAGAACCAGCTGGGGATGCACTCCCCACTCCAGGAGTTGGCGAGTCTGGAGTCGGCGAGTCGGGTGCTGGACCCGCACTCCCGTCACTCGAAGTTGGTTGCGGCTCGAACACCATGTGCTCGACCGCGAAGGTGTCGACTCCGAAAGTGTTCACCGGAGTGTCCGGCGAACTCCAGTCCCAGCTCGCGTTCTCGTCGAACACGGCATCTCGCGTGATGGTCACGCGGTTAGTCACCGGGTCATAGGCCCGATAACCCTTCGTCCCAGGTTGGTACCCGACGAAGATCATCGGCCTGCTCCGGTCGTCGAGCTTCTTCAGCCCGGGGCGCGTCTCTCTGACATGCACCACGCACCCGAACGTGCGCATGAAGCTCACATTCGGCTTGCGGCCATGCCAGGACTCGAACGGCGTCATGCCGTCCACGCTCTTGGTTGGCGACCTGTTCAAGATGAACACGGCCGTCGTCACTGCCTCACCCCAGAATTCTCCGGGTACCTTCTTGGCCTTCAGCAGACTGCGGGCCATGCCCACAATCGTCTGGTTGCGTCGCTCCACGACGCCATTCTGCTGCGGGGAGTACGGAGCCGTCAGGTGACGCTCCATCCCGAGCTCAGCGCAGTATGCTGTGAAGGACCCGGAGGTGAACTCGCCTCCGCGATCCGTGCGCAGCTTGCAGCCTGTTTCTGTTTCGGCTCCCGCCTGGAGTCGAATGATTGCGGCTGCGGCCTCGTCCTTCGTCGAGAGAAGGGCGAGCCACATGTACCGCGACAGGTCGTCCACCAGCAGGAGGAAGTACCTCTTCCCACTCGGTGTGGCCGGGGTGATCGGCCCGCAGAGGTCGCCATGGACCAACTCGAGTCGCTCCTTCGCCCGGAACTTCGCTTGCTTTGCGAATGGGGCTCGCCTCTGCTTCCCTGCGAGGCAGGCGTCGCAGAGCTGGTTCACGTGCTCCACCAGAGGGAGGCCACGCACCATCTCGCCCTTCGCCAGTCGGCGCAAGCTGTCGAAGTTGAGGTGCCCGAACCGCGCATGCCAAGTCCACGCCGGGTCGTCGCCAGTGCCCACGACTAGGCACACTGGCTGCGCGACTCGCGCGTGCAGCTTGTACATCCGGTTCGGCTCTCGCCTGACCTTGATCAGGAGCTGCCGCTCCCTATCACGCACTCGAAGGATCCCATCCTCGATCAGCACCTGGCAGCCGTTCTGTCGAACTGGCCCAGGCTGATGATCTGCGTGTTCAGCCGGGGTATGTAGTACACCCCGGTGACGGCCCGATGCTCGCCTGACTTGCAGACGAAGAGCACCGTCCCTTGCCCGCAGATTTCGACTCGCGAGCCATCACCGAACTTGACAGTTCCAATGATGCTTGTGTCGAGTTCCGCGAACGCGGCGCGGTCACCAGTCATGTGATTGGTGGCGCCCGAGTCGAGGTACCAGACGCCCTTCTTGGCGTCCCCCTCTTGCGCCAGGTTCACCTGCGCCTTCTCCTCTAGCATGAGGAGGACCGGCTCCTTGCGAGTCGGGTCAGCCAGCTCCTTGCGAGCTGGCGCAGTCGAGTGCTTTCCACTCGACGAGGGTGTCGAGTCCTTGCGACCCGACACTCCCGGCTGCTGGAGCCGGGTGGCCAACTCCTCCCGAGTTGCCATGGTCAGCTCCTCCTGAGCCAACGCAGTCGAGTGCTCTCCACTCGACGAAGTTATCGGGTGCTCTCCACCCGATGAGGCTGTCGAGTCCTCCTGACTCGACACTCCCGGATCCTTGCGACCCGAGACGGCCGACTCCTCTCGAGTCGCCGAGCCCAGCTCCTCCCGAGCTGGGGCAGTCGAGTGCTTGCCACTCGACGATCCTGCCGAGTCCTCCTGACTCGACGATGTTGTCGACTCCTCCTGAGTCGACATGTCCCACTCCGCGATCCACTGGATCGGCGCGAGTTCCTTCGGAGGAGTCGACGATCCCTCCGACTCTGCCACCGGTCGAGTCGCTGACTCTGCCACCGGTCGAGACAAGGGTGCCGCCTCCGAGGTGCTCGACTCCGCCTGGCGAGTCGAAGCAGGGAGGTGTGGGGTAGTCACGATGGTGCAGGTCTCCATCATCAGGAGTGCGCTGTCATCCTCATCGTCTCCACCACGGACGAGGTGTGCCTCCGCACCCTCTGCGCGCACGAGGTGTGCTTCCTCGCGCTTCTTCTTGCGGCAGTCCCGCACCCAATGGCCGGCGACTCCGCAGTACCTGCACGTATCTTTCGACGTGCCAGGGTTCCCAGCTCCACGAGCTGAGTTGCCTCTACCGCGACCGCGCGGCTTGCCGCCGCCGCGTCCGTATGGCTGGAGGATCCACCTCCATCCTGCAGGCGCATCCGAGAGAACCACTCCTCCTCCGTGAGGAGTAGTTTCCCAGCCTGCTTGGCCTCCGGCTTCTCCGCCTCATGTCGCTCCTCAGCCGTTTTGAGGCGGCCGATGAGCTC
This sequence comes from Poa pratensis, assembly GCA_947311845.1. Lineage (NCBI taxonomy): Eukaryota > Viridiplantae > Streptophyta > Magnoliopsida > Poales > Poaceae > Poa > Poa pratensis. Next base: position 59,529,396 of record CAMZMU010000063.1, on the reverse strand, counting down.
CTCCATGGGGAGCTTGTCGAGGTCGAGCAAGGTCTCGATTGAGCATGCCATCTGCGAGAACCTCGTGGGAACGACCGAGAGAAACTTACGGATTGTGTCTGGCTCGGTGATGGTGACGCCGAGCACCCCAAGCTGCGACACGAGTGACGACATCCGCATGGCGAAGTCGTCGATGTTCTCGCCGTCGCCGAACTTGATGGCCTCGTACTGCTTCTTGAGCGCAGTCGCCTTCGCCTCCCGGACACGGGTATCTCCGACCCGCATCGTCTTGATCGCCTCCCACGCCTCCTTGGCCGTCGCCTTCGACGCCAGTGTGGAGATCATCTCCGGCGGAACGGCGAGCAGCACGTACTCGAGTGCTGCCCGGTCCGTCTCGCGCTCCTCCGTGCCATCGTGCACGGCGTGCCTCAAGCTTCACTTGCATGAGCAGCGCCCAGTCCGCGTAGTTTGACCGCGTGAGCAGCGGCCACGAACTACCGGCCTCCCGCACAACACGCTGGACTGCCAGCGTGCTCGCGGCCTCCTTCACCTCCGCCGGTAAGAGCGCCTTTCCGTCGCCCATCTCCGGTGAGATCTCTCAAGAACCTCAGGCTCTGATACCAATTGTTGGGGTGATTTTTTTCCGCTCGAGAGAGAGAGAGAGAGAGAGAGAGAGGGGGAGTGTGTGCCAAAGAAATGGTTTGCCTCAATTTTCCATTTTTCTATTCATGGGGTATTTATAGGGTAAACACTATTCCTACAAATATCTGGCTAGATATTTCCACCCAGCTTGGCGAACATATCCACACAGGGACATGTGTCACACCACTACGCGCGGGCCACACAGGTGTCCAGGACACCTGTGCTTTTAGAACCTCCTAGCAGATTCCAGACCGCCAACACCCGCGCTGACGTGTCCACGAGCAGGAGTCGACAGGCCGACTCCGTCACTCGACACTTCCTCGGGTAGGAGTCGAGAGTTCGACTCCACGTACCCGGAAACTACCTCCAATCAGAACAACCTCCGACCGGGCTACCTACTCGAGTCCTCGTGACTCGAACACTCGGGTTCTCCTGACCCGAAGTCACTCGAGTGACAAGCCACTCGAGTCGACTAGGAATACAAGCCTATTCTAACAGCAACCTCGTCTCCCCCGACTCGCTGAGCAGAGTTGACGCCAAGATCGTCCTCGCCAACGCCATGCACTTCAAGGCGACGTGGGCCGAGAAGTTCTACCCGTCCGACACCGTCCACCGCGATTTCCACCGTCTCGACGGCAGGGACGTGCGGGTGCCGTTTCTCTCTGCCGCCGGCATGCAGTTCGCCGCCAGCTTCGACCACAAGGACGACGGCATCGGCTTCAAGGTCCTCCGGTGCCTGTACAAGACCGCCGGCACGCCGCGCTTCTCCATGCTCGTGTTCCTCCCGCACAGGCGCGACGGGCTCCGCGACCTCCTCCGGCTGGCCGTCTCCGAGCCTGGCTTCGTCACGCACCACGCTCCCGGGAAACTACGGGTGGTCAGACCGTGCATGGTTCCCAAGTTCAAGTTCTCCCACCGGTTCGACGCCAAGGACGCGCTGCGTGGCCTCGGGCTGGCTGCGCCGTTCGACCTGACGGCCGCGGACCTGTCCGGCGCGGTGTCGAGCATGCCGCCCATGGAAGGGCTCTGCGTGTCGTCCATGGAGCAGAAGTGCGCCGTGGAGGTGGACGAGGAAGGGACGACGGCGGCAGCGGCGTTCTACTCGCCTTCGAGCCCGAGCTACAGCCCGGGGCAGCGGTCGCCGCCGCCGCCCATGAGCTTCGTGGCGGACCACCCGTTCCTGTTCGCCATCGTCGAGGATGACAAGGCCGAGGTCATGTTCCTTGGCCACGTCGTGGATCCTTCAGTTCAGTAGTGACGATCGACGACTATTTAGTCGCGGTTTCGTGGACAGTTTTGGTTTATTCGAGAGCCAAGTCTGTCGGGTTGGGGCATGTTGCCTCCGTCATACTCGGCTGCATTTGAAGCTCGAGTAAGTTTCCCTTTTTTCGGTTCTTTTTTGGGGCTTCATTTGAAGCTCGGCTGCATTTTAAGCGATTAGAAGACAGTCAAAACACTAGCCTGAATTTACATTTCCGGTTTGTTATAGTCGATGCCTCGATAGATCATATTGCCGAGTTTGTAATTCAGTCGTGGTCTCCTATATCTAATTGTCCATTCACAGGTTCTGGGGTGCTCGTAATTTAAGTATTCGCTCCTTGCAAAAATATGTGCCGCCGGCTGCCGCTGTCTTGTCTTTTTGCGGTTGTCTTGCTCATTTCACTCGACACTAGTTGGCATGTACGTGCAACGCACACGTGTGCATAATTAAAGGGGAGATTTTACATGTAGGAGCGTGGATTATTTCTTTTGGAGCAAAGTAAATAACACCACATATAGCTCAACAATGTGGTACCATAACTCATCATATGCAGGAAACTTACGGCAATACGCATCAAGTTTGCATGAAGCTAATGTCTGACATCAAGTAGAGCAAATTGCGCATGAGCCGAATAACTATTAAGATAAAATGAGGACTGTTATACAACACGTACTAATGTTATCCTTTTACCTGGACACTACCTTGGTATTATGGTAAACATTGAAATATATGCAGTGCAGTTACAGTTACCAGCCTCGAGCACTTTCCAAATACAAACAATCACAATTTATCCATCTGACATCTGTACAAATTATGCTATGTGTTGGTAAATTCACATAACTTTAGTTATGCAAATCTCCCAAGTAATCAGTAGTTCGATCAGTACACACATTAGGCTCCAAGATAGCAAAAAAATTGCACTGTTATCAAAATAGAAAGAATTAGGTTGCATGTAAAGAGTGTTGAATGTATTATACATGTACTCTGTATAGCTGTAGCCGTTATCCATGTAACCATCCTCCCTAGTATGTAGCTAGGTCCTGCTATCTCGGATCTCTCCTGTACGTGCGGCACCAGGCGTGCCCACTACTCCCGCTTGTATATGTACCTGTAAACTGAATCAATACAGCACGTCGTGCATTGCAATTCTGCTAAGAGGTGGTGTAGATCTGCAACCCGGAAATCCTTGTTGACTACCATTCAGAATAGAGGTTCAATTCAGCTTGGCTTCAGAGTTAAGACTGAAATAAATTAATAAATGTGAGATAATTCCCACAATTCCCATTTAAAACCAGAAAAAACATCAGTCCAAAAAGATCAGAAATTATTATGCCATACTTGATAATTATGAACTCAATTTCTTGCAAAACCGAAATACCCAAGCTTGGGAATCACCATTACTTGGAGAAGGCGCACTGATGATGGCATGGCACACCGCACATGACACGGGCCTCTGTGGGGTAGTGTAGAACATTCCTGTACACATGGAACACAATCGGTCTCCGCGAGCCTGTAAATTGACCAAGCCCATACACAATCAGCACGTAGCAAACAACACACAATTTCATACCAATTCGAACTTTGCACGCTGTGTGATCCAGATAAGATCATCTAAGAACTTCCTCTATCACATGGTCTTTGAGATGCAATTAATTAAGACAGCACATGCTGGTATCAGCAAGAAAAACTCCAACTTTAATAGGGCACAACACGACATGATCCAGACCGGCGACAGTGTATTATTCCAGAAACAATACAATAAACACAGCAAAGTCCTAAGTGTTGTACAGTCTCGGTGTCACTATTTCAATGTTTTCAAGATGAATAAAGAACATACAATCAAACTGGAACGCCAACCTTGTACAACAGATCCTCCACGTCCCTCTCCCTGATGTCCATGGGAAGTTCCCAATGTAAATTGCATTGCAACTCAGGAAACCACACCAAAAATAGTCCCGGGAGGAAATCTACAGTACGAAGTAAATATAGGAGTATGAGTCCAAAAAGTACAGAGTGACTTCGTTTTCTCTATGCTTTGATCCATTAAAAATAATCATTGTTACAATGTCTCTATAAATTAGAGAGCTCAGATTCGTTGTAATCCATAACTCCAAGCTAATGCAAGCATTTTTCTGTACATGTCAACCTAAGTTGAGTTTTACGTACTATCTCATCTATTTTAAAAAGTTGCTCCTAAGGAGAGTTCAGCTATAAGTTACAACAGATTTTGAGAAAAAAAGAAAAGGCAGTCTAGGAATAACTACATAACAGTGAACCCCCTAAATCAACTCTAAATATCAATTGGTGCTACTTAGTTTTTCGTTGTGCATCTTAACCTGTTCATAGTTCAAACATAAGTATATCAGCAAACAAAATTACACGCAAAGAGTAACTGCATCTATGTTTCCAGGCTATTTCCTGATAGTCTTTTCTGGCGGATGCCGTGTCTCTTCTCTCCCTCTTCCCTTCTAGAAGGTTCCAGTCTCCGCCGCTGGCTCTCTCCGACGCCGGTAGCAACCTCGCCGCCGGCAGAAACTCCAGTCCTCCCACCCCTTTCGTCTCCCCTTGGTCTCTTTTCCCTTCAAGGCACGCCTCCGACGTCCGTCCGTTGGGTGTCGGACCTGCCGGCGAACTCGTCCCCCCGGGGATCTCTCGGCTCCCCCGCGGGTGGCGCTCGGCGACTCGTTTTGGCCTCGATGGATCTGGAAGGATTGAAGGAGCGGGCGCTGCAAATTGTCCGTAAATCGCGTGACCCTGCACGGTGCCTGCGATTGATGCGGGCGAAGGCGACGGCTTTCCTCGAGTCTGGCGGTTTGGGTGCTGCCTGCCAGGAGATTTCAGTACCAATGGAGTCAGTGCCGGTCTCTTTGCCAAGAATTTTGCCCTTTCCTCCAAAGGATGCTGAAGACCGGGGAATTGTCCCAGTGGCTAACAAGATGCCCCTGTTCGAAGGAACAGTTATTGCGAAGGTTAATTACAGAATTGATATGGTGATGCTGAAGCCTGCGACTATGGGTGGTGGATTGAGCAAATTTCAGGCTGTGAGATGCTTCCAGGCCATGGCACCGAAGGCTACAGCTACAGGTTCTATTATTCCTAATCCTTTTATGCGATGTGACATGGAATTTGTTTTCAGGAGTATGCTTGACGTTGAAGAGTCGAGTTTGGGTGGGGTGCTGTTACGAGTTGATGATGAGCCTCCGGATCCTGGGAAACCACTGCTACAAGCTGAAGAGTATGAAAAAGATTTAGTTGGAGCTGTGTCGACCGAAGTTACCTTTTATGAAGAGAAAGCGGGGCTGTCGGAACAGCTCCGCGAGCAGAAATGAGAATAGCATTCTGGAACGGCCGGGGGTTGGGGAACGGCCCGGCCGTTAACGGTCTTCTGGATCTCCAGAAGAAGGAGGACCCCGATGTTCTGTTTTTGTCGGAGACAAAGATGGAGCAAGGAAGTTTGGAGGGGTTGAGGTGGAAAATGGGTCTGCCGCATATGATAGTGAAGAACCCGGTGGGCCAAAGTGGTGGGTTGGCGTTGTTCTGGAAGAGAGAGGTGGACCTAAATTTAGTGGGTTTCATGTCGAAGCATCATATTGATGCAGAGATCACCGAACCTGATGGTTTTGTGTGGAGACTCACGGGTATATATGGTAACCCTAGATCAAATGGTAAGGAGAACACGTGGAGGTTGTTGCGAACGCTGAAACACCAAAACAATAAGCCGTGGCTGTTAGCAGGAGATTTCAACGAAGTTCTTTATGTATGGGAGAAAGAAGGGGGTGTGCCGAGACCACAAGCGTGTATGGATAAGTTTAAGGAGGCACTTGAGTTCTGCGATCTTGGCGACTTGGGTTTCACGGGTGATGCTTTCACCTGGCGTAACCACAGCCATGATGCTAGCAAATACATCAAGGAGAGACTAGATCGAGCTGTAGCTACACCTTTTTGGTGTGACCGGTTCCCTGGATTCAAGGTGTTTAACGGAGATCCGAGACATTCAGACCATCGTCCCATCATTGTGGACACGCATGGAGTGGAGAAGGCAGGCCGGAGACCGGCACGGGGCTTCATGCCGAAATTTGAAGCAAGGTGGGTTGAAGAGGAGAGTTTCAAACAGATTGTAAAAAATGTATGGGAAGAGGAAGTTGAGGTGAAGCAAAAGGAGGCGCAAGTGGCAGTGAAAGGTGTGTTGGGGGAGCTGCGTTCTTGGAGTAAGAACACGCTAGGAGATTTAGAGAAGAGGATTAGCCAGTTAAAGAAGGAGCTCGAAAGGTGGAGGAGGAAGGGCATAAGCCCGGAGCAGTGTAGAAGGGAGGAGTTGATTCGATTTAAGTTGAGTCGTCTGGAAGATCAAAAAGAACTATACTGGAAACAAAGAGCACATGTAAACTGGATGAGAGGTGGAGACAGAAACACAAAGTTTTTCCATTCAGTGGCAACGGAGAGAAAGAAGATGAATAGAATTAAAAAACTGAGAAAGGAGGATGGGAATGTAGTAGAGGAGGAAGCCGCAATGAAGGAAGTGGTGACTAACTATTTTTTAAACCTTTTCTCCTCTAACGCAGGTACCCGAGTTGATGAACTCTTAGAACACATTGGTCCGAGAGTGACACCACAAATGAACGAGTTGCTTTGCAAGGAGTTCACAGAGGAGGAGGTAAAGGAGGCGCTTGATAGCATTGGTGACCTTAAAGCTCCAGGAGTGGATGGCATGCCATCAATTTTTTACAAAAACTGCTGGGACATTGTAGGAGAGAAGGTAACTAAAGAAGTGCTAAATGTGCTAAACGGAGGACCAATGCCGGAAGGTGGAATGATACTTGTGTGGTACTTATACCAAAAACGAAGAACCCTGAGAGTATGAAGGATTTGAGGCCAATTTGCTTATGCAATGTGGTATACAAGATGGTATCGAAAGTGCTTGCTAACAGACTGAAGCAAATCTTATCGGAGATCATATCACCAAATCAAAGTGCTTTTGTACCGGGGAGAATGATTACGGATAATATCCTGTTGGCCTATGAGTGCACACATTTCATGAAGAATAAAAGAACAGGAAAAGAGGGGTATGCTGCGGTGAAGTTGGACATGAGCAAAGCGTATGATCGGGTAGAGTGGTCGTTCTTGGAAAAGATGATGAGAAAGCTCGGTTTTCATGAAAGATGGATAACCATAATCATGCTTTGTGTGTTGTCGGTGACGTACCAGTTTCGGGTGAATGGAGATTGCACAGATGTGATCACACCCCAGCGGGGTCTGCGACAGGGGGATCCTCTTTCCCCTTATCTATTCCTTATTTGTGCGGAGGGGTTTTCTGCCCTTCTAAACAAAGCAGATGAGGATGGCAGGTTGACAGGTGTTCAAATATGTCAAGCTGCCCCGAGAGTTAACCATATATTATTTGCGGACGATTCCTTGGTACTCATGAAAGCTTCACGTGAGAGTGCCAGTTCTCTGCAAAGTATGCTACAGCTATATGAGTGTTGCTCGGGACAGACCATTAATTTCGATAAATCGAGTGTGTTGTTTAGCAAGAACACAAGGAATGGAAGGCGGCAAGAAGTGTTGGATGTGCTCAATATCCGGGTGGAGGCTAGAACTGAGAAGTACCTCGGTTTACCTATCTATGTGGGTAGATCACGGGCCCAAACCTTTGCATATATAAAGGACCGTATGTGGAAAAGAATTCAAGGTTGGAAGGAAAGGTTCCTCTCAAAGGCTGGGAAAGATATTCTTATTAAAGCTTGTGCACAAGCTATTCCAACGTTTGCCATGTCTTGTTTCGACCTTACACAAAAGCTCTGTGAGGAGATGAGCTCCATGATTTGTCGATTCTGGTGGTCTCAGCAGGATAAAGATAAGATGCATTGGCTTAGTTGGGAAACTCTAACAAATTCCAAAAGAGATGGAGGGTTGGGTTTCCGTGACCTCTATGGTTTTAATCTAGCCATGTTGGCGAGAAAGGGTGGCGGTTGCTTATTGCACCGGACTCCCTTTGTGCACAAGTCCTGAAGGCGAAATATTTCCCTGATACATCGATCCTTGAGGCAAAACCTGCTGGTGGCATCTCATATACATGGAGGAGTATCATCAAAGGTGTCAAGTTACTGAAGAAAGGAATTATATGGAGGATAGGAGATGGTAATAGTGTGAACATTTGGAAGGATCCGTGGCTGGCACGGGATGGTGCTCTTCTTCCTATCACTCCAAGAGGCCATTGTGTCTACAATAAAGTAAGTGACTTGATTTGTCCAATCTCTGGACAGTGGGATGAGAGGCTTGTGAGAGATACCTTCTGGCAGATTGATGCGGATGCTATACTTGCAACACCAATCCGAGAAGATTTTGAAGATTTCTTTGCATGGCACTATGACAGCAAGGGTCTTTTCTCTGTCAAATCGGCGTACAAACTGTATGTACAGGATCGAGATGGATCTAAACAGTCCTCTTCAGCAGAGCCGAGTAGCACTTTGCAATGGGAGAAAATTTGGAAATTGGAGTGTCCTCCGAAGATCAAACAATTTATTTGGAGGCTTGCCCATAATAGCCTTCCTCTGAAACTGAACATCAAGAGACGAGGTATAAAATGTGACACACTGTGTTTATGTTGTCATCGGTTGGATGAAGATGGTGCACATCTATTTTTTCATTGCAAAGAGATTAAGACCATCTGGAAGGAGCTGGGCTTGGATAAGGAGCGCACGAAACTGGGCGCCTGTCCAAATGCTAGAGCTGTAGTGCAAGAACTTCTTGGATTGAATTCAGAAAGGAGTATCTTGTGTGCAACCCTCCTATGGCAATGGTGGTCGCGGAGAAATAAAATTAATGCAAAAGAGAAGGTTGGTCCCCCGGCAGGGATTCTGTCCCAGGTGAGATTTGGGCGGGAGAAGCAAAAAACGTACTGCAGCAAATCTGTATCGGGCAGAGGAAGGGCAGACGTACAAAGCTGGCAGCGTCCTGAGGGTGATATGCTTAAAATTAATATTGATGGAGCATTCACGCCTGAAACTCGGCGAGGTGGCTGGGGCTTTGTCATTCGGGACCAGTCAGGTAATGTCAGAGGTTCAGGAGCTGGCTATCTTCCGATTATTGCCAGTGCGGCGCAAGCTGAGGCGCAGGCATGCGATGAGGCACTCAAGGCTGCAGCTGATTGGGGCATGACCAACATTATTCTGGAGACTGACTCCCAGAACCTCGCAAAAGCCATGCAGAGTACAAGCTTCGATAGAGCACCAGAGGGTATTCTATATCGGGATATGCGACTCTTCTCGCAGTTATCGTTTACCTCTTTTGCTCTTTCTGCTATTCCACGTACTTGTAATAATCTAGCTCATGATCTAGCTAAGTATGGGCGAGCCGGCAAGATCTGAAACTGTTATGGCCGGAATCGCTACCAAGTGATGTACGTGTTGTGGTGGCCAGCGCTTCTGCTGAGCCAAGTTAAGTAATAGAGTGGGAAAATTCAAAAAAAAAAAAAAAAAAAAAAATTACACGCTATACTGATGTACACTACCTGACATGAATATCACCTTATTTTGTGTGATCCATGCCTCTCATCAATGTCTCTTCGGTATCAAGTAGTGCCACTTTGCTGAAAACAAGCGTCTTCCCTTTGTTGTATGCATTGCTATCTTCCGTAGACAGGGAAACTATAATTCATCAGATCACAGAAGACATCAACTGATCAATGTGAGAAATCCAGATAGTCTTGCTCTGTTAAAGAGAGAAATATATGAGTAGAGTTAGATGCAAATTACTAAATTCTTAATACATTGATGAGCTGGTGAATGGTGATAGGGACATGTCGCATCTATTTAGTGGAAGTTAAAGATGGTGTCAATTAGAGAATAAGGTGCAGAATATGAGTGCTATCCTTACAAGTAAACAGTTACAGATTCGCAGCTCAATTTTCGCTGCTGAAATCAACATCTCTAGCCAGCGCCCAGCACCAGAAGTAAGCAAGCACGGACGAAGCAAATAAGCGCCCAGAGCAGAAAACATTAGAACTCACCACAGGCAGAAACAGACATCAGGAGGACTGGAGTAGAGGCTGTAGCGATTGGTAAGGAAGTCACCTTGCTGGCAGTGGCCGAGACATCTCCACGCAGGGGAGAGGTCGACTGCACAAGGCGGCTAGGCGATTCCAGCCGACGGCGAGCGACTGCAGCGATGCGCTCGTGAGGTCGCTCCTGACTCCCGAGGCCTCGATCCAATCCGCTGGCCTGGTCAATCGATTGTACTCCAAAGAAAATCATATTGTGTGGAGCTCCAGTTGCGAGGGCCTGCCGCAGGATTGGCGCCGGTGGGAGGTGTATCTCTGGCGCGGATCCGGCGCAGAGCAGGTGGCCATCAAGACGGACGTCTCCGGCCGCGCGGCTCAAGTCCATGGTGAGTTTAACAAAATCATATCGTGTGGAGCTCCAGTTGCGATGGCCTGCAACAGGCTTGGCGCCGGTGGGAGGTGGATCTCCGGCGCGGATCCGGCGCAGAGCAGCCCAGGATTCTCTCGATGTTGCTGGTTGAGCAGAGCTGTCGCAACGCCCGCGCGCAGAGCAGCCATGAGCACCTGTCTACCCCGCCGGAGGGGATTTCGGAGGCCGCCGGGGCGCGCGCGAGGAGGCGGTCGGCCTAACTCAGGGAAAGACAAAAATAATGATTCGGAGATGAGTGGCAATTTAGTAGTATTATGTGATTTGGTGGGAGCGTAAAACGGGAAAAATCGGACATTGTTGAGCTTCAAACATTGGGACGATCTGGACTGTTTGATCGGATATTGAACGGTCCAGATTTAAAGTATCCCAACAAGTTTGCTCTTTTCTCTCTCTACTATATAATATGTCTTCAGGTGATGGTCCGTTTTTCACTTTCCAATTTTACCCTTGTGTTGCTAGGTTAATTACCGAGTATGCCACCGCCAAGTCAACATAATAGTTCGTAATAAAGAAAAAAAACACCGCCGAGAAGCGCCGCTCGGCCGCCAGCGCGCCGCCTCCTCCGCCAGGAGGAGCTCGCCCAGGTCACCATGGCCGAGGCCTCAGGAAGAGCTCGCCCAATTCGCCATGGCCGAGGCCGCAGGCAACTCTCTGATGTGGCTTTTCTTCTTCCCATCCCCAAACGAGATCTAGTGCCAACCTGTCCCCTGCGCTGAGACCGGAGACGGAGGGAATAAGCTGGAGGTGAGGTCGGAGGAAGGGGACAGATGGGAGGGGTCGGAGCTGAGAGATGAAGGGACTTGGTCGTGGCGTGCTAATTGCTACTGTCGCCGTCGTGGGGTCCGTCGCGGAGGTGGCGCGCCCTAGCCTCACCCTCTAGGAGGTGGACGCCAAAGCACGGCGTTCCCGGCCTACCGGGGATGCTGAGGAGCACCCACCGCTCACGCTTCACCAGCGCGCCCGCGCACACCCACAGAGCCGCCAGGACCGGGTCGCCAACGACCAGCCAAGGCCAGATGCGGCCGATAGACGGTGGATACGGAGCCAAGGACGGGCGCGGGGGCAAGTGCCCGAGCTGCCGCGCACGGCCGGTCGCGGGAACTCACCCCTGCAGGTAGCTGCTAGCCTCCCACCGCTCGCGCCTTTGCAGCGCAGTACAGCCGCACCTCCTGCTTCATCCAAAAAACATCTCTGCATCCAAATCGAAAACTTTGGACAGTTAGAAGGAGCAGGGACAAGCAAATAATCGAAACATGACAAGAGAGTGGCCACCAGCCAGCTAATCGCCGACGGCCGGAGCGTCTCATGACCCTAGCTATCAGGTTGCCGCTGCCCAAGAGAGGGTCGTACCTAGCGTCGCGGGGAAGATGTCACCGTGCTCTCCGGAATCCAGCCATTGACCTTCTCTAGCTCCGGCCCGCCGTGTGGGTAGCCGCCGCCGCCGCTGGTTCCTCTGCTTGGAGCCGGCCTGGGAGCTCTGTTTTGATGTTCGAGCTACAAGAAGAAAAAATGGGGACGAACAGAGAATAGCAGCTCGATGGATCCAGTACATGTATGATCGGTATTTTGGTCATTAGTTGTGGGTACCATATTCCAGGGGGCAAATAATAAACCAGCAAAGAAAAGTGTGGAAATTGGAGATGTAAGGGCAAATCTCCAATTTATGTATGATTTCTATATGCTATTGGAGATGTAAGGGCATTATATCTTCCAAAATGTAATGGGTGTAAACATATTTAAACTTTTTTATTATATGAAAATCTATGTGCACATTCAGTTTACACGTGAGAAATATATGATAAAAGAAAAAAATACGGTAGAACATGTGCCATTTTAGAATCAAAGGATATAAATGTTCTTCTTCATGACAGGCAAGGACAAAAAGCAAAACAATATAAATAAAAACTGCAGGAATTGCATGTAGTTCATAAGAAAAACTATAATAGCAATAAGTTGCAACGTCTTACACTGTAATCTGGACTAGGACGCCAGGGCAGCCACCCGGTGGTTGCCGGAGCAGAGGATGGTCGCCCCACGGGGGAAGGAAAGAGGCGCCGTTCGAGCACAGGAGCGGCGCGGGGAGTAGCAGGGGAAGCGTCGAGGCGGATGCGCTATTGCAAGGAGTCGACGAAATCCCCAAAGCCAGCAATGGCTATGGAGGGCCGAAGGCGTGGAAGAGCAGATCGCTCAGCTTGAGACGCGAGCGCCTGACTTGGGGCGGCCGCCGCGAGCGAGCGAAGCAGTGAGGACATGGGAGCTCGACAGTGGGGAATGAGGAATTTGAGACAAGGAGATGACAGGGCAAGAAGAAGAAAGAGACACTCCTATTTTTAAACGTATCCAATCTCCTTCTTTTTCCAATGAGCAGTTTATTTATACGTTAAAAAATTCTTAAATACGTTCGTTGTGTACTTGTAGTGACAGGTTTGCAGCTCGTGGATAACAAAGATACATTTTCTACAATACTAAAATCAATTTATTTTAGAATAAAATCTCTAATTTTAATATGTCTAATGATTATACACTCAAACATCGAAACAAGAAACGAGTTTGATTTCTATACAAGTGACATTAAATTAAAAAAAAAGTAATAGTTTGCTTTTCTTCTGCATATTTTTGTGTATTTTATATTTGAGTGCGACATAAGCGACAATATAAAGTAGCCCGTGGCAACGCACGGGCATTTAACTAGTAATAGTAGTATAGATGTGGTGTTGGTATTGTCCTGCGGTACCCCAGACCTAGTTCTGCTAGGTAGTGTAGCCGTGTTTTGTGTGTGAGCGTCGAGTTTGTATCGGTTTTTGGCCAGTTTCCCTTATAAACTGGTCAATTCCTTTTCTACTTTTCTACTTAATGAAAGGAAAGGCAGTGCTCGTGCTGGTTGCTACAAAAATATAGTGAATATGCGATTTCTACAAAATCAAACCGTGTAAATTTGAGCAAGTTTATATATAAAAAATCAACAACTAGAATGCCAAATTAATATCATTGGATTCATCATGAAGTAAAGTCAACTTTGAGAGCACATATCTAACCTTATAATAAGATTTTAGATCAAGGAGCTCGACATGAAAGGTATTAGGTTTGCAGGTATAATCGTCTTGTCGATCGATTTTATCAACCATCATTTCGCCATGCTCAATCCCCACACACTCGCCTTTCCCATTTTCTAACCATAACAATGCTACCTCTTACTTTGACCCTAAAGAACACTCTCCCCGATTTTCTCCACTACATTCTTCACGACCTTCTCTTCCATTCTCGGTAGCTCTTGTGGATCCATCTCTGCAAATGTAACCTCCCATTTCACAATTGTATCTCTCTATATTCCGCACGCTACCTTCACCTAGCTTCGCCTTAGATGGAAATAATTCGACCATGAATTTGAAGGTCGGCACACCATCCCCCCGTTTTTCAATGGCAGGTGTCCGTGTGAGGTAACGGAATCAGACAAGGCCCAAATTGCATTCAACATTAGGTTGGAGAGATACGCATTACCCATTCGAATTTGTCTGTGGCGGCTCCATCTCATTCTGCCCACCGGCGCCTCCTCCCCCCCCCCCCCACACACACACACACATAATTTAGAGATTTCAAATCGGCGAAAGCAAAGGCGACGCGGTTCGATCTAAATAGAGTCGGAGGAGGACATGACTAGGGTTCCAAATTCACTAAACACATACGCCGCTGCCGCTGACGATAACCTGCGTTGGACTTGGATTACGCGGTTAGGTTAGGTGTTGGAGTCGAACACTTGTAACCTGGTCCTACTATATGAGGGCACCGGTGTTAGCCAAAAGAGACTAGACAAAAACCAGGTTAGACATAAGATTTATTTCGAGAGCGGTCTGGTGCCCGTGGCAGGGTGTCAGACCGGTGTGGCACGTGTGATCTGACGTGTCTGTACACCGACGCAGGTTTATCATGTACGGTATTTTGATTAGTACATCGGGAGGAGCGCCTGTTAAGCTTGCCCCGTAGATGTAGACGTTGATCACTGAACGGCGTTACTAAACATCGTCTCTCGCGTCTAGTTTTTTTAATGATCTAACTGTGTAGATTTATAACAGGTTGTTCCGCCCCCATGCCATCAGAGTTTAGATCCCAGGTTTGACACATGTGTTTCTCATTTAGTTAGAATATTATTCAGTGGGAAACGACGTTCTTGTCAACAGCGAGGCGTTCGTGGCGACTTCGTCAATTTCAAGACCTGATCCGTGGGCGCAGTCTCTCGGAGGTGGTAATAGGGGTAGTATGTGCGTGTACGATCTTAGGGATGAGTGTATGTTTTACGAGCGTCTGCGTTTTCAGAAAACAAAACAAATCACGTTTCCTAGATACTCCCTCCACAACGTAAGTCTTTTTAGCTAGCTAGTTTAGCTTGCTAAAAGGCCTATACATTTTAAAACAGTTATCAAGGGGAAAAAAGAAAGAAATTCGCCCAAATACGATCAAGCCGTCCGCTCTCCGGAGACTGTTGAGACGCTCCGATCGTAATTCGTAACGGACAGGCGGTGCCCTCGCCCTCCCTCCGGTCTATAAATACTGGCCGAGGCCTCCTCTTGCTACCTCTTTTTCCCCAAAGCGTTCGTCCCAAGATCTAATTTGCTCGACAGCACATCGTGCAGAGCAATACCAATCCTCCTACCGGCATGGACCAGTGCTTACAGGTCGCTTTGGTCGCCGGCACGGACGCCATAGCCAGGCAGTCCAATTTCATCTTCTCCCCGCTTTCCCTGCGGGCCGCGCTCGCTCTGCTCGCCGCTGGCACGAACGGCGAGACGCTGCGCGAGCTGCTGACCTTCTTAGGCTCCCAGGAACTCCACCTCCTCAACGCGGCCAGTGCCGGTCTGATCGCCGAGATGCGCGCGTGGCCGCAGCTCTCGTTCGCCGCCGGAATCTTTGCGGACAGATCGTTGTCGCTGAGGCCGGGTTCGTGTCTACCGCTTCCGCCGCCCACGGGGCCTTCGCAAGAACCTTGGACTTTCAGAACCAGGTAGTGCAACAATGCTACCAAATTACTGCACTAACAACTAAATGAATCATCAATCTTTAAATAAACATGAACCAACAAATCAACGATGCAATATGGCACGATAATGCGAGTACGTGAGTGAGAAACTAATCTTAATTCCATGGATCATCTCATCATCAGCCGGAGGCAGCGGCCGCTGAGGTGAACGGTTTCATCGCGGAGGCCACGCGGGGGCGCCTTCGCGACCTCGTGCTACCCGGCACGTTCCAAGGCGACGCCAAGATCGTCCTCGCCAACGCCATGCACTTCAAGGCGACGTGGGCGCGAAGGTTCGACCCGTCGGACACCGTCCGCCGCGAGTTCAAGCGTCTCGACGGCAGCACGCCCGTGCGGGTGCCGTTCCTCTCCGACCCCGGAATGCAGTACGCGACCAGCTTCGACGACCACGGCTTCAAGGTCCTCCAGTGCTTCTACAAGATGGTGCGGCGCGACGGCAAGCTCGACCGGAACGCGCCGCTCTTCTCCATGCTCATCTTCCTCCCGCACAGGCGCGACGGGCTCGGCGACCTCCTGCGGCTAGCCGTCTCGGAGCCGGACTTCGTCATGCGGTGCGCTCCCCGGAGCGAGCAGTGGGTCAGCCCGTGCATGATCCCAAAGTTCAAGTTCGCCGCCCGGTTCAACGCCAAGGACGCCCTGTGGAGCCTCGGGGTGGCCGCGCCGTTCCATCCGCTCGCCGCGGACCTGTCCGAGACGGTGTCGAACATGCCCCCGGAAGGGCTCTACGTGTCGTCCGTGGAGCAGATGTGCGCCGTGGAGGTGGACGAGGAGGGCACGACGGCGGTAGGATCGACGTACGATTGCACGAGCCCAAGCTATAGCCCGGGGCAGCGCTCGCCGCCGCCGCCGCCCATGAGCTTCGTGGCGGACCACCCGTTCCTGTTCGCCATCGTCGAGTATGGCAAGGGCCAAGTGTTGTTCCTCGGCCACGTCGTGGATCCTTCAAAAGAGACGTGACTTTCGACCCATGCCAGTTGATGGACGGCGAGTGGGGTTGCGGCCCGTCGCCTCTGTTTCAAACTTCTTCAGTTCTTTACTTCTGTTCTTTTTCCATGAACCTTGGTTGTATACTTGTATTAAGGACACTGAGAAAACTCTCGTTTGGTCATTTATTTTCCGTTTTTCTGGATTGATATAGTTGACGAATCACATTGCAGTTTGTAATAAGATGGTGATATTCCTATTCTGTTGAGAAACGTATGACTCTGTCTCTGCATTTCACACACACTTTTGAGATCAGTTATATCGACGAAAAACTGAGCCAAGTTAGAAATCCGAACAAT
Organism: Poa pratensis; assembly: GCA_947311845.1. Lineage (NCBI taxonomy): Eukaryota > Viridiplantae > Streptophyta > Magnoliopsida > Poales > Poaceae > Poa > Poa pratensis. The sequence goes on along the minus strand of CAMZMU010000063.1, from coordinate 59,512,770 downwards.
CATACAGGGAAGGTATCACCTACGATTAAGAGTAAAACGTCCCTGGAGTCTACCAAGTTGCGGAGTTGGAGCGGATTGGTCACCTACTGGAAAAATGCTAACTATTGGTCAGTAACGTGTGCAAATGTTGCACATTAGTCATTCATTCACTACCACCATTAAAATGCTGACGTGGATAATTTTTTTTACAAGAAAGACCTTAACCTTCTATTTCTTCTTATTACTCGGTCCTTTAGCCTTTATTACTTTATTTACTAAGCGAACCTGCTCTGCTCGCTCAATGCACGCAACAAGCGACGATGCTTTTCTCAAGGTGAACCTACTCTGCTCGCCCGGCTGTCCTCGTTCGGGCTCACGCGCGGAACCACGAAAAGTCCATGAACGCGCGGTTGGATCTCCTCTAACCGTTGAGGTATGGCACATCGTTGATTGAAAACCCAAAAAGATTAAACAAACTAAGGACCGAGTAATAAGAAGAAATAGAAGGTTAAGGTCTTTTTTGTAAAAAATTCATTGTCCACGTCAGCGTCTTAACGGTGGGAGTGACGGAATGACTAACATGCAACATTCACACAAGTTACTGACCAATAGTTAGCATTTTCCCAGTAGGTGACCAATCCGCTCCAACTCCGCAACTTGGTAGACTCCAGGGGCGTTTTACTCTACGATTAATATTGAATACTTTACCACCTACTATAATACAGGTGCAAATACCTAGAACATACACCGTAAAGCAAACGGAAAGTTCACCCCGAAGGTTGAGAAGAACAGACAAGAGAACTTCCGGATTCGATCACTTCTTTTCCCCTTTCTTGTCATCCTTCTTCTCTTCCTTGGCCGGCCCAACAGAGAGGATATCGATCCTCCCGAACTTCCTCAACTTCTTGGCGATCGTGACGGTGTCCATGTCACCTATCACCGTCATCTTCTGGTCTTTGAGATCGGCGGCTATCGAATCGATGCCTGTTTCAGATCATAATCAAGTTACGAGACTGGCTCAACCTTTTACCAAGATAGCAAACGATAAGCGAAGCAGATGAAGAAATAATAGGAAAAAAACACCAACACGAAGTACCATAGATATCTGCAATAGTTTCCATTGCTTTCTGCTTCACTCTCTCGTCGCTCATGGAAGAAACCTTCAAGACCACCTTCTGCTGCCATTTAAAGAACCCATCGATTACAACCCATGCAAAAGAGAAGTTCATGACGAGAGGGTTTTGAAGCTGCAGGAAATTCACTGGAATCATACCTGCGGCGCCATCCAGACGAGAGACAGAGAGGGGGTGGAGGCAGAGGTGAAGAATGTTGTCTGTGGTTTCGAGGGTGCAGAATGAGCCAAGCTTGGAGACATCAACCCGGCTTTGTACACCGTTGCTGGGTTCAGGCTTCCTCTGTTTCTTCTTCTGCTGGTCCAAGAGCACAAGTCATATGGACTGGAAGCCCAGCTTGCCTGTGTACAATTCTAGAATCAAAATTCAAAGTGGTCACCTAACAAAGTAAAACATTTTGTTGGTCGTTGCGGATGGCCAGAAAGGAAGGATTTTTATACTTCATCAGAGGCATCCTGTCAAATGGTTGTCGATACTGGCGGCTCAGCAGTTGTTTACCTGCCATCACGTACCAGCCTACTTCCTACAATGTCTGTCTTTCCTTGCCAGTACGGTGATACTACATCATTTCTTCAGTTAGCTTGGCGTGCCTCTCGGTCTTGGAAACAGTTAATTCCATCACACAGAAGTCAAGAAAGATTTAGCTATTTAGGTAAGTTTGGTGAACGTCCTTGCTCCGAACACAGTAGAATATAATTTCTCGAGCCACGACCCGTGAACGTGTCGTCTGCTCCATGGTGGTGTTACATAAGCTGCATCTCAGACGATACTGAAACGCAACAGCACGTGGGGGAATTATCGTCGGTGACCGTTCACAATAGTAATACCTTAAAGCATCTGTAGCAGAAGGCATATATCTTTTTCTCTCAAAAACCAATTTACATGCTCCTCTTTAAAGTTTAGGACAGTGTTAAAGACTGCACACACACAGTCCGAAGTCCTAAACTAAGTCACTAAATCCCAGATTTTGTATTTTTGAGTTCTTTGATCCTCCAGCTCCTTTGGACATCCGAATGAAACTCGAACAGATTTTAAAAACCTTACAAATCCAAACATAAATAGTTCATAATAATACCATGACAAATAGTTCATACATAATAAAAAATAATTCCAAAACTAGATATATGGTTTAAAATATGATCGAAATGGATGCAATCAACCATGAAGATTCCACTTATCACTACGTACGTCACATGACTCACATCCCAAGTTCAGAGTTACTCGAAACTACCTTCAATATTTCAAAAAGTGCCGGCAAAAGTTTCTGGAGGCAGAAAAAAGTTATATATTTGCTCATGTTGACAAATGTAATTAGTAGCACTTTTCCCTCAAATACATGTACTAGCACTTATAAAACTGCCTCCAAATACGTTTTATAGTGATCCAAATTCATATGAAGATAAACGCTAACTTCTGACGAGCAGAGCAAGGCCCGGTAATGTAGAATTCAAGGGACAGCCGAGAGTCCCCCGGGCCCCCGCGTCGCTCCATCTGGGGCGACTCAGGCGACGCCCAACCCTAGCACCGCCGCTGGGCCTCCTCCCCAGTCCCCCTCCCTCGCCGCCACCTGAGGCCACCGCCGGGAAGCCGCGCGGCCGCTGAGGAAGGTGGTGGCGCGGATCTTGTCGCTCCGTGCGCTCGACTTCGTCCGTGGCGGAGCACTCCGGATTGGGCGGCGGCCCTTCAAGCGAGGCAGCGGCGTCCTCGGCAGGCTTTGTTGCGGGTGTCTCCGGCCGTCGTTCTCGACCTCGCGGGAGGTGGGGCAGCGGCGGATTCGGCTGTGACGCGGAGCTCCTCTCCCGTCAGATTTCAGGTTTGCTCTCTACCGTCTCTCTCTTTCCCTCCAGCTCCGGCCGTTTGGGTGTCCGGTAGGCAGCTCGCGACCAGGGGAAACTCTAGGCTGGCTGGTCCAGCCCAGCGACGTCGACACCTTTGGGCGCTGGCCTTCCTCCATGGAGGCTTTGCTGGGGTCCCTGCTGCCCACCCTCGACCCATCTCCCGGGTGAAAGCCCAAAATTTCTAATTGGGCAGCGTTGACGTGCTGCGCGCCGTCGTCTTCTTGGAGGCACTGTCTGGGGAGACTGGGTTCGGGTGAGAGCAGATAAAGGTGTGAGCTTTGGGCGGCCTTCTGCCCTTCCTCTGCAGTTCGTTTCGGCGGCTTTCCTGTCGCTCTCAGTTGGTCAAGTTCTGCGACGAGGTGGCCGGCGTGGTGTGCTCTACCTCCCATGGTGGTCGTGTTCTTGGGCTGCTTCGAGGCTCCCAGCACCTCTTAGGCTCTCGCGTGACCTTCTCTCATGTCCGATGGTTCGACGCCTTCGATCCAGGTGAGAGGGAATGCCCCTCTTCGGCATGAGATCAAGATGGTGTCGTTGTGTCTTCAGCCTTGTGTGCGTGCTCCGATCATGACCCCACCCTACTTCATGGCAGTGTCCCGCCGTGCCTTGCCTGCTCCTCGCACTTGCCTCCCGAGTGTGGCGGTCTTCGCTTTTGCAAGCTTGTGCTTGCTTTTGTTGAGTTGTAAGCTGTTTGGTGTGGCACTTGTATCTTCCGGTGTGTGTGGTGTGCGTGGTTGTAAGTGTGGCCCGTGGGATTCCTTGGCCGGGTGTTGGCTTTGTTAATTCAAAGCAGGGTCATCTTGAGCATGCCTTCTAAATAGAACTCAAGGCTGGGTCAGTCTCCTAACTTGATTATGATCTGAAGAAGGTATTGATTCGATAGCCGCCGATGTCAAAGATCAGAAGATGACGGTGATAGGTGACATGGACACCGTCATGGTCACCAAGAAATTGAGGAAGTTCGGGCGGATCAATATCCTCTCTGTTGGGCTGGCCAAAGTAGAGAAGAAGGAAGATAAGAAAGGGAAAAGAAAATGATCAAATCTGCAAGTTTTCTTGTCTGTTCGATCGATCCCAGGGGTGTTTGTCTCTTCTTTTCAACCTTCAGGACAAAGGATATGAACTTTCCGTTTTTTCGAAAGTGCATATTTTAGGTATTTGAAGTAAGGAAAAAAATAGCGTGCTATCAAAAATAGCGTGACCCTCCTCCAAAAGCTATACAAGATATAGCGTGATATAGCGAAGTTACATTTAAAATAGCGTGATGAAAAAAATGTAAGAAATAGCCCAAATATTAAGGATTTCAGCAATAAAAATTTGTCCTAAAGCAATACATGCATAACTAGGTAAGTATATTCAAATGCCAAGGCTAAATCCATAGCACAAATATAAATATGAGGCTTAAACCATGAAAAAGTAATAAACTAAAAGATAAACAATTTTAAACTTTAATCAGAACCATTAACATCGTCATAAAAATAACTAGAAGAACCACCAGATTGTCCGCCATCATCATCACCTAACGCAATTTTCAGGCATTTTGTTAGTATAGCTATAATATTACCACGTTTAGTGTGGTTTGACGCGTATAAAAAACAAATAGCGGCGTAGCGGTAACTTTAGGCTAAATATAGCGTAGCCTCTCCAAATATGCTATATCGCGCTATTAACAGGGAAATAGCGTGCTATTTTTTCCAAGATTTGATACAATCTCTACTATATAACGCAGCCTAACGACCGTACGTATCGTACGTCGGGCACACGCGTTCGCAAAAAAAACCAGGCGTTCGCAAAACAACGCCAAGTCACTTCGTGATCGCTAAAAAAACCGAATTACACGATCGCTAAACCAACAGCTCGCTAGAAAAACTGACACCCGTGTGCCCCGAGTGGCCCAAACCAAGCCCACCCGTGCGATCTCGGTCCAGACTTAGAGCATCTCCAGTCGGAGCCCCCAAATCCGCCCCCCATAGTGTCCGCGGACGCGTCCGCGGACAGTGACCGGACGACCCCCATAGTTGGGCTCTACAACCACATCCCCCAAAAATTTGTCCCCAAACTCATGCAAGGCATGCAACGTCGATCCGATCCGATACATACCGGATCATATTACAAGACATGGAGTTCAAATTCAAATGAAATTAACAAAGTTTAACAAGTTGTCCGATACAAGGGGCGGATCAAGGGGCGGATCCACCGGAGCCTTCAACGCCGAGGTCACGGTCGGAGATCTTCTTCTTCATCATGAGGATCCACTTGGCACTTGGCTCATCCAAGAGGGAAGCGTCTTGGAACATGATTCTTTGTTCCTCCGTACTTCTTGCAATCATGTTTTTCTCTTGCTCCATGGCATAGGCATCCGCCATCTTCTTTTGCTCCATCTCATAGGTATCGGCCATCTTCTTTTGCTCCAATTGGAGCTTCATCCAAGCCTCCTCCTTCGCCATGACCAACCTCTCCCTCTCAATGTCCAACCTCTCCTTGAGCCGGAGGCGTTCAAAGTCCATTCTTTCCCTTTGCAAAGCCAAGAAGGCGTCATACCTCTCGGCCTTCTTGTCCTCCCTTTCTTTCTCCAACTTGTGCATGGATTCATCCTTCTTCGAGAAGATGTCCTTCCATGTGGTGGACATCTTCGTGGCGGCGCCGTCTCTTGCCACCCGATCTTTCTCCCACTTCCTCCCCATCATCGTCCTCTTCCGGCCACTTCCACCTTCGGATGGCCCATCTTCTTCATCAACTCCAATTGGGATGGAAGAGCTTGATCCATCGTTGGTCTTCCATTTCTTGGCCGGATTCTTGTGATCATCATATTGGAGCATCCACTTGGGCTTCCCGTTCAACTCTAGCCAACAATGTGTGAGGGTGAAGTGTTTGTTCTCCACTTGATGGTACAAAGTGGCGGCCAAACTTGTCTATTAAACACAAAAGTAGAGAAATGACCACCAATGAAATGTGATGCAATGAAGAGATGTCAATGAACAAAGTACAAGCAATAGCTTACATGGGAAGTCAAGTTCATGCCACTTTGATTCCGGTTCACCACTTGTGCATGGAAACCGCAATACTTGTTGACACTCTCTTGAATCGTAGCCTACCTATGTTGGAGAGAGCCGGCATTGCGATCGGACACAATGGGGGTGGGGAAGCACATATTCCTTTTGATGATGGAAGTGGGCATGTATCTTCTCCCACAACCTTGTGCCCTTTTGCTCGGTTCCACATATAGCATCCATGCTTGTGGCTAACCAAGCTCGGCAAAGCAAAACATCTTCAAAAGTAGTGTACGAAGAGCCTCTTGGCGTGTACACCTTCTTGGCCTTCGCCTTAGCCGCAACCCCCACCGGTGCGGACTCACCCACAACTGCGGTTGCCGACGGATCCTGTGATGCCGGATCCTCCCCATTTCGGATCAATTCCAGCATACATTCATTCTTATCATCCTAAACATGCTACGAATTACACTACGGACCTAAGATTGACTCGGAACAATGAAGTTTGGATAGAGATGCATACCGTAAAGTCAATTTGACTTTCGTCGAACAGGTTGTGGGCGACATCGGTGGCGGTGACGCCGGAAGCATATCGCGTCCGCTGGAGCGGCGGAGACTCCCCCATCATCTCCTCCTCCTGCGTCGGCGGAACCTGCGACGGGTACTCATCCGCGATGAGGACCACATCCTCCCGGTTCGTCGTGGACGATGTCGACCTTCTTGCCGCCATGACAGGCACGGGCGGAACCTGCGTAGGGCGCCAGACGACGGGCACGGGCGTGGACAACACCGACTCCTCGTCCTGCGTATCCGCGTTGGCTATCTGTTCCGCCTCCGCCTTCGCCAATGCCTCCAGCGCCCCTTTCTCCGCCGCGAGCTCGCGGAGGCGCTGCCTGCGGCGCCGCGTCCGCCGCGCGATGGTCTCCGGCTTCAGCGCCGAGTTCCCCGCTTGCTCGACGGACTGGGAGGAGGCGCCGTTCTCGGCCAAATCGACGGCTTCCGTCGCCTCCATCGAATTTGCAGGTGGACGCGGCGGGAGGACTGAAAATTACTGGCGGGAAATGGAGGCGGAGAAGAGGATAAGAGAAAGTGGCCGGCGCCAGAATTTTGGTTGAAAATTGGTAGGCCCGCCTTGACAGATCTGACGTGGCGGACGCGTCCGGGCGCGTCCGGGCGGCCCCAAACCCGCCCTACATATGGGCTAGCTTTGGGGGGAGCCGGGCAGCCCGGACGTTTGTGGAGGCTTTGGGGGCCGCCGTTGGGTGGCCAAATTTAGCCCAAACCGCATCTAGGCTGTCCGCGTATAGCGAGGGTTTGGCAACCATGGTTGTAGATGCTCTTAAGTCGCGATCTCGTCCATGGCGCCTTCCCATCATTCTCCACTTCTGCCCTGCCGCCCTGCCTTCGCCTCCCCAAGCCATGCCGCCGTTACACGCTATGCGGCATGACAACAACGAATCCCCAGCGAGCCCTCTATCGCTCGATTCGTACACTGCGTGGAGGAGCTGGGTGAGGGACTGTGGCCAGAAAGTTGTTATTGGGTGTGTTCAGCAAGACCCGGCCGATGTGTTAGAGAAACGAGGACTACGGCCAGGAAGTTGCTGATAGAGTGGTACGTGTGCTACGGTAGCCGCCCCTGCCGGCCAGGTGCCCAGGAGCACAGCCGCCCCCGTCACTCCAGCACGGCGACGACGACCGGCCAGGTGCCCAGGAGCACCGGCGCCGCCGCCATCAGACCTATGGTCTCAATGTTCCTGAATTTGACTACAGGGCCGGTGCTTTCTGTTTCACTTCCTAATTTAAATGGATGACATCAGCATATTCATCACGTTTGTTCAGTAATTGATTAGTTCTTCATAGTGGTGTTCGTGTGATTGCTTCAGTTTTTCTACCCGTGCATGTATTCGGATCGACTAGCTAACACAAAGATGGTTCTTAGAGCATCTCCTCTAGCACCTAAAAAATAAAAATACGTGAAGGGCAAACATGCCGTAGCTCATCAGAATTTCTGATCGATGTCTATAATTTGTGGAAGACAATGTTTAAAACATCAAATAGTGTATATAACGATTTATTGGAGCTTTTAGTTAGTCCTTCCACAGTAATCATAGTAGATCAAACTTTCAGCATGTTCAACTGATTTTGATTTACTTATGTAAGTTTGAGTGATGGTAGTAAGATCATGGTTGTTGGGCACAACTTTGCTGATATTTGATCAATCCAATCTCCTAAAAATTCTTATAAATGTATACACAAATGGATAGATAGTTGGTTGGGCGATCATTACCGAGTTAACATTGCTAGACAATCTACATGTTCATCACTTTGCCGAGCACCATCGTATTAAAGTAAAAAAAATTAACCCGTTGCAACGCACGGGTACGTTTGCTAGTATTAGTAGGTGGCAAAGTATTCACGATTAATCGTAGGTGATTCCTCCCCTGTATAATTTTTCGGATTTCTAACTTGTGTCTGTTATTCGTCAGTATAACTGCTGTCAAAAGTGTGAGAAATGCAGAGACAGAGACACAAGTTTCTGCATAGAATTCGGGTAAAAAAAAACTCTGAATAGAATAGGAAATCACCATCTTATTACAAACTACGCAATAATTCGTCCTTGATAGAACCATATGGTTCGTGGCAAAAGAACAGAAGGAAAGAAACTGAAGTTTTAAACAGAGCCGACGGGCGCCGCCGCAACTCCACTCGCCGTCATGCTTCGCTCTTCGTTGCTTTCGAATGAATGAGGACCGTCCAGGTCACGTCTCTTTCGAAGGGTCCAGGACGTGGCCGAGGAACAAGACTTGGCCCTTGCCATACTCGACGATCGCGAACAGGAACGGGTGGTCCGCCACGAAGCTCATGGGCGGCGGCGGCGGCGAGTACTGCCCGGGCTATAGGACGGGCTCGTACACGTGTACGTCAATCCTACCGCCGTCGTGCCCTCTTCGTCCACCTCCACGGCGCACATCTGCTCCACGGATGACACGTAGAGCCCTTCCGGCGGCATGTTCGACACCGTCCCGGACAGGTCCGCGGCGAGCGGATGGAACGGCGCGGCCACCCCGAGGCCGCGCAGCGCGTCCTTGGCGTTGAACCGGGCGGAGAACTTGAACTTGGGGATCATGCACGGCCTCACCATCTGCTCGCTCCGGGGAGCGCACCGCATGACGAAGTCCGGCTCGCAGACGGCCAGCCGCAGGAGGTCGGCGAGCCCGTCGCGCCTGTGCGGAAGGAAGATGAACATGGAGAAGAAGGGCGCCCGCGGGTCGAGCTTGCCGTCGCACCCCACCATCTTGTAGAAGCACTGGAGGACCTTGAAGCCGAGGTCGTCGAAACTGGCGGCGTACTGCATTCCGGGGTCGGAAAGGAACGGCACTCGCAGTGACGTGCCGTCGAGACGCTTGAATTGGCGGCGGACGGTGTCCGACGGGTCGAACCTCCGGCCCAGGTTGCCTTGAAGTGCATGGCATTGGCGAGGACGATCTTGGCGTCCCCTTGGAACGAGGCGGGTAGCACGAGCTCGCGCAAGCGCCCCCGCGTGGCTTCCGAGATGAAAGCGTTCACCTCAGCGGCCGCTGCCTCCGGCTGATGATAGATGGAATGAAAATTAGTTTCTCAGTGACGACTCGCGCTATCGTACAATACAATAGCATTGATCTGTTTTTTTTGAAACAAAGGCCCTCCCGATTTCATATAAAGAAACCATTTTACATTTTGTCCGCCACAACACGGCCACCACCAAAAGTAGCACAACCCCTCTCCATCAAGCAGTAAGAAAGAGTATCACCAGGAAACAAAACAGATCCTACAACAGGCGGTACAGGAAACCAAAGGCAGTAGAGAGGACGAACAACCAACACTACAAGCTAGGCTCCAGCAGCAGTTGAACCTCCTCCCTCCAGTCTTTTGATCTCCATATCGCCCGTCCACGCGAGCTTTCTGAATGTTTCCACCCTTGACTCAAAACCAACAAAACTCCTTTTGCGCCACCCTCATAGCTCCAGCAACAAAGAACTTCAACCTCCCAGTCTTGGCCTCCACGTCGCCCATCCCCGCGAGCTCCTGAAAGCTTCATCCGCGACTCGAACCAGCAGCTTTGCGCCCACCTGTAGCTCCAACTTTGCGTCCTCCGTTCCCTGCAGATTTGCCCACCAATTAATCCAGTGACCAATTTTGTGGAGCACTTCCACAGGCTCATTTGGCCACTTATTTTCAAAACAGGCCAGGTTTCTAGCCTTCCAAATGCCCCAGAAAACGGCTGCTACCCCAACCGAGACTTTTTTCTTTTGTTTCCCTTCAAAGCCCTCAATCCAATCAATTAAACAATGCTGCACAGATGTAAACTGACATTTCAAGCCTGTTGCCACACTTACAACATTCCAAATATACCTAGCAAGGGGGCAGCGCAGAAAGAGGTGATCTATGTTTTCGTCCTGTCCACAGAATAGACAGTTTTTTTCACAGGCTCCGCCTCTTTTTAGCAATACATCCCTTGTCAGGATACTCTTTTTTAAGATTAACCACAAGAAAGTTCTAATTCTTGCAGGTATTTTAATTTTCCACCAAAATTTGTAGGGCACACTTTCCATTGATTGCATCGCAAGATAAAAGGATTTTACTGAAAACTGTTTTGAAGCAGATAGAAGCCAAATAAGCCTATCTTCATCTTCGGACAGTCGCACATCAGCACACATACTCACCAAATCCCTCCATTCCATAAGTTTATCGCCAGTCAAATTTCTCCTGAAAGAGAGAGAATTCACCCCTGCCGAAAACACTGTATGAACTAGAATATTTTGGTCATTTGAGACCCCATAAACAAGAGGGAATTTCGTTGAGAACCGAGCATCTGAAAGCCACAAGTCTTCCCAGAAGCGCGTCCTCTTGCCATTCCCAATTTCAAATTTGCAACATGCTAAAAAAAGGGGTTTTATTTCCATAAGTCCCTGCCAGAAGTGGGAATCCCCTGGTTTCAACACGCATTGTCCAATACTAGAATTTTTTAAGTATTTTGCATGCAAAATCGTTTGCCACATCCCTTGTTCATTCATAAGTTTCCAAATCCACTTAGCTAACAAGGCGATGTTCATGAGTCCTATGTCTAGGATTCCTAAACCGCCTTGGTCTTTAGGAAGACACACTGTTTTCCAATTCACTAGATGATATTTTTTCTTTTCAAATTTATCACTCCATAGAAAACCTGAACGGATCCTATCAAAGCTTGTTTGCTTCCCCACAGGCATCCTGTAGAAGGTAAGCATATAAAGCAGGCTTCCAGTCATGGACGTGTTAATCAACAACGCCCTTCCTGCAATTGATAGGTTCTTCCCATTCCAACACCCGAGTTTCTTCATTAACTTTTCACCCACAGGATCCCAAGCACTGCTCTTTAGTTTGGTTTCGTCTACAGGAACTCCTAAATATTTCATTGGAAGTTCACCAATTTGACAAGTAAAGATTTCTTCGAAAAAAATTCCTCTTTCAGGAACAATCCCAAGACAATAAACTTCACTTTTATGAAAGTTTATTTTTAGTCCAGACATTTGTTCAAAGAGGCAGAGGATGAATTTAATATTTCTGGCTTGCTCGAAGTCATCCTGAATTAGAAGGATGGTATCATCTGCGTATTGCAGAATTGACACCCCTCTATCTATCAGGTGACTTGATAAACCACTTATCAGGCCACATTCAGATGCTCTTTCAAACATGATTGCTAGCACATCAGCAGCTAGGTCAAAAAGTAAAGGTGAAAGAGGGTCGCCCTGCCTCAACCCTTGGTGAGTGCAGAAATACGGTCCCACTTCGCCATTAACCTTAATTCCTACTTTCCCCCCTGAGACAATCTTCAACACAAGATCATTGAATTTATGTGGAAATCCTTTCATTTCTAAGACTTGAAGGAGAAAAGGCCATTTGATCTTGTCAAAGGCTTTCTCAAAATCTATCTTGAAAAGGATGCCCCCAGATTTCTTAGAGTGTAAATCATTAAGTACCTCATGAAGTACAACCACCCCTTCCATTATGAATCTGTTTTTTAAGAAGGCGGTTTGAGTATTTTTGATAACTTTTGATAATACTGGTGTCAGCCTGTTCACCAGCATTTTTGTGATGATTTTGAACACCACATTTAGGAGACAGATTGGTCTGTATTTCTGAATTTTATCTGCATCTGCACCTTTGGGGACTAGAGTAACCACCCCAAAATTTAGCCTATCAATATTGATTTTTTGGTCGGCAAAATCATTCACCAGACAAAGAAGATCTTGGTGGACCAGTGGCCAAAAAATTTGATAGAAATCAGCATTGAACCCATCCGGCCCAGCTGATTTATTTTTTTCCATACCAAACACTGCATTTTTCAACTCTTCAAGCGTAAATCTACCCAGCAGTCCATCAGCTTCCCTCTCGTCAATTTTTGCCACCCCTGCAGATTCAAGGTGTATTTGGCAATGTTCAGATCTACCAAACAGTTTTTTATAGAATTCAGTGATATACCTTTTCAGGTTATCCTGTCCTTCTATCACACCTTCCTCTTGATTTAGACACACTATTCTATTTTTTCTACGCCTGCCATTAGCTTTAGCATGGTAGTATTTAGTATTATTGTCACCTTCAAGCAACTCTTTTTCACCTGACCGCTGAAGCCATTTAGCCTCTTCCTCTTTTAAAATTATATTAAGTTGTTCCTTGCATTGTTGCATACGAGACCACTCGTCTGCAGACAATGCACCTGTTTCACTTAATTTATCGAAATGGTCAAATTCACCTGCCAAATCCTTTTTCTTCTTCCGTGTCTCACTTTCTAAGTTAATGTTCCATCCTTTCAGCTTTCGCCTTAAATTCTGGTATCTTCTAATCCATATGTCTAGACTTGAGCCTAAACCATAATCCATTTTCCACACTCGCTCCACAATCTCTTTCAGGCTCTCTCTAAAAAACCAGGCGTTTTCAAATTTGAAAAGTTTTGGTGTCCTAGCAGGCTCTCCTGTTGAGATTAAAAGAGGAGTATGGTCCGATAAGTCTCTTGTCAAGGTGGTTACAGTAACCAAAGGAAATTTCTCCTCCCACGAAGGTGAGACAAGCACCCTGTCTAATAACGCAAAGGTGGGATCCTTTTGGTTATTTGACCAGGTGTATTGTCTACCACTTAATTGCAGCTCTTGAAGCTCTCCTTGAGAAATAATGGCATTAAAAAGCACACTCCATCTATTCAAACCACCCGGTCTGTTCCTATCACTAATTCTTCTGGTTATATTAAAATCACCTGTAATTACCAAAGGAACTTTCGATTGTTTGATGATGTGCACCAACTCAACTAGAAACTTGGCTTTCCCAGTAGGTTGTGCATCACCATATACCACAATTAGGTTCCAGGTAAAATTCTCAAGCTTGCTGTGAACTAAGAACCTAATAAAATATTCTCCAAGTTCCTTATCAAGCACATCCATAGTATCCGAATTAACTCCCAAAAGAATTCCCCCCGATCTGCCTTTAGCAGGGGTCCAGGCCCAATTAAAATTGGTGTCTCCTCCAATCGATAACAGCATCGAGTCAGAGAAGTTTTGTTTAATTGTCTCTTGGAGTCCTAAAAAATCCACCTTATTTTTAACCACTGTTTCTTTGATAAAATCTCTCTTGCATTTGTCACCTACCCCTCTAGGGTTCCAGATAAAACCATTCAACATTTATCTATTCTTCTTTTTTTTCCTACGCCTAACCACCGCCCTCACTGGAGATTTAACAGCATAAACCTCAGAAGAGTGTTTATGTGCTAAGATCCCCGAGAGCATAGCCGCATTATCATTAATTATGTTCACATTTTCCATTTCCCCTTCTATTTCTTCCTGATTTAGTGTCAACAATTCTTGTAGAATTGTATTAACTTCCTCAGGCAAGAGTTGGGTATTCTCAGGCACTTGTACCTCAGCTACTTTTGTTCTTTCCCTAAAAACCGAAACTCTAGCTTCTTCTTGAGTGCGAATCAGGTCAATATTGTGTTCTACCATATCAAGATGAACCCCTAAATCTACTCCAATGAGATGAGCAATATTCACCAGAGTGCTATTGTCAGAATTAAGAACAGTAGGGAAGTGTGTACCTTCCTCCTTGTCCATCGATTTGGCTTTCATAGCTTTTGCTTTTTCCAGAATGGGAACATCACCAGTATTCTTCTCTGCCAACCTGCCGCTGTACCTATTGCCTTGTTCATCATTTCCAACAGGTTGTTCCACACTCTCTGCATCAGCTGCATTCTTCTCAGCTAAAAAGCCCACTGTCCCATAAGCTCTGACTTTTGAGCCGAAGCTTTCAGACTGCGAGGCCTCGAAGTCAGGCTCAACTTCAGTATCTGTTAGTCTCACTCTTTCAGCATCAGAATTCTCAGGGCCCTCAGCTTCAGACTCTCCTGATTTTTCGGTCATCACTGTGTCCAATTGCTTCTGACCCAGAGGTGGGAATAAAGCTTTCCCCGACTTCGTCGCATTTATTCCAATGTCAACTTCATCCTGTTCCTTCAGATGTTTCTCCCTTTCTTCTAAAGCTATTCTGGTTCTTGAGCTTGCCATTGTAACAGTCCCAGAAGTGATTAACTGCCCTGACAGAGGGGAAGTTGTTTGATCATTGTTTTTCTGCCTTTTTGCCCCTCTCTCAGCGGCTACTTCAGGCTGGCTATCCATGATGTCCTCAAAGTCTTGAAGGAAATCTTCCTCAGGACAGTCCCAGCCCAGCTCAACAATCTCTTCCAACTGGAAGTAGATTCTGTAGTAGTATAACTTCTTTGATGTGAGAAGGGTCCATTTGGGCAGCTTCAGATGATCTACCACTCCACCTTCAGCCTCACTTGACCAGTTTTTTTCAAGTACTCCATATCTGCCTCCAGATGCACCCCAATTGTTGAACTAACTTCACAGAGTCCATGGAAGTTCTTCAGAATTTTAGGAACCCCCTTCACCTTGACCCAAACAGTGGTGAGTTTGCCAGCAGCAAGAGATTCATCAGTCCAAAGCTTAACATTAACCATGATGTTGATTTTTTTCAGAGGCACCCAATCGTAGATTTCTGCCTCAGAGATTTTTGATGCTGAAGGGAACTCGACGAGATAAGCTCCAACTGCTACTTCTTTTGCCTTCCACACCCATCTCCAAGGGTAAGTACTAGCCAGTCCTAGTTCTAGCTTCTCCACTGTCATCTGAGCTTCTCCCCCATCCTTAATCTTGATCAGAGCCGTAGCCTTTTCTTTCTGGTTAGAAGACACTTCCTTTACATGTTCAGCCACAAAACAGCCAAGTCCCTCTCCTCCGAATCCCACAAAGGTAGCCACTGGTTTCCGCTGATGAAGCCAAGCGCAGATCTGTTGGTTTGGTTTTTCATGTTTAGAAGATTGATTCATTTGGTTGTTAGTAATTTGGCACTAGCATTTGTACTACCTGACTCTGAAAGTCCAAGGTTCTTGCGAAGGCCCCGTGGGCGGCGGAAGCGGTGGACACGAAGTCCGGCCTCAGCGACAGCGATCTGTCCGCAAAGATGCCGGCGGCGAACGAGAGCTGCGGCCACGCGCGCATCTCGGCGATTTTACCGGCACTGGCCGCGTTGAGGAGGTGGAGTTCATGGGAGCCCAAGAAGGCCAACAGCTCGCGCAGCGTCTCACCGTTCGTGCCGGCGGCGAGCAGAGCGAGCGCGGCGCGCAGGGAAAGCGGCGAGAAGATGAAATTGGACTGCCTGGCGATGGCGTCCGTGCCGGCGACCAAAGCGACCTGTAAGCACTGGTCCATGCCGGTCCAGGGATTAGTATTGCTCTGTTCTGACTTCTGACTTCTAGCAGAGACCACTGCACGTCGAGGCGTCGAGCAAATCGAATCTTGGGACGAAAAAGGGAAGAAAGAGGACGCCCTCGGCCAGTATCTATAGACCGGAGGGAGGGCGTAGTTGCGTACACCTTGTCTGTCCGCTTCGCATTAGGATCTGACCGTCCGAGTCTGAACTGTCTCCGGAGAACAAACAGGGCTTTAACCTTTGGGCGTAATTTTTTCTTTTTTCTCTTAACTAGTTGACATGTACGTGCAACGCACGTTTTCACAACTAAATGACACTTTAAGTTGGACAAATAATGTATCCTGATCTATGTGGATATTTATTTTTTTACATTTTTACATTCCTAGAATGTATATTACAAAGAAATCATGCATGCTTATGTTTTACAGAAAATGCTATCAATTACATAGAATCCAAGTATCTATCAAACATGGCTCAACTGTAAAGAGAAGATGGCAGTCTCTACCCCACATAGATTTCTCTGTCAAAAATTTAAAGCCTCCCTCAATGTACCATTAGACGATGCATGTTGAATCAGGATTTAATCTACATGGAATCATCAACTTTAGGGCCACAACAATAGTAATCAAACATTTAAATTTATGTTACTCACAAAAAGGATGGCAGGTGACCTTGTTTCAAATACCTCTGCAGTCCCTAGCTATATGCATCAAACAGAACATGCATTACAAATACGCAATGTGCGGCTATATATATTCTAAATTTTCATCGGAAAAGGAACTTCCAGCTATCAATGGCTTTTGCCTGAAATTTCTATAAGAGAGCAAACAAATCCATTGGCCCATGAGTCTACAGATTTTAGCTAAACTGAAAAGGAAAACCGTAGCCATACTTACCTTTAGTTAAGAGCCTGGAAAATGTGGTGCAGCAGAAAGTCCAAAATCATACATTGCAAATCGGTGCATGAGGCTCTGAGCTACACACCGAGTTGGGAGAAGAATACACTATATTAAGTGCAAACATAAGCACATCTTGAACGATGCAGCAAACAGAACAAAAAAAAGATTGGATGGTAGATTCATACACTGAAAATCATCCGGAAGTACTCTGTCGCGCGGCCAAGTGGTGGTGGTCAAGAAATCTAAATTGGGAGGCAGCACGAGCCTGGCTCACCCGAGAACTGTAATCCAGACATCAGAGTATCGGAGCAATGCAATGGTACTTGCGCTGCAATTGATGACTGCGTTGGAGATGAAAAAAAACTGAATGGCCATCGCCCCCCGGAGACACCTCGCATTTAGTAGAGGCAAAGGCCACGACTCCTCCTGGATTCCGGAACATGAAAGGGGTGGCGGACAGATTGAAGCTAGCCACCACACGAACGACTTGACGGCAGGAACCGGAGCCATACCTCCTAGAAATAAACTGTGCCGCCGGGGGAGGAGCAGAGGTGAGCTAACCCCTTGGCATCACGAATTCGGCGGCAGATGGCCGGCGCGTGTGCTCGACGAAGTTGTGCCAGACCATGGCGCATGCCCTCGAGGAAGTCGGCCGAGACCAGCAAAGCTGTGTACCTGAAGGCATTGACATCAACCAGACCAATTCGTTTATCGGAGGAAGCTCCATGTGCGTCCCAGCGTCGTCGTCGTTGTGGGATCCGGCGGCGGAAGGTAGACAGTGGCACGGTGGTAGGCGAGGAGGCGGCGCCGCAGAGATTTCCTGCGAGTGAACGGCGAGGGTCTTCCCCTCGGTGGTGGCGGCAGACAAGGGAAGGAGAGAGCAGGGATTTCCGTCGGCGGTGGTGGCAGATTAAAGAAGACGACGATGACCTCCACGCCCATGCTGATTAAAATAGAAGAACGAACAGGTACAGTGATAATTTGGTCGTATTATGTGATTTGGTGGGAGGGCAAAACGGTCCAAAACGGACAATGTTGAGTTGTCAAACATTGGGACGATCTGGGCCGTTTGATCGGATATTGAACGGTCCAGATTTAAAGTATCCCAACAAGTTAAGTTTGCTCTTTTAATAATAGTATAGACTAGTTGGCAATGTAAACGTACGTTTTCATAATTAGAGTGGGCAATTTAGAAATAGGAAATATTAAACTTTCAATGTTAGTCTAGTTTAATAAATATTGTTGTACACACATAATTGATAAGACAAAAAAAAATCATCAATTATATGCACAATGTATTCAGCTAGAATGGCTGATTATCAACGTTCATAGTACTGTTGTGTACATTATTGAAAAAAAAAAACATATTTTTTGTGTTGGTTTCAAGTTTCGGTTTCAGAAAAAAATCGTCCACTATAGAAATCACTGAAATTCAATGAATTTCAGTTTTTGTTTCGGCCAAATGACCGAATTTTTCAATACAAAATTATTTAAATATTCAAAAAAATTAAATATTATCTGGAGTCATGTGTTGTACCGAAAGAGCTGAAATATTTTGACCGAAAGGTAAATATTTTAGTATCTACCGAAATCACTGAAATTCTATGAATTTCGATGAAATCTCACTGAATTTTAAATCCATTTTCATAACATTCATGTGGAACGGATGACTTTATTTATATTACTTCAGAAGAATTAAAAATCTACAACATACTGCAACACCATTAAGGTAAATTGCGGCCGTTAGGCAATACTGGTATTTTAGTATGCGGATAAATGTGAAACCAACCTGTCGGTGGATGACACACTTTTATCGAGGAACTTATATCTGATGCTGCAAACTGGACGATGGGAGCAGAATGGCTAGCGAGTCTACACGATAAGGGGATATTTCATTTACATCGACCTTGAATAGGATCCCACATTGACTGGGTGGAAAAAATACAAATGATGAGAGAAACAATGACCTGCTAACGAGCTGTGAAATGGCACAAGGCTTGTAGTCGGTGGGTTAAAGAATAACGTCGTCGACGCAAAAAACGTACCGGGACAACACACTGGGGGAGGGTGTGTCTTCCTTGCCCTTCAACGACAACATGTTCATTTTCAAATTCAAGTGGAAGCAATTCCCATCAGTGATTGGCAGGGACGGAGCTAGGGTGGGTAGACTAGGGCCATGGCTCCCCTCAACGCTGAAAACCCCATGTGCGATCAGCGTATCGAGTTGGGCTCGACTGAAATTGAAAAGCCGTCAGTGCGGCCGGCATTCGTGCGCCGGAAAATTCAGTGTTCATCCCTTACTTCTTCCTCCTTCGCTCGAGCGCAGAGAGAGAGGTAGCTAAGGCCTTTGACAACTACAGCTTTCAGTCCTGAGGAACTGGACATGAGGAGGAAGAGGAAGCCGATGCGCTGAAGAAGGTGGAGACGTGGGAAGAGCGGTGACGACCGACGAACCAAGGAGAGACAAATTCAGAGTGGTGATGATAGCAGGGAAGCACGATGAGGACAGTGAACAGGAAAATTTCAGAGTACACAATCCACGGCTATCTGTCGTAGCATTTTCACAGATGTACTTGCGTCTGTACCAAAGCGCACCCGAAGACACCATTCGGTCGGTTGTTGGCACACTTCAATGGTCACCGTGAACGAGCAGTTTATTGTTTGAATTCATGGATCGTGTCTTAGATCATGGCACTCCCAAAAACAGTCCGCTTCTTTGCCATGTTGCAACGGAGAGAAAATTGCAAAAAAACACCATTCTGAGACGAAGGTTTTACTAAACTATCACATTATTTAAATAAAAACAAATCAAATAACCACAAGTTCATCCTCCAATGTTTCGAGAAAATACTGAGGCCGTTTGACTAGACAGACCCAAACTGAACTAAAGGTGAGCGATCAGTGTCATAGCATGTTTTTTTTTTGAGAACCAGGGCGGGGAGTTCCCGCATTGCATTATAGAAGAAGAGAGTTGATCTAATTAATTAGGGAAACCGGATCCAAAAACCATATAAAACGTGGTGCATCTAACTCATGGGACATCGTCTGTTCCTGAAACAAGTGCACCTAAACCCAAGCTAACAGGACACACGACAAAACCAACTAAAAGAGCCTCTCCAAACACACACAAACTCTCTCCACTATAGATGCACCGAAGTGCACCCTCCTCACAGAAGGGATCAGGCATAAGCCTCCGTCCTCCTAAACTCGGCGCGCTTGGCTACGGGAATGACACAATCTTTGTTCTTCTTGTCCAGCCGAATGCTCCATCGCTCGGCCAAAGAGGGAGCATCCACCCGAACCTGCTTGTCCTTGGGCATGTCAGCAATCTCTCGGCAAAGGTCCACCATTGAGAATGGCATGGTCTTCTTCTGTGGCTCAATCGCGTTGAACTGGGCCATCACCTTCACGATCTTCTCCTCCGGGCTAGTGGTATCGGTACCCCTCAACTCCTTCAATGCCATAGGCACTGACATCTCCACTCCAACATCCTGCACCGAGGGCCCTTGCGCCGTCGGGGAAACATGCTCCGTAGCAGCCACGAACGTGGAGGTAGAGCTCATGGCAAGCACAGGATCGGTCACACCCCTAGGGGAGTAGCAACCGAAAAGCTCAAGACCACCATCCACGCAGCCTCAGCCCGCTCCATCAAACTCCCAAAACGCTCCATCAATCCCTGCACAGATGCCTGCAACTTGAGCTGAGCCGCGGCCATCTCCTCAACCTGAGACGTGACCAATCCTCGCAGTTCTGTCACGGAATCCTTCATCGCGAGCTGAGCCACGACCATCTCCTCAAGCTTGGACGTGACCAAGCCACTCAGCTCAGCCCGCATTAGCGTCGCTTGCTCCTCGAGCAAGGTTTTCTGCCTCACATCTACAACCACATAGCCGGTCGACAATTGCACCTGAATTGGGGGACCCTGATCCCCACTCTTGCCAGGGGGCGCAGCGACCTCAGCCCAGGGGCGGTCCAAAGGTCGTAGCGGACCATCAGTAGACGAATCGGAGCAGGAGGAAGGTTGATGACGTGAAAGACACACGCTCGTTGGGAACCCCAAGAGGAAGGTATGATGAGTGCAGCAGCAAGTTTTCCCTCAGTATGAAACCAAGGTTTATCGAACCAGTAGGAAGTCGGCGATGCTCTGAAGGTGTTGGTGGAGGAATGTAGTGCGGTGCAACACCAGAGATTCCGGTGCCAACGTGGAACCTGCACAACACAATCAAACTACTTTGTCCCAACGAAACAGTGAGGTTGTCAATCTCACCGGCTTGCTGAAAACAAAGGATTAGGCGTATAGTGTGGAAAATGATGTTTGTTTGCAGAGAATGAAAAAGAACAATGATTGCAGTAGGTTGTATTTCAGATGTAAAAGAATGGACCGGGGTCCACAGTTCACTAGTGGTGTCTCTCCATAATAAAATACTAACATGCTGGGTGAACAAATTACAGTTGGGCAATTGACAAATAGAGAGGGCATAACAATGCACATACATATCATGATGATCACTATGAGATTTATTTGGGCATTACGACAAAGTACACAGACCGCCATCCAGCATGCATCTGTGTCTAAATAGTCCACCTTCAGGTTAGCATCCGCACCCCTTCCAGTATTAAGTTGCAAGCAACAGACAATTGCATTAAGTATGGTGCATAATGTAAACAACACTAATATCCTTAGACAAAGCATTGCTGTTTTACCCCTAGTAGCAACAGCACATCCACAACCTTAGAACTTTCTGTCACTGTCCCAGATTAAATGGAGGCATGAACCTACTATCTAGCATAAATACTCCCTCTTGGAGTTACAAGCATAAACTTGGCCAAAGCCTACACTAATAACGGAGAGCATGCAAGATCATAAACAACACATATATGATAGATCAATAATCAACTTGACATAGTATTCAATATCCATCGGATCCCAACAAACACAACATGTAGCATTACAATAAGATGATCTTGATCATGATAGGCAGCTCACAAGATCTAAACATGATGGCACAAAAGGAGAAGACAACCATCTAGCTACTGTATGGACCCGTAGTCCAGGGATGAACTACTCACGCATCACTCCGGAGGCAGGCATGGCGATGTAGAGCCCTCCGGTGATGATTCCCCTCTCCGGCAGGGTGCCGGAGGAGAACTTCTGAACCCCCGAGTTAGGGTTGACGGCGGCGGCGGCAGCGGATGTTTTCTGGAATAATGGCTCGGTGTTTTAGGGTTTTCGCGTCTGGAGAATAAATAGGCGAAGGGGCGACGTCGGTGGAGGCGCGGGCCCGCTCCCCATAGGTGGCGCGGCAGGGGGCCCACCCGCGCCGCCATGTGGGGAGGGCGCCCTGCTGCCCCCCTTCGTCTCCTCTTCGGACTTCTGGAAAAAATAGGCATCTGGGATTTTGTTTCGTCCGATTCCGAGAATATTTCCAGAACAGCTTTTCTGAAACCAAAAACAGCAGAAAACAGGAACTGGCACTGTGGCATCTTGTTAATAGGTTAGTCCCAGAAAATGCATAAAAATGCTATGAAGTGTGAATAAAACATGTAGCTATTGGTATAAAACTAGCATGGAACATAAGAAATTATAGATACGTTGGAGACGTATCAAGCATCCCCAAGCTTAGTTCTACTCGTCCTCGAGTAGGTAAACGATAACAACAATAATTTCTGAAGTGACATGCTACCAACATAATCTTGATCAATAATATTGTAAAGCATATGAGCTGAGATCAAATCATTCAAAGCAAAAGTCTATAATTGATATAAAAGACAACAAAACAAGTTAGTTAAACAAGCTAAAAGTTTTCATGAATGATTGCTTTAAAGACATGAAACCGTACAAGGTTCATTAAAGATGTGTTAAGTATCCAATGTAGGAGTTCTATCCTTCAATTCCAAGCATCAAGTAATCTTTCACAACAAAGAGGATTCAGCCAAGTAAAAATAAACATGAACATCATGAATCAACTGTTTCGAAGTCTACTCAACCGGTGAGCGTAAGCATTTGGTTTTGGCACCAGGATGTTATGGCTAAAAGAACATTGATGGGGGTTTGGAAGGCCAAAGGAAGAAAGTCTCACAAAGCTATAAGTGATCATTAGACAAGAGGAAGTCTTATAATCGAAGCTATGTAAGGAGTAGTGATTGCCATGCAACGGATGCACATAGAGCTATATGTGTATGAAAGCTCTCCAATGGAACTAGTGGGGGTGCATCCAACTTGGTTGCTCATGAAGACCTAGAGCATTTTTGAGGAAGCTCATCATTGGAATATACAACCCAAGTTCTATAGTGTAAATTCCCCACATAGTTATACTAGTAAACATGAAAACTCTCTCACATGGAGTACAGGTGCTAAACATGAGCACAAATGATGACTATGAATAATGCAGGTGCTTCAACATGAGCACAAGTGTGGATAAAGGATAGTAATGTTGCCCCCTTTTCTTTATTCTTTTTTTTCTTTTTTCTTTTTTTTATTTTTTTTCTTTTTCTGTTTCTCTTTTCGATGGCCTCCATGGCTCTTTTCACTTTCAGGGGCAACACTCTAATATGACAACACTTTTTGTTACAAATAACTCACAACGAACTAAAACATGATGTAAACTGTATGCCTCTGCCAGTGTAGCAGGATATGCAATGATCTAGCGTAACATGGGTATAGAATCATGCAAAGCAATATGTATATGATGAATGACAGCAAGTCATGTAATGTAAGATGGAAGTTGCATGGCAATATATCTCGGAACAGCTATGGAAATGCTGTAGTAGGTAGGTATGGTGGCTGTTTTGAGGAAGATGTATGGGTTTATGTGTAGGAGAACAAGAGAAAGTCTCCCACGGGTTTGGATGTACTGGCGAAGTATGCACAACTCTCAATGTGAGCAGAAGGCAATGCACAGCACCGAAGAGGCTAGCAAATATGGATGGTGGAAGTGCCAAAAACCGTAGCTCAACATTAGTCAAAAAGAACTCACAAGCTTATTGCAAACATCTAGCAGGTTCAACATTAAGAACATGATTAAAGTTTACTCCAAGAAGGGCCGTTCACGGCGGTACAAGTACCCCGTTAGATCCCTCGACCTTCAGCACAACTTAGTTATTACGAATCACTTTTAGACATGGAAAGCTATCAAGTCCAACTACACCTTCAACAATTTAAATAGAGTTTGTAGTACGGTACAAGCTTAAAGACAACTATCCACTCATAATTTTAACTTAATTAACCAGCAAGCTTTACCATCTAAATACCTCAAAACATTTGCAAAGAATCAAGTCATCAAAGTTCAATGATCTACAAGACTATGCAAGTTATTACTATACCACTACCACATGCAGCATTTTCTGAACCAACACATCAACCAAGCAACTAAACAAAAACTCTCCAAATGATTTACAAATGAAACAAGAGAGTACTACTCCTCAAGAATTAACAGCTCTAAAAGAGATGCATGAAAAACAGGAGCTAAAAACATACAGTAGCTAGATAAGAATACTCAAAAGATATAAGTGAAGAATATGAGTATTCACATGAAAAAGCGGAGCGTGTCTCTCTCCCACACAAGAATGCTAGGATCCAACTTTATTCAGAAAATAAAAACAACAAGCAAAAATAAAAGCACACAGACGCTCCAAGTAAAATACATAAAATGTGGAAGAATTAAAATATAGTTTCACTAGAGATGACCTGATAAATTGTTGATGAAGAAGGGGATGCCTTGGGCATCCCCAAGCTTAGACGCTTGAGTCTTCTTGAATATTGCAGGGATGACCCACGGGGGCATCCCCAAGCTTAGGCTTTTCACTCTTCTTGATCACATCATATCATCCTTCTCTCTTGCTCCTTGAAAACTTCCGCCACACCAAACTCAGGTAACTCGTTAGAGGGTTAGTGCATAATCAAAAATTCTCATATTCTACTGTGACACAATCATTACCAAAGCTTCTGGACATT
This sequence comes from Poa pratensis, assembly GCA_947311845.1. Taxonomy (NCBI): domain Eukaryota; kingdom Viridiplantae; phylum Streptophyta; class Magnoliopsida; order Poales; family Poaceae; genus Poa; species Poa pratensis. The sequence goes on along the minus strand of CAMZMU010000063.1, from coordinate 59,488,206 downwards.
ACTTACAGCCACTGATGTTTAATGGAGCAAAGAAATCCAATCAAACATAGTAAAAGAGGCAATGCAAAATAAAAGGCAGAATCTGTCAAAAACAGAACAGTCTGGAAAGACGAATTTTTTCGAGGCACTTAACTTGCTCAGATGGAAGAAGCCCAAACTAATGAAAGTTGCGTACATATATAAGGATCATGCGTGATTTTTTCAGAATTTTTCGAATTTTCTGTAGCGCATACAGCTCAAAACGGTGGACAGCAAAAATCTGTCACTGCGCAGAAATCCAATTTTAGCAACAACTTTCAACTAGAGACTTTACTTGGCACAACAATGCAATAAAATAAAGATACAAAGGAGTTGCTACAGAAGTAAACAGCACCTTGACTCAAAATAAAATAAAATGACAGAAAATAAAAAGATGGGTTGTCTCCCACAAGCGCTTTTCTTTAACGCCTTTCAGCTAGGCGCAGAAAGTGAAAATCAAGTGTTATCAAGAGAAGATGCATCAACATCATAATTTGTTCTAATAATAGAATCAAAAGGCATCTTCATTCTCTTTCTAGGGAAGTGTTCCATACCTTTCTTAAGAGGAAATTGATACTTAATATTCCCCTCTTTCATATCAATAACAGCACCAACAGTTCGAAGAAAGGGTCTTCCCAAAACAATAGGACAAGATGCATTGCATTCAATATCCAAAACAACAAAATCAACGGGGACAAGGTTATTGTTAACCGTAATATGAACATTGTCAATTCTCCCCAAAGGTTTTTCATAGAGTTATCAGCAAGATGAACATCCAAATAACAGCATTCCAAAGGTGGCAAGTCAAGCATATCATAAAGTTTCTTAGGCATAACAGAAATACTTGCACCAAGGTCACATAAAGCATTACAATCAAAATCATTCACCTTCATTTTAATGATGGGCTCCCAACCATCTTCCAACTTCCTAGGGATAGAAGCTTCAAGTTTTAATTTCTCTTCCCTAGCTTTTATGAGGGCATTTGTAATATGTTTTGTAAAAGCCATGTTCATAGCACTAGCATTAGGACTTCTAGCTAGCTTTTGCAAGAACTTAATAACTTCAGAGATGTTACAACTATCAAAATCAAAATCATTATGATCAAAAGTAATGGGACCATTGCCTCCAATACTTCGAAAAATTTCAGCACCTTTATCAGAAACAGTTTCAGCAGTTTTAGGCAATTTTGCATGCTTTATAGTAGAAGTAGAAACATTGCCAACATCAATAACATTACCATTGATAATAGGAGGTTTATCAACATGTGAAGCTTCAGCATTACTAGTGGTGGTAATAGTACAAACTCGAGCTATACTATTCTTTCTATCAATTTCAGCTTCTCTTTCCCACCTAGCATGCAACTCAGCCAACATCCTAATATTGTTGTCAATTTTAACTTGGATGGCATTTGCTGTAGCAAAAGACTTAGTATCTTTAACCTCATTAGGCATAACTTTCAGTTTCAAAAGATCAACATCAAGAGCAAGACTATCAACCTTAGAAGCAAGAACATCAATTTTACCAAACTTTTCCTCAACAGATTTGTTAAAAGCAGTTTGTGTATTGATAAATTCTTTAAGCATGACTTCAAGATCAGAGGGTACACTCCTACTATTGTTGTAAGAATTACCATAAGAATTACCATAACCACTACCATTATTAGAAGGATATGGCTTATAGTTGTTATTACCAAAATTATTCCTATAGGCATTGTTGTTGAAATTATTATTTTTAATGAAGTTCACATCAACATGCTCTTCTTGAGCAACCAATGAAGCTAAAGGAACATTATTAGGATCAATATGAGATTTACCACTCACAAGCATAGACATAATGATATCAATCTTTTCATTCAAGGAAGAGGTTTCTTCAACAGAATTTACCTTCTTACCTTGAGGAGTCCTTTCAGTGTGCCATTCGGAGTAGTTGATCATCATATCATCAAGAAGTTTTGTTGCTGCACCTAAAGTGATGGACATAAAGGTTCCTCCAGCAGCCGAATCCAGCAAATTCCTTGAGGAAAAATTTAATCCTGCATAAAAGGTTTGGATGATCATCCAAGCAGTCAGTCCATGGGTAGGGCAATTCTTTACCATAGATTTCATTCTCTCCCATGCTTGGGCAACATGTTCATTATCAAATTGCTTGAAATTCATAATGCTACTTCTCAAAGATATAATTTTAGCAGGAGGATAATATTTTCCAATGAAAGCATCTTTGCATTTTGTCCATGAATCAATACTATTTCTAGGCAAAGATAGCAACCATTCTTTAGCTCTTCCTCTCAAGGAGAAAGGAAATAGTTTCAGTTTTACAATATCCCCATCTATATCCTTATACTTTTGCATCTCACAAAGTTCAACAAAATTATTAAGATGGGCAGCAGCATCATCAGTACTAACACCAGAAAATTGCTCTTTCATAACAAGATTTAATAGAGCAGGTTTAATTTCATAAAAGTCTGCTTTAGAAGCAGGTGGAGCAATAGGAGTGCATATGAAATCATTATTATTTGTGCTAGTGAAGTCACACAACTTGGTGTTCTCAGGAGTACTCATTTTAGCAAAAATAAAACTAGGCCGAAATAATAAAAGTAAAACAAGTAACTAATTTTTTTGTTTTTTGATATAAAGAAAGCAAACAAGACAAAATAAAAATAAAGCAAGACAAAAACAAAGTAAAGAGATTGGGTGTGAGAGACTCCCCTTGCAGAAGCAACTCGACCTCCCCGGCAACGGCGCCAGAAAACTGGGCGTCGAAGGGAGGTTGAGTTCTTCTGTCTCAGAAACGTCTTGACTTCCCCGGCAACGGCGCCAGAAAACTGGCTTGATGACGTGAAAGACACACGTCGTTGGGAACCCCAAGAGGAAGGTATGATGAGTGCAGCAGCAAGTTTTCCCTCAGTATGAAACCAAGTTTATCGAACCAGTAGGAAGTCGGCGATGCTCTGAAGGTGTTGGTGGAGGAATGTAGTGCGGCGCAACACCAGAGATTCCGGTGCCAACGTGGAACCTGCACAACACAATCAAACTACTTTGTCCCAACGAAACAGTGAGGTTGTCAATCTCACCGGCTTGCTGAAAACAAAGGATTAGGCGTATAGTGTGGAAAATGATGTTTGTTTGCAGAGAATGAAAAAGAACAATGATTGCAGTAGGTTGTATTTCAGATGTAAAAGAATGGACCGGGGTCCACAGTTCACTAGTGGTGTCTCTCCATAATAAATACTAACATGCTGGTGAACAAATTACAGTTGGGCAATTGACAAATAGAGAGGGCATAACAATGCACATACATATCATGATGATCACTATGAGATTTATTTGGGCATTACGACAAAGTACACAGACCGCCATCCAGCATGCATCTGTGTCTAAATAGTCCACCTTCAGGTTAGCATCCGCACCCCTTCCAGTATTAAGTTGCAAGCAACAGACAATTGCATTAAGTATGGTGCATAATGTAAACAACACTAATATCCTTAGACAAAGCATTGCTGTTTTACCCCTAGTAGCAACAGCACATCCACAACCTTAGAACTTTCTGTCACTGTCCCAGATTAAATGGAGGCATGAACCTACTATCTAGCATAAATACTCCTCTTGGAGTTACAAGCATAAACTTGGCCAAAGCCTACACTAATAACGGAGAGCATGCAAGATCATAAACAACACATATATGATAGATCAATAATCAACTTGACATAGTATTCAATATCCATCGGATCCTAACAAACACAACATGTAGCATTACAATAAGATGATCTTGATCATGATAGGCAGCTCACAAGATCTAAACATGATGGCACAAAGGAGAAGACAACCATCTAGCTACTGTATGGACCCGTAGTCCAGTGATGAACTAATCACGCATCACTCCGGAGGCAGGCATGGCGATGTAGAGCCCTCCGGTGATGATTCCCCACTCCGGCAGGGTGCCGGAGGAGAACTTTTGAACCCCCCGAGTTAGGGTTGACGGCGGCGGCGGCAGTGGATGTTTTCTGAAGTAATGGCTCGGTGTTTTAGGGTTTTCGCGTCTGGAGGAATAAGTAGGCGAAGGGGCGACGTCAGTGGATGCGCGGGGCCCGCTCCCCATAGGCTGGCGCGGCAGGGGGCCCACCCGCGCCGCCATATGGGGAGGGCGCCCTGCTGCCCCCCTTCGTCTCCTCTTCGGACATCTGGAACGTGTCGGGAAAAATAGGCATCTGGGATTTTGTTTCGTCCGATTCCGAGAATATTTCCAGAACAGCTTTTCTGAAACCAAAAATAGCAGAAAACAGGAACTGGCACTGTGTCATCTTGTTAATAGGTTAGTCCCAGAAAATGCATAAAAATGCTATGAAGTGTGAATAAAACATGTAGCTATTGGTATAAAACTAGCATGGAACATAAGAAATTATAGATACGTTGGAGACGTACGTATCAAAGGTCGGCTGGCCTGTCGGAACTGCCAACAGTTACGCTCGTGGTGGCCGGCGTGGTGGCAGGCGAGGCACCTGATTGGGCCATGGCAGCTAACCACGTGGTGGCCAGACTCCAGGCATCGGAAGCACCTTCCGCGAACCCTCCGCCTGAAGGCCCTGACACGATCTTCATCTTCTCGGGGAGGGGAGGTGGGCAGCAAGGCCAGTTGCGGCCGACGCCGGTTTCGCACCTTCTGCCAACCCAGCTCGTCGCCCTCAACCACCGGACAAACCGACGGCAGCAGCATCACCTGCGGCATGAAGCCGAGCGGGAGCTGCTCCGGAGGAGGCGGCGGTCGGGGCAGGGATGCAGCCTTGCCCGCATCGGGCCTCTCCTCTAGCTGGGTCACCTCCTCCGCGCCGAACAGAGGGCCAAGGTCGCCGACGACCACCGATTTGAGCCCGGACAGGACCACGGACGGCGGCGGCGGGGGGACCTGGTGAGGACGCAGCGAGACGGCGGGCGACGGGGCTGGAGCGGCGGCCGCCGGAAGGGGCCGGTGGCGGGTGGAGGAGGCAGTCTCAGCCGCCATGGCGTGGAGCTGACAGAGGCGTGTAGCAGCCCTCACATGCTGAGCGGGGAGAGGGCGGCGAGGTGGTGGCGGATCCGGTCGCAGCGGACGGAGAGGACGCCGGGAGAGGGAGACCAGGCCGGCGGCGCGGGCACGCCCCCAGTCACCATGGTCGCGAGAGGCTCCCGGGTCCTGGATTTGCTATCCTCGCCACTGTCATAGCATGTTTTACACTTACAGTTATGATTACTTTCAAAAAAAAAATCAAGAGCTTGCAGGTTTCTTAACCATACGATGGCTCATTTTCATCTGCTCCTTGATCCTGACTAGTTAGTGTGCACGTGCAACGCACGATCTTACAGCCACTCCACAACATTTTTCTGTTGCGAGGCCGGCAGGCCCTACTATTCATGTACAGGGATATAAGTTTTATTTATTGTGGTCGAATGGCTATCAAATAAAAAATATCTCCAATTCGAATTTGTCGCTTCACACCATGAACTGACGAATAAAAATATTGTAAGAAACGTGTTTCACAAGATGAACATTTGTAAATTAAATATAAAATGTTATCCAAACTGAGAGAAACCATAGAGGTATTTACTTGAACAAACGTCACCAACATCTAATAGCAAATTGTAATATTACCTGACGAAACCATGGGATGAAACAAATCTAATAACTCTAATAATTAAATCAAATCACAACAATTCAAATGACGGATTGGAGAACTAACTCCCAGTTTAGAAGAACTAAAATTCTAAGAAAATACTACAGCAACAAATCCCGTTCAAAATGATGGAAAATTAATCAAAATGTAATTTATTCATCAGGTACCCTTTTTCGAAAACACCCAAGAACAACAAAATTAACCAATGGGCAAAACAACATCTCACTTGTTTTTTTTTTGTTGTTGCAAAAAGACCAACCAATCTTTTGATAATCAACAAGTACAAAGAATTCAAAAAGTAATAAAAATTACAAATAGGTCTTCGAACCACCTAGCGACGACTACAAACACTGTAGCAAGCTGAAGGCGCCTCGCTGTCCTCACCCCTCCCTCACCAAAGCCGGGTAAAGCTTGTTGTAGTTTACATACGGGAAGTCATGTTGCTAAGGCCCTGAGGGATCAGCTCACCCGAGCATAACCATCGCAAATGATGAGAACCATAGATCGGAAGAGCTGGACCTACAATCACAGCTGATCTGCCGGACACACGCCTCCACGCGCCCTTCGTTAGCGCTAGGCGCCGTTATCCGCCACGCCTCCAAAGCCCTAAGGCATCCGGAGACGGAGCAGACCAGCGGTGTTGACAGCGAGGGTGGCTGAACCCTAGGTGGGTTTTTACGAACGCCTCAGGATCGCCTCTCTTCTCATGCCTGACCCTCACGTACCGTTTCGCAGATGTAGCAACATCTCATTTGTAATGGTAATTTTTTTCCTAACTATAACTAAACTGGATGACAACCCTCACCACTTATCAAAGCCTGGAACAATTAAATTGTTATATTACAACACGAAGGAATGTTTAAAATAATCACCCAGGGTGGTCAAATAGTAATATATAGCAGAGGAATATATCGTGGTTCCATGGTACACATGTATAAATAAAAAATTAGTAAGAACCCTTCCTGGAAAAGTAATTAGGAAGAACCTGATATTCCGAATCCAGCGGCATACGTTGCAGTTTCGCAAAATAACTTCTCCCTATGATGCTCCGTAAACTTTCTAGAATGGTATCATACGCAGCTAAGGATAAAGTTCACCAAGAAAATAGAAGAGGCAGCTATGAGAGAACGTACATAGCAAAGCAAGTTGTGCACAGAAGTGATAACTGAGAAATGTAGCTTGCTAGGAACTCAAGATGCAAAGCTGGGCCCTGCAGAAAAAAAGGTTCAGTAAGTTCGTACACCACCTTGCACACAGAACTGGGAGTAATCATAAAGCATCATAAATCATTGATGAGAAGCAATTGGCTTATGGTACGCTTGAGAAACAAGTACAAATCTCCTATCGTGGAAGAGGAGGATTCGGTGTCAGTACCTATGCTAAGTTACTAAAAATCATGAATACACATAACGCTACCTCCAAAAATCATTTTTCTGCAGGTGGGTTCATATCAAACTTCAAGCAAATCAGGGTAGAAGTTTCCATTCGCTAACCCTGTTAATCTGTGTTAGAACAAACAGGAAAGGGAAGTCAATCTTCACATAGGAGGCATGAACCTCATCCTTGATGTATATATTGTCAGTAATGTAGTAGAGACGCAATACTTGGCATGGACAATCTCAAGAAAAATAAGGAACATAGGATAACTAAAACTGGATCAGACAAATGCTCCAAGAAAGTTGAAGAATCATGCGCACAGCAATATACCGGGAGTAGCAGGATGGACAGTTAACACATGGCATGCCATTGGCCAAGGGGCAGGGGTGCAAGCACGGCTTCAGCCTCCAGCTGCACCACGAACATGTGTGTACACGATTGTGCAGAGGACGGACGCGACGTCTACAACCCCGGCCGGCAACTCGGAGGAAGGGTGGATGCTGTAAAACTTGTGGAAGCGTTTCTACTCGATAGCACATATCGAGCCGCTGGGTGTTTATTTATAGATGGATGCAATGCGGCATCGAGCTTTTACAGGAGTCGTACAAGTATAGGAAAGCAACTCTGACGGAAACCTAAACCTATACACATACCGACACCTTAACTGAAACTATTTCTAACACCCTCCCTTAATCACAACACTGAAAGGTTGAGATTATGTTTAAACTCCGTAAAAGTCCTTACTGGAAGCGGTTTTGTAAATCCATCTGCAACTTGATCTTTTGATGGAATAAACCGAATCTCTAGCTCTTTGTTGAGAACTCTCTCTCTAACAAAGTGGAAGTCAATCTCAATGTGTTTAGCTCTTGCATGAAACACAGGATTTGCAGACAGATATGTAGCTCCCATATTATCACACCACAGGCATGGTGGTTGTTTTTGCTTAACTTCAAGTTCTTCAAGCAAAGACTGCACCCAAATAACTTCAGCTGTAGCATTGGCAATTGCCTTGTATTCTGCTTCTGTACTAGACCTCGAAACTGTGGCTTGTTTCTTGGCACTCCAGGAAATTAAATTTGACCCAAAGAAGACAGCAAAACCACCAGTCGATCGTCGATCATCTAGACAGCCTGCCCAATCAGCGTCTGAAAAGGCACTCACAAGTGTCGACTGTGATCTCATAAAAGTCAACCCAACACTAGGTGTATGTTTAATATACCTCATAATTCGCTTGGCAGCTGTCCAGTGCAATGTAGTGGGTGCATGCAAATATTGACAAACTTTGTTGACTGAATAAGAAATATCAGGTCTCGTGAGAGTTAAATACTGTAATGCACCAACCATACTCCTGTATTTGGTGCTATCTTCTGGACCCAGCAATTCTCCTGCACGAGCTGTGATCTTTTCTGAAGATGACATAGGCGTAGGAGAGCCCTTGCAATTCAACATACCCACACGAGAAAGAACATCTCTAGCATACTTTGCTTGATTTAACACAAGTCCATCATCTACTTTCTTGACTTCAATGCCTAAAAAGAAATGAAGATCTCCAAGATCCTTAAGGGCAAATTCTTTGTTCAAATCCTTGAGTAAAGCATCGGTTGCAGCTTGAGAGGAGCTAGCAACTATAATATCATCAACATATATAAGCATGAAGATAGTGATTCCAGACTTGTGATAAATAAATAGTGAAGTATCAGATTTTGATGCAATGAAACCAAAGCTTGTTAACTGAGAACTCAAACGAGAATACCATGCTCTAGGTGCTTGTTTTAGTCCATATAATGCCTTGTCCAGCTTGCATATATAATTCGGCTTCTTCTCATCTTCATATCCTGGGGGCTGCCTCATATAGACCTCCTCTTCCAGAACACCATGTAAGAACGCATTCTTTACATCCAATTGTCGCAAACTCCAGCCCCTGGAAACAGCAAGAGCCAAGACAAGCCGAACAGTAGCAATTTTAACAACAGGACTAAAAGTATCTTCATAGTCTATACCATAGCGTTGTTTAAAACCTTTAGCTACTAGCCTTGCTTTATATCTGTCAATTGAACCATCTGATTTCTTCTTAATTCTGTAGACCCAACGGCAATCTATTATATTTGCACCACGCCGTTCAGGTACTAGGTGCCAAGTCTTATTTTTCATGAGAGCAACATATTCCTCATCCATAGCCTTTTTCCAGTTATCATTTGCTAATGCATCCTGCAAATTAGCTGGTTCATCAGATATGGCAGACATGCACCAACGTACTGTACCATCCGTGTTTTTTTTGGTTTAACAATTCCTTTAGATTTTCTTGTTGCATGTTTTGGAGGAGAAGCGGGAGCAGTCTGCCCTGTAGACGGAGAAGATTCCCCAGACACAGAAGATGCTGGAGCACCCCCAGCTGGATGCTTCCGTCGATGTCTCCTTGCTGTTGTCTCTGCACGCGCATGTGCATGGGGCTCTGGCACAGGAGATCCAGACGGTGTGGCGCTCTGTGTGGCAGCTGTGGTGTCTGCTGGTTCGGCTGCATCCGTCGCAGAAGATCGCGAGGAGGAGCTGCTGCCCGCTGCACTGTCTGCCGTGCCAGGCGAAGCACCAGGGGAATGTCCAGGCGCATCAAGCGCGGGATCCGTGCTGCCCGATCCCGAGGAAGAATGTCCAGGAGAATCTGCTTCAGAATCCGTGCCCCAGCTATTTTCTGTGTCGCTGTTTTGGGCACTGTTTTGGCTCCAATTTTCACTATTTTGATCGTTTCTTTGCACCGCTTGCTGCTGCACTGCATAAACAGGTCTAGCAACCTCATTAGTAGGATTAGTCATTAAAGAATCATCAATAAGTTCTCCCCCTTGTTCAAAAGAGCGAAGAGAGGGATCAAGTAAAATAATATCTTTGCGAAGTTGAGCACCGGCATTGGGATGAAGAAGTTCGAAAGGAAAGACAGCCTCGTCAAAAACAACGTCTCGGGAAATATAAACTCGTCCAGTGGAGACATCTAGACACTTAACTCCCTTGTGCATTGGACTATATCCTAAGAAAACACAACGCTTGGAACGGAAAGTGAGTTTTCTTTTATTATAGGGGCGAAGATTGGGCCAACAAGCACATCCAAAAACACGAAGAGAGGAGTAATTTGGTGTGGTATTGAGGAGACGATGAACGGGGGTGTCATTTTTTATAACCTTGCTAGGAAGCATATTTATAAGGTATGTGGCAGTGAGAAAGGCTTCATCCCAAAATTTGAGAGGCATTGATGCATGGGCTAAGAGGGCTAGACCAACTTCAACTATGTGGCGGTGTTTTCTTTCAGCAGCACCATTTTGCTGATGAGCATGAGGACAAGACACAAGATGTGAGATTCCTTGGATTTTGAAGAAAGAATTGAGCTTCTCATACTCTCCTCCCCAATCAGATTGAACCGTAAGAATTTTGCGATTAAGCTTACGTTCAACTAACTTTTGAAAAGTGATAAAGGCAGCAAGCACATCAGACTTGTTCTTGAGAAGATATATCCAAGTAAATTTACTATAATCATCGATAAAGCTTACATAATAGTCATGACATCCAACAGAGGTAGGAGCAGGTCCCCATACATCAGAAAAGATTAACTGAAGGGGAAAAGTGGATACACTGGTGGACACGGGATAAGGAAGCTGGTGACTCTTAGCCTGTTGACACGAATCACATATGGTCTGAATACTAGAGTGTCTAACGAAAGGAAGCTTATTTTTGCTAATAACTTGTCTAACAATATCAATGGAGGGATGCCCTAAACGACTATGCCACTTCTCCTGGGATGGCTTGGCGGCTACAAAAACATGCTTCGGACTTGTGGATGAAACCAAGGACGAAATAAGGGGATATAGACCGCCAACACACCGCCCTCTATGAATTATTTTCTTCGTGACCTGATCCTTGATCAAAAAGAAAAAAGGATGGAACTCAATAAACACTCCATTATCATATGTGAATCGGTGAACAGAGAGTAAATTTTTGGATGCGGTGGGGACATGCAAGATATTTTTTAGATAGAAATTTTGAACAGGGTGAGGAACTATTGAATGACCCATATGACAAATTTCCATACCTTGCCCACCTGCAGTGTTCACCTTATCGCGGCCTTTGTACTTGTCGCGGACGGTAAGGTTGTTCAGCTCGCTGGTGATGTGATGTGTAGCGCCGGTGTCGGAGTACCAATTCGTATCGACACCGTAGGAGGCAGCGTTCACCTCCTTCTCCTCATAGGAATCATCATCTTCTTCTTCATCAAAACGGTGCCAACAATGTTTGGCACGGTGACCTTCTTTGTTGCAGATTTGGCACGTGACATCTTCCCATGGAGAGGTGCGAGGACGGCGACCACGCCCACGGCCGCGTCCACCTCCATGGGCTCTTCCACCCCCTCGGTAGTTGTTGAAGCGAGGGCGTTCGTCACGACGGTCGTCACGGACATGATCATCGCGGGCGCGAGCGGCGCCCCGACCACCGCGGGGACGGCTGGAGTTGCCGCGGCGTACAGTGGCGTTGGCGGAGCTGTCAAGTCCACCACCATGTGGGACAGAGTGCATCTCATCGCGCTCATCTTGAGCGAGCACCTGAGCATAGAGCTCGTTGACAGAGATCGGTGTGGGCATGAGCCCAATCGCACCAACCAGGTTGTTGTAGTCTGGGCCGAGACCAGCCATGATGAAGGAGACGAGCTCCTCCTCGTCCAGCGGGCGTCCAGCAGCAGCAAGCTCATCGGCGATGCCCTGCATCTTGGAGAAGAACACCGGGGTGGACAGGTTCAGCTTCCTGGTACTGGCGATGGCGACCCGAAGGTTGTTGACCTTCGAGCGGCTTTGGGACGCAAACATGGTCGTCACCGCGGACCACACGTCAGCAGCATGTTCAAGCCGCAGAAGGTGTCGAAGGATCTCGGGAGAGATCGAGTTGGTGAGGTAGCTGAGGACGATTTGATCTCGGGCGATCCAGGCAGCATACGCCGGATTGGGAGTTGCCGGCTTGTCAGCATCGTCTTTCTCCGTGGCCGCCAGGGTTTTCGGCGGAGCGGCATCTGTGCCGTCTAGGAGACCCATCGCCATGGCCCCTCGTATCGCCGGCAGGACTTGAATTCGCCAGACGGGATAGTTGGACCGAGTTAGTTTCTCGGTTGGGGGCGCACCAAGGACGAGCTTCTCTGAACTCGACGCCATTGGTGAGGGTGGGTGGGATGTTTCGATCGTAGATTGGATCTAGGAAGAGGTGGCTCCTGAAACCATGTAAAACTTGTGGAAGCGTTTCTACTCGATAGCACATATCGAGCCGCTGGGTGTTTATTTATAGATGGATGCAATGCGGCATCGAGCTTTTACAGGAGTCGTACAAGTATAGGAAAGCAACTCTGACGGAAACCTAAACCTATACACATACCGACACCTTAACTGAAACTATTTCTAACAGATGCGTCGTCTGCTTACCCGATTGTGGAGGAAGAAGAGTTATCGGGTCTCAAACTTATGTGTTGAATAGGACGGGGACGACGGCGTGGAGGAACGTTGGTGCCATCAGCATCCGCAGCGACACAGAAGAAGGGAGACAGCGTCTGCTTCCTCGGGGAGATGTCATCTGCATTCCTGACCGCTCCTAAAAGGACGTCATCTGCTGCGAACGACTGCGCGGAAGGCCGGAGAAATAGAACGACAGGACAACGACTAGATGGCATGGGGCGGAGCGAGGCGTTGGCTACGGTGCGGGGTGAGGCAGGGCGTGACGGCGGCCACGGCCATCGGGAGGATGCGCGAGAGAAGGCTAGCAGACGTGCAGCTGGCAGTTTCCAAAATAATCGGCATTAAGTTTCCAAACAAAACGGAAACTGATCGGAGGTTTCCAAATAATCCGGTGGAGGGGAGCGATCGGGGGACGCGTAGCGCTATTTACTTGGCAGGAAATGTTCTGCTGCGGTTGACAGGACGTATCTCGAGCGTCGAACTGATCGTCGGATGATCAAATTAATATGGACGGTTGGATTTTACTGGTTAGAGGTGATCTAAGGGCGCTGACAGTTCTGTGTACACCAAAGGTTGGTGGACATAGGAAAGATAATGTTTTCTTTTTTATAAGTATAGTGTAGATTCCTTCAGAGTAAGTTCAGTTCAACGTGGCGCCCTGTCGCGCTTGCCTCTCCAGCCGTCATAAATTAGGGCAGCAGTCTGCCGCTGGGGACGTCGTAAAAACGAAAAACAAGCAGGGCTCCTGCAGTCCTGCTAGTCTTCCAGTAGCAACTGAACATTATGCAGCGTATTCCTGAGCCAATAGAGAGCACTAGCGATTGGCGAAGGCCGGCTGCTATGGCGACTGCGGCGGCACTGGTACCAGCCGGGGCCGTGGACGGCGGCCAGCTATCCAGCAAGCTCGTCGCGGCGTTGTCGAGAACGAGGCCGACCTTCCTCTTCTTCTCTGTCGTTCTCGTCGGAGCAGTCCTCGTATCTGCTCGCTGGATCACCACTGTGAGTTGCTTCTTGAAGCTCTATGGTTCTTTGCTTGATTTTGTGCTCTGGCTTCCATACGCTGCAATTGTGCATGCGTAATCGGTAGCAGAAGCTAGCTTCTTGGTGCAAATACTAGATAGAACTTCCCTTCTGAGAGAATCAAGTTCTCCTTTTTCGTGGGGCAAAAGAATCCAGTTCTTAATCCTACAGAAAGAGAGCCTAAACAAACTTTTATCGCTGCATGATTGGCCCTGTAATGTAGTAACGCCAGACGACTCGGTTGCTTTAGTTGACCGGAGGAACGCTTGTCGATTGTCGTACAAGACTACGGCGGCGATAGCCCATTAGGCATTAGCCATGAATGCTAGCTACACTTAAGATAGTGAGTTCCAACTCAGTCCGTTAGCCGCCTGCCGCCGGCTAGGACCACGGCACCGTTGAAAGAAAGCCGGTTGGTAAGGAGGTAAATTGCCTTCTTTTCGGAAGAAACTGAAAACGAACTTGGCAAAGGAAAAGCTATATATATGATGATTTGATAGATCGCGAAAGATCACGACTTTGACGCACAAAGAGTAGGGGAAAAGAAGGAAAAGTCGGGAACAAAGGTGGAGGGTTCACGAGAGAGTGCACGGGTGGTTGGAGCTCGGAGCTCCAGCTCTCGGTTGCACGCCTCTACCTTTCGTCAGTGAGCCTTCTTTTGCTAGGTTTTTCAGTTGACAAGAGGAAGAGGGCGATTGGTCTCCTTTACTTGGGAATTCTATTTTGAGATTTCACTTTGGCAGGGAGCCATAGCCCTTTTCGTCCTGCGAGGGTATAGAAATAAGAGTAAATCAAAATTAATGCGAACATTGAGGGGCCCTTTGATTCAAAGAAAAAGGTCATAGGATTTTGATGGATTAGATCTATAAGAAATTTTCCTATATAAGTTGTTTCATAAGATCCAATCCTATAGGAATTAATCCCATATGAACCTGGTATGTAGTGCACATCTTATGGAAAAAAGGATGAGCTTAAACCTCATGAAAAATTCTTTTAGCACTACCAAAGAGACTCGCTCTTCTCATAAGATTCAACTATACATACCATTCCAAGCCTATAGGTTTTCTATTTCTACATTTTTATCTTATAAATCAAAAGAGGCTAGAGAGATTTAGGTCCCTTTTGTTTGAGCTTATTTTGACTTTTGGGCTTTGGCTCACCTAAATAGGTGTTTTTTGGCTTTTGGATTTTGGAAGCCAAAAGATTGATCCAAATCTTTTGGCTTCCAAAAACCAAAAGCCAAAAAGCACCTATTTAGGTGCGACCTATTTAGGTGCTTTTCTGGTTTATAAGGCAAAGCCAAAAAGCCAAAATAAGCCCAAACAAAAGGGCCCTTAATGGGATCCGTTATATTTTTGGCGGCAAAACGACATTGACGGCTCAGATAGACTGGTCATAGTGGGGAGTAATTAAGACTAGTAACATGCATATGTTATTAGACTATGTTACTATCTCAATAGTGGGGAGTACGTGTGGTGTCATGTAAAGTCGTATTAGATTGTAGATTCATATTGCTTGGGATAAGTGATGTTAGAGTAACATATTATGTTACACCCCCTCTCCGCACTATTACTTGTCACATCATATTTTTTACTTACATGACATGATTGTTATTAGCTTAGTTGCTCTCACTATGGATAGTCTTAGATGTTTGGTTTTCAAGTTCACCAATCTCCAGACCACACATTTAAGTGTCAGGCAGTGGATGAGGAGGACAACTGGTCTCTTACCCGGTAGTTGGTAACACTATTGTTAGATTCGGTTTGGCTAACGAATCTGAATATTGGAGAGAAATATGTTTATGTCCGTCGAAACAAAAAGGTTAAAACATGAAAATTGTTCGGAAGGTTGATATTCATCTTCTCGTGAAAGGAAAATTCAAACGGATGTCCGAGCGCGACGAATTTGACAAAATTCGTCAGATGTTTTTGCGAGTTTGGATACGAAATTAAAGAGTTAGAGTCGACCAAACTCGAAACCGATCGCGGGAATGGAACCTGCTCGTCGGCGCGCATATATTTCATGTACACATTATCACGAAAAACGCAAAAAAAAGGGGAAAAATGCGCGCACTACAGTGCACTGCTACAGTGCCATGACGTGGACACCTTCCCAGGAGGCTGAAAGCCTCAGCCTCCGTTCCGCTCAACCTCGGTTAGATCGACACTTAACCCTAGATCACTAATCCTCCTCATTCCCCCCCCCCCCCCCCTCGCCGCCCAGCCCACTCCCAC
This sequence comes from Poa pratensis, assembly GCA_947311845.1. Lineage (NCBI taxonomy): Eukaryota > Viridiplantae > Streptophyta > Magnoliopsida > Poales > Poaceae > Poa > Poa pratensis. Next base: position 59,472,436 of record CAMZMU010000063.1, on the reverse strand, counting down.
CTCCATCCAGCCCGGCCGCCGGCAGTCTCTCTCCCGATTCAACCACCATCGCCCGAATCCCCATCGCCGGCACGGACCCGGCCTCCAACCACCACTGCGCGCCCTGTCCTCCCTCACCCATCGCTCTGCCGCCCTCGATCTCTACTCTCCATCCCGTTGCCGTCGACCGCTGCTCTTCTCCGATCCATCTGCAACAGATCCAGGCCGTGGCGGCGCCGAAGCGAGGAGAGGCGGACGGGGGCGGCGGCAAGCTCGCACGCAAGGGGGTCGCGCGGAGCGAGGAGAGGAGGACGGAGGCGGAAGGAGACGCCGCCGGCGCCGAGCTCCTCCCCTGACAAATCAAAGCACACAAGGAACTCCGCCGTCGTCTCCTCTACTTCTAAGAAAATTTCATATTCAAGAAATTTCCAAATTTTACACATAAAGGTTGCACCAAATATCCACTGTGTACAAAAGTGAAACTAAGAGATTCTTAAAATTAAGAAAAATTTAAACTTTTCACATAAACTAAGAGATCTCCGTTTTGTTGCAGATTTTTTGGATTAATTTTCCAAATAATTTTTGTATTTTTTGCTGAAACAAAAAAACCAAATTCCAGCGGATTTCACAATTTCGTATCACAACGGGCGCGGCGTGTCGCCGCGCGACATTTGCTAGTAATGCCAATGTTAAGGGATGTCAACAAAACTAGTTATATTCACCAGGTTAGGAGTTTAGTTTGAAGTTCACCAATCTCCATACCATAGATTTATGGGACAGTTGATAGCCCGGTTATAAGTGATCGGTCTGGTTTTTTCTTCTCTCTGAACAGAATATAGAGTTACATTCTTGCATGATACCGGTAAGATGGCCGATGTAGTGAGAATGGTACACGAATAAAGGTTTTCACCTCTGTAGGAGAAAGACCAAAAGAAAGTGCAATTCTAGAAACAGAAACAAGTTTCGAAAGGGAAACTCTTGTATGGAAACAAAAAATACAACAAAAGTGTTTTTGAGAGAACACAAGTGGAAACACAATTAACGTATTTTAGATATTAAAAACAATGTGTTTTTCTTAAGATGTGACCTGAGCCCATGTACCCATTGGATTTAGTACGACACGATTCTTCTATCAAGCCTATTTGTTCCCCAAGACACATGTTCAATATTCCACTGAGTAAATACTTGCATTTCTCGCAAGTTAAGTCAAGTTATTGATTATGTTATGTGTTTTTCAACAACTAGAAAAGTATTCTTATTAGTCAAAATTTTGTTTTCATACAACTTATATTTGCCCCCACATTCGTTTCTAGCATTATACACTTTGGTATTTGTTTCGGGGTATTTTTATAAAATTCTTATTTCCCTTCAAAATTGAAATTAATATGGTAGCACCTTGTTCTGTCCAATCCATTATATTGTAATCCCAACCTTACGTGGGTGGGGACAAGTGAATGGTGGTCGTGGAGGGGGGCCGTTGTGTGTCCGATGATAAATCATTGGCTTGGAGTGGTGTTGCTACCCCACCCCGTCACGTCGAGTCGGAGCCGGAGTACCAGCAGCTTGTGCCAAGGCGCTGCAATGGAATCCACGTCGCCAGGCCAAGCCATCCTCACCAAGAGCTTCACGTCGCCATGGGGGAGCCGAGTCACCTGGCGGTGGTGGGAAGCGGGCGGTGCAGATGGAGGGTAAGTGGGTAACTGGGTGGAGGGGGTCTAGGGTTCCTCGCATCCGTCTCCTAGAGACAACGCGGGATCACATCCATGAGTCCTTTTAGTTTGGGTGAGAATTTAACTTCACCCTCGTCATCATGTTAGCCAATGAGAGTTTGTGGTCGAAGTTCTCAAACTGGTTTTATTTTTCAAAACAGTTTCGTATTGCTTATGTGGCCTAAGGTTGGCAATGGGTAGGGTATGGGGCGGGTAGACCAATACCATATCCATACCTGTGTAGTCAATGGGTAAAAAATTCTACCCATATCCGTACCCGCGGGTATGAAACTTTACCCGTACCCATACCCGATGGATACCGATATCAACGGGTAGATCAAATAGTACACAAGTTATTCATAATTTTACATTCATCGATAATTTTTTCATAAAAGAAAAATATTTATCTCAACTCAATAACATACTTTACCCTTGGAGATCTACCATTTATTCTCGTAAACTTGTGAACCTATATGAAGTTGTCATCAATTGTCCATTTGAGTTGACATAATTCTCACGGCTACGAGGTTATACCCGTGCCCTACCCGCGACTTAAACGGGTAGGGTACGGGTACCCATGCGGGGATACCCACGGGTAAAATTGTCATCCTTAATGTGGCTGAAACATAACTATTTTTACGTCAACTTTTGTTTGCGAATAAACATGAGTGGCTACCAGACTTTGTAGTCGACTGAACTAAAGTCACTTTCTTGCTCAATATTTTTTGGAAAAAGCGGTCAAAGTTGTCAAATTTTACTAACTTTAGGAGTTCAAAATCTAACATTGGTAACCCGGGAAGCGTAGATTCAGTTTACCATTTTTGCAGATTTTGCCTAGATTCATTTTCTTTTGAATTATATAACTTTTTCTGAAGAAAAAAGAAACATTGCAATGATCGTCTCGTTCGTCTTTGCAGTTGCAGGCAAGCCTCCCCACCACCGCGGCCCGCCGCCGCCGGCGCTCTCCACCCGAAAACACAGCACCCCAACCCATCACGGCGGTCGCCCTCCGAGGCGCCACCACCTCCCGCCGCCGCCTACTCCATCTCTTGCTCCACCCCTCCCCTCCGCCCCAACATCTCCCACGCCGCCAAAGCGCGCGAATCCTCACAAACCCTGTCCCTCGCGCTCGCCTCCTCGCCCTCCTGCCGCTCCTCCGCCGACTCCCCACCGTCCACCGCCGCCTCCTCATCCTCCAACTCCTCGTGCCCGTCCTACTTCCGCTTCATCCACGAGGACCTCCGCCCATGGCGCGCGGCGGGGGGAGTCACCCGCGCCATGCTCGCGCGCGCCCGCGTCACCGCCAGCTTCCGCCTCGTCGTGCTGCGCGGCCGCGCCTTCGTCCAGCGCCTCCGCCCGGCGTTCCAGACGCGCGACCTCTTCACCATCTGGGGCATCCTCCAGCTGCTCCGCCGCTACCCCGGCCGAGTCCCCGACCTCGACCTCATGTTCGACTGCGTCGACTGGCCCGTCGTCCGCACCCACCTCTACCGCGGGAAAGACGCCCCCTTGATGCCGCCGCTGTTCCGGTACTGCGGGGATGACAGGACCCTGGATATCGTCTTCCCGGATTGGTCATTCTGGGGCTGGTAATTATGCTTGTCGCCTTCTTCATTCTCGCTTCCTACTGTATGAATTACTTCTTTGCCTAATGCCTGGATTACATATGGTTCCTCACTGATAAACAATGACGAACATGGCATAGAAATTGTTTGTCTATCTAACTATCTAAGTATATGATATCATTTGGGTCTGAAAAAAAACTTTAACGAAGAACTATAAGTATGAGAACTTTGATGACAGTGAAGTCAATTACATATGTGTTTGTCTATGATACTTCTGAATCACGAGTCATAATTTTGTAAATGCGTTACTATTACTGTGATGAGCATTATCCACACTCTGGTAAACTACTGCTACCCAACACTTTCCAGCGTTGCTAATTGGAAATTCCTAAAATTAAAAGTTGCGGCCTCATGCTCAGCTGTGCACATAAAGATCAATCATTCTAATACCTCTTCATTGCTGGCAGGCCGGAGATCAACATAAAACCATGGGATGCCCTGCAGAAAGATTTGAAGAATGGTAATAGTAGGGTAACATGGTCCAGTAGAGAACCTTATGCTTACTGGAAAGGGAATGCAGCAGTTGCGGTGTCACGGCAGGAACTGGTTAACTGTAATATCTCCAGTACGCAGGATTGGAATGCAAGGATTTACACTCAGGTAATTTTCTGTTAATGGTGTCACCCGTGTAATTAGTGAACCTTGAAGAAAGTACAGCAACTCCTTCTCCCCCTCTCATGTAGACTGACGTGGTTTTACTTGCGTACCCAAGCTATCAAATTCTCCTTGCTTTTCAAGGAAGACTTTATCAATCTCCTAGCCTATGCCTGGAGGGAAGCATATAGCCCATGAAGGGTGCTGTCTTCTGTAATGGCAAATGTTGACAGGTCCTATGGTTAACATTGTTGTTTGGGTTGTAGGACTGGTTCAAAGAGAGCAAAGCAGGATATAAAAACTCGGATTTGAGCAGTCAGTGCATGCACAGGTTTACTTTGTGTTCATGTTAATTTTTGGGTGATAGAGAGCAACGAGTTGTGTGGTTTTATTTGTGGTTCTAGTTCCTAATACTTGGTCAACATTCAACAGGTACAAGATCTATATAGAAGGATCAGCATGGTCAATCAGTCAGAAATACATTCTAGCATGTGATTCAATGACCCTGTTGGTCACACCAAAATACTATGATTTCTTTTCAAGGTCACTCATGCCGATTCAGCATTATTGGCCAGTTCGGGATGACAATAAATGTGCCTCCATAAAATATGCTGTCGAATGGGGCAACTCTCACAAGCAATTGGTACCTTCAGTCTACCAGCATTTACATATGCAAATTAATTTATAAATGCTAAAGGACATTGATGGAAATGAGAAATTACTGTCCATCAATTTTTATTATCTTCTGTTAAAATAACTAGCATCCAAATTAGCTGTGATTTTTTTCTTACAAACCTTTGTTGTGTTCTTAAATTTAAATTGACCAAGCTGAATACCGGTCTGGTGTTTAAGGAGACATTTCACTTGTTTTTTTCTTTATTAATAACCACTTAGAGCTTATATAGAGTGTTCGGATTTTTTTAAGAGGTAACTGTTATTGATTCTAAATATTCAAAAATTATCCATGTTCTTGTTTTCAATAAATGATCTTCTAAATACTTCCAAAAATGTCATAGGCACAGCGCATAGGAAAGGAAGCAAGCAATTTCGTTCAAGAAGAGGTTAATATGGACCGTGTGTATGATTACATGCTTCACCTCTTAACGGAGTACGCCTAGCTTCTAAGGTTTAAGCCAACTAGGCCACCTGAAGCTGTTGAGGTCTGTCCTGAATCTTTGGCCTACCAAGCTGAAGGCACTGAGAAGAAATTCCTTATGGAATCCATGGTGAAATCTGTCCATCATCCAGGTCCATGTGATCTGCCCCCTCCCTTCAGCCCTCGGGAGCTCAGAATGCTAAAACAGAGGAAAGAAAATACAATTAGGCAGGTTGAAATGTGGGAGCGGAGAGGCTCGTCGGCTTAAAATAACATGCTTTGAGCCCCCTCCTCTCTTTTTTTGTTCCCTAATACAGGCATACAGTACAGATTTGGCTGGCTATATAGGATAGATCTTCTACAACCTACATTGGTGCTATTCTGGTGTTAGAAAATACCAATAATTGATTGATTGACTCAACGTGCATCAGTTCAAAGAGGTGTGTTAGTTGTACCATTATTTCCTGTATTTGGTTTTGTCCGGATTAGTTCCACTTAATTTGTAAAGCCGCTGTGACATATAATAAGCATTAATACGAATCCAGAAGATACAGTTCTTGTTCCATCTTATGCCATTATGTGTTCAACTTTGGCTGTTTTTTTTGCTGCCTGAAAATGTTGACGGATGCAGTAAATATTGAGAAGGGCCCCATTGTTCTTCTGCTTGTGCTACCAGTCATGCTGAAAACTGCACAAAGATGCTTTTGGGTAAACCCTTCTATGCTCTGTTCTACTCCACTAGGCAATATTCACGATGAACTACCGCTTTTCTTATACTAGTAGTGCATAGTCTGCAGAACTTCATGAGATCTGACAGATAGGCACAATCTTCATTGTTAAATGACTTAGGTTTTACTTTGAATATGCTCTTATGGTCAAGGGCCACACGACCACAGCTGCCGGCAACAAGTCTGACACATATAATGGTTAACCAGTATTTTCGTGTATCAAAGAAACTAGGGATCTGGGCGCGGCAGATGTCGCGGCCCGTGTGGTAAATTTGAAATTTGAAAACGTCCGCATTTGAATGATGTGTAGATTTAAATGTTCCCTTTTTTTAAAGAAAGTTTGCAGTTATGAGTTGTCTAAATTTTAGAATTTGGTAAATTCAGGTTTTTTTTTAAATTATTTCTTACGTTTACCGGATGCTCGGTTTTGAAAGGCATTTGAAAATAACGCGGTGTGAAGAATTTTAATTTCGAAATGGTCACATTGGAAAGTTTTTCGGATTCGAATCTATTGGAATATAAAAATCTTGTGTGTTGGCAAGTTTGTCAGGAATTTAAAGATTTCGAATTTTAAGTTTTGGCCATATGGCATAAATAGGCAGTGTTTATTTTTGTGGTCATGTTTTTTTTTCCGTGATCTTTCGGACATAATTTGCATGTTGCTCTGGTGGACATAGTTAAAGTCATTGATTTTGCAACATTTAGCAGTGTTCGGTAGTTGTTTAAATACCGTAAAACAATATGTATGAAATATTTTGAATTTGTAAAGCATGTTGTAATTTAAATTGTGTGTTTTTTTTATTCGGTTATGTTTAGGCGGCAGTTAAGTGTAAAACGGTTATTTCTTAATTTTTACATTTGTGCTATTCTTTTTTTGATATATTGAAGCTCGTGATATAATTGGGTTGTTGAATTTAATTGATTTACCGGACCCTTTTTGAATGAGATGTTTATCATACTAAATGGTTACTGATATTATTTTTTGTGGTTTTTATTGCAGTTATAAAGGAAGTTTTGTGTAAAATTGAAGATTTGAAATAATGGAAACATCACAATGAGTTTTAAGTGGCTATTTTGTTTTTTATTTTGTTTTTTTTGTGTGGAAATTAAAATAGTTTGGAAAAGGTGTCTAAGTATTTGAAACGGTTGTTTTGATTTTTACCATTTTTTTTTTTTTTTTGAATTTGGTCTGAGTTGATTTGGATGGCTGTTTGAAAAGTTAGGAAAATATTGGAAAATAGAAAATGGAAACAGAAAGGAGAAAAAAAATAAGAAGGCCGAGCTAGCGGCACAGGAAGTGGGCCGGCCCAGCAGCGGCCCGGCTTTCCGGCCCAGGCGTACTGTGACGTCATGTTGACGTCACAGTGGACAGAATGTGCCGCGGCGGCGGCGAGCTCGCCGGCGGCGAAGCAGCTAGATTCGGGATGCGCGTGGCCGCGAGCTGCACGAAGGTGGCGGCGCCGCCGCTTCTAGGTCACCGGAGCGTCTCCGGCGAGCAGGAAACGCGGCGGCGGACGGCGACCGCGGCGCGGACGATCCGGCGCGGCGGCGGAGTTCCGGCAGGCGAGAGTGAGCGAGGAGGGAGCGGCGGAGGTCGCCGTGCCCGTCGATCTGAAGGGGGAGGCGCTGAGTGGCGTGGCGTGGCGGCATGCGGCGGCGCCGCCGGCGACTTCGGCGTCGCGGGGAGAGAGGGGGAAGGGATTTCTGTGGGGTTGTTTTGCAAAAAAAGCGTGTATTTTGTTGAAATTACAGTGAGGTCCCTCCCATCGTTAAATTGTGGACCGCGGGTTAGTTTCTCGCGTTGCGAGTCTGTTTTTGCAAACATGGCAGCGTCAAAATTCGTGCGCGAGCTGTGATTGGCTAAAAGTCCAGTGCTACAGTCGCACGATTTTTAAAGCGATCTAGGCCGTCCGTGGCCGCGAACGAACAACCGTCGTTTTCCGGGCGACGTGGACTCGGGAGGGAGCAGCGATTCCTCCTACTTTTATATATTAAGGCATGTTTCCATGCATTTACAGGAAGGTGGCATTATGAGGTTTGTGACCTGTGCATATTGGCGTCACTTGGTAGTACGAAACCTGTGGGAAGTCCATTTCAGGGCCATGACATACACACCCAGCTTGTTTTTAGGTCGCAAGGGCGGGCTTTGCCTTTTGTAGAATTGCGATGTTTGGCCACGTAAGCGCTCAGGCCATCCTTGTCAGGGCGAAAACGAGCCATTAGCGCCATTTTGCTCACAGTTCCACGATTGGTACGATTTAGAAAAAATCACCCAAAATATGTACTGACCTCTGATGTGAACGTCAATTGTGATAGTTATGTGCAATTTGCTAAAATTTTAAGTTATACTTATAAAAAGTACTAAAACTTCTAAAGGATAAAGTTACCTTGATATGCTTAATTAGAAGATATGTTTATATAAAACTATAAATTTGTCTTTATTTTTATTTCTCTAATTACCAAATCTATTTTTTCTATGTAAAATAATAAAAAAGATTCATTCATTTTTCTATACAGGAATTTGATTGAAGATATTTTTAATTTGATATGGCTCCGACGCATAGTCTAATACAGAGTAAAGTAACCATAAAAATTGTATAGTGTGTGCACAACGGAGAAGATAGTGTGTATTCCTTATTAATTTTAATAACACAAAAAATATCACTGTTTTGATTCCAATCTTTAATCGTCGTACAAGAGATTGATCACGCTAGCCAGCTTGATTCGATCTGCTAATACTGTACTTTGCCAGCCTGTCCAAGAAAGAGCAACCAATAAGATCGTGTTTGTACAATTTGTGCATTTCAAAATTCTTTTTTTTTTCCTATAAGTGGACTCGTGAAAATTGGCGTATAACTTAAATACTACATGAATCTCCGACATCTTCAAAATGGCAAGGTCCCCGTCAGCCGGATGTGCTCGAGCGTGCGCTTCAGACCATACTGGAGAACAGCCCGGTTCCCGGCCCTGAAACCGTCTCCATATGCCACAGAGGTATCCGACTCGATCTGGTGCTTGAAAAAATCGCCGAGCTTCAGCTCAAACTGTGACCTCCTGCCCTTTTTCGACGATATGGATGACGAAGAGGATGAGGATGTCGATGCGCCAGTGCCGCCTGATCCTCCCATGATCTCCGACTCGATCCACATGTGGGCAAGGACTTGACATATGCCTTCTTCTATATCTGGACTGAGTGTGCGGTATCCTGTGAATAACATATTCGTTAGCATAAATGACTATATACGACATACTAAAAATGATAGTAGCAAGCTGATGCAATCTCTCCTTGGTAGATAAATTAGTGCAGATTGTTTTGCTATTTCTACTATACTTATAATTACGCACTTCTTAAGTGCGGACTACCAGCAATCGGCTCAAGTCTGCACAGCATGCTAGTTCTTGATTCTGAATGTAACTGTTTGTATATGACACGGCAGTCTCGGGCAGAATGTAAGATCCTGGCTCTGCCAAGAATACAATTATCAATCCTTACCGAGATTGCTACAGGCTTCTGGTAGGAATCTTGAACCCTGTTATCTAATCTTTAGTATTTGCTGTAACCAAGTCCTAGCAGGCTCATGATTAAATATACGTTCATATGCTATAGAAAAATTCCTATACACCCAAAGAGAGTACATGGTAATAACGTGCACCCAACTTGTAGCATAGTTCTAGTCCTGGTGCAATTGATTGTGTTTACACTGTTCTAGTGATAAGGAAGATGTGGTGTTTAAAAGGTTCCAGTAAAATAACAGTCAGTATGCTGACTTAGTATCAATACAAGAACACAAAAGTAAATACCACGAACTTAATACAACCTTTAAGTCGCAACCACGCATGCATCATCTCATGAGCTAAAATCGAACCTGTCAACAATCTGCAAAAACAAGAAATCCCCAAAGTCAAAGCAAGTATTCAGAATTCCTCAGGTTTTCCGAAAAAAAATGTTTCTTGGATTCTAACATCGAAAGGGCATTTAATCACGAAATTAATTATTAAAATAACAGGAGAAGACAGTGATAAAGCTTAATATAAAAATTTGCTCATTGGCTCTCTTCAGTGAGTTCATAGTAAAAAAAAGTATCTTCAAATAATACATGCATTCTTTTGTTTTGGCCAAGATGAAAGGAATAATATTCTAAATCAGTTGAATGGTGCTAGTCTGTAAATGTGCCTGCTATTTTCGATTAGAAGATGCCAATTCTCAAAATGCTTATTTGTTTACCGGAACAATTCAAACATTGTGTAGAAAACATTAATGCCGTACCTTGGGAGACCATAAAGAATGAGAATTGCAGTCACTTCACATCGCCGTGTCAACCTATACGGTTCTGTTATCATTTCCATAACTTTGTTTCCAGTCATCCTTGGTCTCCTCAATATCTGAATATAATATTATTATTGAGTCAAAACCCAGCAGATCAACAGAGTTACTATGAAAGAACCATTTATCTTGTGTTCAGAACACTACTCACCGTGCTGACAGTTTGTTCTTCCGATAAGCACAAACCTCTTGTTTCAGGAAGATGGTGGTGGCCCTAGTTTCCAAAGGAAACAAAATAATTGCATCTAATGATATAGTTAAAGAAAATATGGTTGTTCAGTTCAGTGTAATCAACCGATCAACGTACCGTTTTCTCTCCTTCCATGGCTTCATTTAAAGCTTGCCTTTCTACCAGAAGCAGAGGAACTTGCTGCTCCACTTTCATATTGAGGCCTTCATAGAATTCTTGTATTTCGAGATAAAGAGGCTGACACTCATTTGTATCCATCACTGCAGAGTCAAGGCACTCTAGGCAGAGCTTACGACCATCATCTAGCAACACATATCTTGATTCTCTTGGCTGATAAGTAAACAAACCATATTGGAACAAGCCATTTGCAGACACCAACTTATCTAACCAACTATGCTGGGGACCAAAATTCTAAAACCGAACATGATAACTGAACATACCTCCATTCTTTCACAACTACAACATCTTGGAGTGTCATCCACCTCATGTGATGGACAGTATTTTTGTAACCAAAAAGGATGTGCCCTATATTCAATAAGGCCATTCATATTTGTAGGAATCTGAACAAGTAGTAACCATAAGACGGTGCAGATGAAATGTACAGCTAAGAGAACCTTCTAACGCAAACAGATAAGAAAAGTAACGAAGTGATTCTTACAAATTGCTTGCAGACATCGCACTTTGGGTGAAAGCGCTCCTTATAGCATGTTTTATGGTAAGGATGATTTCCCGACATGGAAAACTGCATGATTTTGTTGGTAATAGGTCAGTATATTAATGCAACTGTTTAATAAGTAAACAAATCAACAACGAGCTACCTCATAGTCATATATTGGTTGATTACAAGCATGGCAGCAAAAACATTCGGGATGCCAAACCGCGCCCATGCAGCTAAGAAAACGGCCATGGCCAATCTCACTGTGACATCCCGCACATGTCCTGAGTAAAGAAGTGCATACCACATGACAAATGTCGGAGAGTGCATATAATTCACTAGAATCCCATTCATGCTTACATCCTAGAATGTTTTCCAATTGCAACATCCTCATGATATACTTTAAATAACAAATTATACATGTTTTATGTTTCTTTTCTTTTGACAGCATTGAGAGTTTTGCCGAAGGGACTTCTTGTATTGAACATAATCATACAATTATTACCATATCAAGCATTTCCCACATTTCAACAAATATATGCCATGGTTTATACAATAACACAGCAACCTTAAAGTTTTTGACAAATATTTTTTCTTCATTGTTATGTTGAATTTTTTTAGAGGCATTTTGAAGTATATATAAAGGACTGAACGATTAGGTATAAATCAAGTGCAGAGTGACCAAAAGTGAGATAAAAGATACTCAGTTGAACACCTTAAGCTGTACATAATTTGTTTCAGGAAAAATCGTGAGCCTTTGAATATCTAGTGCATATCAAATAGAAACAGAAAAGCTACTATGTAGGTTCTCGCATGTATGAAGGTCTCAAACAAAATATCGTATCCCGGTAGCCAAATGCCAACATCGACATGCCATGCTCTACAAAAAAAAATGACATGCTCCACCAAAAAAAAAAGCATCAACATGACATGTACAATCTAAAGAACAATATAGTATGTATAAGAACTGGCTTAAACACTAGCATGTTTGCGTGCATGGTCTGGATTGTACACATCGTACTTCATTTCGGATATATTATCATAGCACTCCAATGATATGGCACTTCATATTAATCAACTCAAAACAGAACCTCTAAATAAAGTATCTTAGCATGCTAAACTAATAACTTAGTACAGACCTGAATCCAGAAGAAAACATAAATGGTAATTGTTGAAATGCACGGCCACCATTGGCATTGCCATTTCCAGGAGCACGGGGGTGAGAGCTACTTTCACGAGCACGAGGGGTGAGCCATTTTCACGAGCACGAGGGGGTGATTCAACATTCAAACTTTCCTGAATAGCTCTTGCAAGTTGCTCATCTTCATCTAAATGCAGATCCTTTCCTAAAAGGGAAAAACAAATGAAACCAGAAAGAGAAAGTATTAAAAACTAAATGCCTTAATTCATTTGAAATGTTCAAAGTAGAATAGCTAGACAGAGAGGGATTCAAACGAACATATAATATTATGACTGGCCTCAGCTATATTGCAAACACTAGTACATAGATACATCATACCCGTGGAACTTGATTATCACATAATTACATCTAGAGCAATAAAATGTGCACCAGAATTTTTTCTGAACCATCTTCAAAAATAAAACTTAACCAGCAAGTGATTGCCATAACAAAAATAATAACCTTATGTCTGTTCATCTTTTATTCCATTATCAGAAACCATAAGTGCTGCTACAAGGTAATGAAGTAGATCAACAATCCAACCCAAAGATATTTATAAGAAACTATTTATGCTCAAAATAAGGACGATATAAGAGGACAACCACTGGTGATGAAGCAGCAGAGGATTTCTGTTTTTTTAGAAAGTGGGCAGCAGGAGTAATACATACAATACCTGTTCTCTTTGGCTTCTTGTGTTCCTCTTCTGATAAAGAAAGTGCTATAGCACGATCAATATCCTCATTGTCAAATTCCGAAACAATATCCTATATGAATTTGAATGTGGAAAATGAATCAGCTACATAGTCAAACAAAATGGACATCATTCATTTTTCAACCTAAATATAAATAGCAATATAATGGTACAAGAGAACAGAAATTGACTGGCCAATATTTACCTAATACATTTGAGTGCAAGTACAAGTACCAACGGCAGATGGCAAACAATTTTTTAAATCACACAGTAACATAGATGACAAGGTTATCAACGACAGGTAGCAAATATTTTAAATATCACGTCGTGATACAGAAAAAGATAAGGTGGTTTTGCTTGGATAGTAAGTTGGTAACAATGTGGTTTTGAATAAGGGGTTATTTCATACATGCACCCATTAAGTACAAAAATTAATATGTACACGTGCAGAACTGCAGATACGGCCCTAAAAACAATATTTCATCTCCTAACCTTGCATTAGCAATCACCAACCAGGGTAATAATTTTTGTATCAAATCTATTGTTATCGTTTCTATAAACAGAGGAAGCAGCAAAGCAATTTATCCTTTCACCTAACAGAAGTACAGTAGTATATAGGTGGGCGTAATTGCCGAGCTTCCCTGAAGCTCATCTCATGTGTCTAATTTGCCCATTTCTACTTACATGGAATAACATTGGTTCACCCTGAAACGTTATTTTTTAGGGGAAACGGGTTGCACTGAAGTACTTACAGTCACAACAGTAGAGCTGGAGGTTTCATTCCATCTCGTCTCTTCTGCAGGCCTGCTCTGGTCTTGTCCTTCCGAGATGTTGTGGGTTGAACCTCTAAATATTTTGGTTAGCCAACCCATATTGTTTCAAATGGCAATGAAGGAATACTGTAATATCTGCAACCAAGCAATCATGTTAGAACCAAAAAAAAAGAGCAGGAATTGTTGGGAGACAGAAGCGAGATGGTGAACGATGGCACCAGAAACAGAGACTATTTTATTTAGCAGATCGATTATCCCGTAAATTTGTGTAGTTTTAATGCCTCAACAGGCAAACCAAGAAGTGGATAAGGATGCCCACAGAGTCGATCCAACATAGGAAATGGTACTTGCAAAAGTGAGGTTTTTATCACCGGACAGCAGAGGTACTACACACGGCACCCCGGCCTCTGCTAAGAAATACACGAGGAACGCAACAAGGCATTGCTGGTTAAGGCTAAACTGTTACTGAGCAACTACGGGTCTTTTATATTTCTGGAGGACACTAGGGTAGCGCAACTTACAATGGAACAGGGTCGCAAAGGTGTTTACCACGGCTACTGAACACACGGGAATGGTACCGCGATTGGAGAGTTAACTGTAGAAACAGAAGCAAGAACCGGAAATGAAATGAAATGCATCGAGACCGACCTAGCGCAATAGGGGATCGAGCTGGACGGCCGCGGCGGACGGAGGGGCGCAGGGGTGGTCGCCGCGGTGATTCGGGCCGGTGTGACGAAACACGGGGCAGGAGCGGCGCGGGCTGGTATATACAGATCGGGGAACGCCGCCGCCGCCGCCACTGCGCCCGGTGGAGGGAGTGATATGGGAGGGCGGGCGAGCCCCAGTCGATTCGACAGATCGCCGGCCGGCCGGTGCTGGAGGTGCCGGCGATCTCCGGCCGTCCGGTGCTGGAGGCGGCGGCTGGACGGATCAGGCTGTGGGGCGGTGGCGGGGGCGGGATGGTGTTGCAGCTGCGTCCTGGCGACGGGCCGGTTCCGGAGAGGGAGCCGAAGATTTCATCCCTCGGTCGTTAAGGTGGGGGTGAAAACTGCAATTAATGCTCTATCTCTGTCAACACGTTGAACCCCCACCCGTGCGACATTCTTCGTTTATCTAACACTAGCTTGAAGGGGCCTACAGTTCCGTCGATAACCACATTGGCCGCGTCGGACATACAGTAGTTTCTTGCCCACTCGCACCGCCAATAGCGCAATTACGACGCGGCCTAAAAAATCATCCAGCCGTCCGGCCTAAAATAGTGTTTTTTCTAACACGAGCGAAATTATGTCCTTTCCTCTTCGACACGCTGAACAAAGTCGTGCGCAGCGACACGTCGGATCCCGATAGGTGGGCTTGATAGAGCAACAAGAACTACCACACCTCTCCTTCCCTCCTCCCACTTCATTTCCGCCCCCAGTGCTGCCCACCTCGCCGCCCCCACACATCTCCGTCATCCGCGACACTACCTTAGCGGACACATAAGTCTCGCGTGGTGGAGCGTCGAGTTGTGCCGGCCGCCTCCCTCGGCTGCGTGGTGGAGTGTCGGGCTGTGCCGGCCCCCTCTCCCTGGTGCACGGCCGTGTCGCTCTGTGCCTCCATGGCTACATCCGCCTAGCGTCCGAAATGATGCTCCTCTTCCCCGATCCCGAAATCTCGGGAATCAACTTTTTTCATGAAAAATCAAAAGTCATTTTATGGATCCCGAACTTTATTTTTCCTGAATTTCCCCGTCTCGAATTTTCGGTGCTAGTGGCCCATGCCGTGCCGACACGAAACTGAGCTGGGCCAGGCTTTCCAGACTGAGCGACGTGGGCCGACCCGTGCCAGTGCCGGGCCGCCCGGATGGCCACCATTCTCTGGTCCTCTGGTTGGATCGTTCGCACTTCGCACACACTAGCCAGGCGGCGGCGGCGGCGCTCCCGTTCCTCCAAATCCCAACCTCCTCCGGCGGCGCTCCGTCCCCGGTTTCTGACTACTCCGGTCGTTGATCCACACAAAATCTCTCGCCGGCCAGGATCCAGGCAGATTTCAGTGTCGATGGCGGCGGCTCCGTATAATCGCAACCGAGGTCGCAAGCCAGCCACATCTGCTGCTGCTTGCTACTCCACGGTTCGTCGCGCAGGCGGGGAAGCTCACCCATGGCGTCTAGGAGAGGGAAGCATCGGTTCCTGCGACCGCAGTCGGCCCACGGCGACGATGACCGGATCAGCGCCCTCCCCGACGACCTCCTCCTCCTCGTCTTGCGCCGCCTCGACACCCGCGACGCGCTCCGCGCCGGGATGCTCTCCACGCGCTGGGCGCGCCTGCCCCGCGAGCTCCCCGCCCTCGACTTCAGGGTCGGCGACGTGCTCCCGCCGCGCTACCACCGGTGGCTTCTCCTCCACCGCGACACCGGGGTGACCGAACTGCAGTACCAGTGCGGCACGAAGACGGCGGAGAAGGTCATGCCTCACATCAGGAGGTACGAGCGCCGCGCCATGCGCGCCTTGACCGGCTCCGTCGAGAGCTTCTTGGACGCGGACGTCGGACGGAGCCGGAAGGTCAGCAGTCTGAGGGTTGAGTTCTTCGCCACGCACAACACCGGCTGCATCAACCGGCTTGGATGATCTCGTGGCCGTCGCGAAGCCGATGTACTGGCAGTGCCGAAATTTCCACGCATTCCCCAGCCAGGGCATCTGCGAGGAGCCCCGCGCGTCACGCCTGCGAAGCCTCGAGCTTGGAGGCTGCGAGCTCCCGCCGCTGCACGAGTACGGCGCGCTCACGGTGCTCGTCCTGCAGGACACGCCACGGTCGACGCCTAGGTCGGCCTATGAGGGCATCTGCACGTCTTGCCCGCAGCTGCAGGTGCTTCACCTCATCGGCTGCCGTAGCTCCGGCGTCGGGGACATGAACGTGGATGCCCCCATGTCAGAGATGAGGGAGCTTGTTGTGAACAAATGCGATTTCGGACGGGTATGCTTGAAGGCTCTTCCTAGACTCGAGAGCCTGGCCTCCCTGGGAACTATGGCGCGCTTTGAGTCCACTTCATTCCCCTGCCTCAGGCACTACAACCTCAGCTTGTGGCTTGGGCTCAGACTGAAAACACCTCGCGAAGACTTTGCACACCGCATAATGCTGAAGCTCGGCTTGTTACTGGGACGCACCCCTGACATAACCGACCTCCTTATTCGGTTCACAGGACGTGACAGATGGATTGAGCCATCAATCTCCTCATCGCCGTCATTGCTACCTAATCTTAGGCGGCTACTGATCGCCGACGTGCCTTGGTCCTGGGACGTCTCATGGCCCCGTCTCCTTGAAACGGCGCCTTCACTCGAGACCCTTCATATCCACATTAGCCCGCCTACCAGACAGGAGGAAAATGAATCCATGGACGATGAGATATCGTGGCAGCCCACGTTGTTTGGACACCATAACCTCAAGGAGTTTGTGATGGTTGGTTTTGAGGGGACGGACAGGCAGGTTTACCTTGTCAGTTTTGTCATCGGAGTCTGCAGCACAGCATTGCGCCATGTTGCCTTGTACAAGAAGGGGCATGCTCGGGACAAGGGACTCTGGGACTGGGAGATGGTGACACAGCAGCAACACTCACAATGGACCGAGGAGGAGAAGGACAAGACGCTGAAGCTGATCATGAATGGAATTCCTTCTTCCTCGACTGCTTCTCCTGTTATTGTTTTAGGCTGATTTCTTTTGGCCATGTATGAGTTGGAAGTGAGTGCCTCTAGTAATGTTCCTGCCCTCTCGACAGGTAAGTCTTTACATTCATCATAGGTTTTGTTCTTGTAGTTAGCAACTCCAATCCATTTGAGGGGCAAGGGGCTATGGCGACACCACACATAGTTCTTTCAATGTTTTTTACATTTATGCTCGGGGAGTTGACACCAGCAATTTGAGAAAGCACTACATAGAGGTAAAAGAGAATTTTGTGAGCCCGTTAAAAAGATTATTGCTCCTTGCGTTGGGCAGTAGGAGGCGGCTAGACGTCGACGCCGGAAAGCATCAATTATTACCACGAAATAAGTTTTAACATGCATCATAAATGTTACGAAATGAATTATTGTGTATTAAGCTAGATAAGTTATGGCACTATCCTACCTTACCAAGTTAACAAGTACTTGGAAGTGAATCTTCATGTTGTGTTATTCATTGATTTTGGGTTATCTGTTTCAATTTCGAGAAGTAGAATGTGTCATGTTTTTACCATTGGTCTATTATATAAAATCATAAGTGTCTTGCAACACATATTAGCTTACCCAGTTTGTAAATGTATCAGGCTTCTATAAAATGCTGCACATTACGTAGTCCGCATTCACATGTTTTCTTTAATGTTTTTTCTTTCTGTTCTTCTCTTTACCTGGTTCTCCGCCTTTTGTATTTCAGTTTGGTTTATACAGTTCTTTACATTTGAGTACTCTAAATGGATCAGCCATGTCACCATGGTGCTGGACTTCGGTTAGTTGCATATTGCAGGCTTGGTTACCTTCTGCACCACTCCCACACCCAAATACTATTTGCATTCACCTTCTGGTAGTTATAGTGCAGGAAGAGGATAATACTGATTTAGTATAATAGAATATGGATTTACTTTGTGGACAGTCTGCTGTGGATCTTGTCGAAACTATCAGAAAGTTTAGGTCGCATTTTGGAACTTATTTCCTTTTGAGAAAAAAAAAACAGTTCAGTCCGCATGAGCATCTTACTGATCTCTCCAGCAAAAATGAACTTAACACCTAGAGGATAGGAGATACAAACCTTCACAACACCAACATGGCCTCCAAACAGTACAACTTGCTCAATACTGCAATCTTATTTGCTTGCTTGCTGTCTTGTCATACTTAACACGGCAAGAGCTTGAGACAGTGCGCCGAGCCTATCTGTTCCTTGTCCAAGGTTTACGATAGTTGTAATCTCCTCTCTCACTCTAAAGAAGGAAGAGAAGGGATGATCTAAGAAAATAGACAAGACAAGTTAGTGCTTTTTTATTCCAGAATTTTGTCCCTCCAACCTTCTTGGTGATTTTGGTTTATTGATGCATACCGAATCTCCTACGTATGGTTCTAAAAAAAATTATGGTTCTAAAAAAGAATCTCCTACGTGATGTTTCCTGGAGAACAAAGAAGAAAGAGACGGCAAGCGAGCAAAGAAGGGAGTCATGTACAGCAGAGGAAGTACTATGAGATGGAGTACATACCTAGTTGAAGACACAGAGTTATGTTCCCTGTTGCAAAACAAGTTCATATTATAGGCTGTTGTAAGCATTCAAATATTCAGACGTGGCAAAGAGATCTTGATTTCAACATGAACGCCAGAAGATGTTTTTATTTTTGGGGTGGAAGCCTCAAGATGTTGATTAGTGAACAGCTCCCGCTGAACATTAATCCATTACATCGAACATCAGAAAATCATATCGGTGGGAATCAAATTATTGCATTGAAGGTTATTTTGATTTACAAAATTTTAAGGTCGTAGCATGTACATATGGTGATGTGGGTTTTGGATGGACCTGCTTTTCAGCTTTTGTGTCTAAGACGTTCCAAAACATATGATAATATATTTTGACAAAATATTACACATGTATATGTACTCGTATATTTTCCAGAATTTTTTTAGCTTAAAAATGCGATTTTTGTGAATATCAAGCCCCGTGTAGCTCATGACGTAATAGCACTTAACGGAGAAAACCCCACTTCTTAAAAAGGTAATGTAGAAAGGGGAAAGAGGAAATAATTATTTCCCATAGAGAGAAACTTGCGTCTGAAGGCTTTTGTACCCCCATTCCATTCACTACACCCATAGGGTTCATCATTTGTACTCCGTGGATTTGCTTGGAAGCATCACGGGCTCGCTTTCAGGTCATCTTTAGGCTAAACAATCTACATTCCTCTGGTCTTATATCATGTGCATATATTCAACCAAGCATGTCTAGTAAATCAGTTTGCAGACATGGGGATGCTTCTTGGTTAGTCAATCAATGTACCTCATACTATTATACATTTCCTTCTCAAAGCTACTAACATTTTGGTTTTGTCACGGGCCTTACGGCATGCATGATGGTGCTCTGTTCGGCTGTTCTTGACCTTTTCCCTGCAAAACATTAATCCACTCTGAATACTCTAGCATTTGTGTAACTTTCCGAATAGTGCTTGGCTGGTTGCACCAACTCTTCAAAGGTTATGGCGTCATTATCTTCCGTGAAATCAGTCACAAATCAACAATTCAAATACTCCGTAACTAATTAAGCTTTTCGCAAGGAAACAACCCAGCCACGGCATAAAGAAGCAGTCCGGCCATGACACCGAACAGAACCATATCTTAATGTCCTGATGACCCTCGAAAAGCTTTATTATTTGTAGTGGTCTTGCAACACGTCCTTCTCGTTGCGCGTCTGCTTAGGGAACGTGCCCTACCTGCTAACTGAAGCTTGAATGGGCAGTTCCAGTAGTTTCAAAACTGCATTAGATAATTCAGATTTGTATATAAAAGTTCAGGTCATCAGAACTCTGGTAAGCTAAGCTTAAGCATCAGCGTCACGCAACGATGACGATATGGAACCTGCTTAATTTGGTGCATCTGTCTCGATCGATCTCTGTAACTTCGAAGGAACCTTCGAACTTTCACCCGGGTACAAGTTTCTCAGGAAGGTCTCTGGCTGTACGATCCGATGTGCAGCATTCTGCTCAGGTACTACGTACGAGCGAGTTAATTAAATACCAGCGGTGCTTTGGTTGGCCTTGTGCGTGCGTACTCCAGTGTGATAGGCCATCATCAGTGCTTGCCGTGGCCGTCAAGTGCAGCTCCCGCGGCCCTTCTCCTACCTCGCGACCACAAACTCGAGTGAACAACACACAGAGCTTTAGTCTTCAGCAGAGATTAGATTACCATATGAACGAGCCTCCCCTGTTTTAGGAGAAATACCATGCGTGGTGTCGTGGCGCGACGACGACAGATGGCGACGCTGCAGCTCGGGGTCTCCCGCCTCCTCATGCTCGTGGGGCTCGCCTGCGTGCTCCTCGCCGCGGCCTCTGAACCTGAACCCGCCGCCGCCGTCTCAGACGACGGTGAGTACTGCCCGGTTCTTTCCTCTGTTTATTTTGTGGATTTGATTGCTTGGTGCTCATGTGTCGTCGTCCTCCAGTTGCTGCGCTTCTTGCCTTCAAGAGAGCTATCTTCGAAGACCCTCTCGCGATGATGTCCGACTGGAACTCCAACGACACTCATCCCTGCCGGTGGTACGGCGTCTCGTGCTTGCCGCTCCTCGACGGCCGCGTCGTGACTCTGTAAGAACCTCTGCTCTTTGATTCGGTCTCCTCTTCGTTTCCCTTCTCCGCTGTTCGTGTCAACCCAACGTTTCTTTACATGTCTCTGCCCATTTCTATGTGCAAATCCTTTGCCCCGGTCGAAATCAAGCTCGTTCTGCCGCCTGTTCGCCTCTTTCAGAGCTTATTAATTTACCTTTTGAACTTATTAAATTTGATATGAACAATTCTTCACGCACTCTCTCTAATGGAGTAGTAGCCCGGGGGGCAGAAGGTTCTCCGGGCCAACATCAGGACAGAATGATGCATGTTCTATCAGAGAAAAGTGGACAAGGTCTCTGACAGCACAATGAGACGTCCAGCTGAAAGCTACCATCATTTTTTACCTACCTCTGCTACATTTCTCTCTTATCTTCAGTTGACTACATAAAGCGGCCACGAAAAACTGGACTTGGTGGGTCTATGGTCCCCCGTCGAAACAGCAAACAATCAAGCCAATAGAATTCTCAGTTCTTAAGACGAAATTCAAATCCAAATGATTTTTATCCAAAGCCCAATAAGTGACGTGTTTGTTGGTCTCTCATTTTAAAGTGTTTTATGTCACTGTGCAGAGAGTTATCAAATTCATCTCTCGCGGGGTTCCTGGCACCAGAGATTGGATCCCTCAGTTCTTTGCAGAAACTGTATGTGCTTACAACCCTCTCACATACACAAAATAAACTTCGCCTGCAAGCAACTGAGAATAATAGCGCTGGTGATCTTTTTTGCAGTTTACTGGATCACAATTCACTCAACGGCTCAATACCGAGAGACATCGGCAAGCTGCAGAACCTTACTGTGCTGAACCTCAGTACAAATCAACTAGCGGGTCCCATTCCGAACGAGACCGGTGACCTGCGGAAGATCACAATAATGTACCGCTCAAGAATCTGTGATTAACTTCTGCTTCTGTCAACATTTTCTTTCTCAAGTTCATAACCCACCTGTTCGCTTATGCCCTAGAGACCTTCACGCGAATCGGTTGAATGGTGTTATCCCTCCTGAGCTCGGCAAGCTCACAAACCTCGTGGAGCTACGGTTGAGCAATAATAGTCTTACAGGGACTATTCCTGGAAGCAATGCCAATGATTCGATCATGTAAGTGGATTTTCTTCAAAGTCTTGAAAACCAAAGATTTGTTTTCGGCATGCATGATCTCGAATTGCATGGGAGCACGTCTCTTCTATGAATATGATAAAGATGTTTAGTTAAGAGGTCGGTATCAGTCATAACTGATTCAGTTCCTACAGTAGTACTGAGGAAATATGTAATTATGGTTTATCGTCTGGAAAGAAGATGAATGAGACAAGAAACGGATATAGGAGTAGTACTTTGTGGACATTAATGAATATAGCACATGGATAATTACTTGTGATTGTTCCTTCAGGGTGACCACCAGTAGGGAAGATCAAATTGGTTTGTGTCAGTTGGCTCAGCTAACTGATTTAGACCTCTCGAATAACTTTTTGGTTGGTGATATTCCCACATGCTTGCAGCAAATTAAAAGGTACACCTTTGTTTTGTGGCTTGGGTTTAAGTTAAGTCTATCTGAACTTACCTGTTTTGCAGTATTTGAACAGATTAAAATTAAGCATGGAAGGAAATTGCTTCCAGAACGACATAACGAACCGTCCCGTCGATCAATGTATGGGGATGTTGCATTTACAATCATGAATACAATTTATTCCTGCTTTTAGCTCCACGATTCTGTTAAGTTTTCTCTGTTTGCCAGTGTGTGTCTGTAATTTTACAAGACCGTATAGACATCGTTATTGCGCGATACATCTAGCAGAAAAATAAATAGTGCATAAATTCTTGTGCATTTACTAAATAAGATATTGCCACATCAATCCTTGCAGCTACCAATTGAGTCTATTTATTAAAGTAACTACTCCATTAGGCTAGTCTGAAGGCTGAAAAAATAGTCGCCGCCATTTCTTTATACTCTAAAGGTAAACAGTGGTACGGAGTACTACTTTTTCTTGGCTCGAGGAGACAGAGAGTGCGACTTTAGGAAGTTAAGTATTGCCTGTTCAAATCTGGTTACATTAGCAAATTAGTACCTACGTTGTCAATGACATCATGGGACCTAGTGGGTAGTGGAATTAGCTATGCTTTGCTATATAAAGAAAATAAGTTTGACCTAGTGGGTACTGGAATTAGTAGACTATCTCTCACATTCTTCCCTTTGTCCATGTCTTTTCTAAGCATTCAGTTTTTCTGTCAGATATTTATACCTCAGCGCTTCAGGATGCAACCCAAAATGATTTTGTGTTACGTACCTTGTTCATACAACTCAGAGATAGGCACTCAACGATACTCTACTCCCAGATACATCTTCGAATTAAAGATTCTTACAGGAGAAATTAGAGGAAGATTGAGAAGCAGGGGACTGGGAGGAGAAGAACAGGGGATACAAGGTTCAGAGACGTCTGTTCGTTGGCTTCCAAAAGCAAGCCGAGCAGGTGGGCACCCAGGCCTAGTTAACGACGGCGGTGCTGCCTTGCTTCTTCGCTCCAGCTGTCGCACTCCCAGTGGCTCACGCCGTCCATGCGGGCCCACTGTACCGAGACGACTTTGTCCGCACGCGCTTGGCTGGCAACAACAACTCCTGTTCCTGCGATGCTTGCACGCCAGCCTTCGGCTTGTTCTGCACCTTACGTGTAGGAGGGTTCGTGACATCCCCTTCTCCTTGAGAACCTGCTTGACCCCAAGCAGGTGCATCCGGGAAGCGGTGACGAAGATCGTGAAGGTTCTCCCAGGTAGCCAAGACATCCGGCATACCGGTCCAGCGCACAAGAACTTCTTTGACTGTAGACGAACCCAGCACCCGAGCTCGCCGAGCTAGAATATGCTCAGGTACCTGAAATTCTGGGGGATCATCAGGTAACTTATCAGATATCACACGGTCAGCTGGTACGAACTTCTTGAGCTGGGAAACATGAAACACTGGATGAACCATGCTAGTAGAAGGCAGTTTCAACTTATATGCGACAGTTCCCACTTTCTGCTCAATCACAAACGGCCCATAAAACTTGAATGCCAATTTGTGATTTGCCCTGTAAGCCACAGAAGATTGCAGGTACGGTTGTAATTTCAAGAACACTTTCTCTCCCACTTCAAACGATCTTTCTGTGCGACCCTTATCGGCCTGGTGTTTCATCCTGAGCTGCACCCGTTCCAAGTGATGCTGGAGGAGCCTTGTCATGGTGTCCCTTTCTTTGAGCCATTCTTCCAATTGAGGTATAGCACAAGACTCCACTCTGTCAATGCCAAAGTGTCTGGGAGAATGACCATACAACACCTCAAATGGAGTTCTCTTCAAACTGGAGTGGTAGCTAGTGTTATACCAAAATTCCGCCAGATGCAGCCATTGAGCCCATTTGGTTTGGCAAGAATGCACGAAACACCTAAGGTAACCTTCCATGCACTGATTTACTCTTTCCGTTTGCCCATCTGACTGTGGATGCCGTGCGGTACTCATGCATAATTGAGTGTCTGAGAGACGGAAAAGTTCCTGCCAAATCTTGCTGGTGAACACCGGGTCTCGGTCAGAGACAATAGCTTGTGGCAGTGAGTGAAGTTTGAAAACGTCCTTCATATAGGCCATTGCCACTGACAAGGCAGTGTAAGGGTGCGCTAAAGGGACAAAATGAGCATAGCGCGAGAATTTATCCACCACAACCATTATGCAGCTAAAACCAGCAGACTTTGGTAATCCTTCCACGAAGTCCATTGTCACTACTTCCCATGCTCCAGATGGTGTTTTCAGTGGTTGCAGCAAACCAGGGTAAGCAACCCGTTCCGACTTAGCTTGTTGACAGGTTAAGCAACTTTGTACCCAGTTCTTAATAAACTTTTTCATTCCTGGCCACGAGAACAAGGTCTTGATGCGGTGGTAGGTCACGAAAAAGCCAGAGTGTCCTCCAATAGCACTGTCATGCATTGCTTGAGTGATTTTAGCATGTAATTTACTGTTATTACCAATCCAAATTCTGTTTCTGTATCTCACCACACCGTTTCTCAAGGTAAACTGTTCATAGTCAGGACATATCGCGAGTTTTTGCAGCAGGGTCTGTGCTTGCTGATCTTTTTTGTATCCTTCGAGCACTTCATCCAGCCAGACTGGCTTGCAGTCCACGATTGCCATTAATTCATTTGCGGGCAAGGATGGGTGACGAGACAGAGCATCCGCCACGCGATTGTCCGATCCTTTCTTATACTGGATTTTGAACTGCAAACCCAAAAGCTTGGTCAATGCTTTGTGTTGCCATGGCGTAGTCAATCGCTGCTCTGTCAAGTTAACCAAACTCTGTTGATCGGTTTTAATGACAAACTCCGCATGGGAAAGATAAGGGCGCCATTTTTCCACTGCCAGCAAAATAGCTAAACACTCTTTCTCATATGTCGACAGAGCTTGATGTTTAGGACCCAACGCTTTACTCAGAAATGCCAGAGGATGGTCCTCCTGCATAAGGACAGCTCCAATTCCTTTGTCGCTAGCATCAGTCTCTATGACAAAAGGTTTTGCGAAGTTGGGCAGAGCCAGCACTGGAGCAGTGACCAAGGCATACTTAAGTGCCTGGAAGGAAGCCTCTGTTTCAGAAGTCCATATGAAATGCACACCTTTCTTCAGTAGTTCTGTCAAAGCCTTGACGATTATTCCATAACCTTTTATAAATTTTCTATAATATCCCACCATCCCAAGCAGACGTCTCAACTGCTTAACATCTGTAGGCGCCTTCCATTGCATAATGGGAGCTGTTTTAGCCGGGTCAGTTGCGACTCCTTTTTCTCCAATAATGTGCCCAAGGTATGATAATTCCTTTTGAGCAAAGCAGCATTTGCTTTTCTTAACTTTTAGTTGGCTTTTAGCAAGCAGTTCGAACACTTGTTTCAGATGATTGACGTGTTCCTTCAAGGTTTTGCTGTATATTAGGATGTCGTCTATAAAGACTAACACAAATTTCCTCAGTCCTGGAGCCAAAACAGTATTCATCACACCTTGAAATGTAGCCGGAGCACCGGTTAACCCATAGGGCATCACTTTATATTCGAAGTGGCCGTGATGTGTCTGGAAAGCCGTTTTGTGAATGTCTTCTTCTGCCATTCTTATCTGGTGGTAACCAGCCCTTAGATCCAGAGTAGTAAACCAGCAAGCACCTGCCAGTTCATCTAGGAGTTCATCTATGACAGGCAGGGGGTATTTATTTTTGACCGTCATTGCATTCAAATGCCTGAAGTCCTGACACAGTCTCCATGTCAAGTCTTTCTTCTTGACAAGTAATGCAGGTGCAGCGAAAGGACTAGCACTGAGCTGTAAAACCCCTTGATCTAATAGTTCCTTGATCTGTTTTTCGATTTCATTCTTCTGCATAGGATTATATCGGTAAGGCCTCAGCTTAGCAGGTGTTGCACCTGGCAGCAAGGGTATCTTGTGATCACACAACCTTTTGGGAGGCAAACCCTTTGGTTCTTCGAATAAGAAGTCATATTCTGTCAATAGTTGTTGTATTTCTGGAGATGGTTCTGTACTCTTGTTCTTTGGCACGGCTGACACTTGCATAAGGAATAAAACTGCACCAGCTTGTTCTTCAGCAGCCAATTCTGACATCGAAATAACCTGACATTTAGATGTATCAGCTGTTACACCAAACAGTTTCTTTTTTACTCCATTTTGTTTTACTGCTATCCATTTGCTATTCCAATCAACCTCCATAGGGCTGTGGTTTTGCAGCCAATCGATGCCCAATATGACATCGTAGCAATTTAGAGGAATGACCTTCATATCTGTGTGGAATTTAGCTCCCTGGCATGACCACTGGCACTGTGGAATACTACTTGTTCCTGTGAGAATTTCGCCATTTGCTATTCTGACACGTACTGGAACATCCATTTCCTGCACACCTTGCAATTTTCTGGCCAAGTCTGCACTGATAAAGTTGCCCGATGAACCCGAGTCAATCAACATCAGCACCTGTTGATTCTGAATAACTCCATGTAAACGGAAACAAGTGCTGTTTTCAGTACCCACAGTTGCTTGCTGAGATAGAGAGTGCAATTCTTGATCAGCTTCATTTTCACCGTCAGTTGCGGTAGTGAAGGACTCAGGACTCTCAGAGCCTTCTAGCATATCTAACAGTTCTTCCACAACATGCAAATTAACCGTGGCTGCACACTGGTGTGTAGGGCTGAATTTTTCACCACACGTAAAGCATAAGCCCATAGCTCTTCTGTAACTCTTCAGAGCAGCAAACTTTTGAGTGCCAGAGAAAGAAGTAGTACTGTCATTAGTTTTCTTCTCTCCAGGAGCTGATGCTTGTCGATACTTGGCTCCAGTGGCGTTTGATGAAGAAGAAAACGCTTTAGAGTTGACGCGTGTATAACTTGAATTCTTATGGAATCCCACGGGGCGTTCACCTTCTTCTCCAATTTCTTCCTGCAAAAGCGCAAGAGATACGGCAGTTTCCAATTCCTCTGGTTGTTGAACAAGAACAATGGACTTAATGTCTTTATGCAAGCCGTCAATGAACCGAGTAGTGAAGAACATAGGATCTAGATCGGGTTTGTAAGCAAGCATATGATGCATGAGGTTGTCGAAACGCTCAATGTACTCGCTGACTGAGCTAGTTTGACGAATCCTAAAGGCTTGGCGATACAGTAACTGGTACTGTCCGCGATCAAATCTTTTGCTAACGATATCACACATCTCTGACCAAGAAACTGTGCCAATTTTGTCTTCAGCACTTTGAAACCATAACGCGGCATTGCCGGCAAAATGCATGGTCGCATACTCGACCCAAATCTCTGGTGCTACGCTATACACTCGAAAATACTTCTCGCAGGCCTTACGCCAAAGGCGAGGGTTCTCTCCGTCGAATTTAGGAAAATCCGAGTGCGGTGGCGGAGTGGCGCTAACATGACGCGATGAACTAGCACCAGGGTCGAATGGAATCATACTCAGGTGTTGATTCTGACCTGTGACCGGGGTGGGTGATGGAGGAGGCGAATCCCCCACCACCACGACCCCGGTGATGCTCTTGTCGCCGTGGCCTTGCCCGGAGTGTGCGCTGAGTTGCGCTGCCGACGGAGATGTGCCCGTCGGTGGAGGGTGCGTCGCCGGAGGAGGTCCTAGCGCGCCCGCTCCCACTCCCTTCGCGATGTGGTCGACTTGGCGTCGTAGATCGAGCACTGCTGCGTCGAGGTCGCCCACCTTGGTTTCCATCTCGGGCCTCCATGACTCAAGCGTAGCCTTGAGATTCTGCATCTCTGGTTGCAGGGCTGCGACCGAGCCTTGCAGCGACGTGATGTCGGGCTTGATGTCGTCGACGGCGCGCTTGATCGCTTGCATCTCCAACGCCATGCGTTTCTCCGATCCTTCCATGAGGTTCAGGAGCTTGTCAAGCTTGTCCTCCATCTTGTCGATTCTCTTGGAGGTATCCCACCTTGTCTGTGCTTTTTCCGTCCCCAGTTTGGTAGAGGCTTTTGGTCGAACAGTTAGACTGCACCACCGGCAACCCTTGATCTGGACCAAAATCAACCTGCCGCAGGCGTTCGCGAGCGAACTTTGTGTGGATCGGTGAAGATCCACGCCCAACGACAAGGATCCGTGCGGATCTCGATCTGGCAGAGGAAGAAAGGAGCTCCTGAAATCTGATACCAAATGTTACGTACCTTGTTCATACAACTCAGAGATAGGCACTCAACGATACTCTACTCCCAGATACATCTTCGAATTAAAGATTCTTACAGGAGAAATTAGAGGAAGATTGAGAAGCAGGGGACTGGGAGGAGAAGAACAGGGGATACAAGGTTCAGAGACGTCTGTTCGTTGGCTTCCAAAAGCAAGCCGAGCAGGTGGGCACCCAGGCCTAGTTAACGACGGCGGTGCTGCCTTGCTTCTTCGCTCCAGCTGTCGCACTCCCAGTGGCTCACGCCGTCCATGCGGGCCCACTGTACCGAGACGACTTCGTCCGCACGCGCTTGGCTGGCAACAACAACTCCTGTTCCTGCGATGCTTGCACGCCAGCCTTCGGCTTGTTCTGCACCTTACGTGTAGGAGGGTTCGTGACATTTTGTGCATTTCAGCAATGCAACATACTAACACAAACTAGGACGCTTATACTTATTCTGGTATCCACCTTACTGAACAGTAAACAAATACACTACGTCATAATTACAGGTGAAAACATCAATGGTACAGATATAGACCACATTACTTATGGAAGTGGGGAGAAAAGCGTGTCACAACCACTTTGGCTTCTCATCGTGGAGGTCATCACAGGAGTTTCACTGCTTAGTATGTTAACACTGTGTGCCATCGCTGGTCTCAGAAGATGCAAAGCTAGATCCTCCGGGGACAGCGTTCCGTGGACGAGAGCTATAAGCTGGAAGGAAAACACGGTGATCTCAATCGGTCAGTGTCAGTCTTCCCATATGAGTTACTGACAGATGTAGATTGTATGCTGTTTTAGTTACTGATTATTTGCTTGTGCAGATGAGGACATGCTGGGGAATGTGCCTAAAATGAGCCGGCGAGAGCTCGCCGAAGCTTGCGAAGACTTCAGCAACATAATAGGATCGTCCCATGAGACGGTAGTGTACAAAGGAAATATGAAGGATGGCCGGGAGATCGCTGTCGTGTCGCTGTCTGCTCCGGTGCACTACTGGACGAGCTACGTCGAGCTTTACTTTAAGAAGGAGGCAAGTTACTCCCCAACTAGACTTACATACTAGAGTAATATTGTGCACGGCTCTTTGAGCATATCTCAATATTTTCGATCCTTCACCTTCAGGTGGTAGAAATGGCCAGATTGAGTCACGAAAATGTCGCGAAGATGGTAGGATACTGCAAGGAGTCTGATCCGTTCTCGAGAATGCTCGTCTTTGAGTACCCAGCAAATGGGACGCTCTATGAGCATCTTCATGGTAAGCCCATATGCTCTTAAGATTGCTGGTGAGGAGTCTGTGTATGATGCCATTTGACATTTGACTGAAACTTATTAGCTTTGCTTGTGATTATTTTTGCCTCCAGATGGTGATGGATGTCAGCTATCTTGGCCCAGGCGGGTGAAGATCGCGCTCACCATCGCGCGCGTTCTCAGGCACTTGCACACCGAGCTGCAGCCTCCGTTCGCCGTCGCCACGCTGACGTCCAGTTCAGTCTACCTAACTGAAGAGTTCTCACCCAAGGTCTTGTCTCGTCTGTTACTCCTAGGGCACTGTGAACATACTGCTTGCGACATGGCGTCTTCAGTGCTGTTAACACCAAAATGGTGTGATGATGTAGCAGCTGAAATGGGTTTTGGTTTTGCAGATTATTGACTTCGAGAGGTGGAGAGGTCTCGTCTCCAAACCGTTCCTCAGCTCCTGTGTCGTCGTCAACGGCGGGCCTCTCAACGGTGTGGTGGACTCCCGGCACATGCGTTTCATGGACGTCCAGGCCAACACATTCGCCTTCGGGGTGATTCTCCTGGAGCTAATAAGCGGCAGAGCCTCACTTTCCAAAGATACAAGCGAGCTGGTGGACTGGGTAAGTGTCTTGTCTGAATTTCCTGCACATGGAATTAGCAGTAGTAGCATTACAAATTTACCACAGAACTAAACCATATGACACCTCCACACTCTTAGTTCACACTAGTTTGAACTTTGAACTGAACCATCTCTTGCTGAGAATGATAGCCAATTTGTGTGTCTCAGGCGAGGAAGCACTTGGACCAGCCCGAGGAGTTCAGCAAGCTGGTGGACCCGAAGCTGAAGAACGTGAACCAGGAGAACCTGGGCATTATCTGCAACGCGGTGAACCTCTGCATCGACCCCAAGCTGTCGCGGAGGCCCTCCATGAACATGATCGCGGCCATCCTGGAGGAAGGCGTTGACACGTCGGCTGCCACCGCGCTCAGGGCTTCGTCCCTGGCGTGGGCACAGGCGCAGTTGGCCGCCTCGTAGATGTTTGTCGCCCATTTTTGTGTTCAGATTGTATTGCACAGCTGTTTGCGCAAGGAGTGGTTTTTGTTGTTCCGTGTCTACTCCCTCCCATCTTCAACGTATTTTTCATCCTCTGCCCCGTTCTAATCTCTGGTCCACATGATTGCATCAGAGTTGGGCTCTCGCAAACCTGGACTGAATGTTTCATTCTAAAATGATTCTATAGGGATTCTGATAGGCACAAACCTGTTAGAAAGTGTTCACGCCCGAGGGTGGGCTGATCTTCACGGCGTAGGATTGAATCGGGAAGGATAACTAGCTGAAAGCAGTCAGGATAACTAGCTTTATACCTGTCAATATTGGATGTGACCCGTACATTGGGATCGCTGACCAAAGGTATAAGAAGTCCAACCCGCTGTCCGAACAATCGCAGAATCATAAACCGGGACTAACCCACACATACGGCCAGAACCATAGAGCACGAATTAGGGGAAAACAGAGCCTCCTTCTCACGAATCCGGATGAACTCACAAAAAACAAAGGTAGCAAGGATCTCTCGGGTCTCTCTACCAGTCTGGGTGTAATAGCATATAGCTAAATGGTTCGACAAAATGCCTCTAAAAAGATGGGGGAGATGAGGTTTTATAGCAGGGACACCCACCCTTAGCTAGGTGGGAAAAGATTTAAAATGAGCGGCATTTTCGTGGCTTCCTTGGGAAGGGAAGCAGTCAACTTGTGGAGTTATTGGATCTTCTCGGAAAAACGCGAATCATTTATCAGTCTGAACACCATCCACCAAAACTGACTTTTTTAAGCTACACAACTCCAAATGATGTGAGATTTCTTAGGTTGGAAAGTAAACTTCAAGTAGTTTCTGATGGTTTACCCCAAAGGCCCTGATCCATGTGGGTGTGTCACATCGAAAGATCAGAGGCAAATATCTGTCAGTAACATATTCACTGGAAAACTTGTTTCGATCAACATTGTGTTTTCATCTTCAACATTGTGTTTTCATCATCTCATAGGTTCTTGGATTCGTTCGTTGTATACCTAATTTCAATCAACAACAAATGAGATGAAAGCATAACCATAGCATCAAGTTGATAAGATAAACTTAGGTTAGTATTCACCTGATCACTTATAAGTTTGGCACGACGTTTTGTTATAGGTCCATCGATGGTTGGTGTAGCGGCGCTGCTTGGGATGTCCTCGTCAGATTCCAAAACGGGAGCTTCTATACTATGCTTCAGCGTTGGTTAGGTTTTGCCTTGCAAAGCGTTTGAGACTTGTTAATGTAGCGAGGCCCATAAAAGAAGGAAGGGACACTCAGCTCTCCGCGCAAGGCCCGTATCACTTCTACGGCCTGTGTCTACCACAAGAGAGAGAAAAGAAAAGACAATTGGGGAAAAGAAAGGAGAAGAAAACAAGGGGTAAATTACTGGTCCGCCGCTGCCTCGCCATGGCGGGAGAAGACCAGCCCCTGACGGACTACGAGAAGGAGCGGCTGTCGCGGATACGGGAGAACGAGGCCCGCCTCCAGGCCCTAGGCATCCGCCGCCTGGCAGCGTCCCCCCTCCTCAACCAGCCGTCCTCAGCGGCGGCGGGCAAGAGGAAACAGAAGAAACGATCCGACGATGCGGACGAGGAGTACCTCCCGTCCGACGGGAGCGGCGGCGAGGAGGAGGAAGGGGAGAGCTCATCGGCCAGCGACGAAGACGACGGAGAGGGGGCCAAGTCTTCTTCTAGGTCTCGGCAAAAGGTCCTCTCTTTTTCCCGTGGAACAAATCCACTAATCCAGGTCCTTAGTTGTAATATTATCGATGTTAGTATAAAAAATGTATGCCTTGGTGATAGTTTATCGATCACATTTTGCATCAGCTGCATTTGTTTTAGATAATGGGTGAGAGGCCACAGAGATGCATACAACCCAAATTATTACAAAGGCTGTTTGTGCCATAGCCATAGGATGATAGGAAGCGACAGGATACATGATAATGAGCCGTTTCGCGTCAGCTGTATTGCGATAGATTAATCCCTCCGCCATATTCCTGAACTTTTTTTGGTGGACTTGTTCATGGCATCCTTGCACTTGCAGGTTAAGTTGACAAATCATGGTTTCATAATATATCCAAGCACCAACACATTGTGTTTACCAAGTTAACAGTCACATGTTGTGGTTACATGTTGTAGTATACTGTAATTGTATGCTCTTTTATTGGTATTAATGCATAGTCAGTTCCATCATTCTTTACAGGGAAAGAAAAAGAAGCGATTGAATTCAGGAAACGCTTCTAGAGAAGAGGGTTCTTCGGTCACTGACTTCATGGATGACGATGCAGCCTTACAACAGGTTATGTACACATCACAAATGCAGGCTCCAAACTGATGTGATCCAAGAATGTCAATTGAACTACTGATTTTTTTCCATCTATGTTCTTCACTCTAACAGAGTTAATTGTGCAGGCGATTGCACTCTCCCTGGCAGAGCCTTCTCAAAATCCCGTGACAGCAATGGGTGCAGAAACTTCAAGCACAAGAGCTAAAGGAAGCAAAGGCACTCCGTCCAAAAATAAGAACACCACACCCATTCAGGACTCAGCTAAAGTTCAGGATACAGCTAAAATTCAGGACTCAGCTAAAAATAGAAAGACAAAGAAGCAGGTATGCTCCTTCCAGAATGGAATGTATTAATTTTATACTATAATCCGTTCTTATTTGTCACAATTGCACTTCCGTCTTTCATTGCTTACTTTTAGGTCAGGAGCAGAATACAACTGTCAGAAGATGATGTGGTCGCGTTCTTCTTCTCATTTGACGGTATTTTATCTGGCTTGGAAGTCCCTATTATGGCATTTCAAAACCTGAATTTCCCTCAAAAAACATATGTTGGATTGCATTTTGACTTGGTTATTTATTGAGGAAAGAACCCATTGAAATAGTGTCGGTAGGAGATTCTGTGAATTTTAAGTAACCAAGGTTTTGTTGATATGATGACATTGAGGCTGGCGCTCATTGCATGTCAACGGAACTTGTCACTAGCCCTCTATATGCACTGAAACCACTTCAGAGTTCAGATTAGATGTATCATAGAATTTTATACCAAACTTAACCAATATGTGTTAGCATATTTTATTGAAGTTCCTGGCCTTAATCCAACATGTCTTTGCACATACCTTAGAATTCTATAAATGTATGACTAATCTAATTATTTTCTTCATCGGTTATTTCCAATTTTATCTAAATGTTTGTTCCTCCACCTTCGTTAGTGCGAAAAAGGTATTGGTTAAGTTACTTATGGTGTGCACGAATGCTTGCCAAGGTAACAAACCAATAAATATTACTTATAATCAGTATACAAAAAGCCAAGCTAAAATTTATCCAACCCTTAAGTCTCTGGGTATTCATTCCTCTATGTGTAGTTATCTTTAGAACAGAAACACCAAATAGGATTAGCATAGTTTCTATTTTATTTTGTGACATGTACTCTGAAGGTTCGTTTTTTTCTTTGCCTTTCTATCTTTTACTTTAACAATCTGAATTGGTTACTACTTTTATGTACAGAAGCTAGAAAAGGATATATCACACCCTGGGATCTTGAAAGAATGGCCAATGTAAATGATTTCATCTGGACAGACTCTGAGATATCTAAGATGATCCAATGCTTTGATAGTGACAGAGATGGAAAGGTTTGCCTTTTTTTGTAAATAAAATATCAATTTCTTTATAAGAAGGCATTGCTTAGAACCAAGTTGTGGCCTGGGAAAGAAAACGGAAACAATCTGATTTCTGCCACTCAAGGAAAGCACTTGCCAATCAATTAAAAGTGGCAACTGGTTCCATTCTGGAGAATTATAAATTTAAAATCAGATACAGATGCACTTCTCCGGTGGTGTCAGTTATAGCCAAGCCAGAACTAGCGGGTTTTCATCCTTTTCCTGTGAATTGCTTATATATGATAGCCCTCCTGTTGTCAACCTGCTTTACTGAATGACTAGAGTAGTGACACTAGAGTGTGTGTTTGGACCATCAACTACAACATATCCAGCTAATGCAGCTCCCAGTCATTTTAACTCGTTGTTATTACTATTATTATCATTATAATTTGTATCATCATAATGATTGTTATGGTACATGGATGTCAACAACTGATACTTAATAATTTGTATCATCATAATGATTGTTATGTGACATGGATGTCACCAACTGATACCTAATGGGCATTGTCAGTTTGTCAAATCCTGCAAACACTTTCGTCATCATCCCTACCAGCGCCACAATGATACTATCCTTATGAGCTAGGGTTTGACGCATTTCATCCTGACTATCCAAATAAATACCACTTGTATTTACCTCTAATCATTAGCTATCCAAATAAATATCCATTAGCTCTCCATGGTTTGAATAATCGGACATCACGCCCCTTTCGATTTTACATAAACTCATATCTCTGTTTGATATTTTCATGCAATTATGTCCCCCAAAAACATACATTCCAGAGTGTGGCTGCTGGTATCTTTTGAACATCCAGCTCCACTGACTTACAGTTCAAAATTACTTTGTAGATAAACCTCGAGGAGTTCCGCACCATTGTATCCCGATGCAACATGCTGCAAGAGCCTAGGCAGTGAAGGTGGGGAACGATCATTGCTCAGAAGATTTTAACACTAGTCTTTGCAAACAGACACTGCCTTTACATAATTCCTAACTGAAGGCGGCATGAGTTGGAAGCTGGAAAAGGGGCGCAGATTGCACAAGGAAATATGAGCCTGCGCACTTAACGGAAGCCCCAGGAATGACTAGGGAGTAGGGATGATCAGCCTTGATGGAGTTCTTTTTTTTGGCATTGCTCTTGCCATGTTACTATCTGAGCGTCTGACTGTATGCCACAAACTGGCAGCTGCTTTAGCATAGTTATGTGTAGGGTTAATTGGTTCGTTGTTGAGACGCTTGCTGTTATGATGGGAATCACCAATTTGCCGTGCTCTTATTTACTGGCTTACTGATGTTCTACGGCAAGTGCACACAGGCCACATGGACATTGAATTGTGAATCTGCGAACTGACTGGAGAGCAGCTCTCAGCCTCACACGAATCCAGTTTACTGGATGAAATAAACAGCACGTATAAAACGTCCAACAAGGAATATCTGCTGCCTACATTTGAGCTAGATTCAGCGGAGCTCTTGAAACAATCCATTCCAGGATCGTTAGCTTAGCAAAAACGAATGTACCAGCGCATCAAGGAGCCTTCAAAAAAACTGGACATATATGCCAGTCAGGTAATCAGCACATCAATTAGTTGAGAAGTATTCTTTTAACAATTTACCAAAGCATACCAACCCCCAAGCTAAACAGTGACCTTGTGACAAACTACCATGAGCTTGACGACACTACTACCTGACCGGGTACAGTGGCCAACCAATCTGACGCTTGCAAATATGATAAGCCGCCATACCCTAAGATGAATTGCTGCTAAGTAGTAGCCTTAAACATGTAAATAAGTACATCAGAAAATGCAGACAATAACCATATTCGATTTTGTCAGAGGACAGAAGCCTAACAAGATGCAGAGTTGCACCCAGTCGTCTATCTTTTCATGACGAATCCCAGTAGAACTCCCAGCAGAGCAACGGCGACCACGAACACAAATGGGAAGCCACCGTTCTGCTTGCTGATCTCCCTCCTCACCATCTCCTGTTAAGGTTCGAGAGAAGATGTTTAGTTGCAGCTATATTAGATTTCAACGAGCACAGCTGACATTTAACAGTTTCCTCATGATGAAGCCAGTATTACAAGTTCATATGAAAGATGATGGTTTATGGACCTTGCAACTTGTCAGATGCATTAGGCTGTGGACCTAGAGATGTTTAAGTTGACAGCATTCAAGAGAAATTAAATCATAGTAATAGTAAATCTTTTCCTCAAGCATTATTACACCAGGAAAGAATACTGCTACAATCAATTAGAAGAACATGCCGCAAAATGTTTGCACCATGATAAATCCACTAACCAGTTCCTCACGAAGCTTATCGTTCTGTTGAATAGCAGAGTTTCTCTCTTCAGTTAATCTCGAAATCAACGCAGATGATGTCTGCGAAAGAATAAAATCAATTAATGAGATATTAGAAAGCACAAGGCAAGCGGAAAATAACTGTTCACACAATTAGGATGAAACGATGAACAGTGCAAAAGGTCCGTCTCAACAGGACCATTTCTTGATTACTCTGTAGTCTGTAGTAATGAAGGCATAAGTAATGTACTGCTGAGTTATGTGCATTTGCACCTAGTAGGACATCTATGCACCATTACGAGGAGTAGGTACTACTATTGACATGTGAATAGGAACTAGAAAGGGTCAACAGCAATAAAATATGATGAATTGAGAATACATCAATAACAAAAGGTAAACTGAATGAGTTGAGTACTATCTTGTCATCAGATCGAGATTGACAATTGATCCACTAATCACTGAGATGAGTGCACATGAAACATAACAGACCAATGTGCATAAATATACCCAGTGGTAGAATTAAAAAAAGGCATATACTGCAGCAACAGGCAGCAGTCAGCATAGCCAATTTCAACTTTAATAAGTTCACCATAGTGCTGTCAACGTACTCAGCTCCCTCTTACACCGCATTGTAAAGGTGAATTGATATCGGCTCATTAGTGACCTTAAATTCGTCTTCTTGTGTGACGCTCTAAATTCAAAGTACTTCCATCAGTGTGAGGCTTAAAAGATCCATTGGCATGGTTGCCGGTTATTCACTATTTCAGTATTAAGTTGACCATCCCTCAGATTAACAAGTAGGACCGTGTCTGGCAAAAGCATATGTTGGTTGAAACAGCTCTGATATCCTATCTCTTAACAGCAAGGTATCAGCTCACTGAATGTCTCATTTACAAACCATTACACCTTTTGATGCACAGCATTTATCAAATCATATGTAAAAAAAAATCTACAAAGTCATATGTAAGTTCAGACAACAATCTACAAAGTCTGGGTCTCGTTAATATTTAAAGCACAATTGGCAGCTCCAAAGTAAATGAAGGAAGGATGACTATCTCATTTAGAGTTATCGAGCAAGTGCTGAAACAAATTTTGGGGAGAATATGTGATCTAGGTAGAAAGTATCACCGCAACTCCACTCTACCGTTCTTCAAAATCCATAGGAATATGTGATTAAGCATGTCATGTTCTCGTTGAAATGGTGCATTCAAAAGATCACAAACTATAACCCAACGATACTCAGTATTTACTTCTGGACTATTCAAGTCAAGGTTTGCTAAGACCTAGTCAAAACTTACTATTCTCGAACTGGTAAAGAAATGGGTGTTTTAGTAAAAAACAGTTTCTGTATTCCGTTACTTCTTGACTTAAAATATCTGTTGAAAGGAGCTCACCTCAAAGGATACCTCTTCCGATTCTCTATGCGCTCTCATATCCTGAAATCAACAACAATGTTACAAACCAAAAAAAGAAAAAAAAAAAAGAAAAAGTGCACACAAAAGTGAGATACTAACAGAGAACAATGTTGGCTCATCAGTTTCCCTCGTTGCCTCCGTCTGACAAACATTCAATCACATCTGAACCAGTTAAGATCAAACAGGAAAACAGAAGTAAGAAACAAACAGCATAAAGTCAGAGATCACACATCTCGATAAGTCCAGTTGACACCATCTGAAAATGAAGGCCGAGGCGATGAACCCTCTTCAGATCCCTCCCGCACAGGCGACGGCGGTCGGGGCGGTTGGACATAGAGAACCTTCAGCTTGACCTCATCCACCACATTACCTGATTCCTTTTTAAACTACACACAAGGTTCAACAGTTAGCACTGTGAACAACACACATCCATCAACATGATCCACCGACAAATACGAAGAAAGGCATTGGAGAGTGAAGTACCATTTCTCCGGTGATATCCTTGACTGCCATACCCTCGGTCACCACGGCGCTCTGCACCAGAAACTTGTCCTTGCACTGCATGTCCGCCGGCACCTCTTTCTGTGCCTGCATTGTCACTGAAAAATCACAGAGACTGTCAGTTTTAACGCAAAGATGACAAAAACATCCCAATGAATTTGCTGGTAGGGTGTGGGGATTAGCACTACCGATGACATCGCTGGTGGACCGTGGTGGCACGATACCGCTGTTCGGCCGGACGCAGTACTTCTTCGGGCTAGTCGTCTTGACCTGAGAAGCCCAACATTTTGCCGAGTGCCGCATTACAGTTAGAGAATTTTGCACCATTGCAGAGTTGTGTGAAACAAAGACGTGGTGGTGAAAATTCTGGTTACTTTGAAGGCGATGTAGCCATCCGTTCTGTTGGTGAGCTGCATAGCGCACGAGATCTGCTTCTTCGTCTCGACTGCGCGATCCAAACCAAAATAAGTAAATATGAGAGAGAGGTCAAAATTCAGAACAGACAGTGCGATCGAAGGAATCCGCCGCCAGATTCCGTCCACGCTCTGAATAAAAATTTGCAGGGGAAGGAATGTATGGCTTAAAATAAACTGCGGCTCCAACTGAGGAGCGCGCCGACATCACTCGGAGAAAAACAAGAGCAGTAACGGCATGTGCTTAAACGGCTACAATACAGAGAGGGGAC
The DNA here is from genome assembly GCA_947311845.1 of Poa pratensis. Classification (NCBI taxonomy): domain Eukaryota; kingdom Viridiplantae; phylum Streptophyta; class Magnoliopsida; order Poales; family Poaceae; genus Poa; species Poa pratensis. The sequence continues at coordinate 59,433,058 of CAMZMU010000063.1, read as the reverse complement.
GAGAGATGGGCGTACAGGGGAAGCGGAGCTCGAGGGGCTCGATCTCGAGCAGCTCCTTGGCGTCGGAGCCCATCTGCCACTCGAATTAGGGAACGGGAGTGCTGCTGACGCTCCGTAGGGGTTCGATCCGGAGCGTGGCGGTGAGAAGCGCGAGAGGGGAGGGCTAGGGTTTGGTGGGAGTGGTCAGTGGTCTGCCTCGGGAGGCGAGAATCGGAAGGGAATTTGGCTGGAAAGGGCAGGAGTGTGGGAAGGTTGGTCTGGTCTCGTCTTTGGTGGGATAGGCTGGGCCAATTGCGGTTGCGGTTGATGCACACCTTTGACCACCGCGTAGTTTCTTTCCTCTTCCTGCAAAACGGCAAACCTGCAGTAGGTGAATTTTCTTACTGAGAGTAGTACTGCATATTAAATTTGTCTGAAATCAAATTTTCTAAAGTATGGCCAAGTTTATAGAGCAGGAGTAACATTCGCAATAGCAAAATCAATATCATATCATTCAATACACCATGAAATATATTTTATTGATTTGGCATTACAATTTTCCATACTTTTTACTACAAGATTAGTCAAACTTTAGAATGCCTGACTTAAGATAAAGCTAATATGGGAGTAAAAGAGGACCGGAACGAGTACTTTCTACAACCCATGTCTTACGCGATAAAATCGGAAAATTACTAAGTAAAGGGCGCACCTGTGTGACTGTGTCTTTGCCGCTCATTTTAGCTGTTAACACCAATTGTGGGTTATGAGTATAAAACTTTTGGGGCCAATTCTATTTCTGAGTGATTCTAGAAGAAACATGTCTATCTAATAGAAATCGACGAAGAGGTTCGTTGTATAGAAGAAAAGCAAGAAACCATGTATTCCGAACGTGGGCGTGACTTGAATTGTATTTTGAAATGTTAGCACTTTAATTCTGCTTGCAAAGTCGGACCTAGACGCACCAGACAAGCCAATAGTGTTAACTCATTAAGCCATGAGCCATGTCACTGAACTTGTTGTGTGCTTGACAGGTCTCGGATGTTGCTCTTTCCTTTTGACATTTGGACACAAGCTCTCTGAAATTCAACGGTTCTAGGCGAGCGGTCGCGCCATGGGCTGGTTGGCAGACCGTGCCAATCTCACGACACATGGTTAGGTAGGGTCGGGTGTAATCAATTTTGGGTGATATGGTGTTACATCTTGGATCGAGAGGATTTGGCTGAAAAGAACATAACTTGCTATTTCTTCGCTTGGTTGCCTTGCACACATTACACATTTACACACCAACCAGTAGAGAGATCTCTCTAATAATAATGTACACACGAAAGTCACCTGGCACTAGCAGATACTCCCTCTATCCACGAATAAGTGGACGTTTAACATTTGAAAATTTTCTACAAAAAAGTGTACTTCTACCTTTTCAATGCACTTTAAAGTAGATAATAATGTCTCTCTCTCATCACACGGGAATCAAGCCCAATAACATTCAACACATGGTCTCCTCATTTTCTACATGCCGTTAGCTCATTGGAGGTGGGGGTAATTAAAGAGGAGAGAGATGGTGACTTAAATTTTCCCAATGCATTTTCTATTTCACTCCATAATTTGTCTTACAATTTCTAGATGTTCACTTATTTGAGGACGGAGGGAGTAGGTAGCAACTATGGAATATATTCTTTATTCAAGTAAAGTATTCCTTACACATGGACATTCTACTGTGCTAAGTACAATGATATTTTCATCTGTACAGCAGTAGTTACACTACTGAAAGTTGCTAGCGGTCTGATCTTTGTCTATACGATCTGTTGAAGGTCATGTAGGTTTGCAACCGTGGTCGAACCTTTTAATTCTCAGCACAACGACCGACAAATAAAACCGTAACAGCATACTGACATGAAGAGCATTCGGTCGTGCAGTGAGCAGTGACACGAGTGCCGCAAATAAACCTACTTGTTCAGATCATCGCTCGCTCCATAACTCGGATGGCTTGCAAAATTGAGTCCAGCAAACCAGGCAACACGCATCAACTGAATCCCAAGGACCAGCACCCACCAGGACACCAAGCCACGCAGGCTATGCACCATCCACCCAGGCGCGGTAATTTCGCCAGCCAACTGAAGGCCCCTCATCAGCTGTAGGATGCGATAACCCTCGTAGACGACAGGGGCCACCAACCAAACAGGCGATTTCCAGTGCCATGTAAGCATCTCAGTCAGCATCTGTACTGCAAGGAGCAAGAGATATGGTCCAAGCAGCACTAGGAACGGAATGAACGGTAGCTGTGGCTGCAGCATACCCCGGGTGGATGCAAAAAACAGGGCCAGCGGAACAGCAAAGCCTAGTATGCTGGCAACCAGGTTCCACGACCTGTAAGAGGTTGGGATCTGCCTTGGCAGGTCAAATGAATTGTTCTCTGGACGCCCACATGCATCAGCCATAAGGAAAAATAGCATTGCCCCCATGTTAAAAATGCAGTCTAATCCCACTAGGGAGAGGAGGCCGGCAATGTTAGGACCGAGGAACACTGAAGGCAATGGCAGCCACAAAGTTGGAACTATACCCGTAACCAACAGAACCGAAGGCCCTAACAGCCACATTGGCAGTTTAAATGCTGTTAGCTGCCCAGAAGGTTCATTTTTCACATCCACAACATCCTGATCACTCTGGAGGATTGGAATTTCTGGAGCTTCTTCTGTATCAATAGCTTCAACAACATTTGTTCCCATGACTATGCTGGCACCGTCCTCTGCGGAAGCATATGGAAGAGAGGCCTCCCAAGGCAAATCCTTATTGCATCGCAATGCAATATTTTTAAAATGGCCTGATTTCAAGGGGTTCCAATGCAGAGACCTGGGTAATCTGGTAAGTCTATTCTCATGAACCTGCCTCCTAACATATGCTCTGTTTAATTTTATATGTGAACAGAGCAAAGAAGCCATGGTACAGAATCTCAAATTCCAACACTGCAAAGAAAGTAAAACAAATTAGTACCCAATGTCAGGATCATGGCGACGTATCTAGCAGTTAAGAAAAACTCAAACGCACAGGCTAACAATAGATGCAATCCATTTAGGTGTCAGGTTGACAACAGTTAAACAAACTTAACATTTAGATCAAGTAATTAGCTTCCACGATTGACATTTGTGTCTTTGCATGACATTTCCCATTTATTGGATGGTACGGAACCAAACATTACCCAGTCCATGTTATGGAAGGAGTACGTACAGGAAAGAGTCATGTCACAAGGAGCAATACAGAGGCAGATAAAATATTCAATTATCTACAGAAATTTATTATTGCAGTTAAATGTTTTGAGATACTTCTTATTCGGTTCATTTTTAAGTGAAGAACTTCAGCTTCAGCTCTTGTGATTGTTTTTGCTAACTGTTAGTTATAACTTGTAACTGGAAAGTGGCTTCTGACTTTTTAGGTACCAAATGTGGTAAAATGCAGCCTAAGAAATGGATCCCAATTGTCTCAGCTAAACCTCATTAAAGACAAGTTTCTACCAAACCTACAGTTTAACAAGATCAAGAAGCATGCCTCTACAATTTTTAGCACAAGGCTGAAGCCAGAAGATTAAATACCTACACAGTTAGAAATAAACTAAAATTGCACGAATTATATATTACGCATGGGATTGAATATATCATATTTCAAGGCAACCTACCAAGAGTTGTTATATTGTACATATAATCCCTCCACTTAGTAAATTGCATGAAATTCAACAAATGGCAACCAGAAAGGCCTGACTCTACTAACTCAGGAGATAAGAAGATGCTATTTTACAAAGACCTAAAGTCCTGGATGTACTCAGCGCTGGACACAATCTGTCAAAGGATCATTGGGGTGCCAAGGTATTTAACACATATGTGCATGAACAGTACCGAACTAGAAACCAGAACCAAAACTCCTGTTGCGTAAACAGTACTGAACTTTAAGTTGTGCCCTTTACTCCTATTGCATAATTTCGTGAAAGTTCTGGATTAACAGAACCAAAACTCCTATATCGGTAGAATACACGGTATGTAGTTTCTTTTTTTTACCGGAGACTAATTTTGATTCTTTAGCAGCCGAGCTTCACAAATCACAAAAGTATACAGCTACGAAGCCATCACCCGTGTTTACCTTCTTAAATCTAGAGGTAGAAGCAGGCGTTCCAAACACCGGAAACACTCGTAAACATTCCCAGAGCCTCGAATTCGATCAGATCCGCAGAATTCGCACTAGCGCTGCTACCCTCCTGCGACCTTCTGTTCGGGGCTAATTGTTGTTCAGCAGAAGTAACGTAATAGACGGAACAGGGGGGGGGGGAGGCTAACCTGAGCTTTCGTCGGCCGGAGCTCGGAGGTGAGGAAGCCCCGGGCAGTTCTACTCCCCAAGAGCGGAAGCAGGGTCGCGGCTCTGACCGCACGGCTTGAGCACGGACGAGGGGTAGAAAGAGGCAAGCCGGCCCAATACGCAACTGTGACCCGTGGGCTGTAGTACAGAATTTTCTTAGGAGGGTCTCTGGTGTTTTTTTTACAGCAATAGTAATCTTTATTAGTCAACGCGTCATTAACGAGCCGAAGCATTAAACATTATAGTGGTTCATCTAAGCAAAGAACTGGTGTGGAGATAGCATGCCTCACTAGTTCATCGGTTCCCTCATTTGATTCTCTAGGGCAGTGGACAAAGGTTTCTATTACAAACTCTTTTGCTAGGGCCAAAGTATCTGTCGTCGATGTTCATAGCTTGAATGACCGTTACACTATATGAATTAACAACAGTGCGATTGCACCCCATGTGTAGAGCCAGTTTCATGCCATGGTACATCGCATTTGCATCAGCTTGTCAACGCCATCAACCGGGGCTAGAATATGACTGCTTGCTCCAACAAAATGGCCTCGCGGGTTTCGCAGAATTGCTCTAGTCGCTTCTGTATTTGATGACTCGTCATAAGACCGATGTCTTCATAGCATGTGAATTGCCGTCCAGACGCCTCGACACGTCTTGGTGTTGGTGACGGCGATGATAATGTCAACTAAGTTCTGGTAACTGATTCCAATGTTTCAATATTTTTTGGCTACTATTGGTCTTCTTCACCAATAAGACGAAAAATTAGCGGTTCCAAATTTGCTGTGCAAGGGGTGTGTCTAGTCCAGAGGGCATTCAGTTGCATCAGTTTCTCGCCTATTGGGGTGGGCGACTCGGTTTGTTCTTTGTAAAACCTTCGATGTTAGTCCAACTTGTAGAGATTCAATCTCATGAATGTTTTTACTTGAGTCGTGTTGATTCTAGATGCAAAATGTGAAACTAGAGACGATGACTCTTAACAATCTTGATGAAACTAGAGTCTTTGTTTTAATTTGTTCGATCTGAGGTATTATATATGTTTAATCGATTAGTAAAGTTAGATCATTTAGTAAAAAAAATTCATTCCTCGTACTACTCTCAAAATACAAATATTATTTATCGTGATAGTCTATTTTGGCGACCAGGATGCAATGTTGTTCAGGCAGAAATGGACTCCTCTGAGGTGATTAAATCGTGCACGCATCAAGGAGTATGGTGGGATCTGGGATGATGCATCAGCAATCTTTGGGGGAGTGTTTGGATTTGAAGCAAAGAGATTGGTAAATTCGGCTTTCAACATTGTCCAACAGAAACAAATGAGGTGGCATACAAGGTAGGCAGATCTCATTCTCATCATTAAGTTTCTGGTCATTTGCCTAATTGGGGGCAATGAGACCCTAGATTTCTCCTAAATAATCCCGTGAAAGATGTAACTATTACCATGATATCAATATGGTGAGAAAATGGCTTTCTCTCGAAAAAAAAGGTTACGCTGGTCGACAACAGAATTCAAGATAAAGCAGAACCTGTGGCCACAAAAATGAATAAACAAGCAGTAAAGCAATGCAGCGATCACGCAAGCAAACAAAGATGCTTGTTCCTCTCCTCGGCCCTCTCAATCCTGGCCACCACCAGGAAATCACTTGCGGCGCAGACGACAAACGCATCCTAGCCAAGTGCACGCCACGCTCTTTATCCTAGCCAAGCCACACACCAGCTAGCTCCTGCGCAGTTGCGCTTTGCTTGCGTTGCGTCCACTTCTCACACTCCCAGCTCATGAACGCCCACTCACGCTTACCCTGACCCTGAGTTCCCCAATCAAACCGCAGCAGATCGATCGGTCGCCATGAGCGGCGACACGCTGGACAAGCTGGTGGTGTTCCTGGCGAAGCGCGACGGCATCGACAAGCTGGTGAAGACGTACCAGTACGTGTCCAAGCTCGCGCACTGGGCGGCCGAGACGTCCCACCCGGCCCTCGCCGGGCGCGCCAAGAGCTGGGAGACGGCGGCGGGGCTCAGCCGCAAGGTGTTCCGGTCGGGCCGCTCCCTCACGGGCCTCAACGCGCTGCGGCGCTCCCAGCCGGGGGAGTTCGCCGCGCTGGCCGTGCTCGCCAACGCCGGCGAGATGGTCTACTTCTTCTTCGACCACTTCACCTGGCTCTCCCGCGTCGGCGTCCTCGAGCCCTGGATCGCGCGCCGCGCCAGCTTCGTGTCGGCGTTCGGCGAGACCGTGGGATACGTGTTCTTCATCATCATGGATCTCATCATGATCAGGAGGGGGGTCAGGCAGGAGAGGAAGCTGCTCGCGGAGGGCGGTAAGGAGAGCGAGGTGAGCAAGATCAGGATGGACCGGGTGATGCGGCTCATGGGCACGGCGGCCAACCTCGCCGACCTGGTCATCGCCATCGCCGACATCGAGCCCAACCCGTTCTGCAACCACGCCGTCACGCTGGGGATCAGTGGCCTCGTGTCCGCGTGGGCCGGATGGTATAGAAACTGGCCGTCGTGAGCTGTGCCCACCGATAGGCCATTTCGACAAGCAAGATGTATTGTACGCTTACCGCGTTAATTATTTTTATTTGACGGAAACAGTTACAGCGGGCTAATCTACTGCCGAGAGAGTGGTCAGGAAGACACTGGCGTGTTCTTGCAAAACAAGCAGCATTCAGAGAATTATACATTTTTCTTGGTAAACCCCACCCAAAATCCTAAACTGCAATAAAAGAATTATACATTTCAATCTTGGAAGTATTTTCCAAAAAATCTTGGACTAAGGCTATCTCTGTAAGTCGTTCAAATTGGGGGAGGTAAAGCCGATTTCACATCTCCGAGAAAATTCCTATCGCTTCCCAGTAGATCGAATCATCAAGCCTAGAAAAGTGCACGGTCACCGGCCACGGTAACAAGCTGAAAAGGAGAACTAACTCAGACAGGTTTTCCGCAACCGCAAGGAAGTCACCTGCCATAACTGCTGTGGTATTCCCTTTGTGTCTGACCCTTCGAGGCGCGGGCTCTCCGTGATGGTCTACTATTGGCATGTCACGTGGGTTACAGACGTGATCAGTGTGATGACCAATGGTGAGAACTCTCTCGAACCAGATGCAGCTATTTATGAGGAATGCACCCTTCTTTGTCGTAATTTTAAAGAAATTATTTTCTTTCATTGTCCTAGGGAAGTCAATGTGGCTTCACATGTTTTAGCTAGCCATGCAGAGGGTCCTTTGTCGACTGTTTGGCAAGAGAAACCCTCTGATTTTCTTATCAATGTAATAGCGAATGATGTATCTGTTTTGCCTAATGAATAAAATCCGTGATGGCTTTCCCTAAAAAAAAGGAAATCACCTGCCACATCCATGATCCATCGCGGTTATCTGTCAAGGTTTTCCTAACCGTTCTGTTCTTGCCAGTATGTGGCTAAGATGGCCAGAGCAATGTCTATAGGTCCAAGACTCTCCGCTCCAATGTCATGCCAGAAATTTATCATTCCCCATCTCTGATGGACACCCTGGTGAGCGCGGCGATGAGCGCATGACAGCCTCAAAACCCAGGCACAATGAGCAACATTATTTGAAACGAAGGCAAAAGTTTTGCCTTTTATATTGATATAGAAGGAGCAAATACGAACACGGCCGAGGCCAAATGAAAATACAGAAAATAAAAGATCGGTCGGTGCCCCACAGAAAGATCACCCGATACCGTCTACTCTCTCAGAAAGGAAGAGTGTCATAACTCTAAGAACTAGTCAGCTCCGCGAGCATCTTTGCACCGGCGAGGATCCAGTCTTTAGCCTCGTCTTTGATCTTCTGGAAGAGAGCCATAGGAGCGGTGAATTTATTGTTGAAGACTCTAGCGTTGCGTTCCTTCCAAATCTCCCAAGTTAGGAGCACCACGGCCGTCCTGAGACCTCTGGGGTGGTTCGAAGTGGTGTTGTTCGTGACGGCCTGCCAATAGTGGAGAACCGTAGGTCTCCCGGAGCCCAGGGCGAGGAGCAGGTTAGGGCACGAAAGCCAAAAAGCCGCCGCCTGCCAAATACGCCTAGAGTAGCGACACTCGAAAAGGATGTGCCTCGCAGTTTCAGGCTGACCCTGGCACAGCTGGCACAAAGGGCTGTGAGGCCATCCCCTGATGGCAAGACGATCCGAAGTCCAAAGCCTATTCTGCACAACGAGCCAGGCGAAGAAGCAACATTTTGGGGGAGCCCAAGTTTTCCAGACCAGCTTGTTGAAGGAGCATGGAATCGACCCCAAAAATTGAGCCTTGTACGCCGATTTTGCCGAGTAGCATCCATTCTCAGAGAGGGACCATGAGATTGAGTCATTCGAGACCGGATCCAGCGTGATCTCCTGAAGAAGCTCCCAAAGGTTGACGAATTGGACAAAGTGGTCCACAGTGAAGTTTTGGACGGGAATGTCCCGAACCCAAGCGAGGTTGTGGAGAGCATCATGGACGCATCTGCTTTTCCGCCTGGAGATTGCGAAGATCAGAGGCGCCAAGGATTTGGGGGACGTCCCGTTGAGCCAGGAGGAGGACCAGAAAGAGGATTTCATCCCATTCCCGATGGTGACCTTGGTTGAGGCATTGAAGAGACTCGATCATGCTGGTTGTTGGGTGTTTCTAAACCAACCCAAGATTTGTCAGGGGCAACCCACTCGTACCACAACCATCTGAGGCGCAGCGCTCTAGCGAATTTCTCAAGGTCAAGAATCCCTAGCCCCCTGTAGTTTTTTGGCCGGCAGACTTTGGCCCAGGCCACCTTGCACTTTCCACCGCTAACCGAAGCGTTGCATTCCCATAGCATGCCCCGACGAATCTTGTCAAAAGCTTTGATGGTGCTCTTGTCAGCCTTGATAGCAGTAAGGAGGAAGATCGGCGAGAGCACAGATTTCACCAACTCGGCACACCCAGCATGGTTAAGAAACTTGGCTTTCCAGGGTGTGAGCTTTGACGCAGCTTTGTCAATGTAAGGCTGCAAATCAGCCCGACGAAGTCTCCCCAGCGACAGAGGAAGGCCCAAGTACTTCAGAGGGAATTGAGTGGGCGCCGCCGGGAAAATTTGGAGGATATTCCCTAGATCAATGTCATCACAGCGAATAGGGGCCACCGAGCTCTTGTCAACATTGGTGACCAGTCCGGTAACATCGCCGAAGTTTTGGAGCAAAGCAGCGAGGTTAGTGATGTCTTGCGCGTTGGGGGCGATGAAAATCGCAGCGTCGTCAGCGTAGAGAGAGATCCTTGACTTAATGGAGTTTCCGGGCAGCGGCTGCAACAGACCCGAGGCGGATGCGATCTCAAGAATCCTGGGAAGAGGGTCAATCGCCAAGTCGAACAGCAGAGGGGAAAGCGGGTCTCCTTGCCTCAGACCTCTTCCATGAATAATCTCCTTTCCAGCTGTCCCATTTAGCAGCACTCTAGAGGTGGAGGTCGAGAAAAATGATCGAAGCCCAGGCGCGCCATCTAGGCGGAAAACCTCTGCGCTGCATAAGGTCGAGAATATAATCCCATCGGACAGAGTCGAACGCCTTGGCGATGTCCAACTTGACTAGCAAGGCCGGCGTGCGGTTTCTGTGGAGTCTGCGCGCGACGTTTCTGACAAACATGAAGTTGTCATGAATACATCTGGATTTGATGAAAGCGCTTTGGCTGCTGGAAACAATGTCATCCATCTTGGGTTGAAGGCGGAGAGCCATGGCCTTAGCAATGATCTTCGGGACAATGTGAATGAGACTGATAGGCCTAAAGTCTGAAATGCTGTCCGCCCCCTGTTTTTTAGGCAGGAGTGCAATGCGTGCCGTGTTGATGACTCTGAAGTTATTGATTGCAAGCTCAGAGAAGGCATCGATCACCTTCATGAGATCATCCTTGATAATAGTCCAACACAAGCTAAGAAAGTTGACAGTGAAACCATCGGGGCCCGGAGCTTTGTCGGACGGCATGCCGTCGATAGCGCGTTTGATTTCTGCCTCAGAGAAAGGAAGCCCAAGATCATCAAGGTCCTCGATAACAGGGTCAATGGCCGCCCAGTTGAAGTCCAAGGGGCGCAAAGGAGGGTGACCCAGAACATTAGAGAAGTGCTCATGAATGTGATTTTCTTTCTCCTCATGCCCAACCACCCAGCCGCCATTGCGCTTGAGCCGGTGGATGCTATTCTTGCGGCGGCGGGAATTGACTCTCAGATGGAAGAATTTCGTGTTGGCATCGCCCTCCCGGAGAAAGGTGATCCTCGAAGCCTGCCTTTTGCGAGACCGATCCAGCACAGCAAGACCGAGGATTCGAAGTTTGAGGGCACGCCGAAGAGTTTTCTCATCATCCGACAGAGAGCGAGACTCCTGAGCGATATCCAGCTGAAGGATCACATCCAAGGCCATAATGAGCTGCTGCTTGTAGTTGGAAAACAGACCCTTGCTCCAGAGGCGCAACTTTCTAGCGGTGAGCTTGAGCTTGTGGTTGAGGATGTGCACAGGTTGAGTGTGGGAGGAGGGCTCCATCCAAGCTGCAGCAACGCAATCGGTGAATCCCGGCATTTTGGTCCAGAAGTTCTCGAAACGGAACGAGGTCGATCTTCCAGGAGCGCCTTGGTTAGACAACAGCAAAGGGCAGTGGTCCGACAGGGAAGATGACATGGCGTTGAGAGAGTGATTTTCAAAGGCGAGATCCCAGTTTGCATTGCAGAAGGCCCTGTCCAGCCTGACCAACGTGGGGTCGTCGCGTTCATTGCTCCAGGTGAACTTCCTGTTCTACAACTTAATTCTTTGAGCTGACAGGTATTTAAGGCCTGGCGAAATTGACCCATGAGACGAAGATTAAGATTTCCATTGCTCTTGTCCGCGGCTTGATAGATAAGGTTGAAATCCCCCAGAATTAGCCACTTCGAATCATCGATAGGAGCCGCAGCAATTGCCTCGTCAAGAAAGGCCCTTTTGTCGGTGTCCGTGCTAGGCCCGTAAACAGTAGTGATCTTGAAAGAGGTTCCACAGGCACGAATCATGACGTCCGTGGAGATGAGGTGGGTGCCAATGACAATGTTGGTCATGTCCACATGGTCGTCGTTCCAGAGCAGGAGAATCCCGCCCCTAGTGCCAATGGCGGGCCGGTGAGCGAAGGAGCGCAGCCGAAAACCACCAATATATCCCGCAGTTTGGTGATCGATGAAATCCAGCTTGGTTTCTTGAATGCATGCGATGTGGCAAGTGGTGTTGGAGAGAAGAGCATGCACCACATCCTTCCTGGCCTGATCATTCAGGCCCCGGACGTTCCAGCAGAGGATGTCCAGAATGAGCCTAAGCATCGGGACGATAGGTTGCAGCAGCAACAAGGCAAACCAACACGGGGCTCGTGGTAGTGGGTGACATGAGCAGAGCAGCTCGTTGAAGACTTGGCGCTAAGATGGTTGGCGAAAAATTGCTTCGCGAAGGGGTTGCCGAAGGCTGATGCGAGGAATTGCTTCGCAGGTTTTTGAGGTTCATAAGCATGCCGTCTTTATCAATGTCGAGGCGCGGTGACGAGGTTGTAGTGCAGCGCGAAAGGAAGTGCAGAGTAGGGGGTGACACGCCCACCCCCAGTTGGCCGAATCATGCATGACAGAATAAAAAGGCGACTGGAACAGCGACGGAAGATCAGACAGTGGCGCCGAGCACTGCCGAAGATGATGAAGCCAGTTCTGTTCCACCGGAACCCGCCATGGCTATCAGAGCCGCATCGGCCGCCCGGACGGACGGCATGTTGAACTTGAATAGAGTGTTCAGAGCACTCATGGCCATCGGAGGCACCTCCGTCTTGAATAGCCCTTGAACTCCTTCCGTGCTTCAACGAAAGGCATCTCGTCCACCTTGATTCCCATCTTCCTGTGCAGCACGCCCACTGCCCTGTCCATTATCGGAATGTCCGGCTTGGCCGCCAGCCTGCTGCTGCGGCGCTCCTCCCTGGGCGCCATCACGGGCTCGACAAGCTGCAAAGCCATCTGCGGGCTGACCACAGAAGGTAGCGACAGCAGCGGCAGCAAAGGCCGATCGAACAGTCCTCCACGCAGGTTACCTTGCTAGCATCATCAGGTTGCAGGAGGTCACCGATGGCCGCAATCTCGAGATCATGATCCATAATCAGCTCGCTATTTTCCTCCCCTGGGTTGGCCTCATCCCGGATGTCGAGGCTGCGTCGCGACGCCGGGGGAGGCGTCGCAACCTCATCGTCGTCCCAGGCTTCTTTCCCAGCTCCGATCAGTGGCGTGGTGCTGCGCAAGGGCAGCACAGAAGCGCCGGCCGCCGCAGAATCATCCAGGTCGTCCTCCCATGCACTCAGCTCAAGAGGGGCAGAGAGCACAGCAGAACTCGCGACCGGGAGCGTCACCGCTCCACCCTCACGCTCCAAAGCCAGCAGGTCGTACGCCGCCGGAGGCGGCGAGGCGACGAGGCTAGAGAGCAGCACCGAGCTTCCCTCGTGCGCCGACGCCGGCCTAGCGAAGGAGATGGCCGGCACGGCGAGACGTGAAGACGTGCCAGTGAAACCTGGCGGCGTCGTGGAGATGCTCGTAAGCCAATCGCGGCAGACCGCGGCAAACGGCGATGGAGTGGATGGGCGAGGCGCTGAAGGTGGCGAGGGAACGCCAAGGAACACCGGCATGGACGCACGCGCCGCAGACAGGCCGGAGAGCATGAGGTCTTGGAGTTGAGTCGTGATCTCCCCGACAGATGGTGCCGGCTTTGGCGGTGAGGGCGTGGCGAGTGTCAGCGGGGCGACTAGCATGGAGGCCGTGCTTTGCTACGAAAAACACCTAAAATGGTAACGGCTTGGTAGATAATGCTGGTCATGTTGGAGTGTCATTCCGTATTTCTTGTTTATGCCATTTGCAAGCATGCTGGTCTTGTCTTATTTATGAATGCAATAGTGTATCTGTTTGTTGGGTGTCTTCGGCATGAGTAGTAGTCCCACTTGCATTTGTTTTTCTGCATCTTTTGTAAGTTTGTGGTCTTACAGATATATTATGCAAGTAAAATGGATGGAGGATGAACGCACCACCAACTCCAAACTTTATGAGTAGAAAAGACAACGAAAGCTGAAGGTTTTTCACAAAGACATTATATTAGCTCCTAATCTACGGGTGCAGTACCGGGTTGATAATTACTTTGGTGGATATTGTTTTCACAAGGCATCGACTAGTTATCAGTGAACAATTCGAATCAGCAGAATAGTTGCTAGGATGGGGCAGGGCTCAGCTACTGAGCGCCGAGAGTGCGCCGCCACCACTCTTGGATGTCATTTTTCCAACCACTTTAACCATAGAGGCATAGACTACCATAATCGTCTTACATTCATAGCTTGCCTAACGAAAGCAGGGCGGGGAAGAAGGCACGAGCTTAAGTTAGAACACAGCTGAAGATTTTTGGGCAAAGATATCAACTCCTAATCTACGGGTGCAACACGCACCCCCTGGTTGATAATTACTTTTGGGATTTGTTTTCACAGGACGACTACTTAGCTGTGAACAATCCGAATCAGAAAAATACCGAGGCATCGGCATTGCTATGCCGGGGCAGGGCTCAGCTGTTGAGCGCCGAGAGCATGCCGCCACCACTCTTCGAGGCCAACACGACCTCCCAGCCAGGCCCTTTCAGGGGGATAAGAGGGGTGGCATCAGCGGCGCCAGGCGGGCCAGTCAGGTCGCTCCGATCCATCAACTTCAAAAGATCCTCGTCACTGATGTCCGTTTGGATCATCCTGTCTTCCTCATCCAGCTCGTCCCTCAGCAGCGCCAGTAGCTCCTCCTCCTGCATTTTCAATTCAAGAAAAAAAGAGAACAAATCAGTGATCAGTCACACTTCCCCAGCGTTTTATTTCTCTATTGTTTTTAGCTCTTTTGGCATTCCATCCCTGAAGAAACAATTTTCGCAGTAGACTCAACAGAATCCATACTCCGGGAGAGAAAAATTTACATCTAAGACATTAGGTTTCGCACTATCTTGTTCAAACTGTCCCTTTCCGATCACAACATGCTCTAGCTTCAACTTTCCAAAAGCTTTCTTAATAATCCGTCCCTGCAACAATGAGGAGATGAGTACCGATGCCACAAAGTATAGCCAAACAAGAGTCTGAAGGTCATCCAACCATACTTCAACAGAATTGGATGTTGCCAGCCGATAAACATGCACTGGGTGTGTTTGACCAATCCGGTGGCATCGATCCATGGCCTGTAAATCCATCTGGGGATTCTGCAGAATGAAGCAAAAATTCAGCATATCACAGCTATGGAAGGTAACTGAAAGGCAAGGAGCACAGCTACAAACAAAAATATCCATATGAAAGAAAAAAAATCCAAACAGGGAGATGACATGTGCAGGGAGATTGAACATTTTAATGATTTTAAGTCCTTTACTTCGCAATCGTACCAGCATTGAGTATTACACTACAAACACCGGATATAGAAAATTACCCAGTCACTGTCATACAGGATACAGGTATCAGCAGATGTAAGATTGATACCAAGCCCACCAGCACGCGTGCTTAGAATGAAGACATTCATACTGCTGTTCAAGTCATTAAACTCATCTATCTGCCACAGAAAAACAGTACCAGATATATATTTTGTGAGATAGCAAAAACCCATAGACAGCCATCAAAATATCTAACAGGAAATGATTAACAACTAACAATAAAAAGAATACAAAGTAACTTTTATGGGCTAGAACTCTGGTTAACAGCTATGTGCATTCAAGCCCAGGGTCCATAAAATCATTGAACCATCAGTTTGCTATCACCAACAATTCTGGGTCTAACCAGCTTGTAGTCAGATATTCAATTCCATCCAGTTTTGAGATAAATTAGCTGTCACTTAAGTCCAAGTTTTTTCTCCTTTGAATGGGATACCCTATCCATGGTGTTTTAACAGGTTCGATTCTAGCTGATCTTGCCCTATTTACAGTTCCCTAAACAATTTGAGGCACCATGCAGGCAAAATGGCGTACTTGTGAACCAACTAAGGTGTGTGTGGTTTGAATCATGTTCAAGCCAACACACATTTGCTAAATTGGTTTGGAGAGGAATGTGCAACTCCATCCAGTCTGGTAGCAATTATCTGCCAATTCAGTCCTAGATACTTCTCAACGGGACCCTAATAGGCTAATACACATTTTTAAAAGGTATTTATAACTCTAGCAGATTCGACCTGGCTACAGTGTTTACCTAAATTTAGGAAGCACCCAAGCAAAATAACAGTACCCGGGAACCCACTCAAATGCGTGTTTCAAAATCGTGCTTAAGCTACCACATATTTGCTAAATGTGGATGTTAAATTAACATGCTGGTGGGATATCCTCTGCAGGATGTTAAATTGCAACACAAAACAAAAGCTCGTATGATTTAACACATATGATTTCAGAGCTGCTCATGCAAAAAATTAACTGAAAGCATGTTTATTCAGCTCGATGCTAAATTGCTCATGTTCGCACTTAGGAAATAAAGATTCATGCATATGCACATATGTTAATGCAGATGAGGGTATACGCGTGGTGCAATTCTTCAGGATCAAGATGATGTGCAGCAATCTAGTAATAAATTGGCAGACTAGCACGTTACCTGCCTCCTCCTGTCTTCCAATTTAACACTACCGTCAATACGGCAAACATTCAGGCCTTTAGTATACAAATAATAATCGATGATGTCCAAAACTTTTGTCCACTGTGAAAATATTAGAACCTGCAAATATATAAATTGAATTATATTTCAGACCTGAAAGATATAATTCATGAAACATGTGCATGAATGCAGTGTACAGTCAAGGTACAAAGACAATAGGAGAACCATAAACCTTGCGCTTTCGTGTGAGTAGGGAATCCAGTAACCTCTCCAAAAGCTGAAATTTGCCACATTGTTCCAGAAGCTTGTCGATAGGTGGATAGAGGCCTGCAAACAAACAAACAGATAACAATGCAGATAAAAGTCAGCAAACAGGCACATAGAGTAATTCAGATAGCACAGGTTCAATGAGACACACTTGTTGAGTCGAATGCAGCATTGAAAAGATCAGGATGGGCACAGTTCTTCCTCAGCTGAATCATTAGGTTATTCAGCTTCATCTTCATGCCAGGTCTTCGCAACACTATAATATAGGGAACAGTTGTCATACTAGAATTAATTGTTCACTTGTGCACATATTGGACTGTGGGTTTGAAGACATGCACGAGAGTACACATGCATACCTATATCTGTGCTCTCATGTAAGTAGTTGTCAAATGTTTTCTCAATCAAGTGAGTCTGGATTTGCCTCTGATGTGCAGTCATGTTAGCGTAAATGATTATCTCTTTCTTCCTTGGAAGCAGCTGTTCTACGTCCTCCTTCATCCGTCTTAAAAGAAATGGACGCAAAATGGCATGAAGCTTTGAAATAACAAGTACTCTTTTCTTCTCATCAGTTTCTTCCTGTTGTTCCTCGTCTCCTTTCCCAGAAAAATCAAACCTTTAAGAAGATTGCCGTCAGACCAATGGAGGCAAAATAAAATAAATTTATATAGAAAATATGAAGAAAAAATAACTGCGGTATATAACATATCAAAAAATGAGTGTTGCAGAGATGCGTATGCTTAGATGGATGTGTGGACACACAAGGAAGGACCGAATCAGGAACAGGGTGATACGTGAGAGGGAAGGAGTGGCGCCGATTGAAGAGAAGCTGGTCCAACACATGCTAAGGTGGTTTGGACATGTCCAACGGAGGCCACCGGAAGCACCAGTTAATAGTGGGATTCTAAGGGGCATAGATAATACAAAAAGGGGTAGGGGGCGACCAAAATTGACATGGGAGGAGGTAGTTAAAAGGGACTTGAAGTACTGGAATGTACCTAGAGATTTGGCTTTTGATAGGGCTGCATGGAAATCAGCAATCCATGTGCCCGAACCTTGATTAACTCTTTTGTCTTTTTTGTTTTTTCTTTTACGTTTTCACAAGTTTCTATGTGGGTTTCATATCTAGCCTACCCCAACTTGCTTGGGACAAAAGGCTTAGTTGTTGTTGTATTATATAACATATCAAGAAACACCATAATGTGTCAATATTACTTTATTCGCCAGTTATCAGTACACATTTTAGTAAACATAACATATCAATAAACAACATAAATAAGAAAAGGTACAAGATAAAATTCTGCTATAATTAATACGAAATTGGCGCTTTGGCAGACATGGTATATCAGTACACAACATATATGGAGAAGAGGAAAGGCTATAATACATCTCTGTTAGTCCAGCATTTCAACTCGAGAGGTCTTCATAGATTTTAGACATCCCACTTTTAGAATAAGATAATCTTATACAAAGCTCTATGGTCTATACCCAAAAGTGCATGAAGACATCATCCAGAGAGTTCTGGCGGTGCTCCATGTGGCCAATGGTAATCCCCCATTTTGGGATCTTTGGGAGTATGTCAATGTGGGTTGTAATGGTTCTGGCATGTACCTTAAAAACAGGGTACATTTGCCACGGTTGTGACCAGCCAGTTCTATATTATTGTTATTATTAATGCAGCGCCCCTGCCAGGTTACTTGGAATTTAATTACGTTTCCAGAGTTGCATCGAATGGTGGAATTACTACAAATATACCAGAAAAAATATGCTTGAGAACAGATATCGTGACTTAACTGAAACTAATAGATTCGTTTGCATTGGATTAACCAAAGTATACCCTCAAATACCCAATGTTGATTACTCTTATAAGTTATAAATCCTGAAATATGTATTGACTAGAAAAACCAACATATCTGCTGTTAGATTCACACATAAATCGACTATCAATATAACTTCTAGCCAATGGCAGGGCAGACCTTTTTGAATGCTATACAAATGTTACATTGGAACATTCAGTTAGCTTATTATTAATTGTAATCCATACAAGGAAAGAAGGCCACAATATAGCAACTGTTCAATGATAAGCACAAGTGCTTCCAGGATATGGAGACTAGGAACAAAATGGCACGTGCAGAAATTTTACAAGGTACAGGGCAGCAAGTGGTGCGGATGTTAGCTAAGCGAATCATACCATGACTCAAATTCCTGATGGGATGAGAATATATCAGGCAAAATGAAGTTCAATAGCGACCACAGCTCTGCTAGGTTATTCTGAAGAGGTGTCCCAGTCAAAAGGAGTTTATTGGCCATTGGTATGCGCTTTAACTCTCTCAGCAACTTACATTTAGAATTTTTCAACCGATGTCCCTGCACAAAGTATGGAAGCATGTTAATAAGGGAAGAAACCATAAACTACCCCCTTATTCAGATTTTTTTCAAAGTGTGTGTTCTTTATCACCTCATCTACAACGACATACTTCCAATTATAATGAGCAAGAAATTTTGCATCTGACATGGCCATCTCATATGAAGTGATTATGATTGGGAAATCAGGGCCAATAGTTTTTGGCATGAATTTTCTCCTTATCTCTGCCCGAGTCACTTTATCTCCATGGTAAATCAGGCCAGTAAGAGATGGAACAAACCTGAGACCAAGTATCTCCACATAAGACAGCAATTGAGGACACTGAAACAAAACTCGGGATACTTTACCTTGAGATTTCATTCACCCAGTTTGAGAGAGTAGAAAGAGGAGCAATTATCATGTATGGACCATGCATGCCTTTCCCTTTAAGATGAGTAAGAAATCCAATTGTCTGGATTGTTTTCCCAAGGCCCATTTGATCAGCTAGTATCCCATTTAGCCCATTCTGCCAGAGCGATATTAGCCACTTCACACCCTTTATCTGGTAAGATTTCAACTGTCCGCCAGTCATTAACGGAACAAGCTTGGCTTGCTCCTTTTCCCACCTTTCTTCTTCTGTGAGAGTACCATCATCAGCAGAACGATCTTCGCGGGATCTTGTGAGCATTGCTGCAACCGCTGTCTTAGCCTTCTTCTGAACAACAATTTATTTATTGGTACTCAGAAGTAGTGAGAGGTTGTCCACACACCAGTATAACAAATAAACAGCACCCATTTGTCATACTTTTCTCATATATTCAGAAACACTTTATAGATATATCAGGTTATCAACTTTAAAATGATGACATGTCCCCAGTTAGCTCTGAATACAAATGTTCATCATTATGGACCTATAAGATTCAGATGAAAGTCCAAACACTTCAAAGGAACATCATTCGAATACCCAAGTTCCTACCTATAAAGACAGCTGAACCTGAGGCTGTGTGCATCAATCGATACAGAAGCTGGGGGTCATCCTCTTCCAAAAGAAAGAAAACTGAATCTGTGCTTACAGCAAATCTCAAATGGCTCTTTCAATTACGATTTGTGAACTAGTACATTACAGCTTGAAAGGATGCTGCTGCTACTAAAGGCATTCAGGAATTTTCAAAAGTGAATATTAAAAATCAGGACAGCACCCTCCCTTTTCTTCAAGCAGAAACACATGTTTTAATCCTAAGTAGTTGAACATGCAAAAGACTACACATAATGCAATAATGTAACAGTACATGGAAAACAAAAAATCTGCAAAGCTAACAGACAGCCAAAGAATACAAACGAACATATTTACATAACAGGGGATAATAGATGAAGTCTGCACTCACATCGTTGTACTGTGGCTTAGAATTCGCCATCCTCTTTCTACTGCGTCCTTTCTTCTTGTCTTCCACGGGCTCCTCTTCATCTGGAGCTTCAACAACTTTCTGCTTAACCAACAGGTAGCGCACCCTTGTCAAGAAGCAAAAATAACTAGCAAGAAATGCCAAGAAAACAGAAAATGGTCATCACACGGTGAGGGACTCGTACATCTGTAATCTCCTCCATCTTTTCAAGTAGAAATTCTGAATAGAGCTGTGTCTGTGTCAGCAGTTCATCCAACTTGCTAAAACGTGCATTGGGATCAAAAGCAAGCCTTGCGGCTTCTTCTTTCCTTTTAGCCTCTTCTTCTTCCTCTACCTTAAGCCGTGCCTCATATAGCTTCTCTTCCTCCTTTGTCATCACATCTGTGATGAAGAATGGGCCACCATTCTTGGCGTCAGGGTCAACAGGTAGAGATGAACTTGCATCTAAGAACTGATCGGCTGTCTCTTTCACGTGCAATAGCTGTTCTTCAGCCTTCAACGCCTCGACAATGGGGTGCGCCACACCGCTGCTGGCGTTGAGCTTAACAGGCAAGGATGTGCTTTCTTGAACAATATCGCTGGCTTTCTCATTCTTGACTTCAAAAATTTCTAATATTGCACAAAATAATCAGATCAGGCTTAAGGATTGCAATTGTTGGAGAACCTCAACAGAGAAAATACAATCATCACTCTAACAAAAGCACATGGGCATCATCTAGAGCAGGGTGGATCCTGTGCGCCGGGTGTGCACTGGCACACCCAGAATTGTGGAGGTCAGTGTGGTTTGACTAATCACTGAACAAAAACAAGCTCATACTCTTTGTTGTACTTACACTTGATTTCTTTTTTGTACTTATGTACACCTGATTAATTCTACTTAGTCAATGGAAGTTGGACAATATATCCATATATTTTACGAGAACTTGTGCATTTCTTAAATGTTGTGTCACTAATGTGGCAAATATTGCAATATCAATGTTCCCATTTGATTTGTTTGCATCAATAACAACCAGATAATATACAGTATCAGCAAATGCATGAACTTCATGAACAAGATCCGTCATTCAACAAGCGCTCGGCTCATACATGGTTCAGCTTCACATGTTTCAAACAGAGCATACAGCCAAAAAAACGAATGATGTAAGTAGAATGTTGCACAGCATACGAAGGAGTTCATCTTTGAAAAATATTGCACATCAAACCAGCTGCAAACATCACCTCATACTCAGAGTGCTACAGCAGCCACGTCAGATACTAGTGCCGTGCAAATGCCGGTTTGGGAAGGGACTTGTAACATCCTGGTGCTTATGAAAAAACTTGTAATGTCAACTATGCAGACATGATGCTTCTAAAAGTATGCTTGTGAAACCTGATGTTTGTAGTAACAACTATGCAAGCTTAACATGTATTGGTGGCAGACCTGAGCCTTCTCTTTTTGTTGAGAGTATACGTGAACCTTTAATGTGGACTAATATGTATTGCAGCCTATGCTAGCTAATCGGCCATGGGATTTCACGGCAGCTCACAATCCCATCCTTCATACACCTGGCATGCAAACCTCAAGTTTGTTTGTGTGTCTATTGCAAAATACTACTTGCCAAAATGCATCACCCGAAGCAACAGAGAAATGTTCCTATGGAACAATGGTAGCAAAAGCGTTACTGCCTAGTAGAATAGAAGAACACGGGGGTTTACTAAGAAATAATGTACACCCAAAAATGCTGAAAACAGCAGTGGCACATACAACGAAAGCATGAGCACAAAATTGATCTTCTACTAGTAATGATTACCTCGGCGTTGATCTCGTCGGCTATCCAAACCTCGCCGGCCGCTCCAAAATGACCTGAAATAGCCAAAATCAGATCGGATTTCGGGCAGCCAAGAATGGGATTGCGGTTTAAGAGGTTGCTCCATTTCTAGGGTTTTTAATCGAAGCGCCACGGGAGGAGGGGCGCGTGGCAGGCGAAGGAATCGAGCGAAGAAGAAGGCTTGATGAGGCGGCGGAACACACCTGCGTCGCCGCTGCCGTCGCCAATCGCCATCGCCTCCGCCATGGGGTTCGCCGCCGCCTCCCCACTCTGTTGCTCAGCCCGCGAGTGGAAAAGGAACGGGGAGCTGGCGAATTTCGGGCAAAACCGAGTTCGCGGAATCGGGCGAGTTTGCAGTTCCAGTTCAACTGTCATCCAGACACTGGGGGTTTGCGAATTCCAGTTTCTCTGTCAAAAAAAATTCCAGTTTCTGAATTTAGTGAAATGCATCTTTCAGAGATGCAGAAAATGTAGTATCTCGAGTTTACAGTTCAGCTTATTTGCAACGAGCGTAATAGTATTTGTTTTTTCGAGTAATTTTTTTCCAAGCACAATTTACTACAGAGGATATCTATCTATACTTCTTATAAAGCAAAACCCCACTAAGTGCATTAATTATTTTTCTATCTCAACATGCAAGCTATCTACATCATTCATTCTCCTAGCCAACCAAATGTCCATGCCATCCCACTAAGATTAATTAAAGTCAATATTTTCTTGCATGCAACATATCCACATCATCCACTTTTCATCTATCCATTGTCCACATCACCAGTTTTTAACCATCAAAAAAATCATGTAAATAAATTTAGCCTTTCGACAATGTGATCAACTGAACCTTCCATATTTCTTTAAACCACTTCATAGTTCATGTGTCCTATATGCTTTTATTTACACAACACTTTTTTAAGAAATTTCCGCAGCAACGCGCGGGGTATCTTTCTAGTTGTATACACAAGTACTCCGTGTCCGAAAAATTGGAAAAAAAAATAAATACTCGAGATCAAATCAAATGTACCTACTGTCTCGAACTCCCAGTGCACAAACGCACGGATGTGCACTTGAAACTGAAGTTTGACATCAGAGTTCAGAAAGGCATTGATGTGCATTTCAGTGTATGTGCACAATGTACGGCAGAGCTCTAGATTGAGTGTACTCCGCGAGCTTATAAATATCACAGTGATCACAATTCGGAGTTGTGCCAAAGCAACGAGACACTCACCGGTTTTTCTAATTCTCAGTCTAAGCTAATTGTCAGTGATTCATCCACCGTTTATCCAACGCGTCGCGATTCGTGTAAAACTGTTAGGTCTTCTTCTTACTCACGTCCATGGCGGCAAGCCGAGCCGGAGCCGCCGCAGCCGCGTCTGACCGCGGCGGAAGCGGCGTAGGCGAGGAGCAAACTTAACTTGGGGGGTGCGGTTCACCGGCGCATGAGAAAAAGGGGCGGGGGTTAGAGGGATGGATGGGGCGGCGGCGGGCCAGCGGAGGAGGAGCTCGGGACAGGGCGGGGCGGCAAGACGTCGCGGCAGCGAGCCGGCCGCGGCCGCGGGCGGTGGCTGCGGGGGGGGAGGGGGGGGGGGCGAACTCGTCGGAGTTGAGGGAGAAGACGATGACGTCATTTCAGTGAGAATTAGCTGAATTCTCAATCGAATTAGCGCTAGAGAGAACCTTATCTCAGAGCCGTGGACCATGAAATTCTGTAGCGGAACTTTGCCCTGCCTCTCCTGCAGGAGAAAAAGCCGCCAGCTCATGCTCGGCGCCACTACAAAACGTGCGCAGCTCCCCGTGGCTCGTCCTACGACACAGCCAGCAAGTCTCTCGGTCGCAAAGCTGCTGCAGAATTAAACATTTCGGCTTCGGATATTTTTGGAGATTTTGAACAGTCTCGTGAGATTCCAAATGGTCCAAAGATTTTAGTTTGCTTTACTGGTCTTTCCATGTTTATCGCGTTTGAGCCCTCACCAGTCACCAGTCATCATCACCACTGAAATATATGCTTTGTATTCCTCAAGGACAAAAAACTAAACATGCTTGTATTCACGGGATACCACAGAGAATTACAAAACACAAACAAACAGCCCGTGGCAGCTGCCCATCTGTACACCGAGACAGGAAAAGCCAAGTCATACGGCAGCAGCAGTGCAGCACACCATCCACGATCACCCGTGTCACCGGCGAGAGAGCGAGTCCCAGAGGTCCGCGCACCGGCGACGGGCGAAGCCGACGCGGCCGGCGTCGACGTCGTACACCACCTCGAAGCCCTGCTGCTGGAAGTTCCCCAGAGTGCCGGCAGACCCACTTGATCCGTCGTCCTCCCAGCCGCTCATCAGCATCAGGCACCCCACGCTCCTTCCCTCCTCGCTCTTGAACCCCATGAAGTAGTTACTACGTGGCAGCAGCACCGTCGCGTTGCCGCCGAAGTGGAGCGCCAGCCGCGGCACGTCCCGGTCCGACGACGGCGACGAGGCGTAGTAGAAACAGGGGGATAGGCCGGTCTGATCCTCTGCGGCGTCCGCCCGCTGGAACCGCGCCGCGGCCATGGCGCGGGCGAACTCCTCGGCCACCCGCGCGTGCGTCTCGTTGGGTAGCATGGTGAACGTCGTGCCGGAGTCCACCACCATCCCGCCGCTCCCGTCGCTGTCGACGTACCCGAGCTCGGGCCGAGCCTGGATCCTCGCCGCGCCTACGGAGACCGCTTCAAGAGCCACCGAGTAGAAGTACGGGTGCTTCGGGTTGTGGAGCAGCGGCGTGTACACGAAGTCCGTCTCAATCCTGCCCTCGGCGTCGTCCGGGCCGCGTCCCAGGATCAGCGGGCTGGGTTGGGCGAGCCGGTCGGCGCGGAAGGAGTGCGCGACGAGGCAGTACGAGAAGCTGCCGGAGAGACCCGGGGCGAGCTGGGCGGGAGCGAGAGCGGCCCGCGCCCGAACCCGGCCACCCCGACGGGCTCGGCGAGCGCCGTGTGCGCGCACGCGAAGGTGAAGTTCTCCACGGCCACGGCCGCGGCCAGCGCCACGCGGCCGCGCCGGAGGTGCGCGACGAGGCTGCCGTCGCCGTAGGCGTAGTAGAGCGGCGGGCAGGCGTGGCGCGCCGCGCAGGAGCCCGTCTCGATGTCGTCGAAAGGGTAGTTTGCGGCGGCGCAGAGGTCGGCGGGCGGCGCCGAGGAGTGCGCGGTGGAGCAGAGCGGCGACGCGCAGGGGACGCGGCGGGAGTCGATCGGCGGCGGGAGTGGGCTAGAGGAGGCGTTGCCAGGCGTGGGCTTGCCCTCGCAGAGCATGCAGGTGAAGGGGCGCAGGGGAACCAGACGAGGTCGCTGCCGGAGTCGAGGAAGAGGGTCACCGGGTTGGCGGCGGAGGGAGGGCCGACCGAGAGCGACAGCGTGTAGTCGCTGCCCGGGGCGAGCGGGAGCGATAGCTGGCGGTGACGGCGGCGGTGGCGCGCGGCGGAACGGAGAGAGGAGGCGCGGATGAGGTGGTGAATGGACGTGCCATTGGTTTGGTTAAGGGAGGAGAGGGTGTTGGTGAGCGGTAGGAGGAGGAGGCCGTGGCATTGCAGAGAGGTGACGAGAGCGAGCAAGCACAAGCATAGGAGGCGCATGGCGTCGTGCTTCGCCGTATGGTGGGAATTCTCGGGCGAGAAGGTACCGATGGTTCAAAAATTTCGAGTGGCGATTCTGATGGGCCAAATCATCCCGGAGGACCGCCGCATGAAGGACACGCATGCGCGGCGCGCGGCACGGTTTTGGTCGGAGTTTGGGAGGATGGCTACGTGCCGGGACGGCGGGTAGTTTTGACTCACGGGGCACAGAGTTTTTGCCTCGGCGGATCAAGTTAGGGTAACATGGACAAAATCCAGGTTGACCGCTTCGCTCTGGTCGCTCCCCGGGCGGCCAGGAGCGAAACCCTAGCCGCCGCCAGAGACCACACCGTCGCCCCCGCCTCCCCTCGCCGCCGCCCAGTCGGAGTCGCCGGGCAAAGCCCGCGGCTCGGCGGCGGCGGGGCCCCCCTTTTTCCTCCTCCTACTCGCAGAGGTCCGGCGCGGGCCGATTTCTTCGACGGGATCCCGGGCGGCGGTTCGCTGGCTCGGGGCGGCGCCGCGAGGCAGCGCGGAGGCGCCGAGGGTGGAGGCGCGGCGGCGTCGTCCTGGCCGGGCCCGTCCAGGCCCCGATGGGCTTGGCGGGCCGCAGTGCTCCTAGTTCCGCGCCGGCTACGGGGGGCCCTGTTGGGTGCGTGCTCTGCATCCCGGTGGTTCGGCCGTTGATCCCGGCCCCAGGGGTGCCGTCGGTTTGGCGGTGCTCGGCTGTGCCGACGCTGGCGTCCTCTGTTGCCCGGTGCAGTGCTCTCCGGTGGTTGCGAGGGTCGTCTCCCTCTTCACTTGGCCATCATCCTGCAGCGGGGCGCCGTTGGGGATGGTTGGTGTCATGGCTTCGCAGATGGCGGCCATGGTGGCGACGTGCTCCCTACGTGGGGGCCGTCGTGGCTGGGTGGTGAGCCACCTCTGTCTCCCCATCAGTTTTCTGGTGTACTCTTGGTTCTGCAGATGGCGGCCATGGGTGCGGTCTCCTCTCCGATGCGAGGCGAGCCGTGGCAGTGGTGGTGGGAGCTTCTCCTTGCCGGTTGCTAGACCCTCGCGTCGGATCATTGTCGAAGTCCTATGGCGTGGCTGGCGTGGGTGGTCTTCGTGCGTGCTCTAGGCAAGCCCACCCTTCGGGTAATCGAACCCAGATGGGGTTGGGGTTGCACTCGGTGGTGCTTTGCCCTGCGACTACGGCGGCGACCCCCACGTGCGGTGAGGGTATCTCCGATGCCCTTCAACTTCAGCCGGCGACACACAGGCGTCGTGGCGTCGTCTTGCCGCGCGCGACCTTTCGGCCATGCCCCCGACACAGGTGGTGTCGGTGCGCTGTGTGGCCTCGGATGTGCGTTGGTGTTCGATTACGTCGATGGGGCAGTGTCGTGGCTGGGTCTCCGCTGTCATGTCCTGTGGATCCTACTTTGTGATCGCAGTGCTTGGATCATGATGAGGTTATCATCAATCGACTCTCTCCGAGTTTCTTCTCGGAGTGACCCGTGTTGTTAGTGTGCGTTCTTTTCTTTATTTCTCTTCTCATGTATCCCTCTGTAAACTCTGGTTTATTTGAACCTATCTTGTAGAGGCTGCAAAGCCTCACAGGCAACATTTTTGAATAATGAAGTTCAGGCTGGCTCTAAGAGCCCGCTGTAGTCATAGTCAAAAAAAAGGTAGGGTAACATTGCCGTTGGATCAGAAATAGAAGGCCAAGGTTTGTTACTGTACACAAGTGATGTAATCGAATGCTGTAGCAAAACACTAATGAGAGGTACTACAAGCCAACCGATGGAACAGGGGAAGGTATGATGGTGGCAGCTAGTGACTCGGGCTAAAAGCGGAGCGCCGGGGCGTCGTTTTGTAGCCCTTTGTTTTGAAAAAATTGAAATCGATATTTTAAAGTTTCAAAGAAATCTGAAACAAATCTTAGAGGTAAGTAATGTTGTATTCTATCAATCTGCAAAGTTTCAACACGAAATACATTGTATTCTAGGCTGTGTAAAAAAAATGAAAATCTTGAGTAGTGAACCGTGCCAAAATTTGAACCATCCAAAATTTATCAGATTTATGTTTTTTCTGTGGCTCAAAATACAATGTTTTTCGAATTGAAAATTTGCATGTTGGTAGAATACATCATTATCAACATCTAGAATGCTTTTCAGAATTTTTTGAAACTTTAAAATGTTGTTTTTAAAATTTTCAAAATAAGAGGCTACATGTAGCCCGGGCTTCCTTTTGCCTTTTCGCGCGCGCGGCCATATGCGCTCTTCATGATTTATCTTCATGAATAACTCTGCATTGTGGCAATTGAACTGCAGATAGCTGTTTGTGTCAAATTAAAGGCATACACTAGTACCAATCAATTACCTGGGACCATTACAATGGTGTTTATCATTGCTTCTATCATCATTCTAATTCCATGAACTGGACTGGACTCGACGAACTCTGCATTTGCAGCGACCCAAGCAGCCTACAACTGCACTCTCTGTTCTGTTTACTGTAGCTAAAAAAAACACCTGTGTGTAGTGGTGCTAGTAAGCCAAGTACGATATGGTTAATTGGCTAAGATATCATGAGACAACGAACAAATGATTGGTATAAACTATGAGACGCGGAGGGGTCACAAGCTAGCATCAAGCGGGGACCTCACCAAAATGGTTAGCTCGACTGAGCTTTTCCTTAGCAGTGCTAGTCGTTGGATGGATTATTAGGCGCCACTGTACTGTGGCAGCATTATCTCATGAGTTCAGGGGCTGGACTTACGATATTACGACTGTCGAGTGCTGGACTACATACGCATCCTACCTAATCGAGAGCGCTCGAACCTCTCATGCTGTTATGCGTGCTATATCAGGTTAACATCGTAGTAGTCGCGGCCGAATTCTCGAAGCAAGGGAGAGAGAGAGAGGACGTTGTCATCTTCCTCCTCCATCCCGTCTTTTGTCAGATCAGATTCTCTCGCCCACACCGTCAACTCTAAGTACCATGGAAGCATGCTAGGGAAGGTGACAAGTTCTGCTGCATCGGTGCTCCTCCTCTAAGGACATGGAAATAAGTGTTGGCTGCTTCAGTGCTTCTGCTCCCGATAGGACGTCATGGTGACCACTTACAGTGATCGGGTTCGCAATACAGCTGTGAAGAGCTGTAAGAAAACAACAGACGATGGTTGCATATTATTCAGTATGGCGTTGGAATGTTTGTGCTGCTGATCAGTAGGAGTTGCGACAGAACTAGTTCTGCAAAGGCGTAGCACTGATCATGCTTGCTTGTCAATAAAGCCAGACAAAGAAGCATAGTACTCCATGATAATTTCTGTGCAACCGAGATGTGGCGAAAGTGTTCACTACTTCATGATAATTTCGGAGTACAACGAAAACATCTGGGGACCGGCTACATTTCTCTCTGCAAGAAGAGCAAGTGAAAGTGAAACAGCGTAATAGCTGACAGGGAAAGATCATGTGATGGTAACGGCCTGCCTAAATTTCAACGATGAAGCAACATGCCATGAACAAAACCTACAAGCAGACTGTGATCTTATTTTGTATGATCGTATCCATCAGATCCAAAAATAAACTCGGTGCAGCAATCTTAATACTATAGCAAGAAGGGTTGATTCAAATCATTACATGGTGCTCAAGCCCGCGAATTCAGGTTAATTCAGTATACCATTTCAGACAAACTCTTCTGAATTTGTAGCGATCCAACAATAGTGATTGTGATAAAAATTACATACAAATGATAACGCCAACATAAAAGAAGATGAGCGTTAATAAGAAGGAATAGCCAGTAAGTATTGGTATTAACTGTGAACTTCAGCTTCTGGTTTTATTCTTTCCAATAGTTTCTCAGCATCAATAAAACCCCCCAGGAGACCTAACGGTGTATACTTTACTTGCTTCCAACTGCAAAGAAGAGGAGTGCAAATAATTTGAGATGGAATCTCAAATTGACTTTCGTATGGTAGATGCCATATTTAGAAGAGAACAAAGGCAGGGTGTTCTGTAAGTTCAGTACCTGGGCATAAATGGCAGTGCCAGGCAGTGAAGGTGAAGGTGATCAATACTATTAAACGGGGGTTGATGAAA
This sequence comes from Poa pratensis, assembly GCA_947311845.1. Lineage (NCBI taxonomy): Eukaryota > Viridiplantae > Streptophyta > Magnoliopsida > Poales > Poaceae > Poa > Poa pratensis. Next base: position 59,403,708 of record CAMZMU010000063.1, on the reverse strand, counting down.
ACCAAATCTACAGGTCATGTTTACAAGAGATCAGACAAGAAAAAAATGCTCCATGAGTATTGTGATAAAAAGCAATGGTAATAGTTTTAACAGCATGTGAGAAGGCCTTCAAGCTAATCTACGACATGACAGAACAAATATATATCATTTAGCAATACCTATGTTCCTCAGATGGGAGCGTCTCGATCGAGTAAATCTTTTCCCACCTTCACCATGTGACTAATTGAAAGGAATAAATGTGACAGTTCACCAACCAATTCATGGTTGCCTTAAGGAAACGTAGAGCAGGCCATGAAGCAAAAAAGCTATGACCACCCACCTAACTGGTGATCTTCGTTGCTTATTCGGAGATCATTAACAGTTGGTATATGATCGATGGGTATGACAAGATAGTGCCTGCAAACGTTGCACAACAAGTGACCTTAACACAGATCTTCAAGAAAAAAACTAAGCATGCAGACGCGGATCATAAAAATAGTTCTTGTGGTAGTCAATGGAGGAACTGTACTCATATTGGTTTTAAGACTGAACTCAAGGGAACAATCATTCTGCCATATCAATGGCTTACAAAGAGGCAGGCACCACAAAGAGCTCAATGTTTCCTGGTATTCCTTGCATTGAGTAAATGTCAAGGGTGCTACCATGCTTGATTAATGCTACTAACCACGAGATAAGTATTTGATATACATCAAATAGGAGTATATGATTTCCAACTTTGAACTATGTCATTTTCCAATGGTTCTCTATGAAATGCAAGCGAAAACTGCAATTGTGAAGATATACAATATGCCTGTTATGTCACTACTCTATTTAAGATTAAAATACATAATGCTAACCCTAATGCATAAATTGATCATAACTTGTTAAAAATAGGCTATGTTTCAACTAGGCGTCTTGATGAACAATGACTTGCACAAGGTACTCTATAGTCCACACCAGCATATCCCTAGTTTCTCCAATCAGTAGTGTGCTATTCAACTGATGGAGAATAGTCATCAATCTGCGAGTGAGTAGCAAACACAGAAAGGTATTTTTCCTTATCACACAATAGAGTAACACTTCATAAAGACCACCTAAATACAGGCTTAATGCAATCAGAATATTATAGCAGGCAACCTTGCACTAGCCTAACAGACAACTAATTAATCTAAACAACAATACTCGGGATGCTTGCCAGGTGTTTGACGAAATGAACAGAAGCACTAGTACGTCCGATGATGTGTGCTCGAAATGGCATTGCAAGAACACGCCGCAAAGGCCAGATAGTACCTGAAAGCGGACGGGTTGATATCCTGGAACGCGACGACCTTGTCATCCTGTGGCCAGGAACAAAAGTAAAGCGCGTTCAGTAAGCAAATCGGGAGATGGCAGCGTTCAGATCGGAGACGGTGAGGGGACGGTGTACGGAACGGAGTAGAGGAGAGCGGTGGTGGAGCCGGGGGCGCGGCCGGCGATGTCGCAGAACACGCACCAGTCGGTCATCGGCGCCCTCTTCACCGGGCCGCGGAAGCAGCAGAACGGGTTCTTCATGGTTCACCCTTCCGTCCGTTGAGGGTCTAGTCGTGGTAGTGGTGGTAGGTGGGAGGCGGAGGGAAGCTACGCGGCGTCGAATTGACCGATTCCGCGCTGCGCCAGGACGCGGCGGCCGTGGTCGGGGATGCTTGCCGCCGTCGTGGATTTAGTCGTCGGAGGCTTTGACGCGTGATTCCACGGCGCAGCCGACGCACGCAGCAAGCTCTGGGCGAGGCCCAGTAGCAGCAGCAGTTCGATTGGGCTGGGCGCTGGAGTAGGAGATATTTTGTTGGGGGAGAAAGCTCTAAGCCAAAACTGCGCAACAATTTCAGCTCGGATTGGGGAAAGTCAAAATGGGAAGCCGGGCTAGCTCTACATTTTGAAATATTCGAAAATCATTTTTTGAATTTTAAACAGTCCTGAAAAAAATCCCGGATATAGCAATCAACATGTAAAATCTCAACTCAAAATAATTCATATTCCGTGCTACATAAAAATAACAAACTCTTAATTACAGATTTTGGGGAGTTCAAATTTTGCACTATTCAGTATTTTTCATCAGATTTTTATTTTTTTCACATATCAAAATATAACATATTTCAATTTGAGATTTTACACGTTGGTAGAGAACAACATAATCTACATCTATAATGTTTTTTAGATTTTTTTAAACTATCAAATATGATTCTCTTTTTCTAAAAATAAAGTAGCTCGGCCTCCAAAACACTGCACTCACTAAGACTGGGGTCAGACTAGTTCAAGGTATTCACAAAAGGGCTTTGACCTTTTTTCGTGTGGGTGCTAGGCCCAGTAGCAGCAGCTCAATTGAGTTGGGCTCTGGAGTAGGAGTGTTTTGTTGAGAGGAGAAAGCTCAAAGCCCAATTACTGCACAACACAGCACTTCACCTAATAAAGGTTTTTGAAAAAAAGTGAAGCAAATTGTCTAAAAAAACCTAATAAAGCAGCAATTGTTTATAAAAAAACTAATAAAGCAACCCCCTCAAAAACAAAAAAACCTAATAAAAGCAATCAGTTTGGGGTCGAACTGGATCAAGAGTTTCGCAACTTAGAAAGCTTTGACCTTTTGTCGCATTTATGACGAGGTTGCCTTGGTGTTGGTCGTCGCTGTGTCGAGATAAGATTTTGACGTAGTTTCATGCGGAGTGCTTGTTTTTTCACCTTCGTCGAAGAGTACTGGGTTTGCTTCTCCCAAATCAGTTACGACTTGTCTCCAGCAGAGGTGCGAGACCGACTAGGTCAGTGGTGCGGAACAGTCCCGAGTCTACTCCTTTAGTAACAGAAACGACTTTTCTTGTTATGATTGGCGCCTGTTGTTGTGTTCGTTGGCTTTCGTCCATTTTTCGCAATTAATTGGACAACAATCTTCTCATGTTTCAAAATAAAATACTTCAGCAAATATATTGTGTT